>OY292520.1:9362562-10562562 GCA_958496365.1 Subacronicta megacephala | reverse complement strand
TTGCAATTTTATAAAGCAGAATCTGGTCTGCGACAGTTCTGCGATTTTCAAGAGATAACATTTTAAAATGGCTTAGCCTTTGAGGGTAAGTAGACTCTCTCAAACAGCTTGGGCATCTAAACCTCAAATATCTAGTAAAGCTCCTTTGGATACGTTCTATTCGATCTATGTGTACGCGATAGGTAGGATTCCAGACCGGAGACGCATAGTCCAGTATACTTCTCACAAATGTATTGAAGAGTACTTTTAAAGTCGAAGGGGACTGGAAATCTCGACATATTCTTTTTACAAAGCCAGCCATTTTTGCAGCCTTAGCAGTGATGGCGTTAATGTGGTTTATAAATGTGAGTTTAGTATCGAGATGGACGCCTAAGTCTCGAATCGTCTCGACTTTTTGAAGTGTTAAACCATTGAGTGCGTAACATGTAGGTATTGGGTTTCGATTTTTAGTAAATGTTATGTGGTAACACTTGTTCACATTGATTGTCATACGGTTTTTTAGACACCATTTATGGATTTCATCTAGGTCAGCCTGCAGTAATTCTACATCAGCATTCGAATTTATTTCTTTGTAAATTTTCAAGTCATCAGCAAAAATAGAGCAATTTCCATGTTTTATGGAATGGACTATGTCATCAACGAATATTAAAAAAAGAATAGGGCCTAGGTGCGAGCCCTGAGGTACACCAGAAGTGGAGACATAGAGTGATGATTCGAATCCTTTGACAACTACTCTTTGTTTTCTTTGTGTAAGATATGATTTGAACCAGAGGAGTAATTGTCCGAAAAGTCCGTATCCTTCAAGCTTGTGTAATAGTATTGTATGATCCACTCTGTCGAATGCACTACTAAAGTCGGTATAAATAGAGTCTACTTGGATGCGAGAGTCCATGGATTTAGTTAAATTGTTGACATATTGAACTAGATTGGTAGTGGTGGATTTGCGATTACAGAAGCCATGTTGTTGGGGGGCTAACTGAGGATTGATATGTGATGATAGTAATGGACATAGCAGGGATTCTAAAAGTTTTGAAAATACTGAGAGTATTGATATAGGACGATAGTTCCGAACATCATTAGAGTCCCCCTTTTTTAAAATCGGTATAACGTTTGCTTTTTTTAATTCTGAAGGGAACTGCGATGTTGCAATCGAATAATTGAAAATTATTTTAAGCGGTAGTGATAAGCTGATGGCGCAATGCTTTACAAATACAGGTGGCAGCCCGTCTGGCCCTGGCCCTTTGCAGATGTTGAGTCTCTTTAGTGCTTTTAAGACTTCACGTTCCGTAAATAAAACTTTACCTAAAGCGTGTTGATGATACTCGTGCGGTTCTGCGTTAGTTGCAGTGGATGAACTGGCCCAAAGAGTAAAGTTATATGAGAAGTGTTTTGCAAAAAGATTGGATATGTCTTTTCCGCTAGTAGCCTTTTTATTTCCCAAGTGCATTTCGGACGGAATGTCGCTACACTTTGACTTTTTCGCTTTGACGAAGGACCAGAAGAGTTTTGGATTGTGTCTTATACCCTTTTCAGTGGCGCTTGTATAGGTTTTATAACAGATTTTTATCATCTTTTTAGACCTCTCTTCTAATAGTCTGTATTCTAAGTTGTCTCTCGGATTTTTATACGTTTTATAGCGTTTTCTTAATTTTTCTTTTTCATTAAGAAGCCTGATGAGAGGTTTTGAAAACCAGGGAGGATATTTGTCATTTCGTGTTGTAGACTTTGGGACGTGTTCATCGACTATTTCGTTTAAATGCCTATAGAGCTCAGATACCATAGCATCGACGTCGTGTAAGTCAGAGAAAGTTTCAATCCAGTTAATGTCACTAATCTTAGAATTAATTAGTGTATAATTTGCTTTTCTGAAATTATATTTAACTACTTTGTTACACTTCAATAAGGTTGGGGAAATACTATCTAAAGATATTACTAAAGGTGGGTGGTGGGCGTCTACTGTCGATAGGGGGTTAATGCATTCACTAACGATTCCTCCAAAGAAATTACATAATATTAAATCTAGTGTTTTACCATAACAGTTTTTAACGGAGTTTATTTGCTCCATATTACAAAATGACATAAAGTCTATAAGTGAGTAACCTAGCGTATTAGCATAGTTGTCGGCGATTGTAGTAGAAGTATGAGATTGGGTCCTATCTGATTCCCAATGAATAAAACTAAGGTTAAAATCGCCAGCTATTAAGGTGTCGTCGCCAGTAGTGTCAATGACGGAAGAAACTCTGTCGAGGAACGAATCTAGTGTTCGTTGTTGCACTGGTGGGCGTAGATAAACCGCACAGATATTCATATGGTGCTGTTTTTTTTGCTTCGTGATCTTGAGTCTCACCCATAAATTTTCAGTGTCGGTCTCCCACTGTGGTAAACGCACAGAATGTATAGTCTTCAGAACAGCTATAAGTACTCCTCCACCCCTCTTGCCGCTGTAAGGCGTTGAGGCTCTGTCTCTGCGATATACATTATACCTGGAGTCAAATATTTCGCCATCATTTATATCGTCATCCAACCAAGTCTCTGTGCCAATAATAACATCATATTGATTTAGCCGCGTGGATAATTCGATCAAGTTTAATTTCGTTTTCATACCCCTGAAGTTTTGATAATAAATGTTGAATGGAAGTTATAAATGTACGGTATTATAGCAGAATAATTTTGCAGAAAGTAATTCAAAGCAGACCAATAGCGTCAAGGCTTCGTATGTGTTTAGCTTGCTGACCGTCAGACTTTCTTATCAGAATTTTGCCGTCACGTATCCACACGTATTTGTATCCCTTTTCGCTGGCAGCCTTCCTAGTAGCGGCATGAATCTGTTTGTTGAGGGGTGACAGGTGTTCGGACACGAAAATTGCCTTAACTTGACCGCCATACCCTAGGAGGTGAGAATTTAGCTTTTCAGTCGGGTTAGCCTTGTTGTACTTCATCACGGACGCTAAGACTGAGTCGCGCATTAGAGTGGTGCGCAGCTTGACTACTACTGCTCTCGGGTGACTATTTTCGGGGTTTAGTTTCCGCACTCGCACGGCCGACAAGATGTCATCTTCTTTGATTTTATGCGATACTGCGTTTCCTAGTTGTACCACCATCTTTACCAGATTTTCCCCATTATTTTCCGGAATGCCATTTATTTCGATGTTCTGCTGGCGCGAATATTGCTCCATTAAGTTAACCCTGTCAGACAGATTGGATACCATTTGCTTAAGAGAGCTGTTTTCTTTGCAGAGACTTATGTTGTTATCTTTGCATATTTGAAGTTCAGACTGCACGCGATCAAACTCATCGCTCATAAAGCCGACGGATTTTTGCAGTTCTCGGAATAGGTCTTTCATCTCCCTCAACTCTTCGGTGATACATGACTTTATAGTTGATGAAATCTCTGTTGATAAGACCACTTGAAGCTCTCGACGGATCGTGTCGATCAGATCAGCGGTTCCAAGGTGATGTTGATCAATCTCGGGAGAGCTGTCCACGCGCGGACGTTTAGGTCGGAGAGAAATATTTGACATATCTGGCTTATCCGATATGACTGTGAGCATATCGGGCTCAGACTGTACTTGAATTAAATTTACAATATCTTTTCCTTTCGGTGGCGAGCGTTGTATACGTGGCATTTTGATGCGGAACCAAAAATAACCAAAAAGGAAAAAGCAAAATAAAAATAAAAAAAAAACACAAAAAGTTTACAGGTTCTTCGCTGGGTCCGATTGCACAGATCCGATGTTGTAGATCCCACGTTAGTTGCAACTCGCCATTTGAACGATAATATGTGAAGTGAATTTAGCTATTGTGTAGATGTTTCCAACTAGCACTAATGAGTCCAAAGGTCAGTTTATTGTGTGGGTTGAACGATACGTTATTGTATATATGAAGTTCAACCGTTCTTAATAATGTTGTGATGTTATTTACGTTTTGAAAACACTTGCACTTTTGTTTATTTTTATCACAATCGAGAGTACATTACTCAAGGATTACTTTGGTGTAACTTTATTATAGGAACAATCACTTTTTACCACTTTTACTTAATTGATTGTCGGAGCTACCGAGAACACGTATGACTTGCAAATTTGCAGTTGAGGGTATGTACTACTAAATATTTAATCTAATATTTTGTACTACTAAATATTTTAATTCATAAAATTTTGACTCTGTTGATGATCCGATTGCTTTTTGGGCTATAGGTGCTTGTCAAATCTAAGGTAACTTGTAAAATGGGTTTAGTCAAAAGGTGAGATTTAAACGTGCAAACTCACGGTGAACCAATACTTTTTTGGGCGTTCAGCAGCACTGTTTTTAAATAAATACATAATATCACGCCTGTATTCCCCGATGGGATACGCTGAGGAGTACTAGACACCCACACTTCGCCATTATCCGGGCACAAATCTAGTCTTCGAGCTGCAACTGAGACTAACCGAATAATCCTGGTAATCGAACCCAGGTCCTCTAGCGAAGCAGTCGCGCTTGGGACCACTATAATGAGGCAGTCATGTTTTTGAATAATTAGGTAGGTACATATGATATATTGCGTTATGATTCGTGTTTTAAAGCTAAATAAATCAAAATCGGTCGTACACTCGGCTACAGGTCAACCTATAAAAAACTAGTTTAAGCTGATCTCGCATTGTGTAGGCTTCCCATTTAATAAGAGGCCAGCGTAAACTGGTTTTGTATAGCTTGATGTGTAGCTGTATGTACTTAATCCACGTTAAGATCATTTCTCTGAGCAAAATGATTCGACTCGATATTGACATTTATAAAACCGATATCAAAATCCATTTTTATCTTTCACAAAAATTGAGAATACATTTATATCTTAACAATAATGGACAGGTCGGCTTCAGTATTTAAGTTTGTAAATGTGAAATTATTATTTTTTGATGAAAGCACTTTTCTTCACGTAGATACATTATACTTGTGAATAAATGATTGACTTTTCGAAACCTGTCCGAAAATATAAATTTTCTTTCATCAGTGACGAAAAATGCTATAACATTATAAAAGGTAAGTGAGATTGTCTCTCTGTTTTTGTACCCAGAGAATACTCTCGTAGGTTATCCTATAAAATATCCTACATCATTAGCTGCAGTTATAATTTTATTAATACCAAATACAACGGGAAAAAAGCAGAAAAACAACGGCTGGATTTACTTAACTTGTGTTTTTTTCGTTTTCACTTTTTATAATATATTATTATCTAGGTGATAGGTAATCTATACAAAATAACACCTATTATTACATAAAATTCGGCATGTATATTACTTATATTAATAAAAAAATACTACTAATAAACTTTGCGTACTCGAGAAATGCAGTACAATTATGACGTAGCCAAATAAACAAACATGGCCGAACTGAAAATATGCTCAGCTGTAACACTGTAAAGGTATTTTCAGTCGATAACTGTTTTTTTGTGGCTACGTCAGCGTACGGAACACTGTTGGTTTAGACACATCTTTTTATTGTCCCAGCCACGCGCATGGCGACAAAAAATCTATTTTTAGGGTTCAATAGAACCTCAATACATATTTTATACTTCACGATATTTACGTGCAACATAATAAGCTAGAGGTCCCGGGTTCGATCCCCAGGTGGAGCAAAGTGTTATTAGGTTTTTGTAAAAAATCTCAGTAGCAGCTCGGAGTCTGGGTTGTGCGCGGTTAATGGCAATAAGCTCACCCCCCATTACCGGTGAAGTGTGGGTGAACATTAGTACACTTCTGCCAAACCCTTCGGGGAATACAGGCGTGATGGTACAATAAGCTAGATGAAATTTAAATCTAGGTACTTACCTACTTTAATTTTAATTTGTACGTTATAGCTAGAGGCGGTATAAGTTTTTTATGAAAATATTTTCCCGCACAACGCTGGCGACGACCGAGCGTAAATACCCAAGGGGTGACTACCTAATGACGAAGGATAATATATAATATGACTTTTATGTTGCGAGAAAATATCCCTTTAAACAAGAAACAATTACACCCGTATTCAAAAACAATAATGTGAGGCGTAGGGACGCATTTCGTCGACAATTTAAATTAATACGGGTGGAAATCGCCGATGACCCTACGCGTCCTTGTATCCTGTGAGACATCGCAGTATTGTTTTTTTTAATACGGGTAGTAGACTCAGCATAACTAACTGTAAAATACAAAATGTTTATTCGGAGCAGATTAGCATAATCAACCTAAATAATGTTCCCACCACTGTGACACGGGCCTCCTCTCGCTGAGAGGGAATGACCAATAATCCACCACGTGGGCCCAGTGCGGGTTGGTAGATGGCACATGTCTTTATATTTATGGTTATAGGTTTCTTCACGATGTGTTGGGAGCAGTGGTGATGAAGTAATTTACTCAAAGTAAAGTGCCTGTCTGAGTTCGAACCTACGATCTATAACTCGTAAATCTCGGTCGTTACCACTGCGCCACCCACGGAAGAGATAAATAAGATTGGAATGGCCATGTGGGCGGGGCAGGCGCGCCACAGTTTCGATTAGACAATCATAACTCGCCCGAATCATACATTCGCCGCGTTTAGTGTGCTTAGGACTACTTCAGAGAACACAGCTCCGCTTTAAAATGCCTTGTTGTGTTATTCTTACGTGATAGACAAATTGTCAGACCTCCAGTATATAGCGAGGAGGTATATCTTTCCGTCTGTAAGTCAAAAATAGCATTTATTTACAGAATAATTGGTAAAAACATAAAAATATACTGATCAATATGAAATTCCAAACATCAATCATATTATTGCAACAACTTACAAATAAAATGCATTGCCCGATGTGTTCGCGCTTAATCAACGCGATGTCGTAGTCCGCTTGCAATGTACTGCATGCATTGCGTTCTCTACACTTCAACCATGGCCGTTGTTCGTCGTTTACCGGGGTTGGCCGTGAGTGATGCCCGGCGTACATCTATCGATATCGAGGTGACCGTGTAGTTAAATAAAAGCATCGATAGAATTCTCAACTATATTTACGTTTGACAAAGATTATTTTTGAAATATTAAGTATAGGTACATTATATTTAATTGATGAGAATATGTTTTTAGTTAGATGTATTTTATATTATATGAATCATTGAATGAATGAAGATGAAGCGGCATGTAGACCATTTGATTTTACTTAGATTTTAATACTGAATAGATACAATATAGTCTAGTCAAATACTATACCTACTATTTTATATATGTTTTAATATTTGATTCTATTCGATATATTATTTATGCAATTAATTATAATAATGTTATGTATCTTTTTGTATTTTTCAGGAATTTTCCATGCAAAGATTATTAAGTTATTTTAGTGAAGGAAAATTACAACCGCGGGCAGGATTCGAACCTGCGTCTTCTGGTTAAGTACACCAGATGCTAGGACCGAATTTTCCCTTCACTAAAATAACTTAATAATGTTATGTTTTAATTCTGTTATGTTATGTTAGGTTTCCCCCACTTGCTTAATGATTACGTTTTGTTCCAAGGACATCGTTTCTTTTAAATTAATTAATATTAAATAAAAAATAGTTCTTGATTTTTATGTTTCCCTTTTACCCATTCAATATAAAAATACATAACAGACAGAATTTATCGATAAAAAATATCGGCTTTTCAAGAACTAGCGTATGCTTGTTGCGTGTGTGTGTCTTATGCCTACGGGTGCTTGGTGCTAGTGTGTGAACAAATTGCTGCCCACAGATTTATGTGTGTGTGATTTGATTGTGTGCGAAAAGCTTGTAAATGTTGCGTATGTTTGAGAATTGAAATAGTGGGAGTAAAGCGGCGACACTGGTCCTAGTACAAAATAGCGGCTAGGGCCATTCCAATCTTATTTATCTCTTCCGTGGCGCCACCACTGCTCACCCGTTTGGAGCAGATATAAAACCCGAACCTCGGTGACGATGTGAAGCATAAGATCCTCTTGTCGAAGCAATCTTTGCGTAAAATAAGGCAGCAATACTGCATAGGGAAAGACAGAAACTCTACACACAGATCAAAATATTTATAAATATTAGTTCCTATGCATGTCAAAAGGTGAATCTGCTAAATACTTTAAAAAACTATATAATTTCAACTTAAGTAATTTCTAGTTCAATTTGGTTATTTCGTTACATTAATATATTGAATTGTTCATGTTAGACATTGATTGGTAATTTATAGACAACATTCGACATTTATGATGCATTCAGGCTGGATTGGATTTTTTTTAACGGTTTTTAAATAGAATTACCCTTTGAAACATAAACTATTGTACGGAACAGTCGAAACAAAGGAAGTTACGTAGCTGAACATTCTCTTTAGGGTTCCGTACCTCAAAACTAAAAACGGAAAACTAATAGGATCACTTTGTTGTCAGTCTGTCTGTCCTTCTGTCCGTCTATCAAGACCCAAAACCCAGGAACACGTGGAGGTATCAAGCTAAAATTATTATCAAATACTCGGGTCTCTAACTCCTTGGAGCCGTGAAAATATCAAACTTATTAGTCGACGCAATCAAAGTACGGCCATGTATGCCCAGTTTATCCCGCATATTTTGATTTGACACTCTCAACGGCATCAAAACCTATTAGGTTAGGTTAGGTTATAATTCCCTTTGAGCTCATGTAATTTGGCAAAAAGCAATGTACAAGTATAGTAAAAAATCCGAAGGTCGTAAATTTGTAGTTACTTCACAAAACTAAATATTTTATTGTGATTACAAACGTAATTGCAGTTGGTATACTAACCACGAACTTTGTTGTATTGGGACAACAGTTTTCCAATGGTAAATAAATAAAAGGTAAATAAACGGTTAATTTTGGCCATCAATACAGTTTATCTTTTCTTTAGAGAAGTATTTGGTACCTACTTTCATTAGTTACCTAATACAATGCGATGTCCTAAAAGTATGTTCGGAACCCTCGGTGCTTCAGACCGACTCGCACTTGACCGGTTTTTTTATATGCAGCCTACGTTCAGACTGGACTTTATTGGAAAGGCTGCAAATTTCAGGTTTTTTAGAAAGTGAGCTTTTTCATACACATGTAGGGCCCTGAAAGGGCTTTGTAAGGGAGGGCTTTTTGGCGGACATGCCTATGTTATACACTTTATGGGATTGAAATAATTTCTGGTTTTAAATTGTGAGGAGTCTAAAATGTTAGGTTAAACTAAATTCTGCTTTAAAAAGGAGAAGATTCCCAATTCGGCCCGTATATATCTATAATTAGATACATGTTTTATTTATAGATTTTTACATTATTATGCAGAACAAGAGTTACTCAACTCTTATGTTTCTAATAGTAAATCACCAAATATATGCATTTCATATCATATTTAATGTAGTTATTTTTAGAATTTGTAATCCTAAAAATATACTTAAAGAACCTTCTTGATGATGAAAAATTTCGGAAAATGTATATTTACTAAAAAAAAGGCATTCTTAACATTTTAATCTAAATCCTGAGCTAAAATAGCCACTTGTTGTCAATTGATTTATAATTATGAACTACTCTATTGAAGGCGCAGTGATAGCCTAGTGATACGACCATTGGACTGCCAAGTCTCGAGTTCGAATCCAACGCACGCACCTCTGACTTTTCGAAGTCATGTGCGTATTAATAATTAATTATCACGCGCTTAAACGGTGAAGGAAAACATCGTGAGGAAACCTGCATGCCTGATAGATTTTCTTGACGGCGTGTGAAGTCTGCCAACCCGCAGTAGGCTAGCGTGGTGGACTATAGCCTATTCCCTCTCGCTCTGAGAGGAGACCCGTGCCCAGCAGTGGGACAATGTAATGGGTTGATGATGATGATGATGACTCTATTGAAATAAAACGACTTTTTACGGATTTTATCGCTTTATATTGATATTATTTAATTCCCGACGTTTCGGATCCTTTACAGCATCCATGGTCACGGGAGGACTGAGGTGTTTGTCGTCCTAATGTCAAAATTACTAAGGCTACCCTTTAGTGCTGAGCCTTGTCAAGTGTATGTTCAAAATCTGCTGACTTCCTGGAACGGCGGTTTTGACATAGAAAGAAAGAAAGAAAAATATTTATTTTGTTCTCACATTACACATCGACAATATGTTCTTTTACGCGGATCCCTATGCTTATTTTAGTCTGGCCTGAGCTACTACATATATGTTTTCTAAACATGTATTTATTCCACATAAATTGCATAATGTGGCCTTTAACCCCCCAATGTTCTAAAAAGGACTGTATGAAGTTTCCTTCGTAACATCGTATGAAATCTTAGTGTTCGCTGTTATTATTTTCGCTAAATAATAATCACGAACCGGCGCTATAACTTGGCGTATGTTTAGAGTGCATTAGAGACCGTCGCCGGCAGATGGCGTTGGCGTCGACTAACGCTAATGACGTCGCTCGCACTAAATTATTTTTACGACTACCCGCGAGACGCGATCTACCACTAAGCGAAGATTGTCCACACTATTTATAATGTTTTTAATACCGCCGTGGAGTGCAACAAACATTTTTAGATTTTATTTGTGATATTATGAATATTAGTTGTAGGTAATGTCGAGTGTTTTAGCTAGAAAAGGATTATCGTTGAATGTGAAAATGTAGTGAATTGACTCATGACTTATGGCTTTGAAAATGTGATCAATCATAGCAGAATTTATGGAGCATGTAACAAACGGTATTAATTACCGTAAAGTGCTAAGTTATACCTACCTCAATCATTATTCAAACTGAATTCGTTCAAGAAACATAGAAATCTGAAAATGTAAGTACGAAATTTTTTTTTGTCATCCATTTTCACCTTTTGAACTTTAAATAACACGTAACATACCATCACGCCTGTTTTCCCCGAAGGGCTAGGCAGAGGTGTACTAATTATTGCACACCCACAGTTCGCCGGTATATGAGGTCCCATATAATAGGGGGCGAGCCTCTTGCCATAATTGACTCCGGCGCTCCACGCTCACCATACGAAAGGCAACAGAATGCATACTGCTACTTGACGTCGATATTCTGTGGGAGGGTAGTACTTCCCCGGTCGTGGTAATCCATTCATGCTGGCACGTAGACATGCCAGCGAGCCACTACTACTACAAAAAACTATTAATTGTCATTGGCTCGGCCCCTACATGGACCGAACGGTCAACTGTAAGTGTCTGCTAAAGTGTAACCTACTCATGGCTTTGTATCACTGTCGATAAAGTTTAACGATAATTAGAATAGCCATCACTAAACGGACAGTAAGCATATCACAAACGGATTGCACCACGTTTTTGTCGTTAACTGCGCGTGAGACGTTTTCGTGAATGATTGGGTTTTATTTTATTGTTCTGTAAGGAAGATAATCACTGGTTTCATGCCTCTATGTGATAATGTTGTTTTGAGGCCGTACCACAAGTTATTGATATCGTTTGGGAATGCCACCTATAACATTAAAATTTAAATGATCCCATCCCTTTCTCACTACCTAATAATGACAGCCTCTGGGCCCGTATTATGAAGTTTTAAAAAACCATGCAAGTTCCAGGCAATTCAATTTACGGCCGTAAACTGTCTCGCTAAATTTCGTATTATGACACAAATATAACCGGCCGACTTCTGAATGGATTACTTGTCTATGGCTGGCGTGTAATTTTTGACAGCGCCGTTCAAAAGCTTGATTATTGTTTTTATCGGTAAGTTACGGTTATTTTTTGAATATCCTTTGTATTAAAAATCCATAATAAATATAGTTCCTAACCACATTTATGTAAAACATAATATTTAAGACTACAAATCAAATAATATTCCTTTAGCTAACCCATATTTACATTACTTTGACGTTTTATATTTCATCTACATATGTAGTGAGAATTTAAGCTTTCGAATGACACCCATAAATTTAAGGTAAATGTACCAGTAATGATATACAAAACAAACAAAATGGTGAGAAAAACGGCTTTTCATAGAAAAAATATTATTTTTATTATCATATAATAATTTATTGATCATTCATTTAACTTTAAAAAGAACAGAAAAGTATTATTAAATAAGATAAAGATAAAGTGTTATTGTAAATACTTATACATAACTTTCCAATAGTCTTAAATTGTACGTTTTATTGATCGACAAATTTTTCATTCGCCCCCCAATAGCTGACAATGTTTTTTTTAAATTAGGTTCCCAATAATTGACAGTAGGATTCCGTAATAACTTAAGGTAAAAACATACATAATTGTGAATACTAAATACGAGTGTTCTCATAGGCTCATAAGTTCAGAGATTACATTCGTAGATGTCTCTGCTATTATTATAAGTAGTCGTGGGGCCAATCAATGTATAGTTATTTTTATTATAATCAGTAAGGACAAAAATATCAACTTCTGGGATACTATCGATTACTGGTACATTTACCTTGGCTGATATGGCGGGAATTGAATACGTAGGTACGCAATTTCGTAATATGCACAAACCGTGCGAAGCCATTAAAAAAAAAAAAAAAAAAAAAAAAAAATTTCGTAATACATTTACGCAATTTTAAAGTAAATTAATTATATTACTCATGGCGTAAGTATTTCTTAGATGTTTTGTGTGTTTGATATAAGTATGTGAGTCATTTACTTTTCATTTCACGTTATTTAGTTCGGGGAGCGAAACTACTACACATCGTTGGCGGCGAGTAACTGTAACACAATTGTGAGAGTTTTTTTAAGATCCTTACACCCCTACAGTGGAGATGGAGACTGATGAAAACCACATTGAACGTTGAAAGGCACTTGCCGTATTTATTCAGATAAAAACACTACATCATTAGCGAATCACTCCGTATCGTTTTTCGTTCTTCAAGTCTTCACCACTCATTGTCCGCTACAATGCCCATGAGGAAATTGGTATCGGGTTTAATAAAACTGCTACAATGATTCCTTGAATTCTCAAGAACAAGGTGCTGTGAAGAGTTGCAGGGAATGGTCTAGACTTAGAATGTGAATGTATTTCGCTCTCTAGACATTCAGACACTTCCAATTCGTCACTCATGATTAATATATTTACTTTAAATTCGCAATAAACCTTAAACAATTCAGTTTACGTATCAATGAAGCAGCTTAAACTGAATGATTTTATTTGTCAGTTCTTGACATTTGAAACAGAAAATTGAATGTCAAAAATTGAATGTCAAATAAGCGCTCGTAATACGTCTATTGCCAGCCAGTCAGCAAAGTCGGGCAGAAGTCGGCTTGAAGTGTCACGTGGCCTTTGACTGGCTGGATATTGTGTTCATAATACGAATTTGCAAGGCAGTTCAATTCACGGCGTAAACTGCCTGGCAATAAGAGCTCATAATACGCCCCCTGTTCCATATAAGTAACGTTGCTATTTATAGAAACCAGGACAAAAAGCGAGAATACCCCGGATTTTGGAGTGCCCGGTCGGATTACGAAACTATTTATTTTTATTTACTCAGTAAATTACAAAAAGGTTTTAATTGTTATATACTTACCTTACTTACCGGACTACTGGACACCCTTTACACTTGGACAAATCGGAGTAGCCCGGTGGCAACTCACTCAGATGACAACTCTATAAGCAATTATCATTTAATTCTTAAAATAAATCAGCATTCTGGCAGTTATCTTGCTTTTTTGTATATAAAACCTTCAGTCATTTTGTTATTCCTAAGAAAACTTTTATGATAATAAAACATCAGAATTTATTAAGCCAAATCTGCCCAAATAACAACAGAAGCATTATATATAAAATCAAAAACCTTTGTTTCAATTTAATTCGGTACTTCGGCTTACTGGCGCAATGAAACTGTAATTAAAGGAATAATATCGTGTTGGAGTCGCCTCGAACGCCATAAGACTGCGCATACAGAAGCGGCTGCAGTAAGACACCCAGCGACGTAACAGATGATAGAGGAAATGGAGAAATAGGTAAAACAAAAATCAAGTTACATAACGGTGGTACAATTGGTGGTCTTATTGCTAAATGCAATTTCTTTCAGACAACCATTGGATGGACAAGAGTCGTTTAAGAAGACATTGAGCTGTTGCAGGTGTACATAGTAATACTCAATATATTTATATAGGTACCTACGTGTCTAAGTGGCCTAACTTGTAGGTATTGGGGGTAGATAGTATTAGCGATATTTTGTACTCAGTACCTACGTAGTTTTCATCACCATGTTTTCCTTACCATTTAAAGTAACAACTCACAGACATACTGCAAAATTATGGTTTTTGTGTGCCGCCCGGTGCGTTACGTGCATAACATGAAACGGCGCACAAAGTGATACGCACATAATATCGAAAAGTCTGGAAGGAGTTCCTTAGTTTCCAGCTCAAGACCTTTTAACTTATCATGTCACTGACAACAATAAATTTGTTCCATTTAATTGACACTGCTTAACAACTAAGATAGCCTACCGAAGTCGCGCCGTCTAGCTACCTTTTGTCACTCCAGTTACTCCATTCTCCGTGTCAAAACTGCAGTTTCGAGATAATCGTTGCAATAACAACAATTCTTGGCATCTAATTACAGTGAATCCGAATGCCGGGCCACCATACACTGGTATTAAAGGTCGTTTAGGCAAATAGCATGTTCAGTTTGGGAACTTTGCGCTAAAATTGCATTTCGAAATTATTTTCTTTGTGACTTCTTGAGATTGGATTATTTTCTTACCTTATATTCTTCTTGATGTCATATAGTATCTTAGCAGGCAGAGACAAATACAACACAATGTTTATTATCGTCTACATATTTATCTCACGCCTCTGCTACCTTGACATTTCTATGTTCAGATTAATTTATTTTAAGATGCGAAGGAGATCTGGTTCATAAAAGATCTTCAAAATATTTATCTTTTTATATTTTTTATAAATGAAACACCGACTTTATGTCTAGATTTCGAGCGACATCTAGCGCGCTACATGGAACTACTTCGAAACAAATTCTGAGTCGCGCAAGCAAAGGCCCGCCAGGCAAAAATACCTGCTTGGTTGGAAGATCCTCTCTTTGGTTGGAGCGGCAACACTCCTCGCCTCTCCACAGTGGTGACCCCGACGTGATCCCAGAGTGTCGACATCAAAATTGTCACCTTTGCGTAAATTTTCGATCTAAATTTGCGTTTGACGTAACTTTTTGTTTGGTTGCGCTACCTATCTTGAAGTATGTGCACAGTCTAAGAATCATCACTCTTAATTTTTTGCACAACATATATACTAATGGTTACGTCTTTAAAAAAACGTTCCACTTCTTAAAATCGTTACGTAATAAAACAAATTAACTATGAATCAGTTATCCTTGAACCCATCACTCAGCCTGTCTGCAGTTAACCCATCATTAACTATAACTAGTTTACGGCATAGTAATTATCGCTAACAGCGACCTGTGAAACGAAAGTTAGTTTTAGTGATCAGTTTTTTAAATGGATGATCGAAAAATAGGGGTTCTAAGAAATACTCATTTGGGATGAGATGGCAGTGGGTGCAAGTTATTTTTTGACAGCTGTCATTGCCTCGATCAAATGTCAAACTGGACGCCGATTAAACGTAGCAGACGAAAAGAAAACTAAGAGAAAGACAGAAATACGAAGATATTGGTGACTGTAAGACCCTGGAAACTTATGAGCTTATATGCCTGTACTCCCCGAAGGGTTAGGCAAAGGTCTACTTATTTACACCCACAAATCGCCGATATGTATAGGTCCCGTGTAATAGGGGGCGAGCCGAACACAAATCTTAACTCCGAGCTCTTACTGAGAGCTTTACAAACCCCATAACTCTTTGCTCGAACCCAGGACCTCTAGCGTAGCAGTTGCACCTACGATCACAAGACTATTAAGGCAGGTCCAGAAACTCACGAATAGTCAGTAGCCTTAATCTTCATTTACTTAAACTTTCTATTTATTTTCTCACTCAAGATTGACTATACAAAAAACAAAATATGTATGGAACCCCTCAAACGCCGCGTAAGTTCAACCATTCATTCATAACGTGTCAAAATTCCACGCCTTTCTGCTCATAGCTCGTTTAACAAGCAATATATATTTAATATACGAGTATATTCCATATTATCGCTCTAGTCGTAAATTATTACCTTTTAATGAATACCCTGAAGCGTCTACAAAGTTTTTATCAGTTCATCCACACGTGAGGATTGGATAGAAGGTGCCTTATGATTACACAAAGTTGTTCCAACTTAAAAGTAATATTAAGGAAGTCGAAATCACTTAGGGTATTGGCTCTGATAACATGTTATTTTTATTATTAATCGAGTTTTATGTGGATATTAAAATGATTTTATCATCATCGTTTAAAGAGTCGTAATTTTAAAGGCTTGTTTGTCGAGATAATAATCGATTATTATTAGGTTTAACTGCCCATGGCCATAAGCGCCACTGCCACGCCAGAGGTATGCAGTTTGTTTAAGGTCCCATGTTATAGGGCCACGTCCTATTGCCATCCACTGGACACATCCAAACTCCGACCTGCTGTTGAAAATGCATATAAAAACTCAATAACACTTTGCTCTACCGAGGAATCGAATTCAAGACCTTTAGCTTAGATTTTCTAGCTTAGATCCACTAGAGTAATGAGGCAGTTTTTCACCCATATTTAAATAACTAGGTACATAATACCTATTTAAAGCTAACGTACCTGTTACCAAAGAAAATTTAGTCCATACTTAGAAGTCTACAATACTCATTAGGTGCATTTATAAAAAAAGCAAAAATAAAATTCTTTCAAAGAAACTTGACTTTAGCATTAAAATATTTTTATAGCTAATTGCAATACAAATTCTAAGAAATAAGCATGTTCTTTCATCATCCATCACAATATTATTTTCATGTTTGAATATTAAATACATATTTTATTTTAAACATTATAAAGAATTACGTTCTCAATTTTTTTTCACGTACTTACAAGCTTTTAACTAAAATGAGTTTTTCATAAGTACCAACCTACTCTTTAAAATCATCGTAAAAATTATTAGTGTCCTACGAACTTCGGTGTCTTAGTCGGCTAATCGTTTCTGTACCTATTTTTTTTTTATAATAAGGTGATGATTGTTAGCGGAAACCGCAACTTATAGACGCAATCAACACCAGTGGTATCACTCGCGCGTTACTATCTTAAGACCTCGGTTGTTAAAACCTAATTTGCCCAGTAATTTTACTGGCAGACTTTCGAAGCAAAGCAAGCAGCATTTACAGGATTCCTGAAAGCCGTGTCGCTGCGCTTCTGACTATGTTAATATTAATTAGGAATATATATAAATTACTGATTTCGCGAAAGGTTTCTGGCAGAAGCTGAATGCGAAAAGCGGAGGACAGGGTGAAATGGCGCACACCACACAGGACGCCGTCCATCAGGGGACTAGTATAGGCTGACGATGATGATGATATAAATTAAGAATGACATGCGTGAGCAGTACTTAGTAGTGTCTCGCTGGCATGTCTTCGTGCCAGCATGAATGGGTCGGCACCACCGGGGAAGTACAACCCTCCCACGAGATATCGACGTGAAGTAGCATTATGCATACGGTTGCGTTTCGGTGAGTGTGGAGCCATTCCTCCCTCAATGGGCCTGCAACACGCGAGTGATACCCCTGGTAACCGCCTACCATCAGGAGGGCCGTATGCTTGTTTCCAACCTTAAACAATACCAAAGCTATAAACGCCACGCGTTACTGACGCTTCCTACACTGATGCTTGCTTCATATCGGAACGCAATACCAGTATATAGAATATTTTGTAGTGCGTAATTGCTTCTTTGCTCTGTGGTTCTATGCTAAAATCGTACCAAATGTCCTGCGATTCTAGCATACTTCTTATACTTCGTCCACATTAGTTCAATATCTTGCCATACACTCACGCTGGATGTGAGTACTAAGCACCTTATCTTTCTAAAGGAAAAGAAAATAGATAACTAAAACTAAAATGTTACTAACATTGTAAATTGTCCTCTGATTACGCCGCTCGGCAAATGTTTGTAAAATATTATATGTCTTTGTATTCTCATGTAAGTGAATGCCTGTAATTCTTTATGAGAATAAATTTTCTTAAACTCGAAAATATTATTTCATCTATTTTAGCTTTTCTTTTTGTAAGTACCTTCATCATAGCCTAAGTAACCATACATCTACCTAATGTATAATATAGAACCGTCTGGACACACTCAATCCAATGATGGAGGTTGTTTGAAAAGAACTAATTCGTTGTACGAGTTGATCCGGGCGGGCCCATTAGAATGATTGCCGGCCCAACGGTCGGACACTGATGCAAGCTGAAGTGTACCAGGCGCTCTTAACAGATTGAATTTTATATACGACTCATAGATATGTTAGTAACTAAGTTAGTCTAGGCTAACGTCATCTGTTGTACGTCTCGTCTGGGCCACGAGTCTACAATTTTATCGTCAAAATCGTCATTAAAATGAATTGGGAATTGTCGGGGATAGTACATAAAACATACCATCACGTCTGTATTCCCCGAAGGGTTAGGCAGAGGTGTACTTAATATACACCCACAGTTCGCCGGTATTTTTAGGTCCCATGTAATAGGGGGCGAGCCTATTGCCATTCACCGGGCACAAATCCAGACTCCGAGCTGCTACTGAGAATTTCATAGTAAAACTCAATAACACTTTGCTCGACCTGGCGATCGAACCCAAGACCTCTAGCGTAGCAGTCGCGATTGGGACCACTAGACCAACGAGGCAGTCACACAAAGGGGATAGTACAAATCCGCGTAACTAGCATTGGATTATTCCGCGTATCTGTCAAATTTAGCCAATTAAAAATTTCGCGGCCAGTGTAATTAAAATTTTAAAAAAATATTTTTACTTATAACCTTCCCCTGTAAATCTACACGTAGTGCAGATACGCGGACTATCCGCGACGAATTGTTGATTCTTGACAGATTTTATACACTATATCTGTCAATAATTGTGCCATTAAGGGTATTACATCGCTCAAATCCCAAAAACACCCTAGGTTTAAAGAAGTTTCTAGATGAATCCTTATGTGCTTTTGCCATATAAAAAATATATGTTATACTTAAGGTCATCACAAATAAATTGTATTGTTTAAATTTTTCATAAAATTGCCCCATTTTTTTTAAATAATCGAAGTAAATAGTCCTTTTTCAAACTAAATTGCATTTTGTCTCTTTAACCGCTTAATAGTTTGTCATAAATTTTATACCAAAAAATGTGTAATGACACACTTAACAACTTGTATTGTTTATTTTTTCCAATTTCTTTGAATATTTTTACATAATAAAGAAAAACCCGAAACTTCACTAGCGCCCCCCGTGAAGCACCCCCGCAATGCCCGTGATGAATAGTCAGGACGCGAATATCAGTGTCTCGACGACTCTTGCGACGGGTGGGTTGTACGTGCGTTATTGTTTGCAAATAAATTACAAAAGTGATGATTTTTGAATGCTTTTTGAATTAAGCAATATCTTAAATAGTACAAATATAAATATTACGTAGAAATTAAGTTTGTAAATATATTTAAAGTAGTTTATAATTTTGTTTTTGTTCTTGATCATTATCATAGACTAACCATAGTGTAATGAAATCTACGGGCGCACTCCTTTGTCTGGCTCTAAATGCCGACAATATTTTTTAATCATTTTAATTCGGATTATACATAATAATCATGTTATCCAAAGTTTGAATGAACCTCGGAGTACCTACCTAAGTAGGTACCGACTGAGATACTAGTTTATCTGACCTCGTAAGTAAGCTGACCTTTTATTGTACGGAAGTCTATATAATGCGAGCTCAGCTTATACTGGATATATATAACAAGCTATACAACAACATCACCAGTACAAACTGACCGCTTATTGTACGGACAGTCTATACAATGCGAGGTCAGCTTATGCTGGATACTTAGGTTTAACAAGCTATACATAATCACCAGTACAAGCTGACCGTTTATTGTACGGAAAGTCTTTACAATGCGAGATCAGGTCAATAGGAGTTGCGTATTTTCATGTCACCAAAAGTCGTTATTCCCCTCTTTATCGAGACGTAAGTATTTCAAAATCCAATGAGGCGCACATCATTTAAATAAATTGATATGGGTGTCAATTTCGAGGTATCTTGGGGTACTGATGATGAAAATGGCATTGATTTTGTAATCCAAGATGGCGGACATTATTTTTCTTTATAAATTGATATGGGTGTCAATTCCAAGGTTTATCGGGATTCTCATTACGAAAATGACATTAATTTTGAAATCCAAGATGGCGGAAATTATTTTTCTTTATAAATTGATATGGGTGTCAATTTCAAGGTTTATCGGGATGTTAATTACGAAAATGACATTAATTTTGAAATCCAAGATGGCGGACATTATTTTCTTTATAAATTGATATGGGTGTCAATTTCAAGATTTATCGGGATGCTAATTACGAAAATGACATTAATTATGAAATCCAAGATGGCGGACATTATTTTTCTTTATAAATTGATATGGGTGTCAATTCCAAGGTTTATCGGGATTCTCATTACGAAAATGACATTAATTTTGAAATTAGCATCCCGATAAACCTTGAAATTGACACCCATATCAACTTCGACTTCGACTTTGACTTCGACTGTCGACTTCGACTTACGAAACTTTCTGCATTTCATGCATGTTTGTTTGCATGTTTTTTTCTCTGTAAAGAGAAACAAACATGCACGTCGTTACACTTTTAAGTGTCGTTTTTTTCCGTCTAGCCCCCTTTCGCAACGCGCGATAAGGAACTTCGTTCCAAAAAGTAAAGTGAATAATGTATCATGTAGTAGCACCCATACTCAATAAGATGAATGTTGAAAGCCAGCTCATCCTAGCTATCTCCGTTTCTGAGAACCTATAAGCACTTACTTGATCATCATCGGACCCTCAGAATGTATCATGTAGTAGCACCCACACTCAATCAGATGAATGTTGAAAGCCAGCTCATCCTAGCTATCTCCGTTTCTGAGAACCTATAAGCACTTACCTGATCATCATCAGACCCTCAGAATATATCATAATTATAGTGGCACCCGTATTCAATTATATGTAAATATAAATAAATGTTTTAAGCCAGATCACCCTAGTTATTTTCATTAGGTACTAAATTAATATGTAGAAAGGTGTAGGTATCCCTTATTTCAAAATAATCAAGAATTACCTATAATAATTATAGATGTAGGTAACTCGTACAAGACTTATCTAGAGAAACAAAATGACTTAAATCTTTCAGAGAACGAATAAAATAGGTAAATACGATGACGACACTGCGACGTATCTGTATTCTTGCTTAATCTTCAGTTCCTTTTATTGAGTACGATCAAATGTCGATAGATGGCGCTGAAGTAACAAATACTAGCACAAAAACCCGAATCCTCAAGGTCATTCGGCAATGTAATACCCTTAATGTCATTGAATGATCATTTTGACATAATTGAAATAGCAGACTGGGGCCTCTGTCATGACGCTGGCATGATGATATACGATTTTGAAATATAAAGTGGTAATGAATAAGGTCGCTTTTTGCCACTGTGGAATGAAGAAGCTAAGCAATTCTCACTCACCCTCTTAACGTTACTAAAAGACCTTGAAAAGGGGAAGGTATCATAATAACAAATTGTAAAATAAACTTAACTTCCCTTTCCAATGTAAAATAAACTTTTTTGTCTCAAAACCGATAGTGTGAACTGAAGATGTTTAGAATTGTATAGTTAAGATAACATTATAATCAACTACGAAATTAAACCAGCTAATGTAATTTACACTCTAGACGTAAGACAAGCAAACAATTTCAGCTACAAACGAGAATCTACAAAGAATAACTAAACATGTTATTAAAATGATTTTATCATCATCGTTTAAAGAGTCGTAATTTTAAAGGCTTGTTTGTCTAGGCCCAATTCCTCCCCCAATCCCCTTCCTTCTAAAGGAGAAGGAAGGGGATCTCCTTCCCCTCCCTTTCCCTAAATAGGCTCGGCAACGCATCTGCAACTCCTTTGGTTTTGCAGATGTCCATGGGCGGCGATGACTACTTACCATCAGGTAGCTCGCCTGCTCGTTTGCCGAGTTATCCCATTAAAAAAAAAAAAAAAAAAAAAAAAAAAGATTATAATCGATTATTATTAGGTTTAACTGCCCATGGCCCTAAGCGCCACTGCCACGCCAGAGGTATGCAATTTGTTTAAGGTCCCATGTTATAGGACCACGTCCTATTGCCATCCACTGGACACATCCAAACTCCGACCTGCTATTGAAAATGCATATAAAAACTCAATAACACTTTGCTCTACCGAGGAATCGAATTCAAGAAAAACTGCCTCATTACTCTAGTTGATCTAAGCTAAAGGAGCTTAGATTTTCTAGCTTAGATCAACTAGAGTAATGAGGCAGTTTTTCACCCATATTGAAATAACTAGGTACATAATACCTATTTAAAGCTAACGTACCTGTTACCGAAGAAAATTTAGTCCATACTTAGAAGTCTACAATACTCATTAGGTGCATTTATAAAAAAAACCAAAAATAAAATTCTTTCAAAGAAACTTGACTTTAGCATTAAAATATTTTTATAGCTAATTGCAATACAAATTCTAAGAACTAAGCATGTTCTTTCATCATCCATCACAATATTATTTTCATGTTTTAATATTAAATATTTTATTTTAAACATTAACAGAAAAGAATAACGTTCTCAATTTTTATTCGCGTACTTACAAGCTTTTAACTATCAAAAAATATTATTTCATCTATTTTAGCTTTTCTTTTTGTAAGTACCTTCATCATAGCCTAAGTAACCATACATCTACCTAATGTATAATATAGAACCGTCTGGACACACTCAATCCAATGATGGAGGTTGTTTGAAAAGAACTAATTCGTTGTACGAGTTGATCCGGGCGGGCCCATTAGAATGATTGCCGGCCCAACGGTCGGACACTGATGCAAGCTGAAGTGTACCAGGCGCTCTTAACAGATTGAATTTTATATACGACTCATAGATATGTTAGTAACTAAGTTAGTCTAGGCTAACGTCATCTGTTGTACGTCTCGTCTGGGCCACGAGTCTACAATTTTATCGTCAAAATCGTCATTAAAATGAATTGGGAATTGTCGGGGATAGTACATAAAACATACCATCACGTCTGTATTCCCCGAAGGGTTAGGCAGAGGTGTACTTAATATACACCCACAGTTCGCCGGTATTTTTAGGTCCCATGTAATAGGGGGCGAGCCTATTGCCATTCACCGGGCACAAATCCAGACTCCGAGCTGCTACTGAGAATTTCATAGTAAAACTCAATAACACTTTGCTCGACCTGGCGATCGAACCCAAGACCTCTAGCGTAGCAGTCGCGATTGGGACCACTAGACCAACGAGGCAGTCACACAAAGGGGATAGTACAAATCCGCGTAACTAGCATTGGATTATTCCGCGTATCTGTCAAATTTAGCCAATTAAAAATTTCGCGGCCAGTGTAATTAAAATTTTAAAAAAATATTTTTACTTATAACCTTCCCCTGTAAATCTACACGTAGTGCAGATACGCGGACTATCCGCGACGAATTGTTGATTCTTGACAGATTTTATACACTATATCTGTCAATAATTGTGCCATTAATGTCATTGAATGATCATTTTGACATAATTGAAATAGCAGACTGGGGCCTCTGTCATGACGCTGGCATGATGATATACGATTTTGAAATATAAAGTGGTAATGAATAAGGTCGCTTTTTGCCACTGTGGAATGAAGAAGCTAAGCAATTCTCACTCACCCTCTTAACGTTACTAAAAGACCTTGAAAAGGGGAAGGTATCATAATAACAAATTGTAAAATAAACTTAACTTCCCTTTCCAATGTAAAATAAACTTTTTTGTCTCAAAACCGATAGTGTGAACTGAAGATGTTTAGAATTGTATAGTTAAGATAACATTATAATCAACTACGAAATTAAACCAGCTAATGTAATTTACACTCTAGACGTAAGACAAGCAAACAATTTCAGCTACAAACGAGAATCTACAAAGAATAACTAAACATGTTATTCAAAGTAAAATAAAATTACAATTTGCAATACCGGGAGACGTCATAACGCGATGCAATACATACGTAGAGTACGTCTAAATTTGTGAAGAGAGCAGTCAACATTTGGTCCCCAAGCACTCGGCAAAAGAGGTGTTTACATGTATTTTTATACCGCGGGAGCCCTTATCAAGTCGCTACGTTCGCGCCGCAGGCGTCGTCAACCTTCTAGCAATATTTAAAGGCCGCTTTCAACTTTACGCGGCCATATTCCACGTGAAAATTGAAAAAGTTTATATTACGACTTTTTTTAGCATCTCTAAACGGAATGCCGAGTTTAATTGATGTAGCTGAGACTGTTGCAGGGTTAGCTCAAGTACGGCGCATTCATAAATGTAATAAAATGTCTCGTTGGTGGTGCTTTTTAAATTTAATTATTAGTATTCTAATTAGTGTCCCATTGAGGGAGATTCGTATTAAATTTGCTTTTCAATGCTGAAGTTATATTTAAGTACTTTTGAGTCTCGTGACGCGGGCATAATGACCTATGGGATGGATAGATATTACAGGGATGATGATACAATGTTTAACATACACTTTCTCTACATACTAAAACAAAGGCTAATATACAATGGCATGTGGCGACTGCATGCGAACTATTGCCACGAGAGATGGCGAAAGATAATATGGCCATTACAACGATTCAGCGCAAACGCACCTCCCAGACGCGCTCGCTCGTAAAAATGATATATTATAACAGCGTTCACTGAATTTAAAAAAATCGTCTTTGCTTCAAACTATAGAATATGAACCCTAAATCATAAAGGAAACGGTCTGTCGTTTTATTCAAAATGGTTGACTTCGGACTTGCCAATTCTGAGAATTAAATGTTATTTTTTTATGTAAGTAACCGCAAGTGTGGCTCTGAGTGCTTGCCAATTATTTCTTCAGTTGAAATATTTAATAGCGTCTTGCAATTTTATTCGGTGGTTATATCACCATAGAGCGAGCGGAAATATGGTTGGCCACTTGATACAACGCGACACCTTCAATCAATTTCAGGTTGCAAGGAAGGGAACTTAAATCTTTCCTTCTTAGGCGTTGCGCAAGTGTGTGGTCTATTGAGAGTTGGCCAGCACATAGAGGGAGGGCTCTATGTGCTGATGGTAACCATCTAGGTGGTTCTCATGGGTAAAAATCCCACACTATCCGGTCCACTTTAAACAAAAACAAAGAAAAAAAAGTGCCAATCGAGCCATATCAAGTCATCAAACAGAAAAGAGCAGAGAACAGTTGCGATTACTCTACCGACAAAAGCTAAGCTCTTAAGTTAAAGAACCACCACTGGATCAAGGTTCACAATTTTTGTATTAAATAAATATTTCTTATTTTTTATAAAAATGCATGCGTAAGTCATGTCGCAAATAAACATACGGCTTGTCTGATGGTTAACGGTAACGTATAGCCAAATTCATAGTGTTTTTTTTAATGAGTATTAACTTAATTGATGTGCCTGTGTCATAATCGTTGCTACACTCTGCTACGCTCCGCTACGCTCTGCGAAAGTGGGTTTTTCAATGTCTCACTATCTGCATGTAAAACTGAATCCAAAAAACACACATATATTCCGTTTTTGAGACGTATCACAGCAATCAATCACCTACAAATAAAGAGACATAATATATAACCGTTCTTTTTCCGTAAAATAATATAATTTATTAGACGATAGATCTGCATAGTTATTTATTATTTTTGATAAACTTAAATTATAACGACAATGCCAAAACTTCGGGTAAAGAAACCTTTCACAAGATTCTTTTGCGAGTTAAAGGCGCTTTCGACTTGTACGCGGCAAAGTGGAACCACTCGACACTCGGAACAAGCGAACGAGGTGTAAAAGGCGCAATTAAGGACTCTTACACACTTGCAGACTCGAGTTATCTTAGCTCTCATCTCTTCTGGACTCCACACACTGTTTTTAAACGGTACCGTAATTAAGAACACAGACGTACTTAACATATTGAAGATAATTAGGGGTGTTAAGTAAAGTTAAGTTTGAAAAGTAAAGTGAAATTGCGCTCACTAGGCGAGGCCTACGCCCAGCAGTGGACTAGTATAGGCTGATGATGATACGTAGTTTGAGTAGAGACAGCCTAGTGATATGACCATTGAACTGCCAAGTCAAAGGTCTTGAGTTCGAATAAAAGACACGCACCTTTGACTTTTAGAAGTCATGTGCGTATTAATAATTCACGCACGTCACTAAATTTGTTTATTTAGACTTAATGTACGCAAGGTACTTACGCAAGGATAGACGTAAATATAGGTACAAAGACCAAAGTTAATAAATATTACGGAATATTGTTTCATTCTCCGGTTATCGGTAGAGTACTTCCTGCGATTCCGAGAAGTGTAGTTATTTGTATCTTTATAATAAAAAATCCGAGGTTCTTGGATTGTTTGCATGGTATCTTAAGACAGATATTTAAATATTCTTCTGGAACAATACATTTTACATACATACATACATACCAGCCGCCTGTATTCCCCGAAGAATTAGGCAGAGGTGTACAAAAGTACACCCACATTTTATTTTCTTTAATTAAAGAAATTACTACAAACACAAATGCCTGTTCCAACATAATTGTACATTCAAACGATAATTCAAAAGGACAACAATTGTTATTGAGCACACAAAAAAAATATCCATTCCTTTCGTCCCAAATTAATTAAGGTGAAATTGCCTGATGACTAAAATAAACGTAATTAAAACTTTCGGAATTAACTTTCGCCTGATTTCTTTTTTAATTTCGCCCTGACTTGCCTAATTTTGCCGCGCAACGGGGGTTTGACACACCCCCTAATCTAAATCTGACCCTTTGTCATAGAGAAAAAGATTTTTAAATAATTGCAAAGAAAGCAAGTTCGTCCCTAATTCACTTGGCTAATTTTGTTTTGATAAAGGTAAATTGTAAAGTGTTTTGAATTCACTTGGAATTATTAAATATTTTAAATGAATGGGGTAGATTTTTACATAGATATCTACTATTTTAAATTATTAGAAAAGTCATAGAAGAGATAAGTATCGGAAGGATTCTTTTATTTGACTTTGGGGAGATGAAACCTTGAGATTTTTCTAAGAAAGCCGATAACAGCGTTTAGCTATTATTAACATCAAAGAAACAAGTGTAATATAAAAACAAAAATATTGCAGTATTTTATGTGAAATGAGTACATTTGTGCAGTGATAGCCTTGTGATATGACCATTGGATTGCCAAGTCAAAGGTCTTGAGTTCGAATCCAGGGCACACACCTCTGTCTTTTCGAAGTCATGTGCGTATTAATATTTAATTATCACGCGCTTAAACGGTGAAGGAAAAACATCGTGAGGAAACCTGCATGCCTGAGAGATTTTCTTGACGGCGTGTGAAGGCCTAATCCCTCTCGTTCTGAGAGGAGACCCGTGCCCAGCAGTGGGATAATGTAATGGGTTGATGATGATGGTGATGATGATATGTACACAAAACAAAACAGATCGGTTTACAGGGCACACCAACGCAGATGTTGGTGTGCGTAAACTCAACGCGTTATTACTTCGCTAATTTACTAGTGTTAGCTTTACAATAGTCAATAACCCGTTGTCCACGCACACACTTGCAATTTCTTGTTGCTTCACATTATATATGAAGCATAAATTCAAAAATAATGTCAACTGATACCGTGGCATAGGTGTATATGCAAGCAGCTGGTGTGACATTAGTCTTATGATCAAATCACGCCAGCCCGGTGCAAACTTTTTGCATTATTATCATATTTTTTTTTCGTTTTGTTGAATTTTTATTTTTGTTATTTACCTGATAATAAGAACATTATTCCAGAAAAAATGATATATGGAAGAAAATATTAAACAATGTGTAATATGATAACAACAATATTTATTGACATGGTTTTTTAAAATTATAAATACAAATTATAAAGTATGGTTCATGACAAATATTCTAAGTGGGACAAGAATTCACTTTGTTTGTCATATTCAAGAGGGTAATTTATTTATTAATGATATGAATAAACATGTTAGTAAGTTAGATAATAAGATACTGGCGATCCTAAATTGTAATCTCACTAACAATAACATCAATCATGTAATACAAATTACCACCCCCTAATATTTTTAATAGCCGATTGGTGCGCCATCACTATCTATTACTTGTTGCAAACGTGTCCAGCACAAATCAGAGCCACGAAACGATTCCCACGACGAGGTAACGACATCGTCTAAATTAAATTTGGACCTGACTTCAGATGAGTCCCAGTTTAGCACCATGTGACCCCATAGGTTTTCAATGGGGTTCAGGTCAGGACTTTTTGATGGCCATTCAATAACAGTAAAGTTTTCTTGGACGTTTAACCAACTTTGCACGAGTCGCGCGCGATGCACAGCGCAGTTATCATGCACGAAGTAAATGTGTTCTTGCGGGTATGCAACAAGCACAGTTGGTAGCATCACGTTTTGTAAAACATCCAAGTAACCTTGACTGGTATTGCGACCCCCTACCTGCACTAATTCACCGGGACCCATTGATGACATCCATCCCCAATAACCCAACGTAATGCGGCCACTAGACCTGCATGGAATAATATTTTTTTTGTTATAGCGTTCACCATCATTTCGCCATAATATTTTACGACCGTCCTTGTCCGACTTAAAACATTTTTCGTCGCTAAATATAACTATATTATTGCACCAATCAAAATCCAAATATTCTCTTGCGAAGCGAACCCGGTTTTGCATGTGAATATCAGACAGTAATATTTTCTTGGCTGGCCTACGACATTTCACACCAGCTGCACGCAAGTGGTTCCGCACAGTTTGTAACGTCACGTCATGTTTAGTCGCCGTGGAACGAGTAGTGAGGAAGGGCTCAGCCAAATGCGTAGCAACTATATCACGGTGCCGTGCATTGGTATCTGTATATACAAATCCAGCCTTTGGTCCCGGTCGGCAAGGATCAATGCTTCCCGAATCTGCATAACGATGGACCCACAATTGCACAGTTCTTCTCTGTGAACAATAATTAAATATTGTTACATAAAACATCAATAAACAAGATGTGTATTATTGAAACATAATAAACTTCTAAACGTAATAATAATATTTTGTTACTCACCAATATCATTAAACGCCTCGCAATTTCACTAATTGAAACGTTTTGCTCATGCAAAATAATTATCTCAGCTCTTAAAAGTGTAGTTAAGTGATTCATATTGATTCACAAATAATAGCACTTCTCAAAATACGCAGGGTATAATGTCTAAAAACGTAACAAAAGCTCGATAGTCAATAGCATTATGACGATGAAATTAAACTACTAACATATTATGATTTGTCATTTTTAGAGGGTAGACCATTAATATAATCCAAACCAAATATAAAGAAGACTTGCTAATAGTATACAATGAATTGAACAAACAAATGTAAAATATTTTTTAAAACATACAAAAAGTTGAGACGTTGGTAATAAGATTCGACCTTACGGTGCCGACGACAAGAAGTATTATTCGCACGCTCAACTAATGCGCCACAGTGGAGTCTGATTCATTAGCTAAATTTATGCATGATATTCCCTGCAACTTTAAAATGACAAGAAGTTGCAAATGTGTGCGTGGACAACGGGTTATTGTAAAGCTAACACTAGTAAATAGGCGAAGTAATAACGCGGTGAGTTTACGCACACCAACATCTACGTTGGTGTGCCCTGTAAACCGATCTGTTTTGTTTTGTGTACATTTGTACGCCTCTATCTAACCCTTCTGATGATGGTATGTCGCCTGTAAATCTCGTTTTAATTCACTGACTCCCGTACCTATCGCTAGTAACCGAAAATAGATTTTGCATTGAGTCTAAACACGGGAATTGACGGTTTAAAATAGTTTCCACTGTTCAATTTAAGGGTATTACATTGCCGAATGACCTTGAGGATTCGGGTTTTTGTGCTAGTATTTGTTACTTCAGCGCCACCTATCGACATTTGATCGTACTCAATAAAAGGAACTGAAGATCAAGCAAGAATACAGATATGTCGCAGTGTCGTCATCGTATTTACCTATTTTATTCGTTCTCTGAAAGATTTAAGACATTTTGTTCCTCTAGATAAAAGTCTTGTACGAGTTACCTACATCTATAATTATTAGGTAATTCTTGATAATTTTGAAATAAGGGATACCTACACCTTTCTACATATTACTTTAGTACCTAATGAAAATAACTATACTCCATTTGGTTAGGTACTTAACTAAAGGTAAACAATAAAAATGGCGACGTTCAGGGCTCTTCAACCTTCATTACAATGGTATCTTATGAATTGGGAGTGAAATTAATGAGAACACATCTAACAATAAATAAAAACAACGAACAAACAAAACTATAACTAAATAATACAATTTACGGCAAAAGAAACACAAAAACGAACGAAAGTACAAACTGTTACGAATGGCGTCTGGTTACCCGACTAAGTATAATATCGGTTAATTATTTTGCCGCGCTTCCTCGCGCTACTACTTCTTAATTTTTTCGAGTTATCAAAAGTCTATTATGTAGAAAAAGGTTTTGATTTCCTGTCTTGTTAGATTCTTTCTAGTAGGCACATTGCAATACTTTATGACATAATTATCGATTTGATTTATTTATTGGTCGCAAGCTTAAGAATTTATAATTACCATTTAATATTAAACAAAGTAGTAAAATATGCTAGTATACCTAGTAAAGGAAAATTATTTTGAATGATTAAATAATTTATTTTGGTTACGTTTTGTTTCAAGATGAAAAATGGCCCTATAAAAGAACCTTTTTATGATTTGTTTACCTTTAGTTAAGTACCTAACCAAATGGAGTATAGGGTGACCTGGCTTAAAACATTTATTTATATTTACATATAATTGAATACGGGTGCCACTATAATTATGATATATTCTGAGGGTCTGATGATGATCAGGTAAGTGCTTATAGGTTCTCGGAAACGGAGATAGCTAGGATGAGCTGGCTTTCAACATTCATCTAATTGAGTGTGGGTGCTACTACATGATACATTCTGAGGGTATGATGATGATCAAGTAAGTGCTTATAGGTTCTCAGAAACGGAGATAGCTAGGATGAGCTGGCTTTCAACATTCATCTTATTGAGTGTGGGTGCTACTACATGATACATTATTCACTTTACTTTTTGGAACGAAGTTCCTTATCGCGCGTTGCGAAAGGGGACTAGACGGAAAAAAACGACACTAAACTTAAAAGTGTAACGACGTGCATGTTTGTTTCTCTTTACAGAGAAAAAAACATGCAAACAAACATGCATGAAATGCAGAAAGTTTCGTAAGTCGAAGTCAAAGTCAAAGTCGAAGTCGAAGTTGATATGGGTGTCATTTTCAAGGTTTATCGGGATGCTAATTACGAAAATGACATTAATTTTGAAATCCAAGATGGCGGACATTATTTTTCTTTATAAATTGATATGGGTGTCAATTTCAAGGTTTATTGGGATGCTAATTACGAAAATGACATTAATTTTGAAATCCAAGATGGCTGACATAATTTTTCTTATTAAATTGATATGGGTGTCAATTTCAAGGTTTATCAGGATGCTAATTACGAAAATGACATTAATTTTGAAATTCAAGATGGCGGACATTATTTTCTTTATAAATTGATATGGGTGTTAATTTCAAGGTTTATCGGGATGCTAATTACGAAAATGACATTAATTTTTAAATCCAAGATGGTGGACATTATTTTCTTTATAAATTGATATGGGTGTCAATTTCAAGGTTTATCGGGATGTTAATTACGAAAATGACATTAATTTTGGAATTCAAGATAGCGGACATTATTTTTCTAAATAAATTGATATGGGTGTTAATTTCAAGGTTTATGAGGATGCTAATTAAGATAATGTCCGCCTTGAAATATATCTAAAATTAATATCATTTTCGTAATTAGCATTGCGATAAACCTTGAAATTGACAACCATATCAATTTATGTAGGTATTTAGACAAATAATGTCCACCATCTTGGATTCCAAAATTAATATCATTTTCGTAATTAGCATCATGATAATCCTTGAAATTGACACCCATATCAATATTTAGTAAAATAATGTTCGCTTTCTTGGATTTCAAAATTGATGTCATTTTCGTAATTAGCATCCCGTTAAACCATAAAATTGACACCCATAGGTACTTATCAATTTATAAAGAAAATAATGTCCGCCATCTTGGATTTCAAAATTAATGTCATTTTCGTAATTAGCATCCCGATAAATCTTGAAATTGACACCCATATCAATTTATAAAGAAAATAATGTCCGCCATCTTTGATTTCAAAATTAATGTCATTTTCGTAATTAGCATCCCGATAATGCATTATTTTTCTAAATACCTACATAAATTGATATGGTTGTCAATTTCAAGGTTTATCGCAATGCTAATTACGAAAATGATATTAATTTTAGATATATTTCAAGGCGGACATTATCTTAATTAGCATCCTCATAAACCTTGAAATTAACACCCATATCAATTTATTTAGAAAAATAATGTCCGCTATCTTGGATTCCAAAATTAATGTCATTTTCGTAATTAACATCCCGATAAACCTTGAAATTGACACCCATATCAATTTATAAAGAAAATAATGTCCACCATCTTGGATTTAAAAATTAATGTCATTTTCGTAATTAGCATCCCGATAAACCTTGAAATTGACACCCATATCAATTTATAAAGAAAAATAATGTCCGCCATCTTGGATTTAAAAATTAATGTCATTTTCGTAATAAGTATCCCGATAAACCTTGAAATTGACACCCATATCAATTTATAAAGAAAAATAATGTCCGCCATCTTGGATTACAAAATCAATGCCATTTTCATCATCAGTACCCCAAGATACCTCGAAATTGACACCCATATCAATTTATTTAAATGATGTGCGCCATCTTGGATTTTGAAATACGTCTCGATAAAGAGGGGAATAACGACTTTTGGCGACATGAACATGACCTCCTATTGACTCGAGGAACGAGGAACATGACATGATCTCGCATTGTAAAGACTTTCCGATACAATAAAGGGTCAGCTTGTACTGGTGATTATGTATAGCTTGTTAAACCTAGGTATCCAGTATAAGCTGACCTCGCATTGTATAGACTGTCCGTACAATAAGCGGTCAGGTTGTACTGGTGATGTAGGTATAGCTTGTTATACATATAAGCTGAGCTCGCATTATATAGACTTTCATACAATAAAAGGTCAGCTTACTTACGAGGTCAGATAAACTAGTATCTCAGTCGGTACCTACTTAGGTACTCCGAGGTTCATTCAAACTTTGGATAACATGATTATTATGTATAATTGAATTAAAATGATTAAGAAAGATTGTCGGCATTTAGAGCCAGACAAAGGAGTGCGCCCGTAGATTTCATTACACTATAGTTAGTCTATGATAATGATCAAGAACAAAAACAAAATTATAAACTACTTTAAATATATTTACAAACTTAATTTCTACGTAATATTTATATTTGTACTATTTACGATATTGCTTAATTCAAAAATCATTCAAAAATCATCACTTTTGTAATTTATTTGCAAACAATAACGCACGTACAGCCCACCCGTCGCAAGAGTCGTCGAGACACTGATATTCGCGTCCTGAGTATTCATCACGGGCATTGCGGGGGTGCTTCACGGGGGGCGCTAGTGAAGTTTCGGGTTTTTCTTTATTATTTAAAAATATTCAAAGAAATAGGAAAAATTAAACAATACAAGTTGCTAAGTGTGTCATTACAAATTTTTTGGTATAACATTTATGACAAACTATTAAGCGGTTAAAGAGACAAAATGCAATTTAGTTTGGAAAAGGACTATTTTCTTGGATTTATTTTAAAAAAATGGGGCAATTTTATGAAAAAATTAAACAATACAATTTATTTGTGATGACCTTAAGTATAACATATATTTTTTATATGGCAAAGGCACATAAGGATTCATCTAGAAACTTCTTTAAACCTAGGGTGTTTTTGGGATTTGAGCGATGTAATACCCTTAAGGCCATTGTCCTATCGAAGCTATACGCGACAAGATAATATATAGGTAACGTAGGTCCTTTACCTGTGCGCGTCTGCTTTACATCGTTCAGTAGCTTCACAAGTCATTACTTTCGCTGACCGAACGAGCCGCGCCGATCAACATTGTTGTCAACCCTCCGTCTGACGATCCTATAGAAAGGTCAGGTAATAGATCAATATATAAAAGTGCAATAGACTATAGTCGATCTGATTTGTTACTTAGACATTGATTTTGTTTCTTGTTTCTATTTCAGACGTGGTAAGTGAATTTCGGGCGCATTTTATGAGTATCCAGAATGAACGCAGCGGACATTGCACCTGCAATACCAAGGGAATCCATAATTCTTTGAGAAAACTAAGTTTTGTAGATGTTCCTATGAAAATTGTTTGCACAAGTAAGTGTCTTATTCCAAGATATATTTTTGATGGGTTAAATCACCAAAGGAGCAGGCGAACCATCTGATGGTAAGTAGTCTTCGCCGCCAATGGACACCTGCGACACTAAAAGGAGTTCAGGTCCCGTTGCTGAGCTTATTAACAGTAATAGATGAACAAGCGACCCACCTGATAGTATGTGGCATTACTGCCACCCGTAGACGTGCTGTGTTCTCTTAGCAGTGTCTAAGCAATTCGAAAAAAAAGAATATTATTTAGTCGACATTATATGGGAGGGAAGTACCTACTTCCGTGGTCGTACAAACCCATTCATGCAAGATGACACGCCAGCAAGACACAGACACGACTCTAAAAATAATAGAGGTACTAAACAAGCTTTTCTAATTTAAATCTGTCTTTGCAATATTGATGTTAAAAAAGTTAGACAGCTCTAGATCAATCTCTCATTGCTTTGGAATAAGGGGTCGAGTTTTTTGAGTTCATTATTATTTGCATCATCATCAGCCCATACACGTCCATTGCTTGGCCGTAGGCCTCTCCTAGTGAACGTCACAGAGCCCGATCTTAGGCTTTCGTCATCCAGTCACTGGCAGCTGCCTTCCGCAAGACGCCACTCCATCTCCATACATCTTACTAAAACGGCACGTAAATTCGGCACGTTAGTAGCTTGATAAAAAATCTTCAGGTGCGTGGATCAAATAATGCAAGCTATTTTATGGCTCACAACCGCTTCTACCTAAGACAGGGGTATATCCAACGTGAGCACAACATAAAAGCATTTTATCGACAAATATAAAGTCTTAGGGAGTTCATCAAGGGTCAGGAGGCCGTCAGGGAGATTGCAAAACGATGGAGGCCCAATTTTTATTGCTTGTTACGCATCATAAACACGAGGTGGCGGTTACAGATAATGTAGGCTTCATGGTTTTTTTGATGCGATGGCATAAAACAAGTTTAATGGGATAGTGGGTGACGCTATTACTTCGCTTTTCCGTCTTGTTATTTTGTTAGGAACGAAAATGAGCGTCTTTTATTTACCATTTATTTTTTTAAGGACATTCGTATGTCCTGAGAGTGAGTGCTTCATTAGACTAGCGGTTCTAAGCGCGACTGCTACCCTAGAGGTTCTGGGTTCGGTCTGACAAAGTGTTGTTGGGATTTATAACATTCTTAGTAGCAGTTCGGAGTCTGAATCTGTGCCCGGTTAATGGCATTAGGCTTGCCCCTTACTACATGGGACCTAAACGTACCTACCAGCAAACTGTGGGTGTCTTTAAGGAATACATGCCATCACGCATATATTCCTTGAAAGCTTAGGCAAAGGTAGTAGTTTGGTGTTGGAAAAACAAACGTTAACCTAAAAAAATCTTTATAAGACATCCATAATAGGTTCTAAAGTAGTTTTAGTCCCTTAGGTAGGTACTAACAAATCGAAATAAATATAATTTGTTGGAATTAGGAATGTAATTTTTATTGTAACCAAGCCCACATATTAAATATTAGTATATTAGGAATCTATCTCGTGATATGACCATTGGACTGCCAAGTCAAAGGTCTCGAGTTCGAATCTAAGGCACGCACCTGTTTTTGAAGTCATGTGCGTATTAATAATCAATTATCACACGCTTAAACGATGAAGGAAAACATTGTGAGGAAACCTGCATGCCTGAGAGATTTTCTTGACGGCGTGTGAAGTCTGCCAACCTGCAGTAGTCTAGCGTGGCGGACTATAGCCTAATCCCTCTCGTTCTGAGAGGAGACCCGTGCCCAGCAGTTGGACAATATAATGGGTTGATGATGATGATGATATTAGGAATACAAAATCGTATCTACAATTAATTATTTTGTTCTAAAACATTTCAGTTTTCTTGAAAATTAAACGTTTTAACGAGCAATGCACTATGCAGTTCACAAGTCGTGTAACCAACGCGTAGACTTATGTAGACAAATCGTAAAACTGAAACTACTCGTTAACTTAACGTGCTATTTAGTGCAGACATGTTGCCACTACGTTATGTAAAATATTACATGGTGTTTCGCACAATATTGTAACGCATAGAATGACATACGCTCAAGTTGTAAAGTTATACAATAGCTCGGAGGTGATTTGAGTTCAAATATGTGCCTACCTCAGATCAAATAAAAAGTTAAGATGGAACTTTGCGAACAAAGAAGTGAGGCCGGCTAAAAGTACGCCTAGCCGTTTACAAACACAATTTTACACTATATAACAATACTGAAACTACGCCTTATCTTGTCAGTCGAGCTTTCGATAGCTCGATAGCTCGACTGAGAAGGAATAATTCTGTTAAGGCTTGAGCGTCAGCCTTGGGCGCGAAATCAATTTTTTCTAGGTTTTTCATAAATTATTCGGCTTTAACATATTCTAGGTACAGTCGCAGCACATCAGGTTATACAAAACTGTCAAATTTCTCCAAATGATTTTTAACCTTTAAATCTTGATGATTAATTTCAAAATCAACTGAGAACATTTGACATTTTGTGGTAACTTGATGTGCTGGACACCGTACATGACAGTAGAAATTGACATCAACGATCGATAACTTATTCACGACGAGTACCTATTAAAACTTTTGCTTGAAATCGTAATCATCGAAGATTTTGGTGTGTAAAATAGTGAACACGGCGAAAAATTACAATTTACACCAAAATTTAGGTTTTTCTCAAATCAATCAAATTTTTTTATTGTATCAGAAAGTAGTGTAAATTGTCAATTTTGGCAGAATCCTCTATTTAACAGTTTCTTTGAAATAAGTATGCTCGTCTGAAGTGAGCCGTTCCTAATTATCGCAATAGTCATCATGTCAGCCTATTGCCGTCCACTGCTGAACATAGGCCTCCCCCAAAGAGCGCCAACCATCCCTGTCTTGGGCAGCTCGCATCCATCCGCTGCCAGCCACCTTCTTTAAATCGTCGGTCCATCGTGTCGCAGGGCTTCCCACACTACGTTTGCCCAAACGCGGTCTCCACTCTAGCACTTGTCTGCTCCAACGATCATCTATCGCAATAGTAAAATCGCCTAATTTACAGACACACACAGACACGTTAAACTTATAACACCCCGTTGTTTTGGCGTTGGGGGTCAAAAATATGTTTTAAATGACGTAGAGTACCTTCCTACTTAAAACCTAAGCGAGCTATAAAAAATTCTCACAATTTAGTTCTCCTCCTCCTCCTCCTCTCTCTCTCCTCTCCTAATACTTACTTTCATACGATAGATTGGTAATAGCACTCGCACGAACGACTCTGTACTATTCTATTTAAAATAACTACACTTTAAGTAAATAAAAAAGGCACGAATCCAATCAAGTCGGTAAACAGGGGAGGCGCGGGGAGAGTGGACATCTATATAAAATGTTTATATCACATGTTGTGATGTAATAGAATTGTTAGTGGATATATTGTTACAAAATAGTCGTTTATACTCTCACATTTTGTTCGGAATTTGATGACTAGTTTGGGGAAAATTGACTAAAATGAACAATGTGATAGTTTTTGGGTATAATATTAACAAATTTATTTCGAGTAACAAGTTCTTACATTAAAACAGATGAAGTGACGACAGCAGGCAGTGACTGGATGAGGAAAGCCGAAGATCGGGCTCTGTGACGTTTCCTAGGAGAGGTCCAACAGTGGAAGAATATAGGTCCATGTGACGTTAAAAAGTAAATTAAACAAAGATCTTTTAGTCTAAACTGCGCGACAAAAATGATATTAAAGAACATTATGTAAAGTCGTCAACTTTTAATTAGTAGGTAAGTACTAGGAGATCAAAGCAGTTTTCATAATTAATAAATTAATCATGATTTCCTTTTACGCATTACAATGATGACGTTTAATGAATGGCCGTGGTTTTAAGACTGTAATACTTCTACGTAAGTCGTTTTTTTTTTTAAATCAAACCAATATCTGGAAAGTGTTTAGGTACCATCGTAACAAAATGCTATGCTAAAATGTACGAAATATAGGTTTATACACTGGTATATGCTTTGAGTTGTAAAAGCTAGCTTTGGGTCTAAAAGCTAGAAATTTTGAATAGGAGTAGGTAACTTTATAACGCGGGTAACCACAAGTGCGGAATTTTGAGCCATTCGCAAGGAATTGCAAAAAAATGATTCGAGAAAAGCGATACGTTCAATAAGTAAAACATACTCGACACTCGTATATAGGAAATGCACCCAAACTGGATTAGTGATCATAAAAATGAATTACACGGACGCAACACGCAAAATGCAATAAAACTTTTATGTTCCATGTAAGCCCGGATAAAACACCCTGAGGTCTTGCCCAGCGCCCACTTTATTGCCCAGAACTTTATGACTATCAAATTTCTGTAAACTCATGGTAAACTTATCCTGACATTATTAGTAATGGCTGACCACACGCACACGTGCCAATATTTTTGTTCCTTCGGGGAAAATGTACTTGCTACTTAGGCATCCCTTACAGTTTTTCTAGCAAAAAAATATGAAAATTATAAGAAGGGTTGCTAATTTAGAGGTTTGATCTTTAAAAATAATACAGTTAGCTATTCGTTAACTGACATAACGATAGGCTGTTACTTAACTGCTTTTTTTTCGTTATTTAAGGAATTGTAGTTAAGTCTACCTACTTAAATTCTACAGTCCTACTTACTAGGGTGATTGATCCTCATTTTTTTTTTAATTAACTTTTTACACCCGGGGTCCCTGTGCGGTCTGCTGTTTGTGGTCCAAAGCGCGACTGCCACGCTAAAGGCTTTGGATTCGATACCCAGATCAAACAAAGTTTATGGGGCTTTTCTATAATATTTTCAGTAGCAGCTCGGAGTTTGGATATGTGCCCGGTGAATGACAATAGGCTCGCCCCCTATTACATGGGATCTACACATACGAACGAACTATGAGTGTACGTTAAGTGCACCTCTACCAACCCTTCTCGGAAAATAGGCGTGATGGTGGGCTATGTTTATGCCGCTATAGATTATGGAGGAGCTTTGAACACCGATGAAGTCCATTGTCTTTTTTACTCTAATATAAATGGGCCCTAAAATTGAATTAAATGAATTAAATTAACTCGACTTGCAGGCGTGCGTACGTAGGTACCTTAGAGAACCCACTTTATCACATCATCATCATATCAGCCAAATGAAGTCCACTGCTGAATCCTCCCTATAGACCTCCACTATGTACCTAAATTTAGATTAACTAAAACAAATAAATCATTTCTAGGAAATTGCGTACGTTTTTACAATAAACTCCCAAAATCTGTCACCGATCTCACCGGCAAGAAATTTAAAAACTATGTTAAATCTGTTCTTGTTAAGAAGGCATATTATAAAATCAAGGACTATGTTGATGATAAAAATGTGTGGTGTCAAAATACTGATGCACTGGTGGTCTCCCTGGCACCCTGAAGTTACCTAGTCACTCACAATTTTCTTTTGTATTGTTTACTAGAACTTTATGTATACAGGAACTGGAAATGTGAGTACATTGTAGCCACTTATGTCTAAGTAGTTTATAGTTAATATATTTTGATGATGTGTATTATTTCACATATGTTATCTGTTTTAGATTGACATTGAGTTCTCAGATTCTGAGAACCTTATCTAATTTTAATCCTGACTTCAGGCTAATTATGACATAAACCTCCGATGTACTCACATCCTGTTATCGCCAGAGTGTAAAGTGAATAATGTTACATCTTTTATTTTAAAAGAGTGTCCATGGAGTTTCTTGCCGGATTCTTCTCCATAGGATCAACCTTTTGGAACCGTGCAACTAGAGTCAATAACGTTTCATAAACGCTTGTAAAAGCTTATTTGAAATAAAAACATTTGATTTGATTTGATTTATGGGGTCTATAGGGAGGCCTTCATTGGAGTGCAAGCTCCACAACGGTTATATGCCGCCTGTATCCAACAACTCCCAGCGACCTTTACCAGGTCGTCTGTCCATCTTCTTAGAGGTCGTCCCACACTGCGTTTTCCGTTGTATGATCTCCACTCGAGAACCTTTTTGCCCCAACTTCCATCAGTTCTACTAGCCCACTACCCCTTCAGCTTGCGAATCCTTTGAGCTATGTCGATAACTTGGTTCTTTTACGGATCTCCTCATTCGTTATTTGGTCGTGTAGAGAAATGCCAAGCATAGCTCTCTACATAGCCTTGCTGAGATCCTACTTACTTGGTTGTATAACTATTAAACAGAATATGCACTTGATGCACCTACATAAATATCTATAGATAGGCCCGTAACAATTTCCAGACGACCTCTATCTCGTCTCACTCCAAACAAGAATGGAAACAGCGCACCTCTATTTGCTAATTATAATCGCAGATAACTTAGTGCTATAATTTATAGATAAAGTAAAGAGCCCTGTTTAGTAGGACACTAAGCTCTGTTGTTAATATCGAGTAGCCGTAAACAGATTAAGTAGGATAACATTTATCACGTAAGACCAGTTTGGGTCAGTGAGATAGCCTGTGGGGTTTGTAAATTCCGTTTAAGATGTGTTTATCATAATACATTATAGGTAATTATTGAGACTTTGGTATAATTATCAGTTGCAATCGCTTAGTCGTTGGTATTGCAGGATAATCTGAAAAGGTAGACCGTAGAAAGCATGGACCTAGAAAAATCGCAGACTCCATTTCCATGGTAAAAGGCGTAGGAGCTATTAAAATGCATCTAAAAAAATATTGTTGTACCTGAGCTAGAGCTTGCGCACCCTAAATAATGATTGAGCTATACGATGACTGATGTACGTGTGCTGTCAGGTCAGGTCCACTCATTGCTGCTCTTTTTTAAAAGGCCAAGTTCAAATATAGCCATTGAAAAACTCGCATATGAGATACTGTTGTGGTAGGGCCACGCTGTTCGCAGCATGAATGGGCCGGCTCGACCGGGGAAGTACCACACTCTCGCAGAAGACCGACGTCCGAGTAGTAGCGTTTCGTTACTGCGCTTCGTTCGGTGAGCGAGAGGGCCGGAGGCCCAATTCCTCCCCCAATCCCCTTCCTTCTCCTTTTCTAATTCCCCTCCCTTTCCCCAAATAGGCTCGGCAACGCATCTGCAACTCCTTTGGTTTTGCAGATGTCCATGGGCGGCGATGACTACTTACCATCAGGTAGCTCGCCTGCTAGTTTGCCGAGTTATCCCCTAAAAAAAAATTGATAATACTACTATACGTCCTACGGTTCATGCTCCATAATTTGGGATGTAATCCAGGTAGGAACTTATATCCATTGTTTATGCAAACAACTCTTGCGATACGTTCAATCCGATAGTCTCATCAAGTAATTACTCGATTACCAAAATCCTATCCAACATTTTACACTCAGATGCAAATTAAATTACCCTAATACCGTTTTGTAACGCATGTTAGCAAGAAATTCGGTACCGTTATCTCGGAATTAGTAACTGTTGGATTAGGAGTACCGAGACGCTGAGTCTCGTAACGAGCCCTCGTAATCCCTTCACGCGGGTGTGAGAACTGTGAGATATTGCTATGGTGTTTTCGGGTTGTTATTTAACTATGGCGGAAGGTTGATATTTATGGACCAGGAGAACATAAATTGTTCAGATTACCAAAGATCTATTCGGGAAGATTACTTATAGGAACTGTCTTACAGTTCCTGCAGAAACTATGATCATTACAGTGTGTTCGAAATAAGTCTGCTTGTCTGAAGTTAGCGGTTCTTAACTACCGCGCTGATAAAGTCGCTTAATTGTTTTGATACATAAATATCGAAATCAGTACAGAAAGTAATCACAAATGAGAAACATTTATGACCCTAATTGTCTTTACAAACGACTTTCTATTAAAATTTACGTACCACTGCTAAACCATTTGCGGACAACTTCAGAGGGGCTTAGTTATTTCGAACAAACTGTACCCTATGGTTGACTGGCAAAGAATGCTTAAGGAATTAAGTCTGCCAACGTAGGTATATATTCATACAGCTTTTATTCCTTTTAAATAAATGAATGAAACGAGGATTTATGGAGCGCCAGAGGCCCAATTCCTCTCTCAGTTCCCTTCTTTCTCTTTTCTCCTTCCTCTCCCTTTGATAAAATATCTGCAAGTCCTTTGGTATTGCAGATGTCCATGGGCGGCGATGACTACTTACCATCAGATAGCTCGCCTGCTCGTTTGTCCAGTAATCCCATAAAAAAAGAAGATATTGCAGTGAATTCCGGCGAATACGAAACGGTGGGCCCTATTCAAATATAAAAAACTTACTGATAATCAGTATCTCTATCTTTTTTTTCAGACATTTTCCATGCAAAGATTATAATATAATTTTAGTGAAGGAAAAATACAACCGCGGGCAGGATTCGAACCTGCGTCTTCTGGTTAGGTACCTACACCAGCCGCTATGACTGCTAAGCCACCGCGAGTCCCACCCGTCAGGTCGAATTTTGCCTTCACAATTTTTAAGTCTTTGAGGTGACGTCAGTAACATCTTTTGAAAATGTGCTTCGTGTCGTACTATGGCACCTTACCCTACTCAGGATTAGAACCTGCGTCCTCTAGTTAGGGTCAATTTATACTAGCGCAGAGTCGAAGCGCATCGAAGCGTCTATCCAAAACTGAACATAACAAATTCAACCTTAACTCCATAGCGTAGCGCACACATTACTTCATGTACATGTACTACACGAAAAGGTTGAATTTGTTACATTAAGTTTTGGATAGACGCTTCGATGCGCTTCGACTCTGTGCTAGTATAAATTGACCGTTAGGTACATGTGGTTACATGGGGTAGATTGGTTAAGACTCAATAATTTAAGCAAAAGTTTTAACACTCAATCGGGAACTAAGTTATTGTTAATGTTGCAGTTTCTACTGCCATGTACTTCACTAGAATGTGTTATAGCCGATTAACTTGCAAAAAACCATGAAAAACTTGAATTTCGCGCCCAGTGCTGAAAGTTTAGCCTTTCAGTTTTGAAAATAAGGGGTTTGCAACGCCCTGTCTATACAGGGTGGAAAGGAAATTGACCCACAAACGCTTACCATGAATTCAGAACATGATTCTGGACCCCATTGCGTTGAGTATTTGCGTCGGTTATTAAATATAAATCTGCTTTTCCCTACAAAAGTGTAATACCTACACAGTCAAAATATATGGAACTGCTGATGCTTTTTTTAATAACAGACGAAAGTTTCAAATGGGTGTCCAGAATCATGTTCTAAATTCATGGTAAGCATTTATGCGTTGATGTCCCTTCCACCCTGTATAGTATGTTTTTGAGGTTGGGTGGTAAAAAATATAGGTAATTAGGACTATTTAAATAAAACGCAATCAGTATTTTTTATAGATTTTATTTTTATAAAGGTTTCATTGTATTTATCGTAGGTATAGTGTCATTTGAATATTTCATAGCTAAATCAGCTTCCCGATCGAATAATGTGTAGTAGGCGATTACGTATAACTAAAAACAATGGTAAGTTAATAAAAAAATATGATGACAAACACTAGCTTATACAAAACCACTGAAACAGTATAATTAGTAAAAAAAATGAAAGTAACTTATTAGGTTATTAAATAGGTATAATAAAATAGGTAAATTATTAAAAATTAAACTAACTTAAAATAAAAGCTGCTAAACATAAATTGTAATGACGTGCCTAACGAGACACGATAAATAAACGATTTCGTGTAATATGGATTCATTTTAACTAAGTAGTTTTGTTATGTTTACTACAACATTTACGCCCTTCACCGGCAATAAAATAATGTCCGACGAGACGTTAGGTTACCGATAAAGTATTGGTTCATACGACCGACGTGGCAGGGTTAATTTTGAGAATGAGGTGACGGCGGCCGGCCGCGCCCTTCGTGTAGACACGCTCTACGACGCGCTGCCAACGAACGCTCGCTAAAATAATTTCCATTCCATAACAGTCAAACAAAATTGGACTAAACAACAAGGAATTTGTACTTTGGGAGATGTGATATATAGAGAATCGACTAGGTCCTCATCAAAATGAATATTAAATACTTAATAAACATTGTATCCATAATATATAATATAAGCAATATAAAACGTAACATAATCGGAATACTAGACAATAATATAATTCTGCTAAATAACTGAAATAATTCAGGTCAGTCGTTATTCTGTAGTGGGACGGCTTGCGAGGGTAGTTTGAACCGCGGCCCTTATAGGTGGTAAAGCCGACGGTGCATACCGACTAGAAACGGCTTTAAGAGGATCGCACGATCCGCAAGCCGCCACTACTGCACTGACAACACAGAATTGTCTAACAATACATTAAAATCGAATAGAATTAAAACTTTGCTAAGATTTTGTACCGAAAAAATGTATCTAGCGTCGTATTAAAATGATATGATTGCGAACAGCAACACTTTGGTAAAGATCACAACTGCAGGATGCTGCCCGCACGTCGTCCACATAAAGGTAAACATAATGCGCCCTTCGTCAGTACCCACTACACATTCTGCTATTGATCAGTGTTGACTGCTTGTTCGGTAGTACTGCGGGTTATCGATATCATATAGTAATAAATGTCACAACATCAAGCCAGTATAAAAAACACTAAGCCTACTAAACCTTCTACCTTAAAACTCTTTTAAAGAGTAAACTTACGCGACTATTCGTAAATTAACACAAAGACCGCCCGAACGGCGGTACAATATCAGGATCCGTATAAAATATAACATGTTTTTTTTCGCCTCTCTGGTTTTATTACAATTTTCTGAAACAATCTTACACCTAACCTCTCGCTTCCCCAACGTTACAATAAAGACAATACAACGCTCACTATCGTTACAAAAATTAATAGCTTTTCATCAATATTTTTTATTTTAAATCGTTACAAAATGGAACTTTTCATCTTAACTTTAATCCGAATAATCTTATTTACTCTTATACTTTTATTTGTGCCAATTCCTTACGCATCGACTTCGAATATACAAAAATATACGTTGAGACGTATTGACATATTTTAAATTATATCAATTTTCAATGGTATAGACGTATTTCATAGCATATCTCTAAAACGACCCTTATACAATTCAAGCACTACTTTACTTAAAATTAATCAATTGGCGTTTTCCATCTGAGCATCTCAGCATCGTTCCACGACTCTAGCCTAATTTCAGTAAAAATTGTAAGTAAACAAGAGATCATAATAGAAAAGAACACTTACATAACACATGACCACACTCAATAAGTATTAGTAAATATTACGCCAAGATTCCATTGTACCTATACAGGACAACAGAAGTATTATAAAACATATCAAAGTTATCCATTCATTCAAACATACATTATCGATACACATAGTTTATGAAAAATGCTTAGTTATTGTTGAGATGCTTTTAAAAGACAATTTTAGTCTAGAATCAGTTCAATTATTAATTTTTTCGACCATTCGCTACGGCAATTACTTTAATACCGGCAAAACTACTAAAATATTTTACTTGAATTTCTCTCCGTAGCCGGGAGCGACGAAGCGAATAGCTGCGGTTGCATTAAAATGCACCAATTTCATGTTGCTTTTTTGCATGATAAACGAAAATGTATCTCCAATTTGAGTGACTTTTATAAAGCATCCAATCCAATAGAAAATGCACAAATAGTTAAAGACTTACTAGCCTAATTACACAATGACATTAGCGTTGTGCGTCGAAAATCAAGAAATAATCTTGAACATAGCTTTTCGCGAAGTCTTTCAAAATATCAGAGATGTTCCGTCAAGATTAGTTCTTGAAATTGGGCGCACAATCTGTCTTACACAATACCTATTATCGCTGTGATACACGTACAAAATCGAATCTCGATTTGTCTTACAAAAATACTACATCTACGTTTCCAGTAAAAAAATTACATTACTTGATGTTCAATTTATGCATTACATATTAATAGAAAAAGTTTTATCACTAAATTACTAGTTACCGTTACGAAAGTACAAAAGTTTTTAAGTTATTACAAATTATGACACTCATACCCTGATGCACCCCGCGCATTACGTAGTAAAATCGTTTAGTCTAATTGCTACGCAATAACTTAGTTATTATCATTAACCAATTCGTCAGATTATCACCAATTTTTTAAATGTGCGTACAAAATTTATCGGCTTTACGTCGGAATCCAATTCGCGAGTGTGTCGGCACACTAACTTGTATTGACTTACATCGTGCCGTTGTGTCGGTCGGAACCGCCGCGACTGCAGCTAATGACTGTAATGTAATATCACCTTTCACAATCGTATCGCATTTGATAGTTTAAGAGCTAGCTCGTTGATCGGATAATACGCTCCTGTCTCAAAATAAACCAGACGATGAACTGCAACTGATTACACTTAAGTACTGGTCCGTCTAAACTACTAAATGCGAACGAGTGCGACGCTAACCCTACCTATACAAGTTAATACAAAAGATTAATACGAACTTACTACATCAGTGTAGAAAACATCGAGTATCAAAATATAATTAACATGTTTTTGATTTGCATCTTTTTCACTAACCAATGACAGCCGTATACTAGAATCAGCCAATGCGTTTCGGAAATTTTGAGCTTGTGGACGCCGGGTATCATTTTGGATGCTGAATGTCACATTGATAACCTGCCTCGGACCTCAGCCCGCCTCCAGCTTCACGTAACGCGCGACACTAAAGCGACATCCTATAAAAAATATCAATGTGATGCTACACGAGTCATCTCATAAAGTTCTGTTGCAAACTGTACCGATGAACATTATATGGATCTTTTGTTTTTTAAAGTAATCACCCATTCCGTTTTATGGGAGCACGAATGCTTTAAAACAGAATGATATTATTGGCATTATGGAGACATAAACATGCCATCACAAAATTTGCAATTTCATTTAGTTTTTATTTATCTGGTACAACAGAACATTATGTAAAGGACGCGACGTCGTTCTACCGTTAAACATTTAATGTAAAAAGCAGTGACGAGGGCAGTCAACATTGAGTGCGTTAATCTACGTTACATATCACGGGAAGATTTTAAGTTAATTTCACATACTTAGGTGTGGCGCGAGCGCACCGCCTATGACCAGAATGTACACGATTCATAATAACAATACTCGCTTGGCACGAGATTACCATTACCGATAATCATTATAATGAAGAGAACAAGACGATTACTAAACTAAATGTTAAGTGTGACCACATACATACATCCACATGCACACCAATTATTATTAAAGAAAACCTCTACGACCCTAAATAAGAACTACAGTGGAAATAAGATTTGTTTAACCTATTCAAAAGCGAGACATAATACCTAAATATCAACGATATTATGACGATGATGTAGTTCTACTTACAGAGTGCTAGGCGTACAATGTACGATTTCTAATACAGCATTTGATATAATACGTGAAGAAAGATTTCCAAATTAATATGAGATATCATACCTATAGTTCTTTTTTATAATAAGTAACAATTTTGCTTCTAAATTTAACGAACGTAAAACAAAATATTTTCATAAAATCAATAGTTATTGATTCCGTCAAACAAAAACAATTGCGGTTATTATAATAGGATTACAGCAACTATTTCGTAAAGATTACCTAAGATGAGGGTTACTTTTAATATGTATTTGATTTATTTTATAAAATTTGCAAAAGTAACAAATTGTTTCTTTGTACTTTTAAGCAATTCACTAAATTACACCACATTAAAATTCAACATGAAGAAATTCGAATGTCGGTGACTAAATAAATTGTTATTAATTACAAAATTTAACAAATATATGCAAATAAACTAAGAAAGTTGGCAACGTTTGTGTTAATTAAATTTATTATTAAAACTGAACAACTAAGTGTCTAAAATATGAATAATCAAACGCATTTCAATTGTTTTGTGTACGAGAGTTGGTACAACCGAACTATTGTACTGACGCATTCTACATCTAAACCGCACCAGTAAAGAATGGATATAAAAATGGCTGTGTGTACTAACTTAACAAAGCATAGTACGGCTAGCAAAAAAAATCCAAATTTAGCCGATTAAGACAACTACTTATTTAATCTTGATTAAAAGTTTACTATGCAAACTCAAGAAACATACTAACACAGAAATCAACGAACACTTTAAAATAAGGAATTAATTTAAACAAGTGGCTAGTAATTTATTTTAAAATTAAAAATAAATTGTTTTACTCGAAAATATTATTACACCTGCATCGTTATGAGCGAACAAATATGACAATTATGAACATGACGCAATTATGTATTTGTGAGCAACCATTTATATCCATTTTTTAACAGCACGGAATACATCTGAACATCACAACCTTTGAAGTGTTCATAAAATCTTCAAATTAATAAACACACTATAGAAAACAGCTCAATTTGTGTAAGAGCTTCAAAATGAAATTTTAAATAAATTGGGGCAAATTGTAAAATGTTCAACTGCTCCCTGAAAAGGGGTCCGACAGGGTCGATCCCTGGATATTTTTATTTAGTGGCTACGATATACTCTGGACTGTATATTGTCGTGTTGAGTACACAACTTTGTGACCGTGTGTACTCTACGACTCGCATCTGTAAATACTCTCTAAACACAATTCATGGAGCCAAACCGGTTGACACTATAATTTACTATTATTATTTTTTTTGTATCTAAAGAGGTAATGTTTGTCAAAGATTAATATTGAAATATCTATAAAATATGAAACAAACAGCCTTATTATTGAATTAGAGGACTCCCGATATAAACGTCTTATTGAATCTCGTTTTCAATATAGCGTTTCAAAATACTTTGATTTTGTACCGGATTGAGGGGGCGGTGACTAAATACATCGGATGAGTCACCGTAAAAACGTACCTACTATGATTATACTTCTACATAGATGGCTCTGTATTTGACTATTAAACAATATGGTTTTATAATTTGTGTCGACCGCTATAGTGACTCGCGACCCGAACACACTTCACTTACTTCATTTGTACATGGCCACCATCAGATGATCTGGTTCATTTTTAATATTTTTCTAAATATACCAACAACAGCTCGTCTCTTATCTTTTTTTTTCAAATACTTTATTGGATACAATACATTTATTTAAAATGTATATTAAACTTTTAAATATAATTCTATATTCGAACGAGCAAACTTCGATAAAATTAAAATTGAATAACATATGAAGTGTGATCGCTTCGCGGCCGGATCGCTTTAAAATAAGTGGGGAATCTTTGATATTATTGAAATTATGTACTATCGATTTACTGCTAAACTAGAAATATGCAATAGTATCTCATTAAATATTTTTTGTTAAGCATCTGCGTGTAGTAGAATAAAGGGCATATTTTAAATCTTAGAGTAACTTTTAAGCAGAGAATACAAATTTAAAAAGTAAGAGGTATTACAACCATACAAGGCGACTGGCGACTATGGTCCGCAGGATGTGCGCAAGCGACGCTTCAACAGCCACATCGTTAAATATTTTATGAAAGCTCATTTGTTCAATAAAGTTCTTAAGTGCACACTTGATACTACATTATAGATATTACATTTCCTCTAATAGGAGCTTAATTAATTATTTAAAAATCATCATTATTACAAGCTATTTGGTGCCAAACCTAAAGCTTTCAACAAATACTTAGCTGATCATGGTATGCTGCGTCAGTATTGCTAAAATCTATCTTATTGCCTAGAACATAGAGGCCAGTCTGCCGTCCACTCAAACCGTGCCGTGATGACGATGACGTATGAGGTGCAGTGATGCGGATGATGGCGTGATGAGCTATGACGTGACCTATAACTACGCAACAGTACCAACTAGTCGTAGTCAGTCCAACATAAGAACGAGTACAATACCTAGTGTCTTTCGATCATATACGCTGAATATTATTGTGCTCAGAAATGACAAACTGATTCTAACTCTATCGATATTGGCAGAAGGTTAATTGTACAGAGAAACTGAACAAAATACCCCTTGACTTGAAATCTTTTTTGAAGGCGATAAATTTACTGCTGTACTAACACATTACTTTGTTTAAGAAAATTTTTACACCTAAAATTATATCGATAAATAATTCGATAGTGAATATTACCTACTATTGATTTATTTATCGATATAATTTCAGGTGTAAAAGTTTTCTTTAAAAAAATGTTTATAGTTCGCCATATTGGTTTTAGAATGACACCATTTAACCGACCATGCATTGTCTTACAAATTAAATGTGTATGCAAAATTTTAGCTCAATCAGTTGACCCGAACAAACATATATTGCAATTTATATAAATAAGTACCAACTTGTAAAAATATAACGGCTAGCTATGTGAATTAAAATATACCGAGATGATAAGCTAAATTATTTAAAAAAAGTTTTATTAAATCATAAACGAAGAAACTGCTTGACCAACAAATTATCATCGCAATCTAAAATTTCCATCTACAAAATTTAAATTTGGCAGTGAACTTCCATTAACTACGTAGGCAACCGCAAAAAAACAGGACTTATAAAGTCCCATTGAATTTAAATAAAAAAGAGAGAGTAAAAAAAAAAACAAGATTCACAAAGCAAACTAAAAGTAAAAAGAAAATATCCTTTTTAATTGTTCTACACTGGTTCAAAATTAATAGTAGATAAGAAAAATAACATGCTATCACGCCTGTATTTTCCAAAGGGTACAACACAGAGGTGTACTAATTTACACCCACTGTTTGCCGGTACTTGTGGGTCCCATGTAATAGGGGCGAGCCTATTGCCATTAGTCTAGACTAGACCAATCAGGCATTAGGAAGATTTAAACGAAAAAAAGGGTTAATTAAATTTTTGGTCTTAATTTCGTGGTTAAAAACAAAATCAACTCGGGTAATACCTTGAAACGTCATCGTTCAGTAACAGTCAGTCAATATCGATTGTCATACAAAATGATCAGCGTCTATGGTAGAAAAAATAGGCAGTGTAATTAGATTAGTAAAATGTAAATGGTAGTATCAATTTAAGAAGGATAATACAAAATTTTTTTACCTATAAAAGTGTTAAGTCTTCATTAGAATTATTGCCTAACTTTGCGGATATCCCGCGAATACTATCACTTTATCTGTAAAAGTCCGTATCGCCTAGCTATCCGCACCACTTTTTTTAGTTTATTATTCTTCATAAATCACTAAACACGCACTATTACTAAGAATTATCACTTGTAATCACTTTGCGAGTAATAAGTATCAAATGTATAAAAAACCTTACCTATACAACGTTAAACAGTTACTGAATAAATCCGCACTTACTTAAAAACGCTTAGTAAAATGTCGAAGCGCTATTCACTTACAAATAAATAGACATTCATGATAGTTAGAAAAACCCTTAAGCCTAAACTATCAAGATAGACAAACGTACAGTCGATAATATTAAAAAAAAGTTTTTAAATTAAAATCTGTTCTCAATGATTAGCGGGTATTCACTAGTTTTTTTTTATAAAATTTCCAAGGAGTATTTCCCCTTTTCTCCAACTGATATGGCACTATTCCAAAAAGTTATATTTGATTATTTTTATTTTCAAGATTTTCCTTGCAGACCGTTAATCACTGAGACATATAAATATATGGAAACATAACAACAATTCGACATTACATAACCCTACTATATATGTAATAGATATAGACAGGCTAATCATATTATTGGTGACACAGCAATTAGGTACTTACAATTAAAATCGTCTACCATTACTGTTTAAATTAGGTATGTATGTGAAAATATATAGTAAGTAAATGAAACTGATATTAATGACGATAACCTAACATGGCATCTTTAGTAGAAGTAGACTTCCCTTACACTATTAAAGTGCCATTTGGTGGGAGGAAATAAAAGTTCACAATAAACCTACGAAAATATTGTATACTTAACACTTAAGTTAGGTTTAAAATTTTGCTAAAATAAAACATAACTAATAAACTAAATTGAACTAAACAACACTCCACTCGAACATCCCTATCAGATAGGGGCATCAGTATCACTGAAATACAAGGTAATCAATAATTTAAAAACTCACGCCGTTAAATCCTTCGAAAGGAAATGTTCTCCCCAATTTTGGATTGACCCGAAACAAAAAATGCAATTTCTGGCATCACAATTACTATTTTCGATAAAAAATCAACTCCTAATCAACAAAGTGCAGAATAAAATTAAAATAAAATCAATAGTACGATCTAAACTGACACATAAAATTATTTTCAATAATACCAACTTAATTTAACAGAAACTATTTCTAGCGTCCCTTGACGCAATAAAAGTTCAAGAGAACAAACATAGTAACACAAAGAAGTCCAATCGTCGCCGCGTCATATCCGTCACGTTCACGTACCGCACTCCGCGAGATTATGCAATCTGGTTCAAGTAGTCGATGAAGTCGTTGGAGAACAGCTGCATCGAGGGCTCGGCATTTGTGGCGCGCCGCGGGATGCCGCAGCCCAGCAGCGGTCGCTCCACCGCCGGAAACTCCGCGGGCTTGGGCCGCAGAGTAGCCAAGTAGCGGTCGGCCAGCGATTCTCCCAGGCTCATGGCCAGGGTCTCGGGGCTGACTCCAAGTAGAGACAACGACTCGGTGATGCTCGAGATGGAGGGTACGAGGTACTTGGTAGCGGGTTCTTCAATGGGCGCGGGCGGGTCGGGCACGCGCGAGGCCATGCTGGTGTTGATGACGGGTCGTAGCGCGGGCGGGGAGGCGCGGCGCGGGGGCGACGGCGCCAGTCCCCATGATTCATTAGACGGGGGGGTGCCGGGAGAGCCTCCCGGCACCGCCGTCTGTTATGGCCACTGCTGGAACAGCGGGAAAGCCCGTTTTGTGAAGCAGTAGCTGAGCGGCTTGACGAAGTGAGTATCGAGCACTCGGCAGTGAGGGCACGTCACTGGGTGCGAGTAATCAGAATAATTGAGCCGCTGCTGTGGGTGGAGCAGGGCCTTGAAGCAGTTGTTGCACTGTGGACAATGTATAAAATTGCTTTAAATTGGTCAAAAAACGTGTGTAATTTCTATTTTGGTAAAGATTTCCGTATCAACTCATAATGTCAACTTCTCAAATTGGCAACAAGTGGTGTTATATAATTAAGCCAATTTTAAGAAGTTGACCTGCGAACCTGCGAAGAAATCATCATTTTAAGAAATTGACATTATGCTAATTGGACATTCGACTGATACGTTTTAATTACGCTGATTCGTTTTTATCAATCGATCACTAAGTGAGTATTGACTCTTACCTTCAGTCTCTCAGCGCAGCAGGGCGTGGCCATGAAGATGTCGTAAGAGTACATGGTGCCGAGCACGAGCGACGAGCCGTCCCACTTCTGGCCACAGAACCGACAACGGATGGTGCGCTCGGCTTCATACCGCTCCAGGCAGCCCATGCAGACGCACGTCAAGTACTGCGTGCGACCTTCCACTTTCACCTGATGGACAATCCATTTTTAAAATCGGTTCTAATAATATGCAAACGTAACTCTTAACACATTTTACGCCTACATCTCTGAATAAATTTTGATGAATTTTGGACTGGGACATTGGCTACCTTTAGTCTCAAAAATTTCTTTGAGATGCGAGTCTTCTTAGTGTCGAAGGTACGATTATTTTTTTGAAGTTAAATGCTCTTCGCCCAAAACTTAGCCACCTCTAAAGCGTTGTCAGTGGCAGCGCAGAAACGAACCTCCCAGAGCGACGTTAAACAGCGGTACCCGATTCGGAAAACGTCCGGCGCACCCTGGACAGTAGACACCTAGTACTTGGTAACGCAGAGTCAAAGTGACTAATCCTCTCAGCACGAAGGTACGAACCGATCTTTTTCAAGAGATGCGAGTTAAATCGCAGAGAACATCAGTTTGCTATCATTTGGAATCTGTGCCTTACATCATCATTAACGTATTCTCAATTTTATTTTTCTTCCTACGATTCGTTATTTTTCTTGCTCTCATTCATCCACTGCCAAAGGTGTTCCAGCTCGACCCAGACCTTTTGACAGATTTAGTTTCTCATTATCCATACTACTGCGTCCAAACTTTGGCTTATAAATCATTACTGTAACAGATACTAGTGTAAATTGTCAATTTTGACAAAATACTCTATCTGACACCCTATCTGTTTTTAAGCAAGTTCTAGTATTCAATTGTAAATAAGTTATGGGTAGTTGATGTTTCAAATCGTACTGCTAACACCCCAGAATGTAATATAGACGTGGACTTTGCGAAAAACAAATGGCGCCAATGCGAGACAATCAGTCTTAACACATTGTATTACGGTTCAATTTAACCATGCACAGTACAACATTCCTGCTCGTGGTCTTTTCCTCTTCACCTACATAGGTATCAAGACATAATGTGACCTAATATGATAAAAGGTGATCACAACACTCACCTTACATACGGTGTTCCATTATCTACATTTGTTTTGATATTCTCGTTACATAAATGTGTTATCAACAGGGTACGGTACACACCAGTTAATTAGCTAGTTATATAACTTTCATTGATTTCACTAAATGTCATCTATCATTTGTTTTGTTTTAAAATATTGAATATTCGTACGTATTGTTTTAAATACGTTTAACTGGATATTTAAGAGATAGGTATATACAGCAAGTCTGTAATATAAGTTATGAGTTCGTTAACTCGCGCACGGATTTAAGCTCGCTGAATAATTCCGAATTTTAAAAGCAAACAACTTAGATAATAATAGATCGTCAAATAAGCAAATAATACCTTTTTAGTAGGTATTCAAATCCATTCGAGAATCAACGAGATTCAGAATTTCCTAAAAACGGGGCAAAAAGTCCCAACGGATGGTTTGTTAATAAATGATTTTGTATGGAAAAGAATTAATTCTGTTTTCGAAATATTTTCAGGAGAAATTTTATTTAAACTCTCAAATATTGAAATTATTGAAAAATCCAGGCGCGGTGTATAATGGGTACATTTTAAAATTATAAATGCTGAAACACAGTATACAATAAGGAATTTCATGCTTATCCTAATGCCAAACATAAGCGAGAATACAAATCGTGTCTAATCCGACAAACAAACAACTCGACAAGTCCTGAGTCAGAGTTTGTCTCTTAAACAAATTCCAACGTCTTATTTAAAGTTCATGTTTATAACAAAAAAGGAGTTTTGCTATGCCCTGTCCTAATAAGAAGTAATATAAATTAGGTTGTGGCGTATGGAGGTCTATTTGGTTAGATTAAAATCCAAACCCAACATAATTACGTAGTTGGGATAAGGCTAAAAGGCACAGTTTCACTATTAAGTGTTTGGCTTTAAAAGAGTTTGCATGCAATGTGAACTTTTTTTTCTAAGTCCAATCCGGTAATGAAGACTTTTTGAGACTTCAAACAGGATTTTACTCTTTACATATTATTATGTATTAGCTTTTAAGAAGCCTACATAATGAGATTGAAAGTGCGCAACCTCCATGATAGCATACAGAATCGCATTTTTTTTCTAATATTAAAAAGTGCTAATCAATTAAAAACTATTTACTTATACTGGAAGCGTAGTACTTTCTACAAAAATTTTGCTTTTTAATCTTTGTAAAAGTGCAGCTTATGGCAATGATGAAATGGCTTAAGGCATGAGGATTCAAAACGGGAAACATAAAGGCCAATTGGTTTTTCAAATTCCTAGACTTAGGTCTACTTTTACGAGGTTTTTTTCTTTTTCTAGGTACTCACTTCGACAGCGCTGCTGGTATGTTGGCGAGGGCTCAAGAAGAATGTGCCGTCAACGAGGGGATACCGGTCGAAGACATGCAGGGTCTCCTTGCACAGTGCGCAGGATACCCTGGGTTTGTGCTGCCCCGCCAGCGTGGAAAGGATGAACAGCCTCGTGTCGTCGTTGCCATGGTTACCCTCGTCCTCTATCTGTAACAACAGAAAATATATTTAAAAATTGATAACATAAATATTCTTTTACAACTTCTTTCAAGTACCTATAACGTCAAGTGATAAGAATGCATATAACCATAATTCCAAGCCAAAAACAATAGACAAGCACGACCCCATTCGCCCAGAGCGCAGACGTTATTGTAAATCCACGCTCGCAATTTCAATATTTCATATCCCTACATTTACATATTACGATTAATGCATCCACCCACGACACTTACCGCAGCAACTCTCCCTTCGTAATAACACAAGTAAATGACTGCATAAAGTTGAATAATGAAAGGCTGAAAGGCAATTACGCTGAATTCGGAGTCGAAGTCAAACAAAGGCTCACGAGCCACGGAGATCGATTGTGAAGCACAATTCGTTCACGTACGAGCAATTTGTGAGAGCGAATAATAATGAAAGTTTAACGAGTTACTGTTGCAGCGTAGGCACAGCGGTACGCCTTAATTAAACATAATATTATGAGCTGTCAAAGCTTAATACTCCCAATCCTATTTTCTACCCGACAACGGTCGCATTGATTAACCAAGCATTGTTCTTCTTAGGGTATACAACCTCGAGTCTGGTGTTAATCAGCCACACGTTTACCATCATCTAAAATTAATATTATCTGGCGGTTAATTGCCTACACGCTGACTTCACATGAAACAGAATGCGAGGCGCAAGTAAGGGACTCTTCTAACATTCCAGCATGTATTGATGCTAAGCATTCCTATCTATTATTAGAGTGACGTCGTGACACCAGGAACACATAAAACGTACCCGACGAGAGCGTTGACCTACGCAAACAAACTCAGTATGATTTGCAGTATAGTGCAGTGCAGTTTGCCAAGAGACGAGCGGGCGGGGGCGGGCCATCCGGCATAGCAAACACTACCGCGATATCTTGCTACCAAACTCTAACATGAGCGCCGTCTATTCCGGTCGTGTCGAACATTTTGTTATTTAGTTAGCTGACGATCATAACATTCGGCACCAATGTTAATGCTCTCCTCCATTTGCAAATTGCAATCGTCAGACTGCTGCTGTCGTTTCAGTATGATAAATAACTGGCCACGAGTGCCGCCTGCGCGGGACTCGCGTGATTGATTCAACTGAGCAGCTGCTCACACGACACATTGGTACTTTATGATTGATAACAGCGAATCGTTAAGACCACTTTGTTGCGAAGGAAAGGAGATACGCGACTGCAGCTCGTGGCTAATGAAATGTCTATGAATTACTGTGCTAATTAAAACGGCGCTAGACTCGTCGCCTTAGGACTAATGAGTGACAATTAAACTGTTAAGCGTCGCGCACACGACAGTTTAGTGAGGTTGCAGGTCTCGGGCGACGAACCCGCGGTGACTGCTGCAAACTTGCACAATTTACTTTTGTTCTGCAAGATTGATGAGCACTCCGACGCAGACTATTTATTTACTCAATCCGATCACGCTTTGTCTCGCAATCGTCGCCTTTTATAGTCGTCTACGATGACTCGGCGAGGCAGTAAACCAACACATAAAACTTTCAGCCGAGTTTAGCTTAGAGCATGTCGCCGAGGTAGGTAAAACCAGTCGTTGCAACCGCAAATATACGAATAGAGCAGAAAGCGATAGGGTTTTGTATGGAGTCAGTTAACAGGAGCGGGCCGAGCCATTCTCTGGCGTAGACGATCGTAGCTTCCTCTAATTACGTCTACTGCATTTACATAGTGCGGAGAAACTTGGCAGCCAGTAAACTTTGCGGTTTCAATGGTGTCGATATGTTCCAACCGCCACATCCTCCGAGCGACTTCCGTATAAAATAGCTTTAAAACCAAAATGAAAATCAAAACAAAGAATGTAACAGTATCGGATTAATGCGTTCAGTTAGGATTCGTTGTCGCGCAAATTTAATAGCGGTTCTGTTCGTTTGTTTGGATGTTCAAACAACAAGAGCGAGAAGAGCCCGTTTCGACGAGGAGACGAGAGCCATGGAGAGTGCTCGAAGCGTCGTTAGTACTCCACATCCTACCGAACGAATGTACACACATTAAAACTTTCAGAATTGAAGGTGACGCAATAATTAAAGAGATGTACGGGGTGGCAGAGTGCTTTTATCGCGCTCGGGAAATGAAAAACAACACACAATCAGATAAACAATTATACTGTTACAGCGACAGTAAATTTAAAAAAAGTGTTCAACTTCTTCAAAATGGACGAAATATTAACATTTACTTATACTGTTACAGCAAAAGTTTTTTTTTTAAAAGTGCTCACCTACTCAAAATGTGCGAAATATTAACATCTTTATTTGTGCCCGTAAAATAGAAAACAAAGATTAATTTACCATTTGTATTTTCTCTTAATAAACAGTTGTAAAAGTATTCACGGTACATTGTCAACATCATTTCCCATTGTTCTTAGTATCTATGTACTCAGTAAAACGTTCACAAACGAGCTTTTATTATAAAACAGCAGACAGCCGACCTAAGGTTGAATAACGGCGATAAATCTGGATTGTTCCCGAGGGTGGCTTATTTTTAATTAGCCAAATGAAACTTTTCCTATTATATTTCGCCGTCGTTCGCACTGAACACTTAAATATAGTAAAGATAAAAATTAAATACAAAGCGAAACGAGAGAGAGTGCTGAAAGTCCGAGGAAAAATGTGAAACCTCACCGCAATCCAATTAGCGGCAACAAGATATCCAATACTATGCGATCTGATAGCAGTAAAATTATTTAATTGAATTTTTAAACGGTTTGATTCCATCCTGGCGAGTTAATAACGTTAGCGATTATAGATTATGGATTTTTGGAGAAGCTATTCATACGTTGAAATATTTAGAATGACGTAGAACGAAGGAAGCAATTTTTCACCAGTGCCATTTCAAACAATAAGTCTGAGAGGGGATGGTATTTGTGGTGCCCGATACATTTATCGTGACGGCTGCGTTGTGTTCCGCCTCGTATTTGCCATTGTCTGAAAGCTTCAAGTTAATACTTTGCTTTCTGTATCAGAAAATGTATTCTGAAGTAATGCAATTGCTGTTTTGAACAAATTTTCCGAGCATTCCCATCTCAACTTGGTTAAAGTCTAATTTGTTTAGAGAACATTCTATACTTTCGTTGAACAGATCCGCGATCTAGGTGTAGATATTCAATTGTGAGTAGGTGAAGTACAGAAAGTTTTATCTCGTAAGATAAATGAGACTGCAACTGAATGCTATCTGAATCAGTCACCTAGCTCTGGTGCACAGGGCAACGCAGATTACAACTTTCTAAAGGAAATTATGGTTTTATTCTATCATGCCAGTTATTCTCAAGCGTAACTCGTCTGCTCATCAGTTTTCGACTGTCAAAGGACGGAACGGTTTATGTAAATCTCAAGCATTTATTACGCTTGCAACTCTGTAAACGACGATACTCGATGCGAGCGCGGGGAATTCCTGAAGCGAACAATTTGTTAATCTTCGCAAAGAGGAATACCTCGAAGAGCATCGTGTCAGCCGGTATTGAAGGCATCTCGAGTAAAGATATTCTTAAAATTTTAATGCTGTCTATACATGCGATAAGTGTAAATATTTCGCAAAAATTCGTACGTCTCGAAAGATATTTTCTCGCGTGAATTAGTAGCGTCCCGGCATTCCACATTACGCGGTGACGCGCGATATGAATGTCGAGATATTGTGTAGTGACAAAGGCATTTTAATTCGACGCTAACCGGTGACGAGAAAACTCCTACGTATAAAATACATGTCGAGCTATATCTTAGAGGTAAATGCAACAAAGTCGTTATTATTTTATTGCTCCGTCTCCGGGGGATATGAAGTGTCTGAAGAACCGCGTCTCAGAGTTAAGTAAAATTTAGATTCAAATAGGTGTTAAAAATGTTTGAACGAGACCAAGTGGGTGTTCGGGGTGCTTTGATGCGATTTTGATGAGTTTCTCCGTCGAATGCCGTCAGACTGAACGGTGTCATTTTTATTAAAATGTTGCCTGACAATAAAACGATGTTCGATGAACGAGATGTCGTAAATTCGTTGGGAGGTAATTGATTGCGGCCCTGTCCGAATTCAGCAGCGTGTTTGAATGGCGAAATCGGAATGGAAAAAAGCGGTGTATTGCTAAAAGAATGGGAACGTCGTGAACGTTTGTTCAGCCGCAGACGAGACGTTCTGATCTCGGTACATGGAAAACTACTTACCCTAACTCCGTTTTATCGTTAGCCGTATTGTTATGTCAGTTACTGCCTTCAGTTAACGCGTCATTAATGCCAAGTAGATGTGCCCTTGTGTTTAACTCAACAATTTTATAAAGGAACAGCACATTATAAGTGTTGTGACCTCTAGTTTCCATTGTCTTTCTGAAATAAACCCTCATTAGAATAGGTACGAGGTATCTACCTAAACAAAAATAACAAACATAAAATGTCAGCTCTTAAATTTCTTGCCATCTACTTATGCAGATTTAATAGCCCCATAAGTCTAGTGGTCTTAAGCGCGACTGCTGCGCTAGAGGACCTGGGTTAGATCCTAGGTCGAGCAGTTTTGTTGGGATTTCCTCAGAGTTTAAATTTGTGCCTAGTTAGTAGCAATGAGCTCGCGCGTAGGGCGAGCGCGTGGAACCTTAAATACCTGCGAATTGTGAGCGAGATTACTACCTACACATCTTACCCTTCGAGGAACACAGCGTGATGGTATGCTAAAAAAAAATTATCGTATTCTATTGTATGAAAACTGATCAGTCCATGTTAATTGGCATTAAGGAAATGCAATTAATATAAGTTATCTGATTTAATTTCATTACAAACTGTTTTGAAATTAAGTTCGATGGGTTTACTGTGTAAGATTTTTAATTTCAGATTTTAATTACGTCATTTGCAGAATAATATGTTGTGAGACGATACGATACGAAAAATTATGTACCTATGAAGAATGAAAACTACCTTTTGTTTTAACACAGTTGGCACATAAGCATACGGCCCGCCTGTTGGTAAGCGGTTATATAGCCTCATCCTTCGGGGTATACAAGGGTCCCCTAAGGCTACTCTCTGACCGAGTTATTCTTTTTTATTTTGTTGGACTTCTAGTTTGTTATAGTTTTTGAGATTATTCAAGGTCGTAATCAAAAAATTGTTCAACAGAATCAATCAGTGAGTCGTATTTCGCTTTTATATTATACATATACTTAGGTATTATAGTAGTTAGTCTAAAACCTAGTACAGATTCAAACACTATTCATTATTTGTGGTATTTCGACAAACACATTCGCTAAGCAAACATCGGAGCGTTTGCTTTACCAGTTCGTACCAACGTACGTTAATATGCAACATTCATGAATACTCCATGAGGAACATCATATTTATGTTTAACAAATCGAAAAACCTGTCTGGTTATCTCTGAATGAAGCCATCAAAATACTCTTAAGATTATGAATAAAATTCAAGTTTTATTTTTCCCTCTCGTCAACGTTAAATATTTTTTCTTCATCTTCATACAATACCTACCATTAACATTTTTTTATCAGTAAACGCCAAAGAAATCCCTATTCCCATTTAGTCTAGGAGCTATCAAACCGCGATAGACCGATATCCCTAGCTGCCGAAGATAAGCGAAATAAAAAATCTTTTTAAAGAAGTCGATTAAGCAAGCATTATCGATAATCGGAATAGTTTCGCTAGAATTAAATATTTACTTTGAGACGAGTTGTTACTGTTGTTGCGATAATTCCATCAACGTGGTCGGCCACGTGCGCTTGCGCCGGACGGCTGAGTCAACATTCATCATGTATATCTAGAAATGGCTGGCTGTTAGTTATCTGATACTGGAGGTAAATCTGCCCTTATCATTGAAGTTGTACCACAAATTAATATCAGAAATCTCTTAGGGGCCGCAATATTTGCGCAGGGATATAAGGATGTTACATAAAGAAAGCACAGTGTAGAAGCCAGACCGATATTTGGTTTGTTTACGATGATTTGAAAATAGAATTGGGTAGGCACCTTTTTTTAAATTATTGTTTCCTCTTTTATGATTTCTCTTAAGACATTTGGCATAAGTTAAGCATTTACAACTTGCTGAGAAAATAATATGAGCGATACGTAGTGAGAATCGTTGGCAATTCTAGAAACATCTTTATTATTTCCAACTGCAATCGTAATACCCGTAAATTGTATTTTTATTACTTGTTTAAGTGGCTGACTCATGTTTTGACGGTCGCCCAACAGTAATCAGACAAAGAAAAATAGAGCAATGCAGTATAACATCAGTCCAGGGATTTGTATATTTTATTCTCTCAAATTGTATCAAAGTGAAAATTTATTTGATTCATGATCATTTAGATTTTTATACCTCATGTTTACGATTCTACTGAAGCAATATTATGAGTTACGACACCTAAAAGTATATAAAGTTATTACTTTACATATCTGAAATCATAACAAGCATAAATGTATCCCAGTAAATGCTTGGCCAACAATAAATTTTCAGTGTAATGTTTGGAAAAAGGATTTAGTTGTAATTTGGTACGAGTATATGTCCAAGCGAATCGAGTAAGTAATTTGTACAAGCATTTAGTTCAGATTTACGTCATTACAACTACTATTATTGTTCAAAATACGTTTGTTTTATAGATATACTAGCTTTCCGCCCACGGCTTCGCCCGAGGTTTGGTTTCTCGGCTTTACTGTACTATAATATGTATGTATTATACATATAAACCTTAATCTTGAATGACTATCTATTAAAAAAACGCATAAAAATCGTAGTTTTAAAGATCTAAGCATACATAGAGACAGACAGACAGCGGGACGACTTTATTTTATACTATCTAGTGATGATGATTATGAAATGTAGGTATATATGTGAATTGTGAATGTATGTATGTATACAGGGTGGAAGGGACAACGACGCACATCCGCTTGCCATGAATTCAGTACCTACATGATTCTGGATCCCCCGGTGTAGATATTTTTAACTGCGTTTTCTTGTCGCAATAGAAATAATGGGATATAATTTGTAAAAATCGCTGGTCCCTCTTTTTCTATTTTGTATTTCCATGGAAATAGTGGGATACACTCTGCTTGTCAGTCGCTTTGTGTAAAATAATTATATTCAGCTGCATCTAGTTAGACTGGTCTCCAACATAATTAGGAAAAGGCCAGGAAAATAAAGACCTTCTCTATCATAAATTTCGAATATTCATGTTCATTTCTACTGGAAAGGCTTCAAAGAGACGCATCGGCAGCGTTCAAAGGCATGCAAAGTTGTTCGTGCGGAAATAACGTGTTGGATCCAAACATCACAATAGCACTGATAGTAACAGAATGGCAGCAGACTTCAATAGCTACCGAATAAATGGGGCTTTGACATTTTAGTTTTGAATTTCCGATACATCCGGGCTCCGGGACTATAAGTGAAATTTTTTGGACTTTTGTTGGTATGACCTTCTATTCTAATCAGATATCTGGATATCCCTCTCAGACAGAGGATACTCATGCCCAGCTGTACGACAATGTAGGAAATGGGTTGATAATGAAAGTGATGTAATAACTCAATAAATTTTAATAATAAGAGTCGATGTGAAGACTCTTGAGATCGTATATATTATTATGTATCGCATTCGTGATTTTCTTTTTACCAATTTAGTTTTTATGTATAAAAATACTTTATAAAGCGATTTGGGCTGTTTCGAACAGCTAGGTAACTTTAGATAGGCAGTTAGTTACTTTTCGAAGCGGCTGTAAATTAAAAGGCACTAAGTAGTATAACTATACTAAATAGCAAGTTTCATAATTTATAGAATTACCAAGTTACACTAAGTAGTAAATATATCACAGTGATTGTCATGTACCGTTGTGTATTACAGCATAAATCCATCTAGATAACGATTTATATTTGTTGTATGAATAATTGCAATGAATAGACGAGTTTACATTCCTTAGTAGCGCCACTGAACGGGACGAAGGCCCTTTGCTAACGGTTTTACAGATTACACGGTTATTTTGTTTTTGTGGCAATATTAACTTGTTATAGCCGGTTTACAGCTAATAAAAAAAAAAGAATTGAAGGGATGATGTACACCTTTAGTAGGTATACTGACGCGTATCGCAGCATAGGAACTTAGGTACATTAAGTTAAAGTAAGAAGGAACATGCTGTGGCCCTAATTTTTCAATTCGCAGCGTCAGTGCAAAAATGGCATAAGACACAGGTACAGTCAGCAAAGAAAGTGAGAAGGTACACAAAAAAAATTGGAATGTATTAACATTGTTCATTATAGTTAAGTACTAATAATTATGGTCTCACTCAAATTTAATAAGAAAGGATTACGTAGGCTAAAAAGCCACATTGCGCATTACCAATGTAGTCAATTCATATTTGGAACACGTAGCAGATCATATTAAAACTGGAACACATTTTGTTATTACGCTTTACTGCAGCATTTTTTAAATTGAGATGATTCCTTCTCATTTCCAAGCGTATACCATCAAGCCCTTAAAGGTAAGACTTAAAAGGAAAAAAAATCACAACGATACGCGCAAAAAGATAAACATAATCTCTACTTTGCGCAGTAGTTACACAAGTGTTTCAAATGTGTCAATAAATACCGATTAAGCCGACTCTTATTTCGATGAAGCCTATCTCAACACACTTGAAAAGGCTAGGTTGTTTAAATGACGTTCCCGTGCCTATTCATGATAGCACCTACTCATCTCTCTTTTGTTTTAGTTCGAAATTCGAAATACAATACATTTTGAGGCTGGCCACTTACAGCTCATAATAGTTTTGGGTAGCATTAAAAAATTCTGCATGTGTGAAAAATTACACATGCAGATTTTTTCACACTTACATACCAAGACTTTGTGAGATTAAAAGTAGCTTATGTCATTCTCCAGGGTCAAATCTATCTCTAGGTTTACCAAAATTCACCAAAATTGGTTCAGTGGTTTAAGTGTGAAAACGTCACAATAAACAGAAAGTTAAATTCGCATTTTTAATATTAAGTATGGATTAATATGGATGGCGCGGCGCTATCTGGCCAATTGGCCTCGTTCTCAATATGATAATTGTACTTTCTTTATGTAACAAATAGAATCCAAGCGTATACTTAACACCTTGTAAACAACATGAATACAATAAATTTTGATTACATAGTGCAAATAAACTAAGAACCGGTCATAACAAACAACATAACTAACAACTTCTTTCTTTCTAAAATCACTGAAAGGTCGATTTAAATGTACTGTTTGTGAATGGACGAAAATCATAGAGCAAAATAACAGTGTGGAAGTATCTTTAAGCAGCTTACGTCATGCCTATTTATAAAACAAGAAACAAGTGAAGCTTATTATGACTACATACTACGAGATTTGATAAGGGAATAACAAAGGATTTGTTAAACGCAAACAACAGCGATAAAGCGCCGACTGCCGACTGAATCCCTTTAAATAGATAAATACCTTAGGAACCCCGCAATGGTTTAAGTGGTATAAACTTAGAGATCCCAGCGAATGGGCACGAAACGAAAAACCAAAGAGAATCGCTCTATTAAGTGGATTTGTACAGTTCTATTTTTAAACTGAAATTCTTTTGTTTTGATCTATGGTTTAATAAACAAACTTTATAAATGAATTAACGAAAAACACCATCCCCGCTGCATCTCAAGGGTTAGGCAAAGGTGTTCTTAGGTATAAATAACTGCAGTTTTTTTTAATATTGTCTAGTATAGTCTTTTGACGAGGTCGGCCAAGACTTCAGTGAGGGGATCTGAATCGCTTTTTACTATAGTGGTAAGAGAAAAGAAGAAGAGAAGAGAAGTCCAAAACCCTGGACTAAGTTCGGGGAGGCCTTTGCCTAGCAGCAAGACACTAAAAAATGCTTTTATTTAATTTTGTAAAGCGCATGCCCCGGGGCTTATGAACCGTAGATTTTGTATCGTGTCTGTAATCTGTGAAGTATTTGAACGGTTAATCATTCAACCATAAATAATAGCTCAACACGGATAGTTACAAAATAACAGAAATACCTATTGTCCCAATCGGATGCACTGTTTTAAAAAAAAAAAAAAACTTTAGCGATTTAAATCATAATGAATGATATCAAAGATTGACACAATATTTGTGACATTTTATTGCTTTCTTATAAATATCGGAAATGTATTTTGAATACTTAAACTACCTGAATTGGCCTCCACACATCAGATAAGAACCACCCGCAAACAAGACATTAATTATACGACTGATATTTTTTTACTACTTATAGGCACATTCCTACATCAACAAAAACAAACTACGATTGCACTATCAGCTATATGATACGAGTATAACCAACCATTTGGCTTGCACTGATAACCCTGCACCCACTACTGTCACCTCAGGCAAACGTTATCTGTTTTGCAAAGTTGCCAACAACAGCCTTGTAAGTGTTATCTCATAACGAGAATAAGAGTGACAATTATAAAGATAAAGTGAAAATAAATAAATAACTCAACCAAATTACCATTTCACTGATACTGCCGCTGAGAAAGTCGTAAATATTCACCATTAGTGTCGGGTACACCAGCTCAATACAAATTGTATCGTCGATAAGTTTCAATTTGTATTGATAATTATAACGTTCTTGCGTAAATATTGATTCTGGTAATTAAATAGGAAAAATGCGTATTAACTACTATCTTCCTAATCAAACATTACTATCAAAAAACAAATAATGAATTTACTTGCATTATTATACGATTCGTTAAGTGTTACGATAATTTATGAGATATAAATAGATGTAAAGTTTACCTTAATCGCTTTATCTTATGAAAATTGAGATAAATATATCCGATAAAATTAGTCATACCCATGACTGCATCGTGCTTAAGAGTTATTGTAATGGAATTTATAGACGTTAGATTGAATTAAATGACTTGTTACATTATTATTGTAGGTATTCTATAAGATATCTTCTACGTGTTTTTAATTATTTATATTATGTTAACACTACCAATTTAAAATTTGTTTAAAAAAACGATTATCTCTAAAAGTTCAAATAATGCTATCGACTCATTTCAAACAACACATCTAGGAGATAAATTTACTAAAAAATAAGCATTGAGCGCGCCCCAGCTTACTTTATTCGTGAGTTCAACGGAGCAAACTGAAAGAAGAAACAACTGCAACTGTCACTTGGTGCATCGCTTTAGTATATTATATGAACTGAATCTCATACGCTTGCTTGCATTTGCAGTACCGTGGGTGGCGGTCTTTGTCTGCGGATAACAGCTACATTATATATTAAGTTTATCCGTTGTGACATTATAAAGATGAAAATATTGGTTCTAGCTATGTAATTGGAAATAATATTTTATTGCAATATTATTTTTATTTTTTCCCAAATGTTCGTCTGTAACACATTCTAGGTACATGGCAGTAAATATTGCATCGTTATCATAGAAGAGTTTGGTGTAAAATATTCGGGCAAAATATGAATTTACACCAAAATCTTCAACGATAACTATTTTTAAGCAAATCTTTTAGTACTTATTGTATTTGGCGACCAAAGATCACCCTTAAGACGAAAATCACATCAAAAGATGAAATAATGAAGCAATTAAATAAAGAATCGTCGGAATTATCTAATTGCAGTAATTGCATCAGCACAGACGTAACGTAATTATTACGAGTTCAATGCAAACAATGCATATTATAAATAAACGTAATTAATTATTATTAGAAGGATCCAATGTTGCGTGAACGCTAATTACATTTGGTTGCTATCAAAAAACAAATAGTACCTATGTATACATTTCTATAATACCTACTTATGACCTAACCTAACAACGTTTATTATTGACTTAGTGGCATTGTTAGATATAGTTGGAAAATCGTAACAATAACAACAATTTAAATTAAAAAGGAAATAATAATAATCTGAACTAGAGGTCGCAATTTGAAATCCTAAGTCAAGCAGTGTTTATTGGGTTTATCTATGCAACTTCCAATGGCAGCTCAGAGTTTGAGTTTGAATTTTGGATTTATTTAATTAGGGTCGTCCCCTATTACATAGGACTTGGTTTGGGAGTCAGCTCCATATAATATGTATTAGCTTTGTTTCTCGCGAGAGAAACAGATGCATTCTCAGTCCATTCTCGGATGTTCGTTTTTATACTACGCAAAATCCTCATGGATCGTCTACTACCTACCTGAATAGCAGGGTATATTGGACTCGTACCGACTAATAACCGCATTGCCTTCTCTTGCCCTGTGACTTTAGGTCATGGGACTCATGACATTCGCCACGACCATGGTAGAGCTTGGTATCTGGGATACATACCACCACGCCTATTTTCCCCGAAGGATAAGGCAGAGGTGTAGTAATGTACACCTACACTTCGCCGGTATGTAGAGGTCCCATGTTATAGGGGGCGAGCTTATTGCCACTAACCGGGCACAAATTCAGACTCCAAGCTGCTAGTTAGAAATTCAAAATTTATAATAACTCAATAAAACTGCTGAACCTGGGAATCAAACCCAGGACCTCTAGCGTAGCAGTAACATATAATTATATTATATATTATTATATCTACACAATAATTAAGTCGATTGAAACTTCGTCAAACTCACATTGTAAGTATGTACTTAGAAAATTGTAGCAACCGACTTTGAGTTCGATAAAAATAAAACAGTATGTGTGGAGCGTTTAAAATAGGCTTTTTATCACACTTATTGAATGCACACAAATGCATTTAAGTAAACAGGCATACGGGTATGACTACAGTGACGACTGATAAGCGACTTACGTCCGGACAATATGTAATAAAGATAGGCATAGCACACACTGAAAGATAGGCATGAAATACACAGAAAAAAAAGTATAAATAAAGGTGTTAAGATTAAACTGTTCAAACTAAACAGTATTTATGTTTTGCTATGTAGGTAATGTAAAAGATTGTCTTAACAGATAACAATTATTATTATCTATTGCTTGTTTTTCAGAATTGTTTTGATTCATTCAGTTTTATCCACAATCAGCGATCCGAAGAAACTGTGTAATCGTGTCAAGTTATCATAATCCCTTTTTAACGACAATTTTTAATAATATAGATATGATATCTTATCTGGTAATCAAACAATCAATTTTGTACCTATATGCCAGAGGAGACGACATATATTTTATACACATGTTGAATCTACTATACTAACGATAGTTTGTTGTTAAATTTTTAGCAGTAAAGATATGACATCTTATCTGGTAATCAAACATAATCAATTTTGTACCTATATGCCAGAGGAGACGACATATATTTTATACACATGTTGAATCTACTATACTAACGATAGTTTGTTGTTAATACAGTGAACTACAAAAATCACCGCTGTTTCAGCGGAATACCGTTCCAATGCAAACTGTATAGGTTCAAGTGTCGACGAGTGTACCATCCAAAAGTCGGACTGGCCTTCCTTGGTCATAAGGCCTTGGCTATAAGACATCATTATCTACATTTGCCAAAAAAATGCAATCAATTGCTAGCCTCTGCAATGCATACAAAGCATCGATGAAGGTGATCAATGCAATGTTTCTTACAATATTCGTCACTATAAGAATACTACTTAGCTATCACCGTTTGAGCTGCATTCATAAGTAAGGACATATAAAAATATATAATAAATACGCGCTTTGTCGCGAAGTTGTCCGCTACACTATAGCATATTTTCGCTATCCGCTGGTCTAGCCGCGTATTTCCACACTATGCACAGAGTTGAAGGTGTCGTAGCTACACACCTATCGCGATAAGCCGCGGCCTAGTATCGCGGTCGCAGAGGATAACGCCCGCGTCAAGGCGAACGTATACCAACAATAAACATGTCCGACCCTTACATAACAAGCTCGATGTTGTACTACGCTAGCCAACTACTAATAACTCTACATTGTTGCGGAGAATCGATTGACGATTGAGCGATGGCAGACGCGCTGTTGTGGTATTTGAAAGTATGCTGCTTTGATTGATAGAATTGGTTTTAGAAGCAAAGTTCGTAGCGTCAAAAAGGTTTATATCAATAGAACGAATTTTAATTTAATTTTATTTGTACTTTAGCAGTAGCTAACAAAATAAAATAAAAGTTACCATAGAAATAAACGTAACGAAAATTGAAAAATATTATTATATTATATAATATTTTATATTATTACTAAGTTTTTTTGTCCAAAGTGTGGATAAACTAATAAAAGTTGTTTCAAATTTTTTTTTTTCGTTCCGAAGAACAACATTTTGGTCCAACTTCGAATAAATGGTTAAATAAGCGTTTTATTTACCTAATTTATACTTTAATTTCTAGATTGCGACCAAAAAGTCGCGTATTGTCTTATTTGGCGCGCCTGTTTTGCAATGTAAACTTTAATTAACACGCTTAAATGGATAAGAACATGGTCCAATTTTGTTTAAGTGTAACATTAAGACTAAAATGAGCATACAAACCCATTAAAAGCCCGACACCTCAATCCAACCATTCAAATGTGTTCCACTTAGCATACATGCATCCGGCGGCCTTATTAGCTAAAATAATATAATTCATTATTGAGTTAATACATGATACAAGGCAATACACAACTGCTGTCTTGAGGAACTTGCGAACAAAAAGGGGTAATTGCAAGATATTTCATTTTACAGTAGAACCAAAAAAAAACGTACTCTACAACAGGTAGGCAGTACTCTAGGTACACTCGGCGACACATCCACGTAAGTATACAGTTTGTCCTTTAGACCGCTCGTATTTCGTTGCACTTGCGGCGATGTTTTTGTAGTGCAACTGTATCTATAGATTAACGCGTTGTCGGGAGTACCACGTTTTGTAACTTTCTTGCTCGTAATTAGCTGAAGAGACATCGGATGTTTAAAGAAAAAAAAGTAAATACGCTGTTCCGTTGGCCAACTCCTAGTCTATCGGTCATTGTACCATAGATTATGTAACTGAATATAATCTGAGCACTCATCAAAATGTTCGTGATAAAACATCAATGGCCATTCATTTGAGCATTAGCGGCGCACTTATCAATTACTACATTATTAATAGATAACAGCTGGAACGATCGCGAACAATGATATCGTGGATGCCCACGCAGATTGCTTTACAACACAATAAGGATATGGGGCAACTTTGAGCTATATTGCGTCCGTCATATAAATCTCATATGAAAGCCGAGGAATGTCTTTTGTTTCCTGCTTAAGTTTGTTTAAATAAATCAAGAAATGAAGTTCCTTACTATTATTTTATTGTTTCCTTCACTAAAGTCACTGTATTAATAACTAATAACATTTCTTTTCATTTTACGGGATAATATATATCACTCTGGAATAATGTAGCACATAGTTATTCAAAGACTATTAAGTTCTCTTTGTTTCTATTGATGAAAGAATTTTCAAAATCGGTTCTGAGATCCAGAGATTCACAAACTTTACCTCTTTATAATATTAGTATGGATGTTGTGTTTTCCTTTAAATTCAGTTGAGATCGAATTTGTGATTCGATAATTATGTACTGTGTCTAGTTAGTGAGCCTATAGCTATATAAATATTTTTTCTAATAGCAGCATTTTAAGCTCTAAGTCGAAAATTAAAATCAATTTAAGCCTATTAAACATCGATTCTAAACACATTTATCCTGAAGCAGTTAGCCTTCGAATTAGAGAGAATATTAGCATTCCGCTCCCATAATAATGAATCCATTATTACATTGATATGCAAATAGAAGCAACAAATTGTGCTCCTAAAGGATTTAGGATACAGTTTGAGTTATTGGCGTATGCGCACGAATAAGTAACGGAAATACTAATATTATGAATGCAAAAGTTAACCCTGTCTGCCCGTCTGTTAAATTTTCTCACCTAAACATCTGACCCAATTTTGGTGAGTTTTCGTATCTTGATTTGTAGATTCGACTTTGGAGAAGGATATGGGACTGTTGTCTCTGCTATGATATATTAATAATATTAGTATAGATGTATTTGGTTGCGTTTTCTTCATCAACCCTTTTTCTATATATTTTTGTAAAATGATGAAAATGAAAAATCAAGATTTTAAAACAGCTCTTCTATTTGGGATATGATAGTACAAAATGATGTATGTACTTATGTTAGTGATGATCAGTGTATTATTACGTTTTGCAGCAGCAGCCCGGATTTAAGATTGATGGGAATAGGGTCGCCTTCCCTATTACATGAAACCTAAAATATACCAGTAAACTGTGAGTGTACGTCAGTACATCTCGGGCCAAAATTTTGGGAACCAGACGTGATGGAATATAATAAAGTTTCTGCACGATTAATTTATGCATCGCAGAAACTTAATTCCATCTCAGTGGAATGTTTACAGCCCAACTCCTACGCATGCAATTATATCAGTTTATAAATAAACCGAACAATGAAAATGTTATCGTACTCTGTGCAATTTAAAAAATATTAATTTACAATAACAAGTGGAAGGTCAAACTGTCCATCAATTTATGTTATTTAATACCAATGATACGAACGCATACACCAACACAGAATGTATAAATAGCCAATAATAACCAATGCAGAAGTAGCCAGATGACGAAAGCTGAAGCTACATTAGGCTGCGACACATACATATCATCATCATCAACTCATTATATTGTCCCACAGCGGGTCTTCTCTCAGAATTAGAGATATACTATACAGTGTATAATGTTAATAGAGTGACTAAGAACTGATCCAAAAGATCATGTAATTGGTATCGTTTTCCTGGTTATGTAGCCACAGTCTAACGAATACAAATGAAATGAACATCACTCTAGAAATTATTTGAATTCATACACAGGAAAAAATTGTGTCGGTCGAAAGTTCTAGAAATTATTTAAATTCATACACAGCCAAATTCGTGTCGGTCGAAAGTTCTTCAGATCAGAGCGATCGTAATACTCGAAATATATATTACTGGGGACCATGGCAAATCAATTCTGAAAAGGAAATAGAGAGAAACGTGCAACTGAGTGTATTGATAGTAAAGAAACTGTAAACCTAACATTAACTCTTGACTGAATTCACGCGTTTGACGTACTTTTAACACGTCATTTTGTCAGAAGGGTTATCAAAAGCCTAAAAAAGCCTGAAAACCAGCTTCGTATATAGGTAAATAGGTACCAATAGCAGTCGTCACTTTTTGGTCTGTATTGACTTAGAGCAGCAACTTATACTAGGTACAAAGATGTATAGTTTAGTTTACGACGATACGCGATGCTTTTAATCCCAAGTATTAACCGGAGGCTGCGATCTACCAAGATTTATAGTTCCAACCTATAACTAGGCGGAGTCAACTAACAACTAACACTGTTGTGTACTGTTGTACCTTGCAACCTGATAGCTTTTTGTATTTTTCTCCAAGCCATGATGTATTAGATGGAATATTTTGTACGAAACCAGTCACGTAGCTTGAATTATGTGAAACGAACACATGAATTATTCTCTTCTTGTAAATGTCACGAAATACGCTACGGTGTTAAATTCTACTGTACAAACAAAAATAGCCCAAAGAATACGTCATCATTATCATACTTAATTCCTTACTATTTTAGGGTCGAATTCCAGTATGGGCAGATGCCATATCTATATTTTTACGTGACTGCCACCACCCAATTAGCTTATCGGTTTGCCCAGAGCAAAATGTTAACCTATGGATAAACTGGTGGGTAGATTTCCGGAATTTTGACAAGCATTAATGATTGTCATAGGTACTCGTATAGGTTAGGTTATGGTACAAGTTGACCAGAACAGTCAAGCAATAAGGGGATGGCGGTGTTAGGAATGCATAGTCTTGCACGACTGCTAACAGGTTATTACTGCTACTGAGTACGGAAAGCTCAGTTTAAACCATGTATTTTCAGACTATGGTAAATCTTGGAGGTCGATTGCTCACCGCTCTCAATTGTCAAAAGAATAAGTCGACTTTAATAAGAAGTAAAATGTTAACCCTCTTTAAACATTCATTTGAGCGTGTTAAGGCTGGGCCGTTAGAAATGGCTTTCAAAAGGGTACTCACAGCGTTTAAGCAGTCGGTTCCCGTTTTACCCGCTGCTACCCACTCCTCAGGGATGTTGAAGGATTTGGCGCATTACAGACGAACAAAAAATACAAAAGTGAGGTCGAGAAAGAAGAGCTAAGATTACCGACAAGCGATCTCAGAGAAAATAACATTGTCTTACAAACTCTAGAATGTGGTGAGTGCTACAAAGGACTGGCAAGGATGTGAGGCGCTTAACAAATTTACAACGTTGCAGAAATACAAATCCATTATCGGTACGACAGTGCATAGAGCAGAATTAAATAATGAATGGGGTCTATGACCTATAAGTAATTCATAGAATGAGCGAGTGAACGTGAGGTGCGGTGCTCGGCCCGATATGGCAGGTGCGTTATGTAAGCGGCCTGCACCGCAGGCGCACGCTTGTGATACCAAATGCCACTGCGCTATTCCTATGCTGGCCGACTAGCGGCGAGCTCGTGCCAAGGCCCCGCAATAATTGAAAGTAGATGGCCCATGCTTAACCTTTCAAAACAATACTGGAGCAACAACCAAAACAATCGATAGAAAACAAAATAGTACAAGATTAAAGGTCGCTCGAGCCGTTTACAGGGACAAATTGCACCACATTCATAACAGGTGCCGTCTGAACCAAACACGAAACTTAGGAGCCAGACAAATTTATAATGATATAGCCCATTACCTCTCGCAAAGTCATAACGATAACCATAGATATAGTCGTTACCGTCGTATGCCCGAAGGACTTAAAAGCGGACAATTTAAAACATAAATTAGATAGTGCAGTGTCTAAATACGGGAGAACACCGGGAGGCAGCCGACTACCGGGTGGATAGGGACGATGAATAACGAAGCGACAAGGATGGTGTATCGGGAACAGTCGGGGAATGGAGCGAGACAAATGATCGGCCGGGTGCAGCAGCCAGAAGCAGTGCACACAGACATCGATCGATTAGCGGGCGAGCCACCCACCCGCCACAGCCAATCTATCGACCTTTATATTCCATTTTAATTTATAACTGCCAAATTGTATCGATCATAATTGGTTATCAAATACCCATTAATTATTCGACCGGTGCTGTTGTTTTCATCGTGGATAATGTAATATTTTGACTGGAAATACGTTATAGCAGGTGGAGTGCGAGATTGATTGATTGAATGAAGATACATAAATGAAGCTATTTATACTTTCTGTCTGTAAGCAATGACAATTCCACAAGAATTGGCGAAAAAAATATGAAAAATTCTAATGCAGGTTAGTCTAAGGCTAATGTAATCCAAACTTAGGTGCAAATACATCGAGGTTCAGATCACGTCGTCGTCGACCGGTGATTACTTATTTAACTTGGAGGTGCCGTGATTCCATAGAATCGCATCGGAGCAGACACCGCGCGCATTTTTTATTTATGAAATTTTCTATTGGAACAGCTGCGGTAATGGAATAATTTCGATGGAACTGATCTGTATTCAGCAAAAACATCTCGGTGTGTCTTCAACTTTCCGCGCCCGATCGGCTTTGCCGTCCCGCAGATTAGAGCTAGATTGAATTTGAAATTATCTCTCCCTCAGAACAAATTGGAAGCCCTACAATCAAAGGCAAGATCTACTTTCGATCTGTCTCGTATTATTTATTTAATTCAAACAGACTAGGTTCTGAGCTACCTCCTTTACGAAATGAAGATCCTTTTGATTTTTCTGTCAAAGATCATGACGAAGAAATTGGCTCGTGAATCACAGAAAGAATTTTAGGTTTCGAGCCTTTGGGTAGAAAAAAGACATCCGTCCCTGATGACTGATAAAAGATTCGAAATTCCTAGAGGCAGAGGTATATTTAATTCTTAACAACATTTGAGTCTTGCTGTTACAAAATGCCTATCATTGTTGTTCAAGGTGTAGAAACTAGGAACAGCCCGTAATTAGTGCGTTATCAGAAAAGAAAGTTTAATGTCGCTGTCAATGTCTGCGTAAGTGGTGCTCAGCTAGGTAACTTGTTGCAGGAAACGCAGGCAAGCAGTAGAACTTGTCGCCTGCCGCCCAGGAAGTGTGTGAACATATAATGTAGATGATAAGAAAACACCCGAGGATAACATACCTACACGTCTTAAGTAGACGTTCGTATGAATTTCCAACGATAAAGCTATGTTTAGATACATTGTAAATGGAAAACTACGACTTACGTGACAAAATACCTACCGATAACACTAAAGGTACCTTTTAATCTTATCCAGGCAATTGTTAACAAACATGGCCGTGCATTTAATCAAGTTACAATAAAACATGCAGCGCTATTTATTTTCCTCTTCAACATAGACGCAAACAATATAAAAATAACTTGTTTGTTCGATTGAAAACTTTGCAAACTTTAGCGTCTCACCGTCTCAAAGTTCGAGGATTCATTTTGCGTACGAATAACAGGATCGCAGAACCATCGCCGGGAGAACAAAGCTTTGGCTCACTCAACAATGTGTTTAGTTTCCAGATTAGAGCAATCCCGACCAACACCTAAACACGGATTTTAGATAACATTCAAACTCCGACCGCACTGAATATAAATGAGATTTTAGCACGCCGAAGCGCCGTCTTAGGGCTCTCGTGCATAATTACTAGACATTACAAACATTCAACTACATTTGAACGCCGATAAATATATTTAATGGACATGTAAATAGAAACAGAACTTCGTCGAGGGATTACTCTTCTGTTTACAGAAAAAGTTGAAGGTCTATATTGAAAAAGGTCGGATGGGCGGCTTGCGGGAGGCAAGGCAGGCTTGCGTGAGAAGGGCCCGGGTCCCAGCACGCACCCTCACTTCCCAGCTGTTTGCGTCTATTACGAATTCAATGTCAAGTCCGATCAATACGGCCGGGGATGTAAAATTTCGGTTGGATTCGGCGCGTTCCGGGAGCTACGAACGACGCTAGCCGCGGGCTTACTAACCTACCGTAATACCGGGGTGCGTGCTCTCTGCACGATCAATAGACGCCAAGTAAGGCTCGGCTCGTTTTATAAATAGTCTTGAACTTCACCTCGGCCGCTGCCGTCGAGATTCGTGGGCGAAAGTGTGGAAATATCTTTAGTTACGTCACGAGGGCGGCCGGCTTTGTATACTTACATATACATCAAAGAACGTACTTTTCCCTTGTCTGAAATGAATAATCTCAATTGCGTTGATAAGCTGTTGCAGCTGTAACACAATGCCGGGCATCTCATTATGCAGATGAGATGCACAATCCCCGTCGGAGAGAAAGTTTGAATATCTCAATATAACGTGACAATCGGCAACTGATGTGAATATTTTACTAAGTTTCCATGTAAATCGCCCTCCGTCGAGCACCTACTGGCGTCGATGGCGCGAGGAAACCGCTGGAAAATGTCAGGGAGCTCAAATTGGAAAAACAACTGCGGTGAATTTCTCTATCTAGACTTTAAAGGCATTTGAAAAGCCAATATCGCCGAGCTTTATAACTCATCAGCATGCATACAAACACAACTGAAACTAGTAAGTTTAAGAATTGTAAACTGAAATATCGCAAAAAGGTATGGTGGTCACAAAAAATAAAGGAATTAATTAGAGGGATACAAAACCGATGAGATGGAGTGAAATCAAGCTGGAGGACTATTACAGTGAGTAAGGGGAGTAAAAGCGGTGATATTAAAGGACGAAAACGAGCGTTTCATTACTGGGAATGTTGGCAATAACAATACGACTAATGGCCCTGGCGCGATCCTCTCAATTCCCGCTTCTACTCGAAAATCTCCCGTCGCAACAAATCCCTAACAATTGCAACTTATTTTGATGTTACGAATGTACAGTTCTGAATTAATAGCATAATAATCTTTGCAGGAATTAAAGCTGGTATTTTCAAGCTGTAAATTATGTGTAATGGGTCACAATCGATTATGTCGCATTGTTGAGTAATAACGTATCATTGTCATCATTACAAGTATGGCAATTATAGTGTGTAATTATTGTATAGGTATTGTCGTAGATAACTACTACGTCTTATAAATTCGTAGAATTTAATCGTGGTTCCATTGAAACTATATTCCGTCATAACTCGACAGACGTGTTCCTAGGTCACGTAAGCCATTCATGTTTCATTTGTTTTTTTTTACATAGGAACATATTTTTTAGACTGCCTCGTTAGTCTAATGGTTCCAAGCGCGACTGCTACGCTAGAGGTCCTTGGTCTGATTCCCAGGTCGAGCAAAGCGTTATTGGGTTTTTCTATAAAAGCCCAGTAGCAGCTCGGAGTGTGGAGTCCGGTTAATGGCAATAGGCTCGCCCCCTATTACATGGGACCTAAACATACCGGCGAAATGTGGGTGTACATTAGTACACCTCTGGCTAGCCCTTCGGGGAGTACAGGCGTGATGGTATGTATGTATGTATTTTTTATACTGTGTTGCACTATGAAAGGCCCGTTACAGTAGATAAACCACAATGTTGCTGATAACATAAATAGGTTTTTTTTTAATGTAGTGTGCTCTTATAATATACTTGGCAACTCTATATAATTGCATTACTTTATTTATAAAGGTTACAACAAGGATAAAATAAAGTATGCAATAAAATTATGAGTTATTTATTATATGGTTTATGTTTGGTATTAAAATATTGATTAATTTATTTTAATTAGCATAATTTATGTATGTATAAACATTACCATGTTATTATTGTCGAGGTTAACTTATTTAAAAATATATCATACAGCATCATCAGACATAATATCTATATTAGGCAAGTATCAAATTAACGTAGGCGGGAGAAGCTATAATCAAACAACAGAACGATTAAATCAAGCGGCTCTCAATTTAAATACGACTATAATTATAGAACATTTAGTAGACGTAGATCGAAGACAGATAGACACGATTATGCAACATGGCCGCAATTTATAAGAGCCACTAACTGGAAAACTGGCATAAGTACAAATATCCCAAAATGAATGTTGCGCAAATGTTCCCATAAACAGAGTAAATTAGCACCAAAATATTCCGATAACGTACTTTCAAAATACCAAGGGCCAGTTGCTCTACTTTCATACACGAGGCTTTTGAAACTTAGAACATTATCGCACGATAAATCGCTGGTCCGTATGTCTGGCAATCACTTTATCCATAAAACTAGTATCATAAGATTATATGTAGTTGGTCGAGCGTGACCATTCGCAGTAGACGCGATCACGCAAGTTTATCTCGCAGAGTTATAATAATTAGTTGGAGCAATAACGTATCCAGACCACACCTCGCAATTAGGTCTTGATTATGTGAATACTTGATGTAGTGGAGTTATTAAAGCAACACATAAAACATTCTTTATAAGGAAACTCGGAGATAAATGCGTACTCTTGATGTTAGGAGCACACGTTATATAACAGTTTAAAAAAAAAAATACAATCTTTAATCTTTATTAGTAATTTGTTGTGGCGTCATGGACGAGCAGGCCATTTTCTTAAGAGATCACTAAAAGATTAGGAATGTGAAGAATGGCTTCCACATCTGTTTTAGTAATATCTGAGCGCCTACGCCCTTCAAGCGAGACAAAATTATTAGGGATCGCAAATATTTTTAAATATTGTTGAAGTCACTTTTATAAGATACATTATTTGAAACCTAAAGAGGTGATCAGAGTGGAATTGAACTATTACAATTATTAATTATGTGTCGGACTGCATCGTCAGAAAATTTCGTTTATAACTCGAGAATAAAGTAATTGATAAATGATAAGCCATCGGTGCCAGTTGTCAATTAATAATACAAATGAGTAATGACGGCGCTTTTAAATTGGAAATTTGACACTGCCCCGATACATTTTACCAGGACCTCATAATTTGCGAAGAGGTTGGCAAAAACAAAAGCATTTGAGCTGCAGCCAACAGGTACGCGTACGTAACAAATCAAATCACACAATATGGCGGCATTAGTCGTTGCGATTCTATGCGCTAGAGATTTGCAAACGGCGCGGCGACGTGCACTGTAAGTAGGTCGTGCGCGTGCGTCGACCCCACGCCCGACTTCAGGGTTAACGCCAAGTGCTTGTAAGTAGGGTTGCCACTGTTGCCAGCTGTGTAGGGGATAAAAAATCTTACAATTGAATAGCAGAGTTTGTCACGCAAGAACAAACTGGAGGCTACGGGAAAAGTTTATAGAAAATGCTTCGCAAAGAAAACGAAGATTTGGATAACTTCATTTTATAAACTTCACATTTCTTTTTACAGGAAAATGTACATAAGTACTTACTTTACAGTGGATTTTAGTATAGAATGATTATGCATAGGGAGAATCATATTAAATTTAGTGTTTTCTAAAAACAAATATCGACGAATTACAATAAATTATTTATTACGATTACAACGAATCTAAAACCATTTGTTACGTTGAAGTATTGATGCAATGCAACTGAAGCTTATGAATCATTGAAATCAGAAGAATTTGTTCGCTGTTTTATATCAAATCTTATCTATCTCTGACAAAATGCTATCTGACATTTTGGGCTTTTAAAAAACAGCTATCAATTGATTCATTTGTAATTTCAATTTGCTATTGCAAGACATAAGTATCGTACATAAAATAATACACGAGTGTGCATTAAGTACAAAATAAATCGCTAAGAACAGCAGGCGGTATAAATATTGCTGTCAGAACTTAATGAAGTGTCCTGGCCAGAGCGTTGATGGAGCCAGCCTACTCACGATTCGAACTTACGACTTGTCACCGATCTATGAGCGCCTAGTATATTATGTAACATACTACGAGCTTGTAATTTCTAAGATCTTGATTATGCTTACAAATATTATTTATTAATTCGCTAATAAACCAGCAATTTTGGCCCGAAATCAAACTTATGTTTTCCAAACATTATTGCCGTAGTTATCGCGATAATAATAGCGGGCGCGGGTTCATTGACCGTTCTAGTTCTATTCTAGTTACATACAACTAGTTTTACAACTTTGTTGCTATTTTGTTGAGCAATAGACAACAAAACATGAAATTTGGAAAAATCTAGTTAATGACAAAAGTATGTACAGTGGGTTATAGCTGTTACCTGACCCACCGAGACCCCGCCGCCGCTTGATATTTTCCTTTGGGACTAGTAAAGCTTAGTTTTATAGAGAACTCTAATGTTCTCATGATCATACGAAAAGCGGGTTAATATTTCAGAAGAGATTGGTAAATAAGCATTGCATACACTATTTTTGTTTGTCACAAAATTTATTAAAAAATCTTATCGTCGGGCTGTTGGGATTAAAGTAAATAATAGGAGTTTATAATATCGTTAATATTGAAAGACATGTATATACACTAAGGGAGAGAAAAATTGTTTAGGTTATTTGCAAACTCAAGATCTGTCTTAAATTAGGCTTGACCTGAATCATATTTAATTCAATAGAGTGTACTGAAAACATCGCACGTAGTCTGAAATAAAGTGTATTTGTTGATCAAAGGTTTGTAAACGACTTCGTCTGTCATATTATACATATACTCGTATCTGGGTGCGCACGCGTCGTTACTGTGACGACTTGGGCGTGGGCGAGGCGAGGCATTGCTGCGCGAGAGCAACCGCGTGGGCTTCGTGCATTATCCACGGATATTCAGCCCTCGGCGATACGCATTCTATTAACTTCCCAACGGATTACTCACTATTTTAATTGCTTACGATAGTGTGCATACAGATAAAAAAAAAACAATTACAAACATGTATTTTATGCACGAAAGTTTTATGGTAAAACTCGATGTTGAAAATCAGCCTCAAATTATGGGCGCTACTGCGAAATATTTAACCAAACGACTCCTAAATATACGCAAACAAGGCATGTTTATCAAGATTGAATTCAACAGTACGATGCCAACAAAAACCGGCTGCAAAGCCCTACCATGTATGGCAATAGTGTCCTGCAAGTGGATACTTGCGATAACTTTATAAAAACTTGATCAGAATTATACGAAACGGTCTCTTAAGGCGCAGGTTGGCTAAAGTTCGCACGGTTGGGGCCTTTTATAGATCTGCTAGCCTATCCTAGCTATGTCGAAAGCCAAACACGAGGAAAATTCAAGATACACTATCTGTTGCACCATATCATCACTGCGTGTTCGTAAATTCCTCCTCATTTAAAGAGATTCGTCCGTCATACTTAAATAGCAATAATTTATCAAGCATCTATGTAATGGAGTAATTACGTTTATCGTGTTCTTACGAAACGGTCGATATATGAACTAGTAAGAACTTATTGCCCGTCGTGCCATCATTCTACAACTTTTTGCAACGAAGGAAAGTTGCACCGCGAGACCTATCCAGCCCTATTGTATCTATTAACTGGCTACTTTCTCATTTCTTGCCATTTACGGTCCGTTGAGAAAATCGAGATGCATTTTGCAGTATATCAGCGCATGATGAAGAGACGCCATGACAGCATAACTTAGGCTGCCTCGGTATGGATGAGTCATTAATCGTTTTACGTATACAATTATTTTTCAAAAGCTTTTATTACACAATGCTTTAACAAAAACGTAACCGACAGACAAAAAAGACTAAGCGACTGTTGCGCTGGCTGAACAAGACGATTTAAAGAAAAACGCGGTGTTAATCCACATGGGAAGCCTTGAGCGAAGTGTCGGGTTGCGGCCGCGGCTCCGTCGGCTTTAGTTACATGGACGACCGCGCCGCCACATCGCCCTACGTGCTCTTCGAATAACACACATTACTCCATATAATTACGTCCTAAATTTCACTAGCCTTTTCGATCCACGCGATTCTGACGATTCAGATCCATCACACTTGAGGAGACGCGAGCAAATTAAAACCTGAAAACGTTTTATGATGTCGTCCTGCTCGTTACGCCATGTTTGATCATGAGATGCGATGAGTAAGTATGCGTGGTGGACGTGAAAATTACCGCTGCGATATTCATAAGCTCAGCTTTAGGTCTTGCGAGCAACGCAACCGGTCGACGCAATCAATATGCCGGCAGACAGCGGACCACCATAAATAGAAGAAGTGAACTGGTATTTAATGATGCCGCTCTGCGAAAACGTGCCTCGCTTGTCACTGTTATCAATCATGCTTACAGCTCAGTCCCAGTATCACCGCACAGTTTCACTTGGTTATTAGATTCCAGTAGGAAGAAACCGATATTTATGTTATAGCGTGCCTATTGAATTTTATTGCCCGCCTCGTTCGGACGCGATTTATTTTTTAGAGATCTAACCGAGCGAGTTAGAGATAAAGTAAAAGATCATGTAAACGGGTGCTAGAAGTGCTAGATTAGGGGGTGTATGGCGGGGTGCGGAGAGTTATGAAGTTTCCCCCGTCGAGTAAACGGTGTGTTCTCACGCGAAACGAGTCGGCTACAAGACAATACCGGTCGCGTTATTTACGCGATAGATAAGTGAAGAAAATGTTTTAAATTATCTCGCGTGCTTCAGTCAGTGCACGAGCGGACGTTAGCAGCCACAATAGTAGCACTCCGCGCGTCAGAATAGCACGAAATAGCATTTAAATTACCGTCGTTGATTATCTACGTTAAAATACAATCTAAATTACTTTGAATATCAGTGTGTCAGACAAAAAGGTATCCAATGAAATTAAGTTTTTTTAAATGTGCGAAGAGCGAAGACGGATTTAGTTATGCTAATGTTATGTTATCTATCTAAAGATAGAATACACAACTGTTTACAGAAATAGCATTCATGTTTCATGCACGTTTCACTAAATTTCCATATAAGCAAATTACTTAATTAAGTAGACGCTCAGTATTTTCTCTGCCGTAACTAACACTTGGTATTGCTATTATGTATCCTATAAATTACATGAGACATCGATGTTGTAAAAATGAGCTTTAAGGTATCATTTTACAGTTTTAATGTTTACCTAATCATTAAGAGAAAGTTCCTATATTCATTAAAAACTTTCCCGTCGTCGCGATCAGCGATTAACAATTAATTTTAGCCAGTGTTCAGCAACGTTGCAATTTCAATAAATAAATTCAGAAAGATGCAATTTTATCAGCATCATTTTTTAAAACTATTTCTAAATTGAAGTTCCTAGAAAATGCAAAGCTTTAAAAGCGCATTACTGAAAATACCCATATTTTTTTTACAAAACGCTTTCTAGCAATTTCCTCGTACTAAATACCCCTCGTACTAGGCTAAATGCTTGTATTGCGAGTGGGTTCACGTCGGTAGTGCAATGGGTGCGTGAACCTGCAACCACATGAACGCAAGTCCGTCGCCCTAGCCTTCTAAATTGTGTTATAGTACCGAGACCTTGCAACAACCCTTGCCCGTAGCTAGAAAAAAACCAAAGCGCTACTAAATCCTAAACTACACAAATTAATCTTATCTTCACTAACTTCTCCGTCAAACATTAAAGCATGTTAACTTTATGGAGAATCTAAATATGTAATAGTTTCAAATTACCAAATAAAATCCCCATTAAAAAAAATTCAATTTAAGAAAACCGCGTCAAGTATTGTACACCCTAAACTTTTATATCTAGTTAGATATCTTTGAGTCACATTATATAAGCCTAGATGCAGATAGACTGCAAATGCTATACAAATATAACTCTAACTGCGAACAGTCAAGCGTATGTGTTGAGTGTTGTAATAAATAACAAACAACCGTCGGGCAAAAATAGCAGCGGGCACGACGGGCAGGGGAATGACCGTCGGTTGACACACAACTGGCTCAAGGCCTGTGGAGATTAGATACCAGAGTCGCATAACAAATACACATAACGACTCACAATTGCAAAATGATTCGCGGCGAGAACAATTCAGAAAGGAAAGGGTGGAAAAGTATGGTTTGTGGTATAGAGAAAACTTTCGAAGTGAGCACGTGTACTCGTGAAACTAACCTCGTGGTGTTTCGAAGGTCAGGGAAAGTGTTATTTCAATTTTCAGGAGCAGCTCGGAGTTTAGATTTGTGCCCGGACAAGGTTAGCTACCTTACATGGACTTAAAATATACATAACTCGGAAGCAGTTTTAGTGACAAATAAAAATCTGCAGTTACTGAAATTAAGAAATCGTACCTGTAAAAAGCGTCAAGTTTTCCGATAAATATAAAAAGCAAGTTCGACCCAAAAAAATTATTGTTTTCATTAAAATTGCAAGAAATCTCGCTACCTATGATATTATGTATGTAGAAATAGGATTTAAGTGTATCAATTTTCTCGGATCATGATCATTTATCAAAACAAAGGTATGAGAAGGTTATCAAGATTTGGAAAAGAAAAGATGGAAAGTAATGTATCAGCTACAAGGCATGGCTTGAGGTTCTTCTGCATGGGTTCTAGGTCTATCTTGAACCTTGCACAATTTCAAATTTCACAAGTTGCTCAAAGTTTGGTGAATGTAGTTTTTAATGAAGTTATTTTAGTTTTTAAATCTAATAAGTAAATCACATCAATTTCTACAACTCAATTGATACTTAAAACTTTTGTCTTTTTTATCTTTTTGTATCAAGACTACACAAATTGACGCTTCTTTTCTATTTATTTTTTGCTGATATATTGTGAGAAATTGCCATCAGTTAATGTTAATTAGAAATGTATACAGCGTTCCATACAATGAGACAATAAAGTTGATAGCGCCAAGAAATTAGATGCATTTAGATTTCGTACGGCTTGTTAGGTAGATAAAATGACTTATAATTATGGTTATGGTTACCCAAGCAACAAATTATAGTCACAATAGGAAATCTTTTGTTTTCGATGGAGCCGAATGCGAGAAATGTAGATAAATTGTAGTACAAATAAAAATAGCACAAACATTCCTGGCGACTGTATCATTTTGTTTTTATACATAAATATCGAAAATAGTAAAGCAAACAATAACGAATGCGAAATATTTAATACCCCAATTGTCTTAACACAGAGTTTTTATATTAAATTGTATCACTTGCGGACAACTTCAGACACGCACAGTTATTTGAAATGAACTGTATACACGGTCTCTATTTCCAAGTATTATTTGTTGGTTCCATAATTTAGGTATTGGGATTATTTTATTGCTATAGCAAGTCTGCTGCCAATAATTGGGCACAAATCAACTAAACAAATTAGAACGTGAATTGCTATCGATTTAAAGCGTGAACAAAAGTACCAATAAAAATATTTTTTTAGTCCGGTTGTGCAAGTAGCACTTACCCTAAAGTTATGGTCATTAAAATTAAAACACATTTCGTCATAAAACCCCTTTTCACCGATCAAATATTGAAGATTTTTTGACGAAGTCTGCGTAAAATAGAACCATTACCGGCTGGCAATTGACAAGATCTTTAGAATAATCCTTTGGCAGTTTACACTTAGTGATTCAACGAGCGTTCAATTATGTTTGTTAAACCGGCATTCCTTCTGCTTTTTTATCGATGCTAAATATTTATGCAATACTACCTTATGCCCGCGGTTTCACTCGTATCCCAAAGGACTTTTTGAGAAGAAATCAGCCTATGTCCTTACCAAGGTCCAATCAGTTTATTATCTACCACAATTCATCAAAATAATAAAAAAACAGACAAGCCAAACTTTAGCATTTATAATATTACTATGGCTTTTGAAATTTATATGTAAGTATTTAGTAACTACTCTACTTTTTTATAGGGACATAGCAAATGCCAAACCCTTAATTGATGCAGTACTAGTTCAGTAATTCCCTCATGAATATTTCGCTAAAACCAGTTAAATTTTAACAACCTAAACTACCTTCTATTACGTTGGTTTATGCAATACATTTGCACACAAGCACTAATAACAATTTCATTAATTTTAAACAGGCAGTTGAGTAGGTGCAAAATATGCGAAGTCGAAATATATGGTATCAAAGTGCACATGCATTCATATTCCTAACTTAAGTTTTGAACGAGGCCATAACAAAATAACTCAACCGATCTCCTGTCGGAGGGTTAACAGGCGTCCTACGAACTAATTTTGTTGACATAATATCGTCTCAGTCATTGCTTCATTACGAGATTAGTACTCAAAAAATTTGTGAGTTGCATATTGGTGCAGCTAAGATTTTTTCTAAGGAGGCGACATTAACTGCTCCATGATATCAATGGTTGAGACTAGTCTATGGTAGGCATGGAATACATTTCGTGTAAGAATAGTTAGTTACGGAACTTTTCCCATGATTAAAGAGACTAGATCGGCTGATCTAGTTGCGCCGTGCGTCAATTGGGGCTCGTCAACCCTAAGCAACATGGCTTTTTCATAAAGAGGCGATTTCAGAAACGGACCTGAGTTGAAATTTTTCTAAGGACGACATTAGCTACTCCATGATATTATCATAGGTTCAGGTTCAGACTACACTACTGTAGGCTAAGAGTAAGCCTAGTTAGGTAAGGAACTTTTCTCTTAAGAGACTATCGGCTGATCTGAAAGCATCGTGCGTCAACTTGTCAACCCAAATCTGCTATAGGTCTTTCCTCAAAAGGCCATTTTGGATGCTGCCCTGCATTGTATTTGCAACTACTATACATACACTTTAAAAGAGACCATGAATCTCTGAGTTTGTTACTACATTTGTTCCCAGAGCTCGTCAATTGGGATGCCGCTGCCATCTAGTTAAAAAAGAACCTTGATTTGATGATTGATGACATTTAAGTGTCATTAGGCATTAAATCCTCTCAACTAGTGCGTAACTTAACACGTGTTCATGAATATCAGTTCATCTAAGTTAGAGTAGGTTTCGTCGAAAATTTTCCTTAAAGATATACCTACTGAAGGAAAATTGCTTCAAAACTCATATAAAAAAGTTTTATACTCTAATTAACTTAGCAGTTTCTACCATAAAATGCACATATAAATCACCTGTCTCCTTTACCTGGAGTAAAGCAACATTAAACCCAAAAAAAACGTTTATTTAAAACACTAAAAAAGCGATGCTTTACTTTCGTCTGGCGGGTTGAGGCGTGTCGCATAAACCATCCAGTGCTACGATTAAATTACAGAAAAGTTACGTTTATTCGGTAGAAAATGTACCGACCACCCCGGCGCCACCCGTGACAGCGTTTTATCGCGAAGTGTCACCCTGTGTTTTTATGGCGACAACAAAAGCAAACTTTCACCTCCGTGAACCATTTGTGCAATAAAAATATTTTATTGGCCACCTCTACGTCCAGTTGGATAGCTATATCTCGTCTGGAAAAGGATTAATTACGTAAAAGCTAAAGTTCCTCGACAATTACAGGGTTAGAAATTTCCTCACATATTTTCGGAGACACTTTTGAGCTTTGAAGTAGTTCGTTTTAATGACAGTATTATTATTTAACAGAAAAAGTATTATGATGCGTACTTATTCCGCCATTTTCGCGCTAGTTTTCAGTGTTAACAGTAGTTTCATGTACGTACGGTTTTATACGTAAGAAAATACATAAAAATCCTATTTGAAAGGACTGTTTAAGTGTTTACCCTAGACGTGAATTCTCCCAGAGGAATCGATTCGGTCGTTAACTTGTTATTTACTCCTTTCTATTGCGTAATTTTCTATAAAAGTAAGAAAATACTGCAGATTTACGTACCTTGATTTGATATGAGTTGACTTTGTGCTTCGGGAGATGATTGAAAGTAGAAAAATCCAGTCTTCGGGAGAATATTCCGTTTGCGCCAGCACCGGCTCTGCAAAGAAAAAAAACTCGTTAAAATATAAGCAACCAAGAGTTGTAAATTATCAATCTTCTTGTAAAACATTTGAAACGTAGCCTGAAGGTAAAAGCTATTACCGTTCTTAACAATATGTAATCTCGGATATTACAACGCCAGACATCACGTTTACTCCATTCCGATTTGCTGTATGAGCAACTAATATCTTTTCCGTTCCTCCAATCTCGAAGTCTTCCAACTTTTAACCCTTTCACCGCAGTGATGAATCGAAATCCAATTTTCTGTGTACTGCCCTTTGCCGACGAGCACATTTCGTGCCGTCAGTATTGAAATGGTTTAATGCCTAATCGCGTTACACGGTTTTACAGGCAACACGCAGACTTACGGATTTAATGCAGACACGAATGCAACTTTTTTAAGTGAGATGACTTTTAAAAAACCTTTATATTTTTTATTTTAAATTATAAATAAAAAGTATAAACATTTATATTTTTTGCATTTATATGTACCTACCTAATGTATTTAATTTTGATATGCCTTACGACCGAATTTGTTTTGGGGCGATTTATGTATTCCAAACCTTTATTGTACCCATAATAATTAATTTAATTTATATTCTCCATCAAGATTTTAAATAGGAAGCCCTTGAAACAGGTAGGTAAAATAAAACATTAAGCTACAAAAAAATCTAAACAACAAAAGATTGTCACCACAAACTAAACTGGTTCTGACGGCGTTGGCGCTTAAGAGCCTCCTTAACATATTTTTAATAACAACAAGATAGGCAGGTAGGTACAGATGTAGACATTTGCATAAAAACCTTTACATCAGACCCCCACCCCTACCACAGAATTGATTCTGTGTCACTACCGTAAAACAACACACAACATAGCAATGCGCCCAGCCGAGAACAATTAAATAAAACGTTGAAAAAATATTCTGCGCCTGAGTTTATAAACTGCAAACAAGTAGGTACCTACCTACGATATGCATCGCTTTTTTACAATCCAAATGAAGCAAAAAGCAGTCTCAAGGTAACGCAAAAAACTTGTTTTTTCATTGTCAAGGCCAACAGAATTAGATACCGGCTTTCGTATCTCGGCGGGGCGTGTCAATACAAAGCATGTTTACATTCGCGTAATATAGATAAAAAATACCAGCGATTATAATTTTGACGCGGTCGTTTTGTAATTATTTTCGCGGACTATTTTAAACTATACAACTCCTTCGATATCAAGTAGGTATAAAAAATTATACATAGATGATTGATTGAATAATCTAATGGAATACTTGTTTATCACGTAGTCACGACAAATACCGACTGGGCCGTCAAGTTTTAAATATTTTAGTAAGTAAGTAGGTACCAACAAAGACCTTGTATGTGTGATGCATTTTAAACATTCCTTTATTGTAAGAACTGGGTGATTCGGATTTTAAAACGAAGTTAGCAGTCGGCTCGACTTGCGTTTGAGCGGAAGTGGGCTCGACTTAATATGGGTGACCTTGGTCGCACAATGGGTTAATTTCATGAACAAAAACACCGACAACAGACTCTGCCCCAGTTACGTAACATGATCGCTTTAGTGCCCCCTTGATACTTGCGCGTGTAAATTAAATTAGCACATAAAGTGATAACGCGTACCGAAATTGTAAACATAGCAACGGGAAATGCTGAAGCCATTCCTGTTGATAACAGGACTTATTTAATCTTTTGGACTTACTGTTAAGTAAATAAATATTATGATGCAATACCAAAAAGTACTATTTGCACATGACTTGCAAAGGAATCGTTGGGAGACGATTAGAGCATGTGTGAGATTGTGGTGTGGATGATAAAACTGAAAATTCGTGGGCCAGAAAAAACACGTTTGACAACTCATTCTTTATCCTGGTTTAAAACCGACACGTTAACTAAAGAAATATTTTCAATTCATAACATAACATACCATCACGCCTGTATTCCCCGAAGGGTTAGGTAGAAGTGTACTGATGTACACCCACACTTCGCCGGTACGTTTAGGTCCCATGTAATAGGGGGCGAACCTATTGCCATTAATCGGGCACAAATCCAGACTCCGAGCTGCTATTAAGAATTTCATAGAAATACCCAATAACACTTGGCTCGACCTGGGGATTGAACCCAGGACCTCTAGCGTAGCAGTCGCTGTTAGGACCGCCTGGCTAATGAGTCGGAATTTAATTCGAAGATAATAATTATTGAAATATGCGTAACTTAGTTATGTTGATTTGTCAAAAAGGGTTATCTATCTGTTAAGTTTAAAATAATATAAAAAAGCTCATTTAGAAAAAGAAACAATTTGTACAACTAAGTATTCTACGTAAGTTTGTATTTTTATAACGATCCCGTTTTTTTCCTATTTCTACGTAAGTTTGTATTTTTAACGATCCCCTATTTTTTCCTATTTATCTATATCATGTACATAGATAGTGGTACGCTAAAATCAAACATCTCCATTTGAAAAACACAAAATCGAGGCTAGCTAGGTGCCTGCTTACCTAAGTGCAAAAACTTTGACTGCACGTATAGTTCGCTAACCCACGAGTCACGACTAACACGTGTACGAATCTGATTAGATTTGGCGCCGCTTAAAATAATGATGTAGTTTTTGGAGATAAAATAAACGACTGTCATAAAATTCCTGTAGATATTTATTTTTGTTGTTTTATAAAGATGATAATGTTTGCCATTAATAATTCTGTATATCTGTTACTTTTTCACGCATTTCGATAAAATGTTGAGGAATTCCTGAGCAAGGTCATAGGTTATTTTTTCTCTCAAAAGGTTCTTTAGGGTTCGAATAAAAACCGCGGGCAAAAGCTCGTATCTACTCCAACAATACTTTTCAAACTACTAATAAATAATTAAAAAAATAATTATGCTTCTTTTATATTTTTTTAAGTCCAAGAACCAACATATTATTTAAAAAAAAACTATAACCTATTGCACCTACTTAAGGGTCCGGCGGACGTCGAATTGCCCATACAAACGTAATTCGAACATAATTCGAAATTCTTACATAGTTTTATAAAATTATTGTATTATTCGGATTCGGGTGCCATTAATCTAGGTGTACAGATTTTGATTACGTCCTAAATACTTCACTGGAAATAAATGTAAGAGAATGTAATTCTTGATTTTTTGACGAAGTTTCGACTGGTTTTCCGGTCTCTTATTCAATATTAAAAACAACAATATTTACACGATTCTAATTCGTGGAACCTAGCTTATATTATCAATTTTCAGAATAACATCAGGAAATTTGAATAATAATAACTTTTCATTCATAAATGAACGATTTACGGCACGCGACGAAATTTCGATCAAATTTTGAAGCAAAGTAATGCTATCTCATGCGTTCTAAGCGAGGGGTGTGGCCTCCTGCCGGCCGTCGTGCGCTCGCTTTTAAATCTACCTACTACAGTCGGTGTTTCATTGTATCTTGTACGAATGCGACGTGTTTGTTTTTAAATCCATTATTTGTTACGGTTACGGTTACCTGGCCTTATAATTATAAGTAAGCTGACCCCTTATTGTACGAAAGTCTATACAATGCGAGGTCAACTTATACTGGATATGTATAACAAGCTATATCTAAAGCACCCGTAGAAGCTGACCCCTTATTGTACGAAAGTCTATACAATGCGAGGTCAACTTATACTGGATATGTATAACAAGCTATATCTAAAGCACCCGTAGAAGCTGACCCCTTATTGTACGAAAGTCTATACAATGCGAGGTCAACTTATACTGGATATGTATAACAATCTATATCTAAAGCACCAGTAGAAGCTGACCCCTTATTGTACGAAAGTCTATACAATGCGAGGTCAACTTATACTGGATATGTATAACAAGCTATATCTAAAGCACCCGTAGAAGCTGACCCCTTATTGTACGAAAGTCTATACAATGCGAGGTCAACTTATACTGGATATGTATAACAAGCTATATCTAAAGCACCCGTAGAAGCTGACCCCTTATTGTACGAAAGTCTATACAATGCGAGGTCAACTTATACTGGATATGTATAACAAGCTATATCTAAAGCACCCGTAGAAGCTGACCCCTTATTGTACGAAAGTCTATACAATGCGAGGTCAACTTATACTGGATATGTATAACAATCTATATCTAAAGCACCAGTAGAAGCTGACCCCTTATTGTACGAAAGTCTATACAATGCGAGGTCAACTTATACTGGATATGTATAACAAGCTATATCTAAAGCACCAGTAGAAGCTGACCGCTTATTGTACGGAAAGTCTATACAATAGGAGGTCAGGTTATACTGCATATGTATAACAAGCTATACCTGAATCACCAGTACAAGCTGACCGCTTATTGGACGGAAAGTCTATACAATGCAAGGTCAGGTTATACTGGATATGTATACCAAGCTATACCTAAATCACCAGTACAAGCTGACCGCTTATTGAACGGTTTTTTTTTACAATGCGAGATCAGGTCAATTGGAGTTGCCTAGTAGAAATTTTCATGTCACTAAAAGTGGAGATTTCCCTTTTTATCGAGACGTATTTTAAAATCCAAGATGGCGGACATCACTTAAATAAATTGATATGGGTGTTGATTTTGAAGTATCTTGGAGTGCTATTTATGAAAGTGGCAGTAATTTTGTAATCCAAGATGGCGGACATTATTTATATTGAGAAATTGAAATGGGTGTCAATTTCGAGGTTTATCGGGATGCAAATTACGAAAATGACATAAATTTTGAAATCCAAGATGGTGGACATTATTTTTCTGAATAAATTGATATGGGTGTCCATTTCAAGGTTTATCGGGTTGCAAATTACGAAAATGACATTAATTTTGAAATCCAAGATGGTGGACATTATTTTTATGAATAAATTGATATGGGTGTCCATTTCAAGGTTTATCGGGTTGCAAATTACGAAAATGACATTAATTTTGAAATCCAAGATGGCGGACATTATTTTTCTGAATAAATTGATATGGGTGTCAATTTCAAGGTTTATCGGGTTGCAAATTACGAAAATGACATTAATTTTGAAATCCTAGATGGCGGACATAATTTTTCTGAATAAATTGATATGGGTATCAATTTCAAAGTTTACCGGAGTGCTGATTACGAAAATGACATTAATTTTCAAAACCAAGATGGCGGACATTATTTTTCTAAATAAATTGATATGGGTGTCACTACCAAGGTTTCCCAGAATGCCGATTCCGAAAATGACAATAATTTTGTAATCCAACGGACATTATTTATATAAATAAATTGATATGGGTCATATGGGTGTCAATTTCGAGGTACCTAAGTATATTGGAGTGCTGAGTATAAAAATGAAATTATTTTGAAATCCAAGATGGCGCAAATTATTTATCTAAATAAATTCATATGGTTGTCAATTTCAAGGTTTATTTAAAAAAAATGTTTGAAATCCAAATGGCAAACATTTTTTTTTAAATTAATGCATTTTTTTTAATTAGCACTCCGGGAAACCTTTCAATTGACATCCATATAAATTTATTTACCTACGTAGGTACCCACTTTACCCTGACTAACAAAGAATAGATACAGGTGGCATTATATCCGTCTGGAGTGGACGTCTGGTCTATAATCTTTGGTTATGAAATCTATGGAGCATATTTCTTTTCTAAAATAGTAAGAAATAAAGAACTATACCATCACTCGTGTATTCCCCGAAGGATTAGGCAGAGGTGTACTTATGTTCACCCACACTTCGCCGGTATGTTTAGGTTCCAAGTAACAGGGGGCGAGCCTATTGCAATTAACCGGGCACAAATCCAGACTCCGAGCTGCTACTGAGTATTTCATAGAAAACCCAATAAAACTGCTCGACCAGGGGATCGTACCCAGGACCTCTAGCGTAGCAGTCGCGCTCAGGACCACTAGACTAATGAGGTAGCCGGAAAGAAAGAAATAAAGTTTATTCTTTGTCACAACACGAGACAAAACTAATAAAAATAAATAGATGTAGGTAGCAGACGTGGGAATTTCCCAGATCGCATTGATGCTATTCTAGGAAATTCCCACGGGTGTGAGAAAAACGTGATGAACACGAATAACACCGGTGGGCACTGACTAGGCACATAGTAGGTACCTGCCTAATCGTTGAATTTGAAAACCGCGGAACGTACGTAGGAAGTTGGTAGGTAGGTATGAGATAACTGGCGACCTGAGGCTCGTAGAGGAATTTCTTAAAAATGCATTCCTATTCTCGATATTGTCTACCATCTTATCAAAAAATAAATCAAATATATCACATTTATTGAACATGTCATAAATTATTACAAACATTAGAAAATTAAATTCTCGGTTCCAAACGCTGACATGCCTATAAGTCGCTAGGTATGAATGTTCCGGCTACGCCCACATTATTTCGACTGAGAGAGCAATATTCAAGACGATTTTTACACTCGCCGCGTATCGGAGTTGTCGGCTTCGTCCGCCGGCCTCTTAAGTGCATCATCTTGATATACGAATGAATCATTAAAGACCTTGTTTACAGGACCAAGTGCCGGGCCGGTATACCTACCTATACCAAATGCAATATGGCGGCCTGGCCTTGGCTGTTGTATAAAAATAACGATGTTTTTGTCGAGTTGATTTTATATCAGAAGTGCGGGCGGACGCGAGCGGCTTCGTGTGTGTGCATTCGACCAAAATACTCGACACGCCTGCGCTCGCGCACCTCCATACACAATGTTTACTTAGGATTAGGATCCAGTCGTAAAAGGCATTGCTATTCACGATAATAAACAATTTAAGTCAAGCCAAACTATTACCCAAGTGCTTTTAGCACTTGCAGCATTGTCAGACAAGCTTGTGTTTTGTTTATCAGGTTTTATATTAACATTTGTGTTTAACAAACTTTACCGTCACAAGGCTAACCAGTACATTAAGATATTACGTGTTTTTATTACAAATAGTACACGTCGCGAAAAAAAAACAACAGTGGAACCCATCCTAAACCGTTTGAGAATCCTTAAGTCACGATTGCACCGATAAAATTAATTAACACAATTTTCATAACCTCACTCCACTTAAAATTTAATTGGAGTCAATTTATATCGGAGGTATTTTAAAGCACGAACTCCAGTTTTATGGTACAGAAGCTGTTTGTTCGGTTTAGTACTGAGATAAGTCGAATGTCTATTGTGATTTGAAAGTAGACACCTTAGTGGAAGCTGGCTGTGAACCGGTCCAAGACTTTCTCATTCATGCGGCCCACGTACACTAACCGGCTCAACTGACACGAACCAAAATGTAATGAAACATTTTCTTGTACCTACCCACCTTATTATTAGATTAGAGTCACGTAAGCACAACTAGTATTGTCTGGTGCAAATTGATGTGCTTCACCATGAAGTTTTTTGTACGTGCATGAAGAAACAATCGAGTTAACCCTGCCAATACAGGCCCATAAAAAATGTAACAAAGAGCATTTACGTGTTGAATATTATAAAATGGAACTGGAATGGAATATTTCCTTTGGATTAATCATAGGCCATTACTAAATGTAAACATATAGAATCACTGAGTTATATGCAAAAGTCGAGTTCTCGTTAAAGGCTTGTGTAGCAACAAAATTCTCCTTATTTAAATAATAACTACATCAAATAAATAGCACATACCAACGCATATTGGGCTTTAAATTGTGACATAAATTGAGCATTGTATACTCTATCTGATACAATCAAAGAGTTTATTATGGTATAGCGCCACAATTTACATAAGATGACCTCTACAAATACTGGCTCCGAATGTTGATATGCTAATTCTGTTCACCAACAATGGATTCAGCATTCTTAAATAAGTTTGTTCTCACACCGTACAAAATATTTACTAACATTAATTTATACCATACGTGTATCAGCGATCCACTTAAACACATTTATTTTGGTCATGGTCCAGATATTTTCACCCTAATCGGACTCCCACAGTTAGCAGACCTTGAGACGGAACAATTAACGCACAGTAGGACAAAGGAAACTGACCCTTATAAACAAAGACACTCAAGGTGCCATTGGGCGCCATTCAAACATACATGAAGCGTACGAACGTGCTTCGAAATGTCTTACGATAAGCTTACGTAATTATTGATGTATGCATATAAAGTTTAACATGCAATGCGCAAGTAAATAGCCTATTGATTTACCGGTGTATAGCTCAGCGAGCAGACATGCTCTCAGACTCTCAGTCAAGATAATCAGTATCCAACGTCAAAGAAATTACAAGCGCAAGCGCATCTCGACGTGCCGCTTACACGGTTTCTGGGTAGGCTTTTACGATTCACTGATTTGCAATAAATGCTTGTTTACGCGCTGGCGACCAATAGGCTTGAGACTATTCTAATCTTTGCGACGAGCGTGGGCCGGCTACTGGAAATTGTTGGCCTACTCTGAAAAATGTAATACGATGTACACACTCGACCTGAGAATAATCAGGACCTCTAGAGTATCAATCGCGCTTGGGATCACTAGACTGATAAGGCAGTCATATTGTTTGAAAATACTTATAGCAAAAATTTTAAGAATTTTGCGCAACGTTTTTCCGTTTCGATCCGAAACTTCAACGTTCGATTTTCGTAGTAGGCCCCCTGCAACTGGTCGAGGCAGTGGACAGACGCGGGCGCACAGACAAACTGCCGGACCAAATCTGTGTTGTATCTCGTAGTGAAACATGGTACATTACAATGCTTTATACATATATGTATATTTCGCCTCTGCTCTGCTGTAACGTAATAATATGCACACTTACGTTTCGTCAATGTTAATCTTGAGCTCGAGCCCGAGTGGGAGTTATTGTCCATAATGTTTTACATAATTTACCAAAACAGCAACTAAATTTATGTAAATTTAAGTTAATACAGCAACATTAATTAATTAACAAGTTCTACAACAATAACAATGTGCTAAAATGTAAATCGTTGTAAATAAAAGATCGTAATCGCTGTTTACAGCTGTATTCAGCCAACATAATGAATTTAATAGTCGATTCGAACAATTGTTATTATGACGCTATGTTATTCGCTAACCAAGGTCAATGGTAATACCTAATACAATATCTAGATTAATAGTTTCCATACTTTGGGAAATATAACTGATTTTGAATCCAGAGGAATCTGTAGAATATCCTAGCTTCTTCTACCAGGCTTCCTCAAAGTTTAACCCCACTTATGGGTATTAGAGACTTTCAGGGCAGGTAAACATTATATCCGGAATAATAATGCACGTTAAAAATAATATTTCAATGCGAATATTAATATGAGCAACAGCTGATAGTAATTTAAAAACATATTTTACAATACAGGTTGTATTGTAAAATATTTGAACATAAATGTAGAAATAAAAGTTAAGTAGCTCAGCACAGCATAGAATGTTCATGCAATTAGAATAAATTATTATTTAATGGTTAAAGTTAGAACGTAAATTCGAAAGCCGTTAAATTTATTTTCATAGCTGCTAATCTAAGCTCAATAGACATACCTATTTGGTATTGACACGTCTCGAGTTTTTCTAACGAAACACCCACCATTAATGTGCGAGTTTTAGCGGTTGTAATGATGCATCATACGAACGTGCGATGTAAACACCACAGACCTTGGCCTCGACTGAACAATAGGACCCGACGGCCCCACTAAATTCGATTACCTAACAGTCTCGGCTATTTCGCTCACGATTTTTGCCATAAAGGCAATCCACGCCGCCCGCGCCGGGCTCTCCCCCATAATTATAATCCGTATAGGCAATTTGACTTTGTTGACGTAAAAAACAAGTAGACAAGCAAACAAAAAATACTTAAATAATATACTCATAATTTATTGTTATCGAAATGAAGGCCACGCTAAAACAAATGATGGGAATGCTTTGATGATTATGCTCGATTATCACGGCTAATCGATGTATTGTTTATTTTATAGGCTATCGAAGAATTTCGAGAAGCTATAAGGTATATCCATCTTTGAAATATTAATATATTCATTTATATTCCAGGAAGCATTCTGTTTACATAAAGAATACGATACCGTTTCTCGATACCCACTATTAATTAAAATATTCCAATTAAAGAACAAAGGTGAGAATTCCGTGGGCGAAGAATTTGTAAAGAATTGGTCCTAATTATCCATCGAATGGAATGTTTTGTGAGTCAAATTAATGGACCGCTATTCCACAATATCCATCATAATAAGCATGCAAGCATTTTTCCAACTATTTTTCAGTTGAGGTTGGACCCCAGCCTAGCCAGATCCTGAAGAATTTTACACAAAACGACTGCCATCAGACCTCGTCAACCCAATCCAGGGCAATACGAATATCCTAATAAAGACTGTCTGACATTTGGTGATTCTGACTGACACATTGATTGTCATCAGTCTTCTCGATGTGCTGAGAATGGTCACCCATCCATATACAGTACACTCGAGTTATACTTAGATTTTTTTCATTTATACGATTCTTGTATGTTGAAAGAGTTTAATTGAAAAATTGGATGAGAGATGAGCTGGGCCAAACAAATGAGTAATAAAAATAATTAGGCAATTAGTTCAATTGCACAAGACGCGGGGGCGTGCCCATCGATCCACGGCGATCTTCATTCCGCGCAGGGTTGCCTAATATGACAAATTATTTTTCCTTTAATTTTTATTATTTGTAATTATAATCACCACTTGGTTTCGCATCGCATATTCAACAAGAATTAAAGCTTAATTCATTGGCAATAAATTTATTTTGAAATGGGGGTAATATTTTCAAATCTTAATTTAACATACATACGTGCAATATATGTATTCATTACTTTAATTTTATTTAATTCAACATCTCTACTATAGTATTTAGATAACGAAAAGTAACTGTTTGTGTCTGTCTCTATCATCGCTACTTCTTCTAAACCACGCAACGAATTTTGATACGGTTTTTACTAATCATAGTAGAAAATGGCAGGGAATTCTATAGTTATACGACCTCACGTAAGCAGGGGTGAGTGAATAATAATGATATCGATAAACAACTCGCAAATTACTAGTGTTGCGATACTTGCGATCGCTGCACACAAATTGAGCTAGCCTTATAAAATAAAAATTGTTCCAATTTAATTTAACTGTAAACAGAGTGTATGATTGTATATGAAATAATTTCCAGTGAAATGTTCGCTAGCAGCCCTGATTAGTATGTAAAAAAGTTAGCTGACTCACTCAATGGAGCGTAACGATAAACAACAGTTTTATTTTAAGACTATTCGATTCGTTCCATTGTAAATAAATATAAATACGCATACAATGCGTGGAATGGAAATGGAACAACAAGTAGGTACCTTCATGTGTTTATTTGCGCCAACATTGCGTTATCAATTATGCAGTTACCAATAAAATGTGTGTTTACGCTTAAAATAGTTTAATTAACGACCTTTAGAAATGTTTGTTTGCATTGGTGAAGGATCGGTGGGAGGTATTTAATTTAATTACATGTCAAACTACTTTAAATTGATATGATATAAACACATATAATAAAGCTAAAGAGATTGTTTGTTTGAACGCGTTAATCTCTGAAATTATATTTTTTTGGTTTGAAATATAATTTTTGCGGAGTGGTCCTAGGCGTGACTGTTTCGCTTCAGGTTGGTCCTGAGTTTGATTCCCAGTCGGAGCACAGTGCAATTGAGATTTTTTATTAAATTCTCATTAGCAGCTTGGAATCTGAATTTGTGCCCGGTTAATTACAGTAGGCTCGCCTATTAACATCACGGTTCGACCCATAGGAGCGGAGAATACCACAAAGCGAAGAAGAACTTGTAATCTGATACGAGTACCTAAGTAGTTTTAATTTGGCTATTTATTATATGAAAAATCAAATTATTAATATTTTACTCCTTTTTTTCCCTTGCCGTTACTGTCCCCCTGCTGGGCAAAGGCCTTCCCGATTTTACTACAGAGTATTCGAAAATTGAAAAAAAGTGCAGTGATAGCCTAGTGATATGACCATTGGACTGCCAAGTCAAAGGTCTCGAGTTCGAATCCAAGGCACGCACCTCTGACTTTTCGAAGTCATGTGCGTATTAATAATAAATTATCACGCGCTTAAACGGTGAAGGAAAACATCGTGAGGAAACCTGCATGCCTGAGAGATCTTCTTGATGGCATGTGAAGTCTGCCAACCCGCAGTAGGCTAGCGTGGTGGACTATAAGCCTAATCCCTCTCGTACTGAGAGGAGACCCGTGCCCAGCAGTGGGACAATGTAATGGGTTGATGATGATGATGATGATGATGATTCGAAAATTAATTTTGGATTTATAAATAGAAACTTTTATTGCATTTGACGACATAAAGTTTCTACTAATATAATTATTTGTTATCCAACTAGTTTAGTATTTTTTATTTAATAAGGTATGTAGTTGGAGACTCCTAATGTTCCCATTTAGTTTTAATAACGACTTAATGATTAAACCGGTTAACGGTGATTAATCGTTTCATTGTTTTAGTAATGATAGGACTTCATAACAGGAAAATAGATAGGTAAGCCTGTTTTAGCTGATCTCTCATTGTAGAGGATTTCCATACAATGGCCGGCCAGCGTTAACTGGATTTGTATTGCTAGACATGTACTTAATTTTGACGACTTTATTAGCGCATCAGCTGTGATTTCTTACAGCGCTATCGGCTGCGCTAGTCAGACCACAAGCTCAATTTTAATATTCTCGCATTAACTTTGTCCAGGGGGCTAACATTCATACTGCGACATAATGTTGTCGGCACGAGATACGTGCCGACAGAATTATTTCGTGACGCTATGTTAGTCTTGCAGGGTGAGCAAGCTAAGTTTAGTGTAGTAGTGGGTTAGTTTATGACATAAGATAAATAAACAAGAAATAGGTAAGTAGGTATTACTTTTTTGAAGATGTTCATTTTGTCACTATTTTTGTCAATTCGACATGACTATCGAGTCCTTGAGTAAAGGCCAGGCCAGTACAAGCAGGTTTTTTTTTTAATCTTAGGAATATTTTTTGTAGCTTCTTATTTCCCATTCCAAGTTTATCTAAACTCAACTCTAATTTTATTCTGATCCAATGTTTGCCCAACCCAAACTGTGGTCACACTACTTACTTTAGTTAATTATTTTATACCACTAATAAACAATCTATGTAGTAGTTTATCAATCTCTTTTAGGATCTGTCATGTGTTCGTTTGAGAGGAAGGAATTTATAAATATGTACCTAAGTACATTACAAATAAACAAGCCTATTCGCTTGTATTCGTAGAACGGTAAATGGTAAAGAAAAACATTGTAAGGAAACCTAAATGCACTGACTAACAAGACACGACAAAATCAAATGTTTACAGTTCACAAAATAATGTAAAAAGTTAAACAAAATTGTTAGACATCGAAGTGATCTTACAATCATTTTGTTGACAACCCTACGGAGAAACAATGGATATTATTGTGATTGTAATATTAATTAAAAAAACGTCGAGAAATCCTCACCGATTCGAGACAGGTAAGTAGTCTTTTATAGCCCACTTTGCAAGCTAAATGTCATATTAATAAGGATGTGGAATGTTCGTGATAACAACAGTGGAAACCTACTCTCGTATTTACGATAAATAGGCAACTCGTTAGTGAACGAAGTGGTTTCTAAAATGCCAAAGGTTCGGCAGGAGTGCCAACATTATAAGATTAAAGTTATTTGTGGAGCGAAAACTGCAAGGTTGTAGATTGTGGATGAAACAAGTATGGTGAGCTGTTACAATTTCCGTGAACATCATATTGATGTTCTTTTTTTAAAATAAGAACTTATGACCTATATGAATTTGTATGTGTTGTAACAGGCTTTAATTGTGTAGGTACATCGATTTTTATTTGCCAATAATAGTAGCAGTAGGTAGCCACTAAAAGATTGCATACGAATCGAATACAAAAGGAAACAGTATAAATAGCATCTTTAAGTTTCATTCAAATTATAAGCACTTAGCTTATTCTATTAGCGGACAAAATACAAGTCAACAACAATAATTTTCATATTACGACTGCGCGGGCGCAATCACAAACCTGTTGCAGTGTGGGAAACATTACGTAATTATCACGACACAGCATAAATGCAACAGCAGGTGCATTACATTTCTTTTTCTCACAATCATGGTCATCGTAAACGGTTTCGTCAATTGATGCGCCAACGAGTTTTTATAATAAAATGTTGACATCTCCTTAAATTTAAACCTTTTTTGATGGTTGAAAATAAAAAAGGTTTTCAATTTCAGATTATTTATTTGAGTTTATTATTTAAACCAATAAATAGGGTTTTATCAGTCAATCATGCATAATAATTCGCTGCAAATTTAAGTCTTGGTCCTTTTTATTACCATCACATCGTCGTCGTAGAGGTTAGATGACGAAGAAATCTAAATAGGTCCAGGTAACCCTTATACAAAATGCGCGATTACCCTTATTAAAAATATTCAGTGGTATGTGAAATTGGTAAATTAAAGCAATTAACAATTAAGAAATTTTGCCTTCAACTGTCATGAAAATTATATTTATTTATATTAAATTACTAATCGATACCATAATAATAAAATTATAACAGGCCGAAGTCTGTAGACTTAGATATTGAAAAAAAAATCTTATATGGAGGACTGGAGGTCTTTATTAGAGCAAAACAACTAATTTAAATTTTTGTCCATACTTCGCTATGTTTGTACACGCACCACGCAAAAACTACTTCACAAAATTTGATGAGGTTTTCACAGTTTTATTGCTGCAGGTACCGCCTAGAAACCGAGTAATTAACCTTATGCATATATAAAATTCTCGTGTCACAATGCAAGTTAAAAAACTCCTCCGAAACGGCTTCACTGATTTTTATGAAATTTTATATGCAAATTCAGTAGGTCTGAGAATCGGCAAATATTTTTTTTTTTTATTATGTGGCATTAAACAAGAAACGTATACTCCACGCGGGCAAAGCCGCGGGCGGACAGCTAGTATGAATATAAAACATTATAGAACCTATGTACTTGCGTTAGCAAGCATGAACACAACTAGCAGGAATTTTTTTCTCCTGTACGGCAGAAACCCTTTCAAAAATCCAAAAAATATATGAGCGTACTGGATTTATCTAGTCTGTAATTCTTACCGTGCGATTACAGATGGTCATATTATTAAGTTTACCGGTAATTGCTGATTATTGAGTGATTAAACGAACTTACCTGTAAGTGAAGTTCAATCATCATTATATGAAGACACTGTCCTTTAATGATTGACCATTATGTAGTATCCTCTATTTTCATCCACTGACGCACGATTTCAAAGCAATGCAGAAAAAACGCTTGGTTTTGTATGTATTATCTGTGTGAATCTGCTGTCACTGTCACGTCACGGACTGTCACCTGGAAGTCATTCTATTGAAAGCTACACAGTTTTTACAATTTTATATCGGGAACACAAGAATAGGTTCTTTCGAATGGGCATGGGTGGGTTGCTCCAATCATTAAAGGACAGTGTCTTCATATAATGATGATTGAACTTCACTTACAGGTAAGTTCGTTTAATCACTCATTATACATCAGACAGTCCTTTAATGATTGACCATTATGTAGATGTTTAAAGCTTCACTAAAATTGTAATAAAATGTGTAAAAATAAATACATTATTATGTTAATGGAAATTCAGTTTCATTACTTTAAATTATAAGATTATTAACTATATTTCACTGTGTATTTGAATACTACAGGTTCTTTTATTTTTAGTATAATTATAACTTATTCAGTCTTATTTCGGTTTTAATTTATTAATTTATATGTATATATATATATATATATTTATTATTATTTTTTTTTTTATTTTTTTTTTTTTTAATCACATTACTATGTTATAATATATTTTTATAGTAATGTAGAGCCAAAGGGCTAATCATTTCCTATTCCAACCTTTTACTCTGTGTCTGACTTAGCAATATGGAGTTGAGCAAGGAATTTTTTACAAAATCTTGAGTGAGCCTTCATTGAGTAGGTGCTTACTGCTCTTGTAAAATTAAATTTACTTAATACAGCATAATTATTTCTGCGCAGTTAAAGTTGAAGTCAGTTAAGGTTGCAGATCTTTGAATTTATCGTTCTGATTAACTTTCGGCATCTGTGATTGCAGGACTAGTAGGTACTGTAAGTATTGAATAAGAAGGCTTTTTAAGTTCTGTTAATAGTTTTAATGCTATCTCTATGCTCCCTTGTTCTATGCCTATTCGATGCCTGCAGATAAACTACGACCTTCTAAGATAAATCTTAGGCTTATCTTGATGGAAAGAGATAGTTTAATTTGGAATTTTATAAATTTGATTTATGATTGGTTAAGATAAACTAGATATACTAGGTATTGAGGATTGAGTAATGAGCTAGTACGTAAGTAAGAATATTTAGTAAGATTTATTAAACAGATATTTTATTATAGTTACTATTTTCTTTGTCCTAGGTTCAAATTATTATTAGAAAAGGCTATTCCTAGCTTTAAGGAGCCACATAAACATACCATCAAAGTCACATTCAGTTATTGTTGGTCTAGTAATTTAATCTAATATGGGTATTAAACTAACACCTCTCTCATGTCTCAAAGAATCTTTAACTTATGAATATCAGAATTTGTATGGAGATACTTATAAGTACATATTTAAGGAATCAGTGTGAGCACACCTTTAGCTTAATAAGCTTTTTGTTTTTTTTTTTTTTTTTTTAAACAAAGGGCAAGAAGATATAATTTTAAGAATAGGATCAATCTTGCTTGAATTATAGGACTCACACTAAACCGTAACGGGTGATTAGGATTGTTTTAGTTATGAAATTCATTATAATAGCTGTTAAGGTCATGATTCCTCTCATGAATATTAGCATTCGGAGCGCTAACGCATCCGGTTGCGAACTCTTTGAACACGAGATGTTATTTTACTGAGAAACAATCATAGCTTGTGAGACAAGCATCGACATAAATGAGTATTGGGTACTAGGATTGAACAATCCAATATGGCACTCATACAATTAATTTCAGGTACATTAAGGGAAATTGCTGAGAAGGCCTAAAAAGAAAAATGGCCCGTAGTTTGTAAAAGTATCTATTGTATGAGCTTCTTCCATGTCACCTTATATTTTAAGCATTTAAATTTCAAATAACTTTGGTTGTAATCATTATTATTATAAAATCTATTATTATTTCTGATTCTTTTTATTTATATTTAATTTTTATATTAGGCATAAGTAATCTTTACAAGTTATTCCTAATTAAGTTAAACTTTGCAGCTAATGTGTTAAGTAAATATTTAATTATTTATATTTTCACATTTCCATACCATATACAATTCTATTGCCATTGGTACTTATTAAGGAATTGATTGGAGAATATAGAAATGGTCACCAGTGATTCTACATAAATCAGAACTATACATTGTGTAAAATGTAATGTTATCATTAATAATATTATTATCATAATTCATATTTATGATTTTAATTTTAATATTTAATTTCCCAATATTACCTATATCTCTTGAGTTCCTATACCTATTAAATTACCTTATTTACTTTTCTAGCATAATATGCTAGAAAAATAATTATAATTCATTAATATTATTAATTATATTTAAATATTATAAAATTAATTAATTCTAATTAATTAGTAAGATTGTAATGTTAGCATTCCAATCCAAAGGTTACATTCTATAATAGGTATCATTGATATAATAAAGGGAAATGGTGTTTTTAACATTTGCTACAGATTCATAAATCTAAGTATATTGATTTTCTGTTATATTAAGTACTATGGTTCAATTTCATATTATATGGGACCTAAACATGCCAGTGAACTGACACTGGCACACCTCTGCCAACCCTTCAGGGAATACAGGCATATATATTATGTATGTATGTAGGCGGGTATGTTGTTTTAAGCTCTGAATATAGAGACTTTTTATAATCACTGTGACATGTAATGTAGGAACAGTTCCTCAAAGACTTAGAACCTCTAATCAATTACAATGATTAGGTATATAAGAGGTTAGGAAACTTAAATCCTTACCGAGTTGTTTGTCAGTGTAAGAACTGTTTTTGTAAATGTCAATTAAATAATTTAAATTATGATTTCTCTTTTGTGCAGAAATTAGTACATATTGTTTTGAATTAAATATAAACCTGTAAATTAGTCATTTCATGGTGTATAAGGCAATTTTCTGGTTACTTTACAGCACTGGCACAATTGCACTGGTAAGTTGAATTAACTATGTATCTAGATAAGGTGTTAATTTTTAGCCTTAGGATCTCAGAATAGTACAATTTGTTTTAGAATTAAGTGAAGATGTAGTTGTACAATAGATTAGCAGAAGCTAAACTATTAAATTTATTTTAGTTCTAAATATAATGCATCTGTATATCCTGTGATAGGTACTTCCTATTATCTTTGATTATTACCATAATGCAGACATACTTTTCATGCAAGTTATAAGATAAGTTTCTGCAGTGGTATTTAAAACATAAGCATATTATTTAAAATATTCTTATATAATACTCTGGGTAAGTAATTGACTCAACATAATCAGTACTCTAATGTTAAGAGTATTCTGGTTGCTTACTACAATGCCCTGAGATCCTCATCCTTATGGATTCAGATATAATAACCCGCTGTAACAAATTTTGATTTCCTTTGCTTTTTCTTCTTCCTGAGGAGCTAGGTAGGTACCAGATGCTTGTTATAGCCAAACTGGTTTTTAACAAAATGATAGATATATCATTTTCATTGTCCCAATACAATGGTAGAAGGTCTTCAGTGATTTTCTGTTGGTTATAATAAAATATTTATGTTATACCTGCCAGTATGTCTGTGATGACACTGATCACTGATTGTTGAAGTAGTTATGCTCTCCGGCAACCACCTGGATCTGCTACTGGTACTGCTGCTACAGACTACCTTCTCTCATTGTTGCAGCTTGCTTCAGAGATGTCATTTGATGTGCCTGCTGCAATTCTAGTTAGTATAGCATTCGGTAGACTTAAGTTTATGGTATTACCTTCTGACTTATGTGTCCTACAGATTTAGCCATTATAGAGAATTTTTCAGAGAGGTTATCTCCCAATATATATTAGTAACAAAATTACCAACAATATTTTCCAGTGTTGTACAATACTACTAGAAGTGTCTAAGATTAATTATGTTGCCTCTTCTGTTAACACTCGTTCAGTTGTATGCAATAGTATGCATGTCCAGCATAGGTTAGGTAAATCAATGGTAAAATCAATCCTCATAGTTGATGCACATTCCATGACCAAACAAGATACAAAATAGTTTATGGAGATAAGTAGTTAATTGGGTGATTAACATTGTTACCGTATAATGACTGATAGAAGAATGTGTTGTCCTTCTTGTCAATACACCTCTGTGAGATATTTTCCTGCCTCGTGACCATCTCACTATTTAGAGTAGGTTGCCCTTATGGCACCACACTGTTGACCTATTTCCTGGTCATTTGTTCAGGTTTGTAACATTATTGTATGTACCAGGCACTTTTAGAACATTCTTATGCAATATTTTTTCCACATCTGAAAAATAAAACTATTTCCTACTTACATACCTTATTATCCCTGGCCTGGTGTACTCCCCCCCCCTTTTTTCTCCTTCTTTACATTGTAATGGCACGAAATTAGAACACTTCTTGAGTAGTGTGCACCTTGTTGCATCAAAATATTGCCATCGAATGGTCCCCCAGTACCAGTCCTAGGCAGTGAACAACGCCGTGAATGACCCCAAAGTGTCAATCCTTGGCGTGTTAATGTCTTCGAACAACCCCACAGTGTTGATCCTAGACATGGTAACGACCATTAAACGAACCCACAGTTTCGATCTTAGGTCTGATTGTTTATTTCGTGCATTTTGAATCCATAGCAACTGTGTTGCATGTTCCATGTAGGAGGTTATCATCTACCTCAATAAGTATCTTGGATCCTGCAAAAAACCTCTTCTTTGGTGATACTAGGTAAGTATCTGTATAATAAATCACCACTGAAGTAAGGAACAGTCCTCTTTGGAGGGCGAGTGTAACGATATTTTATTAATTTACGTTGTCGTATCTTCAATCCTTGAAAACTTCTTCAAAATATACACATCACTATTACTTTGCATTTAGGCATTATTGTTAATGCCTTTTATTGCTTATTTTAGTCGTAAAAACATTTTAAATCCTGTAAGAAAAGTTTTTACGGTGTGCGTCGTTGCACGAAATAAAATAATTTTGTCTAAAACAGTTTGGGAAGTCGGTGACTTCTATTTGAGTGGGTCTTTTGTTTTCGTCACCGACTTCCCAAACTGTTTTAGACAAAATTATTTTATTATTTTTTGAAGGCGGTTTAACTTTTTTGTTAAAAGTAATTTTATTTTATAATTTTTAGTGGAAAGTTTTGTTTAGAAGTACTTGTTAGCCAACTAAACGCACTGCTCCAATAAGACAGCGATGTTTCGGAGTAAACGATAATATCATCGATGTAAACAATTTTTAGATTTTTGTTGATATTTTCAAAACTACTCAACTGATTTCGATAAAATTTGAACGGGACCACCTCTGAAGTATAACCTACCAAACAAAAAAACAATCATTAAAATCGGTCTTCAATTGGCGGAGATATCGCGTAACAAACATACAAAAAAAAAAAAAAAAAAAAAACATACAGACGAATTGAGAACCTCCTCCTTTTTGAAGTCGGTTGAAAAAGGAATGACTTCCAGGTGACAGTCCGTGACGTGACAGTGACAGCAGATTCACACAGATAATACATACAAAACCAAGCGTTTTTTCTGCATTGCTTTGAAATCGTGCGTCAGTGGATGAAAATAGAGGATACTACATAATGGTCAATCATTAAAGGACTGTCTGATGTATAATAGCGAGTAATTATTATTGACTACAAATTACATGCAACGGCAATCGACGGTGCTAGCTTTAAGTAATTTAAGACTTATGGCTCGTTTTCGAACCGTATCTCGATTGTATAATTTTTTAATAAAAAAAAGTAAGTACGCGGTTACTGGATGTGAAAAGACGAAGATCGGACTCTGTGTCGTTCACTCAGAGAGAGAGAGAGAGAGCCTACGTCCAGCAGTGGACGAGTGTGGGCTGATGATGAAGTAAGTACATGTTTTGTCTCTTATTACAAATGTTACCAGACGACATGTGGACCATATGGTACTCGTAAGTGTTATGAAATAAGCAATGCATTTTTGTGGAAGTTACGTACGATACGTTAAAACACTTGGTAGAATTCTATCAATGAAGACTGAGATAAAGCTTGTCATATCACTGTATAATATGTTTCTATAATTCAGATTATCTTTGCGATATGATGATCTACCAAAGACCCATGCTAAAACTGGCAGTTATGCAAATGGAACAGTCATTCAAATATTCCACTACACTCAGATAAAAATAACTTAGAAAAAAACTGGAAAAGGGAACACTGTTTTAGATTTTGTCATTTAGTAAAATCTTGACTTGAGGTGTACATAACACACCTCTGCCTAAACCTTCAGGAAAACAGGCGTGATTACATGTTACTTACTCGAAAAAAAAAACGCGTCAATTTAAACATTAAAAAAACAATATTCTCAATTCAACCGTGTTCGTGCTGAGTGGCATGATCAAATATTCGCATGTCAGCTGTCAAAATAGCAATCCAGAGCAATCAACAACTTGCAGTGTTGCAAATGACGAGACGTATTGAATGTCGATTAAAAAAATACTGCGACTTACATTACTCATTGGTATGAGTAACTAAGTATTACATTTCCACTCGTAAAAAAATATGTTTACGGCAGGAAATAAAAGTATGCTGTTACAACAATGTAGCCACAATTGTTATATGAACAAATGCTTTATGTAAGTATAACACATTGACCTTCCTGTCTATGTATTTGTTGAGTATGGTTAGTGTAGACACACATAAAATTATTTATTGCATTTCAAACTTGCTGTCAATTGCACTGTGGTTTATTCAAAGCGTTGGAATATTTACGCGGATATCTGAAGCTTTGTTAGTAGGTATGATATTGAATATTGTGATACTTTATTACTTTGACTGCACGCTGTAACGGTTTGCGTGAAAATAATGATATTCAAAAATTATTCTTAAAAAGCTATGACCGACGGACTTAATAACGGTTAATAATTTTATACCTATCATTATTATAATGTCCTGCATGAAAAACACAGTCTGTACTTTATTTATTTTTTAAATTATAATACTAGCTGACCCGACAAACATTGTCCTGTCTTCGCAATGAATCTTATTCAATTCCAACTGGAATAAATAATAATAAAAAACAAACAATAACCAATTTTCTTAATTTTTCTTACCGTAAAAATCTACAAAGTATAACAAACTTTTTTAAAAGATGAATGAAATCGGTAAAATGTTGTTCTCAATGTATGGCGTGACCAAGGGAAATAAGGAATAATTTTTATTAACAGGAACTTGGCACGGAGTTTTAATCAGATATCAAAGGCTAGAGTGATATTAAAATGTCTGGTGAAACAAATATCCAGACTATTTGATTGCACTTGATACAAACAGTCGACATAGCTGTATAATACTCGCAACGATATCAAGTTAACGAGTCGACGCAACTATAAATCTGCTGTGGACGTCATTCTCTTGGTGCGGCCAGCAATTTGCAGCGAATATATTGCAAACAATCATGGCACGGCCAACTGACTAGGCAATGAGACAGGGAACAAACTTAGAATTTATTACACGCTGCGTTTGTCATTCAGTAAGATTACATGTGTGCTGTCACGCCCTTTCGCACACTGCATTATCTGTGCTGTGGCATTGCTGCTTGAAAATTTTAAAATAAAAACTCTCGCTTTTCATACACTGTATTTTCTGTGCCTAAGCGTTGCTTTTTGAAAATTTTGAAATAAGAACACGCTTTTCCAACGGTTTTTCTTTTTCTCAGTTGACTTTCCGCAAGGGACGGTGTTACGAGTTTTTAATAATAATACCATATGCCATGATTATTTTATATTTTAATATGAAAATTCGTTCAAAAATATACGAGAGACTTATCTTGTCAAGCTTACATGGCTTAAGGCTTCATAATCGTTACACCATCATACGAAGGGAAACATATTTACTAGTATGTTGTCATGTTTTTGATACCTAGGGCGATATCAAACTGATAAGGTTACGTAATTAAGTTTATGTTGTAATTAATTTTATCTACGGCTAGAATCATAATTATAGTAAGTAAAACAAAGCCACTTTCAGAGTCAAGAGTCAGGTGCAAGTAAGTTGGATGAAATATTACTTTCGCATTTATACTATTATGGTAACAACATTTAAAAAACCAAAATAGCACTATAATAATAATATTATTGTAAGTAATGGAACTTTTTTTGCAAAATTATCATATTTATTTCATATAAAAATAGGTAGACGAACTCATTTGAATAACCTATTTAAAAATAAAAATGTTAGTACCGTTTCCTTTAATCAAAATTTAAATAATTTCGAATAAATAAAACTAATAATGACTTTCGTTCTAAATCTAAGTAGTAAAAATAGAATTGCCATACTAAAAACAAACTTGTAAAGTATAAAATTACCATTTTAATGAACTCATTACAATACAAGTATGTATGTTTTTTGTTTGCCGGATCATCGTGCTAATAATATAAATCGAAGCTAATAATTGGTAAATATCAAAGATGGCTCATCGTAATTTAGTGAAAGGAGTAGCGAGCCAATTTTAAATAAAAAAAAACTATGAGCAGGTACCAACATAATCACAAGCAACTTAACCGAATTTCGCGCGCTTTTTTGTGCTCCAAAAAGTTTTTAAACGTAATAAGTGTGCCTAGCGTGTGTATTGTTTTATTCGCTAAGCTCACCGCACAAAGATACGCGACTAGAACTAGATTTGACCTTTGCGAAGGGACAATGAACGCGATAGGTGTTCGAGCGCATTGAACTACTGAACTTTGCTTACTGCCACCGATTGCTCCATCCAACTCACGATCCCTTCTTTTATGACATTCTCCCGTTAGTTAGTAGCTTTGAATTTAATGCAATAATTAAATTATATTATTTAAATTATGCAATCACGCCTGTATTCCACGAAGCGTTAGACAGAGGTGTACTAATAGAGACCTATAGTTCACTGGTTCGTTCGTAGGTCCGAGCAAGGTCAGACTCCAGGTTACTACTAAGAATGTCATAGAAAAACCCAATAACACTTTGGGAAATTGGAAGAGAATTGAACCCTGGACTTGCATAGTAGTCGCGCTTAGGACCACTAGCTAGACCAATGAGGCAGTCATTATTTTAGTGAATTTGAAATTAAATTTTTTACACAAATTCTCCAAAACAATACGTAATTTCAATAGTAACGTAATTTTATTTTTGTATGTTTAGCAAGACTACTAAGACGGAAACTATAAAGCATGCTTCGAGAAACAATAGGAAGCAGGGCCTCCGAAGCGGGAATGTTACGAAAGCGATCCTAACTCATTGCTGCTGTCGGTCGTCATGGCAACAGTGCACGTAGGACCAATGGGGACGCCTGACCTTGGAATTACGTAAGTACTTAAAATAAAAAACGCTAGGGTTGTCAAAGTTTGTATAAGCTAGCGCGAGCGCCAATATTTTTCAAAACTAAAGCTAAGTTACCAGTCTAACTTAAACTGCGTCGCAAGTTGGTCTTATATTTAGCACCGGGAACATAAAGCTTCGTTTACAAATTTAATTGCATCGTCGATCGCCCGCCACGAGCCGCAAATAGCCACAACTCGTCCCTGAACCTACCCGAACTTTCTCCCGCGAGCTGCACAGCGAGTCGCTCTGTGAAAATATTTGTTAGTTTGTTTTTAAAAGCTCAGACTATGCACTATCCCACTAAGTGCACCGATGCACTACAAGAAAAGGACAGCTATATTTTTGTCTCGTTCTTACGGTATTATTATTTTTTATACCTTCCTCTTTAGCCTAGTGGTCGTATCTCGTATAAAGCGCGATTGTTAGAGGTCCTGGCTTTGATTTCCAGGTGAAGCAGTATTATTGGGTTTTTCTATGAAACTCTCAATAGCAGCTCAAAATTTGGACATGTGCCCTGTTATTTGGAATAATCTCGCCCCCTATTATGTGGGACCTAAACATACCAACGAACTAAGGTCAACTACTCCTCTGCCTAATACTTCTGTGAATATAGACGTCATGTTATGTTACGAAAAGGTATAAATAGCCTTACAAAGTTCTATGCAAAACTGTTGCTAACATTATTGCAAGGATGATCATCTTCGTCAGACGAGATCAGAACTTCCAAGTCATTTTGAGAATTAATGGGTAAATTATGCATAGTTCGCTCTGAATTGTCGCGAGTCCGAGGCTCGACTGCGTAATGAACTTACTGCAGAACTGACCATGTACACAAGTGGGCGATAAAATACAGCATTTCATAAACATTTTCCAATGAAATCGAAGCAGAAACCAGTCGTGGAGTACAAATTGGTAATGAACGCCCGAGTCGCCCGCCCGCCTCTGTTCATTTAAAATAAATTGCTAAACAGAAATATGTAGAAAACATGGTGACTTGGTGAACACGCCTCACTTTGGAAGCCATTAATAATTTTCAACCGGCAAAGTGCGACCAAGGTTTGCATCGATCATTTGGGGCAGACTGCCGTATGAAACCGAATGCAGAGGGGAACATACGCTACTTGTCATTACAGTGACTGGTGCATATTGGTGCGTGCCCACACGCATACTCCCAACACAATGCATACAATGCACACGTAAATACATCTTCACCCGACTCCACTGTGCATAATCACGTAAATTTGCAAGTAAAATGACGAGACACGGCACTTTTTTAAGCTTTGCAAATGTAAAAACGGCATTGTTCGGCTAAACAGTAAGGTAAGTATTGCGTTCCAAAAAATTGATACAAGGTCGACCACAATGGGTGCGAGTTGAATATTAGAGATGCGTGCAGAAGGGGTGGGTTTTGTATGTAGAATTTGGATGCAATTTATGCAGGCATGCGCCGTTGCGTCGATCACGCCCTAAAAACGGCGCTAACGAGCCGTGCCGGCTACCGGCGCACTGCGCCGCCGGCATGGGAACGGAAATCGCCGTCTCTAACTGGCGGGAAATCCAGAGACACTTCATGCAATTGACCACGAAGACAACTATAAGAAAAACCTTGCCTGGTCTCAGAAAATTACAACAAATCACGATTGTTATGGGTAACGAACGTTTGAATCAAATTAAACCACTAACAATGTGAATAAATTTGAAAAGATAAACGATCCATAGATATGTTAAATAATGATTGAAAAAAAATGCGATTGCAATTCACGAGGGAGGAATATAGTAATAGCATTAGAAAATATTACCAACTCTCGATATTTTTTTTCAAATGACTGCTTTCACAATTCAATAAAAAAATATATTATTTATTCATTGCGGCGTAGCAAATCATGCGCATTTATGTAAGAGCGTATCTTGAAATAACCACAAGTGTGTCGAGAATGCATTGACTCATTAGATAAATGCAATTTTAAACTGCGAGACATAAAATAAAATGTGCTACGAGGTTGGCTGTGTGTATATGTGTAAATTGTATGATTTATTTAAGATACGTGTTCAGTTTAATTAATTAATTAAATAAATAAATTTTAATCAAATTGTTGTATCAGTCAGCCCTATTCTTTAAAATAGTCATAGTTTTTATGCGTTTAGTTTTGTTTTACTGTCCCAATGCGTATTTTATACTTTGCCTGGTTTCGAGTTTAGGCTACGCGTCGTAGCGTCATCGTGCACGATGTTTCTAAATTAAATAGAGGAGTTTCAATAAAACCATACACACACTTTAAGTCGTATTGAATGTGGTGCAGTGATATCCTTTAGAGGCCTCCCCTCCTCAAGTCTGCTTCACGCCCGACTGGCGGCTGACTCACTGTGGTCGCGCCTCAGACATACTAAGGACTGCACTTAAACGTAATTTAAATAAGTACACAGCGTAGCATACACACTAGCTTTACTTCGAGCACATCGAGGCACTGTTTGACAAGCATTAGCCAATGTTGCTACAGTGCTCATTCGAAAATTAATTCATCAAGTAGAAATCCAAAATAGAATTTCGTTTATTATCGTTGTGATTCTAATTTCGAATCAGAAAATTATATAAATACTAAGCTGGTATTAATTTTTAAACACGGGCAATAGAATTCAATCTGAATCAATATAGAGAAAATTCTCAATATTTTCGAATTTTAGCTGTGATAAACGCAACTTCACTATTTCTTTAATTTGGATCAGAACGACCAACCAAAGAATCATTTATAATTCTTATGGCACTGGAACACACATTGTGAAGTTAAGTAAGTTTAACTTAGTGGTTCTAGCTAATCTATTGTTAAAGAAAATATTTGCCCAAATTCATGAATGTACATTGTACAGTCGTAACCACAATGTTTTCCACGCGTGAATTTATTGTGACAATTGAGTTTGCAGGTTGCTAGAATTTTTGTGTTTTTTTTTTGTTACCTTGAATGATTATTTAATAAAATCATTTTGCTAGCGTGGGTACCCATATCTTATATTAATTTCCTACATTTTTTTATGAAAAATTACAATTTGAACAAGGTCTTGTGTTTACGTCGAGTTTAGGCATCAAGGTTACGACGTGATTCTTACTAACGCTTTTTTATTTAACTAAAACATAATATCATGATACATACACAATATTATTACTTGATAAATATTTATTAGATTATTCACCACTTTAATTATAGTGTGTTCAGGTGTCGGTCCGATAAGAAATGAATGAACGTAAGAACCAAACCAAACCTGCAATTATATTTGACGTAGAATAATTTAACTAATATTTAAATTAATGGCGCTAGTAAGAACGTAAGCCTTAGATACCTGATTGTAATGATAATTATCTTTTATTACTTACTTTAATTTACCTTACGAAAAAAGCTTATAATATAAATTATCAAATAAGAGACCAAATCTCTTATTTGATAATTTATATTATAAGCTTTTCTTCATTTACCGTTTCACCTAATTCTCTATTTAACCCAAAGGTTGACTGGCAGAGAATGTCATATGGCATTAAGTCCGCCTTGTGTACCATTTTATTTGTACATAAAAGATTAAATAAATAAATAATTTTCAAAATTTAATTAAATTATCCATCATCAAAATATCGGAGTTTTAATAGAAAATCACGCCTACTCATTAAACAAACCGGTTTGATAAGTAATAAAACCAAGATTACATAATTTATATCATATTATTTATTTCTTTAAATGTGAATCAGCTCTTTAAATAAAGTTGTATAAGTAAAGCTTTATTTAAATAGCACACTAAAATTAAAAAATTAGCAAAAAACCTTTATTATATTTTTATTTTTTTTTCTACTTTAATCTTGTCGAGTTTCTTGAACTTGAATTTTTGTTTAACACGAGCTTTGTCCGTTTAATTTGATATGATATCCTATCCTTGAATATTATAATTTGGACATATATTGTTAATATTCTTATTTTTGAGTGGGTTTATAATAACTTTAAATTGTACACTGTGTAACATAACAACAAATCCTTAATTAGGTACTTATTTAAGAATATTTTCATCAAAAAAAAATTCTTTATCCGACGTGTTACAAATATTAGTATAGACTAGCTTTGCCCACGTATTTTTTTCTGTTCTATAATATGTATGTATTATACATATAAACCTTCCTCGGGAACCACGCTATCCTGTGGTGAAAACAGCATGGAAATCGGTGCAGTATTTTTTTAGTTTATCGCAAACATACAGACAGACAGACGTGGCGGAGGACCTTGTTTTTTAAATATACAGTTATATAATAAATCGAATTTAAACATGTAAGTAGTAATAATTATAATTCAAGACTCAGAACCGAAAGGCATGTATTTAAATTTAAATTTCTATTTCTATAACGTAAATGCTAAACTACTGCAGTCTATAGATACAATATAAGTTGCTAAAATTGATTTAAAGTACACGCAAGTCGCTTCACAACTCGATTTCAATGCAAGATGTCTTAAATGTACGCAATACGCATCGCACCTCAGCTGGGTGCGGAATGCAAATGGCTTTATTTTAAACAATGGTTTCTTCCAGTTTCATTATAGCGGCAGGAGTATGCTTTAAGTCATACATGTTGTAAACACAGTTGCTCACATGGGTGCGTAAATGCGTATTCTGAGTTCTGACAAAAGTACAGACAAGAACAAAATGATAACTAAGATATACATTAATCTGTAACAATTGAAGAAATAAAATTTAAAATGTTTAATTGAACAATTCTCGCGCTTTTGTTATTATTTTTAAACATTCTCTCGTCAGATAACTTACATCATTTACCGGTTTTTTAAATTATTCGGTATTAGTTTAATCATAGTCCGCTTTGCATAAAAAGCGAATAGTCAAATCTTTTACAGATATAAAAATATAACCATGTGTATATAGTCTTGACATAACAGACTGTATTTCTGCGTTAGTAACATAATTGAAAACAAAACGATGCGCCGTCGCATACTAACTGCTTCATTTGTTCTATTTGGAATCGATTTCAAACGTCTTATTGGTAGTTGGTGCCTCGCCTAATGACGCAAGATTTATTATGACGGGTTTATCTGTTCAAATGTAATTTACTTGTTTTTATGTTAATAAATGGTGGTGTAGGAAGAGTTAAAACTAGTTAGCTATCACAATAAACTTAGAAACGATGAACAAATCTAAATAAATGGAATTCATGAGTGTTTATAGTCTTTTAGCTTCATATTATTAACTCAATAATACGAATCATTTTATACTTTTAGTGAATTTATTTGCTTCTAACTATCTCAGCCAAAGCATATAAAATCGATTAAATTAATCTTTTAATGTCCCAATCGAAATTGTTGGTTACATTGTAAGTCATCAAAATAAGTGCCCTTACAAAAATATCTTTAAGGCCGGCCTTTTAGGTATAACCCGGCCTTAAATTTAAGTGTAGTGGCAATGTGCTTTCTTAACAAATAAAAGGTTAATAGTAAGCAAATCGGTTGTCTGTCGGTCTAAATTTTAGACTCTAAAATCATCTAGGTTATGACTTACTATTTAAATCAGGACAAGTTAAAAATAAGCAGTAGAGAAGATTTTTTAAACTGATCATACCGGGGTTCGCCCACGATTTAATGAAGTAAATTACTACGATCTCCTACACTCTTTTAGAAGCTAGACAAGTTTATGTTGTGTTGTGCGCATACGACGACATCCTACGAAAAATGCATTTTTTTTACTAACTTTTTTTTAAATATTTGAATCATATAAATATACGGTATACCTTTCGGTTCGTTTCTTTTAGAATTTTAAGACGGAAGTATTAGTTATTTTATAAATACTATTGAAAAATTAACTTCGTAAACACACATAAAATTTACATATTATTGAATTAAATAATAACGTAGGTAGATACTTTGAATACGATCACGGTAGGTTTAAAATTTAAACATCTGCAAACGCGTAATCAATTGATCGAAATCGAAATCGAAAATATACCGGTTTCAAACCGATTAATGTACTTCTGTTATGTCAATTTCCGTACGGGAACATAAAAAAAAATATAGTATATTATACATAGTGGTACTCACATATTAAAAATATTTATTATATTCGATTTTCAGTTTTCTTCAAAAATAATAAAAAATAATGCATATATCAATAGTAGGTATTTACATATACATAACTACAAGATAAGATTACACCCTTCATACTCAGATGTATCACCAGTACGTCAACGTCGAAATGAGGATTTGTATAAACAGTATGATCCATTTTTTATCTCGTCTAGGCTGATATCTTAGAGCTGACATGGGATACAATATACACTTGAAAAAAATCTCAGCCAATCAGTATCAAACAGCCCAAGTAGTCTGGTTGCTTTTGATTCGTGGTTCTGCTACTAGAAGCAAAGTCCGAGAGTACAAAATCCACTCGCCCCACGAATTTATGACGAATTTTCATTTTATTTAGGGGAACTGACTAATAGTTACTTCAATGATTAAAATAAGTTGTTCTGTGTGAACGGGACATTAGAAAATTGTTAAGTGAATTCGCCTGTCAGTCCCATCAGTTTCTAAAATATTTATTGTGAGTCTGATGTTGAGGAGGAAAAATTACAACAACATTTACCAATGGGGAGATCATTATTATTAGGGACATGCAAGTTCTATACATCGGAACTGCAAGATAAAGTCGTTCATTCATTCATGTGTTTCACTATTAATAGATACAAACAGTAAGGATAATGACAGATACATTAGGTTGTTAATGGTTTTTACAATTATGTGTACCAACACTACCAACCGACAGGAATATTTTTGTGAGCGACTGTACAAAATGTATATTGGATTAGATTTGAATTTATAGTTTACATAGTCTGTATATTTCTGTTACTTTAAACAAAACAAATATTTTTTGTAGTAATATAAATGCGTGTCTTATTTTTAAAGACCGCACTACCACTGGTACCTACTGGCTCTGTGTCGCGTATTTTAAGCGATACAAAGAAACGAAGATTCAAGTAGGTACTCTAGTAGATCTGTAGATCACACTAATAACAAAATTACGTGACTCAAATATTATTTCATTCAAATACATAAAGGAAAGTGCGCTCATCAATGGAATGACTAGTAACGTCAGGTGTGTCTTTTTTAGGGAAGACAACAATTTAATTTGGCCATGGGACAGCTGCCGCAATTTCAGGAAAAACGCACTTTTGCCAGGAAGCGGAAACCAGCTGTGCACCGAACCGCGGTTGACGTAGGTATTAAGCCGACGAAATTGCATTTGTAAGGCTCCTCCAATTTCGGCGAGCATTAAAACTCGACATTTTATTCACAAAAACTGCTGTGACAGTTGAATATTTTCGGATTGCGTGCAAGTGCTTTTTAAAAAAAAAGTATTTGCATTTTAATTCTGTGACAAAGAAAATACAAGACACTTTTAGAGGTGACATCAAGAATTTAGGCAGGTATTTGATACCTACCTTACATTCTAATTTCAAACTTGTTTTATGTGGCCTTAATTTAAATGGGACTGACGACTGTTTACAAGTTTTTTAATGTTACCAGTCTATTGTCATGTTACAAGGTATCAACGGTTTTTTATACATTACCCACACATAAAAAAGTTGTGCAAGGTTGTTCATAACAATAGCACACAAAAATAGGTACCTATATCAATCATTGGGATCAGGAAGTCAGATGTTTTATGCGTTTTAAGATAACAAAATATTTTAATGGTTTGTTTACTAATAGACGTTTTATCTAAGACACTGTGACTCATGAATATGATTTCGTTCTAAGATTAATAGGTGGGCATTAGATATGTAAATAATTTCCTGCATATAGCACTTTTGGAACACAGTGTACCTAGTCATATTCGTATTTGAGGAAGTAAAGGCACATAGTAATCTTCATTCCTTCACTTAGTAGTTTGGTACGAACAATTGGTATGGTTGCCAACATTGCTGAGGTCGGTTATATAGGTTTTTGAAAATTAATGCTGCGTTAAGAATACCCATATGCCTACCTATTTAAAGAATTTTAAAGGAAGGACGAATACCTAAAAATCTATAGAAATTACTTAAATAACCATAAGTAGGATTTTTTTGTGATTTTATTAGACTTATGAGCCACTTTTAAGAGTTTATTGTTTAGTTTTTTTATTCATGGCTATGCTAGCTGGCTACAGCTAGTACCCAGGTAGGATACAAATAAATTGTAGATTTGGCGACACTGTCTCCAATGCCGTGGATTTTATCGATAGGGATACACAAACATAGGTAGGTGTGCCATAGAATACTGAAGAGTGCAACTTGCATCTTATCTAAATTCAATAGCAGGGTGTAGGACCGCGCCGGCCGGTTTCCGAGCTTCGTCCACCCGCCTACAACAGCACTCCAACCAGTTTTACGCCAATTATGTGGGGCTATTCGATACGATATAAACAACCGACAAGAAATGCATTCAATACTCACACACACACACATTTAAATACAACGTTATAGGTGTAAGTACCAACCTACACTAAATTAAAAATATAAATTGTGGTCTTGAAATTAGTGTTTATAACTTATTGGTACCTACCAACTTAATTCTAAGATTGTTATTTACGCCACAATCTATCGTCAGGTTACTCGAAGAATGTAATGTGTCGCAATCAAAGAGTCTTTGGTCGCGATGTTTAAAGTATTACCTACCAATATTTATTTATAAATAGTGTGCTTGTGGATAGGGAGCTTGTAGCGAGTCTGATATGAGTAGATGCTCAAGTTTCCTATAAGTGTACGAAGCCCAGCATTTCGCAAGCCATTTGTTATGTACCTAGGTATAAAGTTTGTGTTTACGAATCACCCACAGAACACAGATCTAATAAAAAATCTAGATCTGTGCCACAGAAAGATAGGTAATAAGAAACTTTTAGGTACCTAATAAATAAGAGATGAAAAAAAAGTACTGTAAACAGATATAAAACTACTTACTTTTTACCGATTTTATCGCGTTTTATTGATACTCGTAGGTACCTAGCTAGGTACCATTCCTGACATCGAAACGTCGGCCTTCCGAAATCTTGTGGAGCATCCATAGCCACTGATAGGCCGTAGGGGTAATGTTATACGTCTTAACGTTAAAATTACTAACAGCTACCTTTAATATCAGAATTTATATTGTTTAGTTAGGATCCAATAAATAAGTTTCTTACCTGATCCTGTCAGAAATAATTTCTGGTTTGGATAACTTCTTAGCCGGCGTGACGGCGTGCGTCGGAGCGTGAGTAGGACTGGTTGACGGCTCGGAGGGGGCCGAGGGCGGCGAGCAGGAGCCAGAGCTGGACAGGCTGAAGGCGCGCGGGCGGCTGTCCGGAACTGCCGGCGTGCGCCCCGACCGCGTGCGCCGGCGACGCTTCTTCTCCTCCTCGGCGCGGACCGCAGCCCCCGGTGGTGCCCAATCCAAATCTTTCTTCAAATGCCCTCGGCCACACCGGCAGCCGCAAGCCTTGAATGCCAGATCATACCCTTTCTTGGTCCATAAATTCTGATGCCTCTGGCGTTCTGACCAGGAACGCGCACGGCCGCATGACTTCAAATAAGCGAGCACCCCGGCCTCCCATTGCTCAAAGCACTCTCGGTGCATGTACCGGCCGGCGGCGCACGTGTCGTTGTTGCATAGCACGCGAACGGCATCTTCGATGCGTACCGGTTCCCGAGGGCGAAGGCACTCGCCGGGGACGCAGCACCCGCGAGCTTCCTCCGCCTCGCGCTCGCCGGTGGCGCCTTGCCGACGCGGAGCCATGCCACGATCGACTTGCCAACGAAAACGAACGTGTTGCGCGGAAGTAGTGGAGCGCGTCACTCGAGACACATGCTTGCCACAGCGCGAGCGGCCGACTAATAACCGCGAGTGAACGAAAGCGAAATTTCAAGAGCGCAGCGCGTCGCCGCGCCGCCGCGCCACCCGCCTGTCCTGCACGCGGGGCTGACCTTGCGGCGCAGAGGGGCGCGCGGCGGTGCAGCGAGGGGCGGGCCGATGCGGCCGACACGCCGGCGGTGGGGAGAAAGTGCCTAGCGAATTTTCACTTTCGCGCGATAGCGAGTGCGGAAGCGGAGGCGGAGACTGTTGCTGTTGCGACAAGCGGACAAACGGCCACACAATTGTTGTTGACACGATTAGGGTTGCCACCCGCACTATAGTCAGGTACTTTAATATTGATAGTATGTGCTGGCACTAGAAAGGTAATAGGTGAGTAGGTAGGTAGGTACTCCCCTTTTATTTTTTTGTCTTTACGCAGTGTTAATTGCTAATGTGACTTTATGTGACTGTACAGTGGCAGAATTATTAAAATAAGTCAACCCTCGAAAACTTACTTCATAAGTACATAAGTAGGTAGCTACTTAATTACACAAAAGCAACAAAAAAATATTTTTTAACGAAATTTACTTATCTTATTAATTACCTACCTACCTACTAAATACATATGTTAGTACCTACTTATCTATACTAATATTATAAAGCTGAAGAGTTTGTTTGTTTTTTTGCTTGAACGCGCTATTCTCAGGAATTATATCCATACTTTTATAATATTATTCCGCCCACGGCTTCGCCCGCGTGGTTTATTGGTTTATTATACATATAAACCTTCCTCTTGAATCACTCTATCTATAAAAAAAACCGCATCAAAATCTGTTGCGTAGTTTCAAAGATTTAAGCATACAAAGGGACATAGGGACAGAGAAAGCGACTTTGTTTTATACTATGTAGTGATAAAGCTGAAGAGTTTGTTTGCTAGAACGCGCTTATCTCAGGAATTACTGGTCCGATTTGAAAAATGATTTCAGTGTTAGATAGCCCATTTATCGAGGATATATAGGCTATAAGTATATCATCACGCGTCCCGTTTTGAAAAATGTTGCAATAATGAGAAAATGTACTCCTTTTAAATGCAGAGAAGCCGAGAAACCACGCGGGCGAAGCCCTGGGCGCAAGGCTAGTCTCAAATAAAATAGATTAGGTCAAACTATCGAAAAGTTATCGAATCAATGATTATTTATTAATGACCTTATAGGTTTAAATATTATAATTTATTAGATTATAATAGGTATCTATTTTAAATATGTAGTTGAGCATTGTTAGTTAGGTATGTAAGTATCAATTGATGTTTTTTCTTAGGACCAACAAAATTTACCTATTAATTCTCGAATGTATGTTAAGATTTATAGCATCTGGTGTCGTAGATAAGGATATTTATATTAAACACATACATACGTTATACTCTCCGTCTAGTCCCACGAACTTATTTGCGTTTCATCGGAAGTAAGTACAGTTTGTTCGAAATAACTCGTCTGAAGTTAGCCGTTCAGAACAGCTGTACCGGTAAAATCACTTTATTAAGTGTTTTATATATAAATAACGAAATTAGTAAGGAAAATAATCACGAACACGAATTTTTTACAGCGCTAAAATTTGTCTTTACACGGAGTCTTTAGGTACATTAAAAATTACCTCTGCAATCTCCCTTGTAGATAACTCAGACGCGCATAGTTATTTCGAACAGACTGCACCTAAAGGGAAAATACCGTGTGTCACAGTCATTTATTAGCAATCACTGCCATATAGACAATAGTTATACACAACATTTCATAAATTAAATTTCCTATTACAGTAATGATCAGAACGAACCTGATTATAAAACAATACACCTGAAAATATATACGTCATTGGATAAAGGAATAATCTTTACAAGAATTAATTGTTAACACCCTAATTCACTGTCATTGTGTTCAAAAAACTAAGCACTTATTGAATACGTTGTCCGTGTGAATCGACGCGATGTCTCAAAGCGCGCACGTGTTTGATGGGGACGCGTATGAAAAGACCAAAGGAACAAAAATCGCCTTGTTCCGTAAAACCGGTCCAAGGCTGAGGGCCCGAGTGCTTCACTCAGAGGGCATAAAGAAACTAGTGGCGTAACGTCGTGTGACCCAATTTTATTCCAACTTACTACTTGGCCAGGTGATAGGTGCATTTCACAGGGAGGGGAACTCACAGGAACACGTGTATCGAAACACCAGCGACGTATATACCATTGACCAACTTAATTTTGCGAGGCTGTAACACAAAGTCCTCAGAACGGAACTCTATGTTCCCCCCTATAAAGCAAAGGACGCCATTATAATTTATTTTACATGAATAAAAACGTTGGCAAAGGAACTGCGTCTCAAATAAACAAGTTTCAGCAATATTATTATGGAGCTTTTGTTTGTAAGACCCGCCATCTGTGTGACCTCTGAATAGCCATTCAATATTATTTATTCATAAATAAGTACGTAAATAAGGATAAGTTCTGTGCATCTGGCTTTTTATGCTTTCAATGGACGCTATCTAAATGTACAATATTCTAATTATGGACCACATATTTTACCAGAAAAATTGCAAATAAAAGCCAATATTGAAATTCTTTTGAGTCTAGCGAGGCAATATTGACTTGACTGTAAATATTTATAAAATTAAATAAATATTATTTTAGCATCGTTAAGTCTTGCAACATGCGTCATAAAAATTCAAATAACGAACACTGGTGGTTGTACATGTAACTAATTAGTGTTACCTCAATAATAAAATGTGGAATTACAAAGACATACTTGCCGTCAACAGTAACCGTATTTCATTGGCGAACTCGATGAAAATAATTGATACTTAGAAATGATTAAATTCATTCATAACGTTGACGCTGATGTAATAAATATTGACCTTTTCATGTTATAACGAGTTTGTTATAGGTAGATGCGCACAAAGTTTAATACATGCTAATAGTTATGTAGGTGTAAAAACGACAGCAGTTGTAAAATTTTACATAGAGCCCCTATTTCCTTTCGTGCAGTCAAGCGGACGTGCGGTGGGACATAAAAAATACGTGGGTATGTTGGTCAAGTGCTTGCGTCGTAGCCTTGGAGACGGTGACGGGTTCTGTACACATTTAGCTTCCATCGGAGACAACATCTTACGCATATTTGGTGTTTTAAACCTTAAGCTTATCTGCATTAGTACCTACTGCGTATTCCTTTTGATAGGATACGAAGTAATATTTGGTTCACTATATTTTCTAACACGGTGTTGGGAAACTGGTAAATAAAACTAGTTTATTCTTTTACCCGTAGCGACTGTTGAAAGATTTGGAAAGTCAACCATTCATGATTTTCGTAGATGTTATGATACCCGCATATTATACCTACTGATTCTTAAATTATAAATAAATACTAACCCGTATCAAAGGACCACACAACGCGATTATTAAGTTGGGTTATTTTTATCGGAAATATGAATAATGAGTGTATTGTGTAGACTCCATGAAAATATTTCCCCAAAATACATTAGCATTACACATGTTTAAAGGTTATCTCAAGAACTTAATGTATCAAAAACATAAATATGTGTTGAGTCACTCGAAATATTTTTATCAAAAAATTAAATGGTACCCTTGTTTCACCCCACTGACCCTTAAAACTTCATTTTTATTTGACCCACATCTATGGGATAATTGTTGGAGAATAAATTATTTAATTATTGCTTTTATAGGTCAGTGTATAATGCTAGCAGGTGCATGCTTGGATACACCTGCAGGGGTGTATCAAGGTCTCGGCAAAATGCGTCTTAAGTACGAAGTTACTTCGCGAATATAGATGAGTAGGTACCTGGTTATTGTTGGCTGTCTCTTGAGTTTGTAATGAAAATGTATTAATTTGGTTCCAGAAATAACACTCTTGTGTTGTTTCGGATGTTGGCATACGTAGTTGGATTAGGGTACCTGTTCAAGTTGGTATAACTTAAAAAAATACACAACTTGACTTAACTAAAATTAAAGGTCATGCAAGCGCCAAATTTATACGGGCTACTTTGATAGTTTATCTATTTTTAGTTAGTTAATTTATATTATTTTAATCTGAATTAGAATTGCTCCTAATATTCGTAACTGTATTTTTTGTCTCAATAAATAAGACAGGAAAAAATAGTTTCAAAGTACCTACATATGTAGGTTAGAATGTACTTGTAAAACATTTTCATGTTTTAAAAGCCTTTTTTGGAATAATAAAAATTAAATAAAATTTTACACAATACACAGTCGGTAAGTATGACTAAATGTACCTAAAGCAAATATTTTGAAATACGACTTACAGCTATCTATGCCATATCTCTGTGTCTACAGCTCAGGTGTTTAAATAACAAATGACGTGTCTAGTGCATTTCCGTGACCTGACAATGAAAAACGATTACCCATAAGAGTTCTTGCATAAAGAAAAGCTTTTAACTTTCTTGCAAGGCTTGCAAGAAAAAACGCAGGAATTGATTTAATAATAGGTACCGTCGACGGAAAGACCTCTAAGGAGTTTGTAGGTCGGTCGGTCTGCAAATAAATATAATAATAAGTATAGTATAACATTATGATAATATTGTTTATCCAATAATCTATCCTACTAATGTTATAGAGAGGTAAATTTTGTGAGTTTAGGATGTTGTAGGGCGTAATCTCTGGATCTACTGAACCGATTTTCAATAACGAATATTGATTTAACCTTTAAATCGAAACGCCGTAATGTTTGATTGTTAGCTCATTTTTGCTTTGTAGCAAATAATTTGGCAATTCGGTGGCGACAACCCTGGCAAGTTCTATCTCCTCAAAATAAATCACAACAAATATTTTTTATTTTTACTTAGGTATTATCCTGTTTATTCATACTTTTATCTATATTAATATTATAAAAAGGAAATATTATTTTGTACTGAACTGACATTGATAATAATTACATCTAGGCTATTTGATATCCCGCCTTATAACCAGGATCCTATGCAACTTTCAACCGGTTACTTAAATAAAAAATAAATCGAAAGTGTATAATTTTCATTCGAAGACAAAATTTTCCTTTTATTATTCCTTAATTTAAAAAAATATTTAGGCAAGTAACATTTTAACAGCTGCATGCAAATATATTAAAATAGTAACCGCCGTTGTTTTTTGCCAATTTACAATAATTTACTGTTCAGCAGAACTGATTAATTCCATTCAAAGCCAGACCAAGTTATTGATTAAGCCTATAATTAAAAACAGTCCCTTATTGGTCAGGCATTTAAATATTTTACAACATTGTGCGAGCCAGAGAATTTCACGGATGAACACAACCTACGCGTCGATCCACACACTTATGTATTGGTTATAGGCATCCTGCAAAACCGGTGGACCTTGATATCACAAAGGGACCCCTCGATCTGCGTGCTAACCTTGAGTTATTTTTAACCCACGCTGGCTGCATACGAATCCCGTCTGACGACTCCTTCCGAGTATTACATAATGCGAAATTATAGTTTTTTCTTTTTGTATAGCGTCTCCTTGAAAAGCGTGTGGCCCTGTCATTTTGGTTTTATACCCTTTGTTTTGGCTCGCACATATTTTATTTCTTTTCTTTGAATCGTAAAAGGAAGAGGCAATGAAGGGTTAGCGTTTTTGTGTTGTGGATTATTTATGGTGCGGAATAATGGGCGTTCGAGTTCGCGGCGAAATATTGGCTACAGCTGCGGTATTTTCCAAAATATTTAAGCGTTCGTTTTCGGTCACCCAGAAAGTTACAGTTCAGTAATGGCAGAGATGTGTTATTGGTACCTTTATGTGTTCGCAATGCTTTCAATCTCCCATTATCGCGGTAGCATGCATCCCCAATGTTACTACGTTGTTTGTTCACTAAAGGAAATTGGATACCGAATAAAAAGTACACTTCGGCAATACTTGGACCTGTGTAACTTGTTTCTCTTAATACATTCGTTGTTACATTCTTGTTGGTCATTTTGCGAAGAAACTGGAGATACAAGCTGGATTGTTTTATTATTTTTTGAAAAGCTTGCACATCTTAAACATACTATCTGCAATTCTGGCTGCAAGTTTTAAAATAAAAAATCGAAGCTCATAAATTATTGTCAAGTATTATAGCAGGTTACGACATAGGGTATTATGTTTCCTATTTAACGAAAGAACAAAGCAAATTAAACAGTTTAGTCATGTCATTGTCAATAGCATTATTTATGCATCCTCTGTTAAATAATGGAACTAACGAAAGCACTTGAACTCGAATAACACAATAAGTAAAATGTTAATCATGTGTGATTCATCCATTGTAGTTAACCTAATAGAAAGCGTATAAATGTCAATAAACGCCGTCGCTTCGGAATGCAAAAGCAAATTATATTCAAGATTAATCAGCGAATTGAAATCCTCTAAACGTTGAAAGCTATGCTCCGAATCCTGACTATGTTCCCATATCGTGTTCGAATCAATAAAACCTCCGATGTTTTTCTACAAAGCACGTTTCTTGGAACAATCTCACAGCTAAAGTTTCAACTTGATTGCATAACCGTGGGTCTAACAACGCTAAACATTGTAAAAGATTATTGACCTGACCTTAATAATTATATTTCGTCGAAACGATAGAACTATTTAGTTATCTCTTCATTAGCCATTAATTTATTAAATTAATGTAAAAGTGCCTGCCTCATTAGTCTAGTGTTCCTAAGCGCGACTGCTACGCTAGAGGTGCTGGGTTTGATCCCCAGGTCGAGCAAAGTGTTATTGGGTTTTTCTATGAAATTCTCAGTAAGTAGCAGCTCGGAGTCTGGATTTGTGCCCGATTAATGGCAATAGGCTCGCCACCTATGACATGGGACCTAAACATACCGGCGAAATGTGGGTGTACATTAGTACACCACTGTCTAACCCTTCGGGGAATACAGGCATGATGGTATGTTATGTTATGTAAAAGTATAAATACCATCATGCCTGTATTCCGCGAAAGGATAGACAAAGATGCACTAAATCCACCTTTCGCGGAATAAGTATGAATTTGGGTGTATTCCCACCCAAATTATGCCGTTGTACTTAGGTCCCATGTAGTAGGAGGTGAGCCTGTTGCCACTAATCGGACAAAAACCCAACTCTGAGCTGTTACTAGAACGAGAGAGAGAATGAGCTGCTGAATGAGAAATAATTTAGATTTTTAGTAGAACTGTAAAGTAAAAGACACTTTGTCGTGCCGCAGTCGCGCGTTACATACAAGTATGTATTCTGTATGTGTATTAAATTAGGTGCCATATGTAGAATCTGAACAGCATGTCGAGCATCATCCGCCATCGATATCGCCATTGTTTATGCGCTCCATAAACTGATCGCGCCATGTTCTTAAATAAATTAAAAAGGAGGTACCATTGAGATATAAGCTATTGAATCCAAGTCCAATCTATAATAATGAAGTATAAATTCTTAAGAAGCTCTTTTATTTTTTTGGTTAGTTACTGTTGACGACGCGTGGCACCGCTACAGAGTGGTGGCGACGCGCGGAACTATTATATTTTTCTTATAAGGTTTTATGTAAATAAAGAAAAAGGTTTTAGTGTTTTATTAAAAATAAATACAGCATTAGGGAGTGAGAGCCTGGCACACAGCCACAATATGTCAGAATAATTCTAGAATCGTTCTAGGATTTATTTGAAAGGCACTTGTTTCCGAACGATCCAGAGCCTTTCAGTGCTTCACAACGCTCCTAAGAGAACGGCCGGTCACGGGTCGCGCTCTCTCGTTGGTTTTGACTCGCATCCTGTGTTCCTCATTTCGATTCCCTTATCCTGGCACCTACAGTTACGTTTTTACTGGCTAAACCGCTGAATCAATTTTGTTGATGAGACAGACTGGCCCTTGGAGAACAGCTACCTTTTGTCTCAACGAGTCCTTTGGGATACACGGGAAATGGCGGGCTGGTTTCTGATAATTTCATCAATACGTCTTAAACTCATATTATAAATGAATGCGAAATTGAGATTGTTTGTTTGTTTGTTACGCTTTCATCAAAACTCATTCAGACGTTATAGGCTATTTCTTAGAATTTATTGGCAAAATCAATATTAACGCGAGCGATACCGCAGGCATAAGCATGTAAACAAATGCGAAAGACTTTATATTTGTTACCTCTTCACGTCAATCGTTAATATTTGGATAAAATATGGCAAAGAAATTGGTGGCATCCTAAGGAAGTATGTACGCACGGCTACACATCAAGCTATACAAAACCCGTTTACGCTGGCCTCTTATTGTATGGGAAGTCTTTACAATGCGAAATCCGCTTAAACTGGTTTTGTATAGGTTGACCTGTAGCCGTGTGTACAATAAACCATACTTGACTTGATTTAAACTGCGGGCAAGATTAGTATTTTGCCTAGGTTACTTTTGTATTGTTGACTTGCATCCATTCCATAATGTTTAATGGATATATTAATTTACATTTAAGAGCTATGTTCTTGTCGGTGCAGCAGCTTCCACAACTCCCTATTTTGACCTAAGGCCTGGTCATAATTAAACGCGCGATCTACAATTTATGTAAATGCACAAACGCACAATTATTTATATGTATATCTAGTTGCCAATGAAAGTCACACATCTGAAAATTGGTTTTCATATAAAAAAAATTGTTTTTATGTTCACAGTAAGATATTATTCAAATATGTTTTTTTTTGTTTATTAGAAGCGTGGTCATAATTTTAGTGTTGACGCTCACTCCAAAATTTAAGGAGCTAAAACTCGGTTCAAATTAATTCTAGTTAAGGTTAAACGAAGGGTCCAGTTGTAAATGACAATAAAAGCTCACTTGTTGAAGCGGTTTGCAGAAACTTGTTATCGATTGCATCGAAATACCAATTTGTTTTATTCCATCAACGATTTTAATTAAAGAGAATTGCTGATTTTGTTAATAGGGTCTGTTAAAGTTTATGATGACGGTTCCCTGAAATAAGACGTTGGGAGTTTTGCACCTGTTTGAGATATTAACAGGAGATAATGAAGTGTTGCAATGGTAATATAATTATTTGCTTAAATTAAAGTTTCGGCCTCAAACCGTCAGTAAACTCTTACTTTGGGTAAACTGGAGCAAATTACTGATGTTGTCTAAACGGCCCGCGATAAATACCATGGACTTAAGATCAGAATCTGCAGACTAGCAACATTCTGTTGTCGTTAATACCAATACGAAAATAATGAAAATATATGAGATCGCTATTGTGTTAAAATCTGTTAATGTTAGTAGAGGTTATAGAGTAGACGTTGGGAAATATATTTGCATACAAAAGTGTTGATACCGATTATGTTTTTTTTCTCTATTATAGTAGTATAGTATAAAGTACCTATGACAGAAACGGAGCGACTTAATAAATAATAATAATTTATTGACGTAAAAGATAAAACACTGGAAAAACACGAAGCAGTTTGACTTAATATTAGATTAAATTCTACGTTCAAGTTGAACTCCGGTACCCTAATTAAGATTCAACATAACTTCGTAGGTTTCAACCCATAATTTAACACCATTGCTTTTAAAAAAGATGAAGGAAAACATTGTGAGAAAACCGGCATGTCCTAGAACCAAAAATTCTTACACATGTGACATCTATCAACCTCAACCAACCTGCACTAGGCCCGCGTGGTGAATAACGGCCCACTCCCTCCCATCGAGAGGAGGCCTGGGCTGTGTCCCAGCAGTGGGAACATTATGGGCTGATTATACTATACTTATTCTATTCTTATTATATCTTCTACTTTATTGTTAACATTCATCTTTATTGGTCATCGCTTAAGGCTAGCGAATGTATCATGTGTAAGTTCTCAATAGGGCTACCGACATGAAGTAATATGTTGTAATGATTACATCAGTAACGAAGGTTACCTAAAGTTTCATAAGGTTTAAACAAGAAAAACTTTGAGCAAAACTGGAGCAAGTCAACATTTTCTTAATTAATTATTATCGATTTTATAATTCTTTAAAATTGGCAATCTAAACTCCGAACTGCTAAGTACTGATATTTGACAGAAAAACCCACTAACGCTTTTCTCGACGTGGGAATCGAACCCAGGACCTCTAGCGCTTGAGACCACTAGACTAATGAAGCAGTTAGAGACGTCACGAGAAAAAGAAGATGAGATCGTCTCATTTCCGGAAACAAAAGGGATGGTACTCAGCATTAGGTATGCTGCACGGTGCATTTGATGAGTGACGGCAGCAGCTGCTAAAGTCTTCCGGTGTGCAGAAGGCACCCCATATCTATGCATTGAACTTTAGAGTCATGATAGGATAAAATAGAAGTGCTGAAAAGACTTATTTATTCAGAGACTTAGTGCCTGATGCTTAAGCAAGCTAAATAAACTTAGTAGGTACCTCAGTTGTTAATTACCTTCTTATCATAATTTTGATATTTTAATAACTAAAATCAATTCCGTTAGTATTTGTTATTGTATATTATGAACAACGGCATACTTTAATTAAACCTTTAAACAAAATAATAAAGAAATAAAGATTCTTTGTCTCTTTTATCCAATTGGTTTAATATTCTCACGGTACCAAGCCACATGTTTTTCACTGCGTATATTTTGTTCTTATTGGACAGCCCTCCTTATGACATCATTTGACTATAAATTGGAGCAATTTTTGAATCAACTCGTGTTGGCAATAAAATTGGATTTGTTTATTTTGTCTTTTAAACTCATTATAGTCATCTGCTGTAACGAGTGCAGTTATTTTAAGATGCTTTTGTTTTGAGTTAGTCAATAAGACAACGAATAATGTCATAAGAGAATAATAACAAAGTTTATGATGTATATATAGGTATAATATGTACTGCGCTTGTAAGGAAATAAAAATGGCTACTAAATATCTTTGCCAAAATCAAGGCAGTTGCGTAATGCAAATGAGATTTTTTATAGCGCCACGGTGAATAATATTAAAGGTACCTCAAGTAGAGCAATAAAAATAGGAAGTGATTAAAAAGATATAACATTTTTTTATTAAAAATCCCTTTGATATACCGTTCATAATCACTACGACAGGAAAGAAATATGACATCAGTAAAATTATAATGGGCCGCCTCGTAAAGCGCGCATTTGAATAGGAAAGTTACATATCAAAAATTTTCAGTGATCCGTGTTTTACGAGTTTGTCGTAAACGTGTACTTAACAGAAAGAATAAAGGGACCCCTCAGTTCGGTTCTGTGTTTAAAAATCTATGTGAGCATATGAGGGGATCGGCTCTCGTAATCAGTTCGCGAACAGCCAAAATTTACGATGTTTCCACATTTTAATATCTACATAATATGTTATGGATTTAACCAAGCCTTTCAAAGGCAGCCATAAAAATAACATGAATCGTTTCATTCAAAAACCGGTTGGTTTTGTTCTGTGCAATCAGAAAGAAAATGATGGATTCGTGTGTAACTTCCGGTGCTGTAAATTATAAATCAAATTAAATTGCTAAGCTATTATAATATTTATAGATCGTGAAGTCGTTACATATGCATTTAACAAATTAGCATGGTTGTAACTAAATAAATGTTAACCTAGCTCATACTCGTAGTAAATGTGTAGAATTTTGTGCGAAATCCGACCATGATTTACGTTATGATTTCAATTTCAACATAGCTGTTGGCATTGAACGAAATAAGGCTAAAAAATCCATTGTATAAAAGTCATAAATATAAAATGAAGCCAGTCCCTCAAGTAACCAGATGCCCATTGAGAAACATAATAAGATTTACTTATTTTGAACTTAGCTAAAGGAAATTCAGGTGGACTAACAATACCATAGGGTCCCTTGAGGCTTCCCTCTTTGACTATTTTAATAAGAAAAAAATCCTATTGCCTCCAAAGCGAATTACTTTCAAACGAATAAATAAATGAACTGAAGGATCACGAGATTGAATTAGAAAAAGAATTCGTGTGTAATAAAGAAATCTGTTCATTCATAAAAGTTATGAGGGTTGATCACAATGAGGAAGTCGAAGTGTACGATGATCTAAGGCGTTGACAATGACGGCAGGTATCGAACCGGAAAAGGGATCAGTTTTCCTTTTGATGTCACATCAAAAAGGCTCTTAAAAGGAGAAGCCAATATTAGAGTTAGTGAACTTTCTGAACTCTTAGAAATTAGGTTAAACGCACACTACGTCGTATCATGCCATACGATGAATGTTATACCAGTAAGTATGAATATATAACGTAAATAATCGTTGCGGTTACTAAAATGTCTTATTGTAATACTGGACGTTGACCTAGTCTGGAGTCCCATTTTGTCATAATCTAAATTAAATACTTTTATTATTTTAATCATGCATGTCGCGGTGATGGATTCCTTTTATTAAAATTTGAACAGCTTCTTATAAAAGTAATGTCTCTCAACAATTTTCATTTAGCTTTTCTCTATATTTATGATCGTTATTCACATCTTACTATTAAATTTTTCCTAGACGTTTTTCATTGCAGATTTAATACGTTCCTTTCCTTCTTTTAAGTATCAAGCTTCACAAAGCCAGAGGTGTATTTTATACGCAGGCATTATTTTTGAGGAACCAACCCACAAAAATCATATTTTCGCCTCAGCACTCTCTCTTGTTTTACAGTTTTTTTACTGCAGCCACTTTACGAGCATCGGTGATGGGAGCCACTCTTCTTTTACAACCGAGTAACAGTATTCTGAGACCTCGAAGATCGCGTGTTTGGTACTAATTAAACGTCTTAATGGCAGTCCAACTACGTGATTCGTCTAGCACCGCTGAATAATGTGTTTCTTACGTCGTTTTATAGAGAACATCGCAAAAGTTTCAGCAAAAATGCATTACCCACATGACATATTGCATTCATATGGTCGGATCGAGGGGATTCAAATTTAGCTCCTTACGTCATGAGAGATGTTTTTAAATTAATACTTATATACCGATTGTAAATCTTGTCGCGCATTAGAGATGTCGTCGTCTGTAAATTGGAAACACCTCGGCTTCACGCTCAGTCGGGGGCTCCTCTCGTTCTATTCCTGTTCCTGACACCACCGCCCCAGGACACGACGCGTCTTTGTTACAGACAACGCAACGCGTTGTAATTATTTCCACTTGTACTTTAACGTCATCGTCTCGATTAGTTAGAGCGTTAAAATTTGGACTTGATTTTATAATATAAACATGACACGAACAGTGTGTTGTTTTTTGTTACCATTCAGCTTTGTATTCTCTCCTCATGACTGGATTTGAAATATGACCCTCTATATCGTTGTAACAATCATCTCATATTTCACTGTAATTATGTTGATTGACGACGGAATTTCAATAGCTGTAAATATCATTATGTACAAGCGAGCGATCAGAATTTTTGTTCCTTTTAATCAAACCGCCTTTCGAACCGCTCTCACGAGTGGATATTTATCTTGAGTCTGTACAAACAAATGTAGCCGTGAAACCATTTCATCATTCAGCACATTGTCGTCAGCGGCATGCGAGATGGGTACTGACGCAACCGCACGCCATCGCTCCTTGAGGACAAAGAGTAGCACCAACTTGAAAAAATAATATTTTCTCAGAGTTGTGTTGTCGCGGGTGTCACCGGCCGTGATTTACGCCGAATCTGTCAAGTTTGGAGACAAAGAAGTCTTGTTGGAAATCGCGGGAGCATGATGTCATGCGTTCAGGAGCCGCCTTAACCGTGGCCCCTAATTAATAGAGCGGCTTTTACGGCCCGCTAGAGTAATATTATTCCGAGATGTTTCAAAGAAAAATAAGAAATATGCGTGTCAGCCCGCGTTGTTTATGGGCCAATGTTTATTGTGAACGCTCCGAGCTAAAGTCGAACTGAGAACCGATGCTTTGTTTTGTTCAGAATTTATTACGAGTAGGTAAAGTTCGTGAAATCAATTCAAAGGCATGCCTCGTTAGGTGAGCGCACCTTTCTATTTTCTGATTCTTTGTATTTTATTTCTAAGATTATCTAGATATTTTTATTTGCCATTGTTATGGTGATACTTTAATTATCTACTGTTTTTTTACTAGAAGGTATATTACACATGTACCTAGGTTAAGGTAACTAACGAAACGTAATAATAATATTTCGTTTATAAATAACAAAGATGCATTGTGCTGCGTTGAATTACTACGATTGAATGAATGAATGAATCACTACTATTGAATGAAATTTGTGAAAGGATTCATATGTACCCTACATGCAATTTAGTCTTGTTGTTACTCCAGCCTCATTGGTTAGTGGTAGTGGTGACTGCCTCATTAGTCTAGTGGTCCTAAGCGCGACTACTACGCTAGAGGTCCTGGGTTCGATCCCCACGTCGAACAGTGTTATTTGTCTGGATTTGTGCCCGGTTAGTGGCAATAGGCGCGCCCCCTATAACATGGAACATAAACACACTGGTGATATTTGGATGAACATTAGTAGACCTCTGCCGTAACCCTTCGGGGATACAGATGTGATGTTATGTTATGCTACTCCAGCCTGGTATAATAAATGACTAGAATACAGGGTCCTTGGTAGGTGTCAGGGCCGTAGAGAAATGCGCAATTGAATACCATGCGTGGCTTTCATGCATTGTAAGCTGCATGGAAGCCGGTATGCATGTCGCCGGTGGCGAAGCGACTAAGTAATTCGATAACTATTTATTGCAAGTCAACTTTACTCTAATGTACGAGATACGAGTTACAACTTAAGGTACTGCTATTGACTACAATAAGTAATCTATTACACTTCTAAATGTATTTTGATAAACGGAACATTTAATTAGAGAATAAGTAACACAAAAAATACATGAAGACTTTTTAGTTAGGAGTTTCAAATCAAATCAAAAGTCTAATTTAATTAATATAATTAATTAATTTATTATTATAATAAATTAATTAATTATATTATAAATTAATTTATTATTATAATTAATCTAATTAATTAATTAATTATTATAATAAATTAATTAATTATATTATAAATTAATTTATTATTATAATTAATTTAATTAATATAATTATTATTTTTTATAATTAATTAATTTAGACTGCCTCATTAGTCTAGTGGTCCTAAGCGCGACTGCTACGCTTGAGGTCCTGGGTTCGATCCCCAGGTCGAGCAAAGTGTTATTGGGGTTTTCTATGAAATTCCCAGTAGCAGCTCGGAGTCTGGATTTGTGCCAATAATGGCAATAGGCTCGCCCCCTATTACATGGGACCCAAAACATACCGGCGAAATGTGGGTGTACATTAGTACACCTCTGCCTAACCCTTCGGGGATTACAGGCGTGATGGTATGTTTATGTTATGTATTTATTAATTTATTATTAAGTATCGTAAATTAATTTATTATAATTAATATAAATATTAAAATAATAACTCAGAAAATCACATTTTGTAGATTAGCAACGGTAAGTCAAACTTTATCTTTCGAATGTATAACCCCTCCAGCGTAGACGAGATTGTGCAGGAAAATGCGTCGTCACTGGTTTGCCCAATGTATCAAGTGTGTAATAAAAATACCGGTCAAGTACGATTTGCTCGCAGTTCAGGGGTTCCATATTAAACTACGATCACAACCGCGATACTACTAAGTTTTTTTGGTCACATAAAAAAGTTGAACGTAAATAAAGCCGAACAACAAAATCGGAATTGGTTCAAAAATAAGGAAGTTATAAGCATTTTCATATCGGCTTGTGACGTCACAATCCAATATGCCATACAATTTCTATATTAACCCACTTTTGCGGGGAAGGAACAAAGAATCTTCTCTCAATTTCCATCAAAAACTTTAAACGCTTATATCTTAAAACTTTATTAGACTGATTAAATATAAATATAAACCAGGATAGAAGCCCCACTTTTTGAAAACACTTTATTACAGCAAGATATAAGTGACTTGCTTTGTACACAAAGCAAGATTATTTGTAAAACGGGTAGGTAGTTTGGGAAATGTCTCCAAATTAATTTATAGACGAGGTGAATTTTACTACTTAAGTAAAGTAGTAAAATTCACCTGCCTACTATTAATATATTTAATTACAAACCCAAGAAAATCCGTCGCCCATATCTATTAACTACCCCATATAATATTTCTAAACGATCTTACCTTAATACACTATCAGACTTGTCAAAGTAACTTCCACCAGCAAAGTAAATTAATAACTCCTTATACCTCTGAACACTAACTACTCTGTAAAGTTTTTGACATTAGGAACTAAAATCCGTTTAAGGGTTGTTGAGGGAAAATAAATCAGAGACGGCGCCTGGTCGTTCATCGAACTCTTAGAGTTGGGAACAATTGGTGCGGAGATGTAAATTAAATCGAGTAGCTGTCGCGAGTCGGGCTAGGGTCCCGCCGGGCAATGACTCGGCAGAAGTACAACTTATGCACCAGGTACGTAACTAAAATAACAATATATCTATTCGATTATATGTACCTATATTTCATAATTTGTACTTGTTTTGTAATTTGGAGTGTTTAAATTTTTGGAACTGTCAATGTGGAAATGTCATCTGTAGATAATCGTGCATTCTCTTTTTGGGATTGATGTGTATTCAGAGCGGTAAATTATGAGGAACAAGAACGGCAATGCATTCTTATAAACTGAGTCAAATTTGGAAACACTATTTAAAAAAATACTAAAATTAATTAGAAAATTAGCTACAGAACCTTTTATGACAAAGTGAGATATAATTTACACTGATAAGTTTTTGTGCCCCCGTTGGCATTGTAGGCAAAGATGGAACGAGATTGGTAGTATGGTTTTGGAACCAGCGCGACTGCTACGTTAGAGGTCCTGGGTTCGACTCCAAGATCCGAAATTATCAGTAGCAGCTTGGAGTCTGGGTTTGTGCCTGGTTAATGGTAATAGGCTCCCCTTATTACCTGGAACCTAAACATACCAGCGAAGTGTGGATGTAAATTAGTACTTACACCTCCACCTAACCGAAAGGGGAATAAAGGCATGATGTTTTTTAAACAAACCATTGTTTAAAAAAAACCTAGTTATAAAAAAAACTGTGAAGTGCGGACAGAACTGAGTTGGTTTTCTATCCAACACATTCACTAGATGTTCGATCCCCTCTTAACATGTTCGCAACGAGTTCTTTTTAGTTTTCTAACAAGTTTTCTCGGAGTCAAACGTTTGTCAGTTGGAGTGGACGTGAAAATCTCCAGTTACCAACTTCTAGTACGTGTTCACGAAATTGTCACAATAAGGTATTTATTTGCACTGAGGTAAAGTAAGTAGGTGGAAAGTGTTTAATTAAACACGATTTTACTTACAGTTACTTACTTTAAATTTTACGGTACGATTCCCGGGTTGAGCAAAGTGTTAGTGTTATTCAATAAAATTCTCGGTAGCAGGTCGAAGTTTGGGTTTGTGCTCGGTGCATAGCAATAGGCTCGCCCCGTATTGCATAGGACCTTAAGAGGATAGTATCCGCTTCGCGCCCCATACAAACGCAGTTTGGCCCTTGCTTGAATTTTAAACAATGAAAGTCATTGAAATTTTGCAGTAACAATCTTATCATTAATATACGTGTTTCTGTAATATAAAATTTCATTTCAATATACGGTTAAAAAGTTACACGAGCTCAAAGATTGGCAATTTTCGTTGAAAAACGGCCCAACTTTATGCTAGTATTTCTCGACAATGTATCAATACAGAAACATTCTGATTCGAAGGAAACCCAGATAATATAGTGAATATTTTTTTACAAGATTTTTTTTTTACATATTAGCAATATTATAGGAGTAATCTCCAAAATTCGGAACATACGAAATACGCGTGAAAATGTTGTTGTTTCTCCTCTCGGGCACGCGTTCGCATCGCGAGGGATAGAGACAGCGACAACTGTGCAACATTGTTGCGTTCGCGAGGGACACTCCTCTTAACATACCGGCGAACTGTGGGCTTACATTAGTAAACATCACCCCAATCCTTCGGGGAAAACAGACGTGACAGATATATGTGATATGTATGTGATACTCGTAGCTATAATTTAGAAAAAACTTTTGTTCACCAAAGTGCTTAAGAAAAACTGAAATTAAATGAATATATTTTGGTGGAACTTCGGCACTGACTGTGACACTGACCTTCTATGGCAACCTCTTCTATGGGAATCTCCAGAGTATGACAGGGTACTCTACCTAACACCATATTCAAAAAAAATGTTGATGAAAAATTCGCCTCGGACTGCCTCATTAGTCTAGTGGTCGTAAGCACGACTGCTACGTTAGAGGGCCTGGGTTCGATCCCCAGGTCGAGCAAAGTCATATTGGATTTTTCTATGAAATTCTCAGTAGCAGCTCGGAGTCTGGATTTGAGCCCTTGAAAAGTACGATTGCGCTGCAAGTAAGATGTTCATGATGTATGACATATCCATAAAATAAAATCAGTCAAGTATAAAACGTGCCGTCAGTTAGGACAGGTCAACTCAAGCCATAACTGGCTCTATCTTCAAAAGGCCCGTTCAGATTTTGCCCTACATTGTAAAACTCGCATATGTATGATATCACTATTGTCTGGACTTTAAAAGAGACCATGATTATCTGAGTTTGTTTTGACGTTTCTTCTCAGAGGTCGTCAGATAGGAAATGTCGGCGCCATCTAGTTTAAAAAAAATATGTAAAAAAAATCGGTTTGTAAAAGTGTAATTAAAAGATCTATTTACAGAAATAACGAAAGTGGTAAGCAAAGAATAGACACCATTGCTATCTCCAGAAGAATAGAATTGCGCTGCAAGTTAGCTGTTCACGATAACATGTCCATAAAATAAAATCAGTCAAATATAAAACATATTTCCCGAACTTGATTTGGCGAGGAAACATAATTCTCTAGGATACCCGTCATTACCAGCTGCGCGCTGCCTGCCTCTAAAGATGCGGATCCGGCTGTTGTTTGTGCAATGTTATCATATCTTTGCTTACCACTTTGGTATAAGCATCACGAACGAAAGTGGTAAGCAAAGAATAGACACCATTGCTATCTTCAGAAGAATAGGATTGCGCTGCAAATTAGATGTTCACGATGACATGTCCATAAAATAATCGGTCAAGTATAAAATATATTTACAAAAATTGAATTTGCGAGAAAGCACAATGCTGTAGGACACTCGTAATTACCGGCTGCTCGCTGCGTGCCTCTAAAGATGCGGAGCCGGATGTTGTTTGTCCAATGTTATCGTATCTTTGCTTACCACTTTGGTATAAGCATTACTAACGAAAGTGGTAAGCAAAGAATAGACACGATTGCTATCTTCAGAAGAGTACGATTGCGATGCAAGATGTTTATAATGTATGACATGTCCATAAAATAAAATCAGTCAAATATAAAACATGTATCCCGAGCTTGAATTTGCGAGAAAACATCTGCTGTAGGACACTCGTAATTACCGGCTGCTCGCTGCGTGCCTCTAAAGATGCGGAGCATGCTGTTGTTTGTGCAATGTTATCGTATCTTTGCTTACCACTTCGGTATAAGCATTACTAACGAAAGTGGTAAGCAAAGAATGGACACCATTGCTATCTTCAAAAGAATACGATTGCGCTGCAAGTAAGGTGTTCATGATGTCATATATAAAATATATTTACCAAAATTAATTTTGCGAGAAAGCATATGCTGTAGGACACTCGTAATTACCGGCTGCTCGCTGCGTGCCTCTAAAGATGCGGAGCATGCTGTTGTTTGTGCAATGTTATCGTATCTTTTCGTTTCCACTTTGGTATAAGCATTACTAACGAAAGTGGTAAGCAAAGATTAGACACCATTGCTATCTTCAGAAGAGTACGATTGCGATGCAAGATGTTTATAATGTATGACATGTCCATAAAATAAAATCAGTCAAATATAAAACATGTATCCCGAGCTTGAATTTGCGAGAAAACATCTGCTGTAGGACACTCGTAATTACCGGCTGCTCGCTGCGTGCCTCTAAAGATGCGGAGCCGGCTGTTGTTTGTGCAATGTTATCGTATCTTTGCTTACCACTTTGGTATAAGCATTACTAACGAAAGTGGTAAGCAAAGAATAGACACCATTGCTATCTTCAAAAGAATACGATTGCGCTGCAAGTAAGGTGTTTTTGATGTCATGTATAAAATATATTTATCAAAATTGATTTTGCGAGAAAGCATATGCTGTAGGACACTCGTAATTACCGGCTGCTCGCTGCGTGCCTCTAAAGATGCGGAGCCGGCTGTTGTTTGTGCAATGTTATCGTATCTTTGCTTACCACTTTGGTATAAGCATTACTTACGAAAGTGGTAAGCAAAGAATAGACACCATTGCTATCTTCAAAAGAATACGATTGCGCTGCAAGTAAGGTGTTCATGATGTCATGTATAAAATATATTTACCAAAATTAATTTTGCGAGAAAGCATATGCTGTAGGACACTCGTAATTACCGGCTGCTCGCTGCGTGCCTCTAAAGATGCGGAGCATGCTGTTGTTTGTGCAATGTTATCGTATCTTTTCGTTTCCACTTTGGTATAAGCATTACTAACGAAAGTGGTAAGCAAAGAATGGACACCATTGCTATCTTCAGAAGAGTACGATTGCGCTGCAAGTCAGATGTTCATAATGTATGACATGTCCATAAAATAAAATCAGTCAAATATAAAACATAATATCCTGAACTTGAATTTGCGAGAAAGCATATGCTGTAGGACACTCGTAATTACCGGCTGCTCGCTGCGTGCCTCTAAAGATGCGGAGCCGGCTGTTGTTTGTGCAATGTTATCGTATCTTTGCTTACCACTTTGGTATAAGCATTACTAACGAAAGTGGTAAGCAAAGAATAGACACCATTGCTATCTTCAAAAGAATACGATTGCGCTGCAAGTAAGGTGTTTTTGATGTCATGTATAAAATATATTTATCAAAATTGATTTTGCGAGAAAGCATATGCTGTAGGACACTCGTAATTACCGGCTGCTCGCTGCGTGCCTCTAAAGATGCGGAGCCGGCTGTTGTTTGTGCAATGTTATCGTATCTTTGCTTACCACTTTGGTATAAGCATTACTAACGAAAGTGGTAAGCAAAGAATAGACACCATTGCTATCTTCAAAAGAATACGATTGCGCTGCAAGTAAGGTGTTCATGATGTCATGTATAAAATATATTTACCAAAATTAATTTTGCGAGAAAGCATATGCTGTGGGACACTCGTAATTACCGGCTGCTCGCTGCGTGCCTCTAAAGATGCGGAGTATGCTGTTGTTTCTGCAATGTTATCGTATCTTTGCTTACCACTTCGGTATAAGCATTACTAACGAAAGTGGTAAGCAAAGAATGGACACCATTGCTATCTTCAGAAGTGTACGATTGTGCTGCAAGCAAGATGGTCATGATGTATGACATGTCCATAAAATAAAATCAGTCAAATATAAAATATATTTACCAAACTTGATTTTGCAAGAAAGCATATGCTGTAGGACACTCGTAATTACCGGCTGCTCGCTGCGTGCCTCTAAAGATGCGGAGCATGCTGTTGTTTGTGCAATGTTATCGTATCTTTTTCTTACCACTTCGGTATAAGCATTACTAACGAAAGTGGTAAGCAAAGAATGGACACCATTGCTATCTTCAGAAGTGTACGATTGCGCTGCAAGTAAGATGGTCATAATTCATGACATGTCCATAAAATAAAATCAGTCAAATATAAAATATATTTACCAAACTTGATTTTGCGAGAAAGCATATGCTGTAGGACACTCGTAATTACCGGCTGCTCGCTGCGTGCCTCTAAAGATGCGGAGTACGCTGTTGTTTGTGCAATGTTATCGTATCTTTGCTTACCACTTTGGTATAAGCATTACTAACGAAAGTGGTAAGCAAAGAATGGACACCATTGCTATCTTCAGAAGAGTACGATTGCGCTGCAAGTCAGATGTTCATAATGTATGACATGTCCATAAAATGAAATCAGTTAAGTATACAGCATATTATGTTGTAGGACACTCGTAATTACCGGCTGCTCGCTGCGTGCCTCTAAAGATGCGGATCCGGCTGTTGTTTGTGCAATGATATCGTATCATTGCTCACCACTTCGGTATAAGCAATACTAACGAAAGTGGTAAGCAGAGAATAGACGCCATTGCTATCTTCAGAAGAGAACGACTGCGCTGCAAGTAAGATGTCCATGATGTATGACATGTCCATAAAATAAAATCAGTCACGTATAAAATATATACACCGAACTTGATTTTGCGAGAAAGCATATGCTGTAGGACACTGGTCATTACCAGCTGCTCGACGCCTGCCTCTAAAGATGCGGTTCCGGCTGTTGTTTGTGCAATGTTATCGTATCTTTGCTTACCACTTCAGTATAAACATTACTGACGAAAGTGGTAAGCAAAGAATAGACACCATTGCTATCTTCAGAAGAGTACGATTGCACTGCAAGTAAGATGTTCATGATGTATGACATGTCCATAAAATAAAATCAGTCAAGTATGAAACATATTTACCGAAATTGATATGGCGAGAAAGCATATGCTGTAGGACACTGGTCATTACTGGTTACTCGCTTTCTGCCTCTAAAGATGCGGATCCGGCTGTTGTTTGTGCAAGGTTATCGTATCTTTGCTTACCCATTTGGTTAAAGCATTTATCACTCTTATAGGAATTGTATGGAAATACAATCAGGCCTGCTTCCCCCCAAGGGAAGATGTTTCCCACATTTCTCCGGTACGTTTAGGTAGGTTTAGGTGGCACAAATCCAGACATCGAGCTGTTACTAAGAATTTCATAGAAAAATCCCATAACACTTTGTTCGACCTCGGGACCACCAGGCACATAATACAATTCCCATAGAAATCTCATAGAAAACCCCAATATCACTACTTGACCTGGGAATCTAAGAACCCAGGATCTCTAGTCTAGAAATCGTGCTTAGGACCACCAGACTAATGAGGCAGATCACGCTTATAATAGAATAATAATTATCATTCATAAAATATCCCGTCAGAGTTCTGTGAACCTCTCATGAGTTGATACGCTAGAGGTTCCGGGTTCTTAGATTCCCAGGTCGAGTTGTCACATTGGGGTTTTCTATGAGATTTCTATGGTAATTGTATTATGTGCCTTGTGAATGGCGATGGCTCGCTCCCTATTACTTGAGACATTACTATAAATTATTCATACCCCTGCCTAACCCTTTGAGGAATACAGGCGTGATGGACGCGCCACAATAACATCGGAAACACTAAAGAGCGACTGCAAGTATGAAATGTATTTACACACTCAAAACATCGTTCTATTAATACATAAGACGCATTATTGCGACTATACGTATTGTTTATATGTAGTACTTTTACATACCGTTTGTAGTAGTTTTCCAGTACTGACCTACCACAATGTAGTAAATGTTACGGGCATTGTGGCACGAGACAGACATATACAATTGGTTATATAAGTACATGACGCTGCGTAAGTACTTCATTTGTTACACATTTTCAATGTCACTGTGCAACGCAATACTTGACTGATTACATTAATGCCACATGAAAATTAATCAGTTTTGAACCGTAAATACTTAGAATTAGTGCAGTGATAGCCTAGTGATATGACCATTGGACTGCCAAGTCAAAGGTCTCGAGTTCGAATCCAAGGCACGCACCTCTATTTTTTCGAAGTTATGTGCGTATTAATAATTAATTATCACGCGCTTAAACGGTGAAGGAAAACATCGTGAGGAAACCTGCATGCTTGAGAGATTTTCTTGACGGCATGTGAAGTCTGCCAACCCGCAGTAGGCTAGCGTGGCGGACTATAGCCTAATCCCTCTCGTATTGAGAGGAGACCCGTGCCCAGCAGTAGGACAATGTAATGGGTTGATGATGATGATGATGAATCAAGGAAAACAAAACTTAATTTAAACCAATTCGAAAACAGTTAAGACAGTAAATTTTTTGTCCATCGTTATTATCCTTAACTAAACCTCTGGAATATATTTTAGATACTGAATGATAGATATGCATTCAGGACTGCTAGTATAGATGCCCTAAATGCGACTGCTACGCTAGAGGTCTTGGGTTAGATTCCCAGGTCAAGCAAAGTGGTATTGGGTTTTTCTATGAAAGTCTCAGTAGCAGCTCGGAGTTTGAATAATCTACCTGGTCAATAGCAATAGGCTTGTCCCCCCTATTACATGGGTGCTAAACATACCGGCGGGCTGCGGGTCTACATTAAGCACACCTCTGCCCAACCCTTCGGGGAATACAGGCGTGATGGTTAGGTATGGTACGTACAACCTCACAGGTCTATATTAGAATCATCACAACAACAACTTTTGTTCTAGGTATGACAAATTAATCAGATTATATTTCATCAGAATTTTATACATACAAAAATATATTCAAATTGAAATTACGAACTACAAGTTGCAAAAAAAGAGACTAGATTTGAAAAACTCCTATCTAGTGCCATAGTGTAATAAAATATAGAGTTTATTACACTATGCTAGAGCTAAAGCCAGGGGCGGGGCGCGGAGTCGAGTGGGGGTTGTTGGATTAAAAAATTGCTAAGGATCAGTTTCATATACGTATTTTGATAAGGAAGTCATTAGGTAGGTAGGTACCTACATGATCCCAGGGCTGTATCCTAACAGGCGGGTACAGGGGGGTCGTGGGGTGGTCTATTCTGAGGCCCCCACAGTGCCCCCCTCCATGTGCTGACGGTAGCCATCTGGGTGGTTTTAGTGGGTAAAAATCCCACACTGTCCGGTCTAATCCCTAAAAATAGGTCGCTTTTTGACGGTTTTCCACGCAAACAAAATGAAAGATAACAACATGATACCTAAACCAAAGAATGGCTTCGAATTATGGAGAACTAGCTTTCCGCCCGCAGCTTCGCCCGCGTGGGCAACACGATTTTGACTGTTTAGTTTTTTCCAATTCTGGCGGGAAATTGCAAATTATCCTTACATATCTTTCCGTCCGCTTCTTTGCTCGGGTAGACCACAAAATTTGCCCAAGTTTATTATTTACCGAAATATAAACGCAGCTTATATCCTTTCCCAAGGTCTAGTCTATTTTTGTACCAAATTACGTTAAAATCAAAACGGACTTTCATCCCCTATTTCATCCCCACACAGTTTGATTGACATTTCAAAAACCCCATATCAAATATTTATTTATTTATTTCTTCTTAAGTGCCTAAACACAAAGTTTCAGCGTTTATCTTCAACAATGACAAACTCCCATACAATTTTTCATCCCTTATTACAACCCCTTTTTTACAACAAAACGTAGCTTATATCCTTTCCCACGGTCTAGTCTATTTTTGTTCAAAATTTCATCAAAATCGGTTCCAGCCTAGGGTTAAACTTGAAAGCGTGACTTTGTTTGGACTTCTAAGCGAACTTTCATCCCCTATTTCATCCCAACACAGGTCGAAATTTTAAAAACGCTAGAACAAATATTTATGTATTTCTTATCAAGTGCCTTACTATAAAGTTTCATGGTTTTATCTTGAATAATTACGAACTCCGATACAAACTTTCACCCCCTATTTCAACCCCTTAAAAAATATTTTTGCAATAAAAGGTAGCCTATGTCCTTTCTCAAGCTTTAGTCTATCCCATTATCAAATTCCATCAAAATTGGTTGAGTGGTTTAGGCGTGAAAGCGTAACAGACAGACAGAGTTACTTTCGCATTTATAATATTAGTAGGGAATTAGGGATTAAGATAAATACTAATGTAAATATCCGCAGTTCCAAAACCTATACCTACGTTTTAGTTAGACTCATCCTTCTCCCCTTTTCCTAATTTATGTTAGGGTAAGCTTCCAGGCTAAAGAGATGCTGCTGAATATCAGTATTTTTTACGAAGCGACTGCCATCAGACCTCCTCAACCCAATTTCTGGGCTACACCGATATTCTAAGAATGAACAGATTGTCAGGCTTTTTGAGATTCTACTTCTAAAGATTAGGTGTATAGGTGTTCGTATGACGACGGGGACCTACGGCTTTACGTGCTCTAAACCTATACGTTTTATAACCTAGTCATAAAATATATTTGTAATGTAAGAAAATTCAACAAAAAATATACTTAAGCCAAATATTTACAAGTATAGTTGTTTAATGGTAATGGCAACGTTATCAGATGGCCTCAAAGAACCTTTAATCTGTCTGATTGAGCTCCCCACAGAGTACCTATTGAATATACTTTTCCAATGCGTCGCGAGCGCCTTTGGTTTTATTCATAGCACAGTTTTATTTTAACAACATGTAGCTTTTCTTTGTGCAATTCATTCAATGTTTCTTTAAAAGAACTTTTAAATAGCTATTTAGAAATTAGTAGATGTTAAATCAGCAAATAAACTGGTCCTTCGAAAAGAAAGTTTGGTAATAGGTATTTACCTAATGGTTTGACTGCGTTTCAGCACTAATTCGTCTGATAATGTAAAAAGGTCGTCGCACCTGCTATTAATGTACCTATAATTAAGACTTGAGTACATAAGGTACTTGAATTGAACTGATTCTTGTAGTGAAATCGTTAAATTGGCCGATGACATACCTATACATCCCTATTAGGTAGCCTCTTTTTTTGCGTTGGGAAAAATGCTCATGGATCATTAGTCGTTCTGGGGAGGCGACTGGAACCATACATGCCCACTAAAAATCGCACTTGCTTTCCCTTGCCTTATAGCCAAACCATGGTATTTGCGACATTCACCACTACTGACATCCCATTAAACCTGCTTCCCAATGGGTCAGTTGTTTATCTCCCTCGGTTCATCATGAGTTCGCCATTAACTTAATACAAATCAAAAACTACGAGCTGCTACTGAGATTTTTTTTTGTAATAGTAGGTACCTACATAACGATTTCGTAACATATTTAAATTATTTGAAGGGCGTAACCCAATAGCTTACTACCCTCTTTGGCAGGGGATAGAGATGACGTCATCTCAGAACCCCTGCAGTATGACATCATCCGACGCACGGCGGGTTGCTACGCAATATTTGGCAGGCGCAACCCATTACTCATTTGGTGATGACAAAATATAGAATTTCCGTATGAATAATTGCTTGATTTTATTCATGTAATTAGGTTATATCAGGGTTCCTAGAAAGAACATAGGTTTTTTGAAAATCTTGAAACGAATTCCACATTGATGAATATTATTTTAGAGGAATTTTTCGATGCGGTGTAGGTATACAGTTTACCTACTAAGCTGTATATAGTCAAAAGAAAAGGTGTTGTTATACATCTTCATTAATTATGCCACTGCTGCCACTGCTGGAGACGGGTCTCCTTTTAGAGTGAGAGGCGTTAGACTACCGCCACTAGTTTACAGCCGGTTGGCAGACTTCACACGCCCTCTAGGTATGTCTCAGGTATGCAAGTCTTCCTCCGCTTAATAACTTCAAGCCAGAGCTGCCTAGGATTGGAAACTCGAGAACTACTTATCCACTTAATGAAAAAAATAGAAACTTTAGTAATAATGAAGGGCTTAAACTTTTATTTAGGTAACAAAATTGAGTTGGATGTATAGATACGTCACCAGCCTCCTCATAAATTTTATGAGCTAACCTAGGTACTTCAGCTCTTTAGTTCGATTTCTAATCGAAGTTCGAAGTAGCAGCTCATGGACAGTCATAGCAATAAATAAAACCGTTCTACAGCAATGCACCCAATGTACTCAATGTACAGGTGTATTTATGATGATAATAATTATTATGTCATTTGACATACTTACTAATGTTATAAGTAATAGACGGCAAGAAGTTTGTTGATAGTTGGTATAGATACAATATGTATTTTAGGGATGGTAACTGTCATGGTTTAGCATAATTTGGTTATCGTTGTTAAGTTACGAATTTCCAGCAGAAGTTTAACAGTGGACTCAAAGTTCGTTCGAAATAATTGTGAACGTCTGAACTTGTCCGCAATGCAATCAATTTTATTATAAAAACTCGGTCTAAAAATAATTGGGATCGTAAATAGTTAGCATTTATGATTATTTCCGTATCTGTACTATTATTTTTGGTATTCGTGTCATCACTATTAAGTGATTTGACCTACGCGACAGTTCGAAACGTCTAACTTCAGACGCGCAGTTATTTCAAACGATTTGTATTGTGTAGTTTTAATATGGACTGAGCTAAGACTAAAATAGAGAACAAGTTTTAATTCATGCAGAGCATGAAAATAAACAACTTTAGATCTTGATACGAAAACAACATTGAATCGTTAGCAAACATACATTAACTTGAATGCAAACAAGATTTCACGCAGAACATTAATTTCATGTTTTGATCCCCGTCGCGAACATAACCAAAATGTAAATTATTATTGCAACTGTAAACGGTTACGACTACCGATTAAAACTAACCACAAAGCAGTTATATGAGGAATATGAGTATAACACTAACATAATACAATAACACAATTTTATAGCTAATATCCTTAGAGTTGAAACGTTTATATTAACCCAACCCTTGCTCTCGGTCGTAATTTTAAGACTACCTCAGATTTTAACTGCGATAAACGATATACTGTGATGGTATTGATGCAATTTAACGCGCCCTTTCAAAATGGATTATTATTCGACTCGTGTGTTTTGTAGCAGATGATAAGGGCGTGGACATATTATCCGACAAGACGCACTGCACATCCACAGCGCAACGTCCACTTACACGTAAGGACCTCATGCAATTTCACCCTTATTACATGTTAAACCTCTATGTAGGTTCTACTCGACATGGTCGTGGCGATTGTCACGAATACCTACTGGTTTCTAACACTTACGCGAATATAAGACATTGAAATAAAACAACTTTTTACGGATTTTATCGCGTTATATTGATATTATTTAATTCCCGACGTTTCGGATCCTTTAGAGCATCCATGGTCGCGGGTGGACTGAGGTGTTGGTCGTCCTAATGTCAAAATTATCAACGTGGACCATGTGACCATGGATGCTGTAAAGGATCCGAAACGTCGGGAATTAAATAATATCAATATAACGCGAAAAATCCGTGAAACGTAGTTTTATTTCGATTGTCACGGCCATGACTACATATAGGGCAAGGAAAACTAAGTGCGGTTTTCAGGCGGTTCGAGTCGGTGGCAGACGGTCCATGAGGATTTGCCGTTCTATAAAAAACCGGCCAAGTGCGAGTCGGACTCGCGCACGGAGGGTTCCGTTCCATTACGATTTATGACGTATTAAAAAAAAAATACTCACTAGATCTCTTTCAAACCAACTTTCGTTGAAAGTTTACATGGTAATGTACATCATATGTTTTTTTTAGTTTTATCATTATCTTATTTTAGAAGTTACAGGGGGTGGGGACACACATTTTACCACTTTGGAAGTGTCCCTCGCGCAAACTATTCAGTTTAGAAAAAAAATATGTTAGAAACCTCAATATCATTTTTGAAGACCTATCCATAAATACCTCACACGTATGGGTATCATGAAAAAAAAAATGTTGAGTTTCAGTTTTAAATTCTGTGACATACGGACGGACAGACAGACAGACAGGCAGACATGACGAATCTATAAGGGTTCCGTTTTTTGCCATTTGGCTACGGAACCCTAAAAATGGACCCCGTCTCTATTGCAACTAAAATTGGGTACTTAGGTTCAAAACTGTTGATATTCGTAATTACAATATTTTAGTGGTTTGCAAGCTATTGGAAAGTTTAGGAAATTTATTTGTTTGCTAAGTATGCCATGTGCGGTGCAGTGGATTAAGCTATTTGAATTGATTAGGTACTTAAGTATGCATGCATGTATGTATGAATTTACCATCCACTAACTCAGTTCATTAATAGGTACCTATAGTGTTCCTACCAGTAAATGAATCCTTGAAAAACTGGGTATTATTTATTTATTTTTATGAATATCATCTTTTCTAAAACAATCTGCCAAAGCCCTTAAGACATAAAATGTGTATTTTTCAAATGGATTTTTGAGTAGGTACCCGAAACTTTGATGGGCAAATCTAAGTATCCGTATTTACTGAGCTCTAAAATAGGGGTGGGTTTAACATTCTTTTTATAGTTAGTGCCAATAAAATGGCACATTTGAATTTCGCCTTCTTAAGAACATTTTGCACCTCGAATCGGAGATAACGTCTCTCAATTTACTGTGTTTTTATGCCATTAAAATGGTTAGACTCGTACCAAATGTAATATTATAATTCATTCTATGGTACGGTATTTTCTCAAGGTTTAGGATGCCTAATTATTTTCCTTTCATAGGGTCCTGCAAATGTTGTGCCACAGTCCCGACTAGATAATGACGAATATGGGAATTCCACGGCGAGCGGCGTGACGATAGCTCAACGGAACGCGTACCTACATACCTTCATGTAAATTCCAAAAAGACACTCCAAAAAGAAGATTCAGTATCTAATTAATTAATTACAAAGATTGACTGATCATACTAAACAATATCTACTGTGTGCAAGGACGGATGTATCCTTGCGCCTTAAGTATTTTTTTATTTTGATTAACAGATTTTTATGATATTTAAGATATTAGATATTTTTATTTTAATAATCTTGAGAATAGGTTACTTGCTGATAAAAATACTAATAATTTGCCTACGCGCCAAACTGCTTTATCATCACGACTTTACTAGGTAAGTATCTGGTACCTATCTAGAGTTCCAACCACTAACCGGTTACTGCTGAGACTATAAACTATGTGAATGCTATCAATTTTCTTTATCTATGTCCATATATTTGTCTACTGCAAGACTGCCAACTTAAGCCTTCTTTGGATTTATCCCATTACGATTATTATCATTCCTATTCTTCAACAATGAATGTTCTTCTACGTTATCTAGGCTAGGTAGCTTTGAAAATTATAATAGTAAAAATGCTAATACCTAAGATTTGCTATCCAGTGGCAACTTGCTTGCTCTGACATAATTTTGTCGTTTCATTATCTCATCTTAAGCCATTCTTTCCACACGAGATACGCGTCGAGAAAACTCTTTCGAATGCTAGCCTAACATTTGAATAAGCAGTTAGAACCGAATCACATCGACATTAAACTATGTAATAAATTTTTATTTACTAGTATCGTATAATAAAACCTCCCATTCAATACTGTTTTCAATAAAACTGAAATGGAACTACAGAAATCGGAGTTTTAAAATCGATAACTTTCAATATCTCCTAATATATCTTGGGAGCTTTATTCTACTATGAGATCGGGTATCTGTCTGCTGAATCGCTCTTCGAAATGGTCTTATTAATTCCCTTTTATGTCTGGGAGCACACACGACCGTATAAGCGATTTACGTTGCAGTTTGGAGCGTTAGCTTTCTTTATGCTACCATAAAGTAAAGACGATGTAGGTGGTAAAGGCCCCGAATACGATATTTTGTTTTAATTGCACACGACTTGCCACCTGATGCCGTCAGTAATTGGGGACCCTTTGTTTTTAGACTGTAAATAGACTATTTTAAGAGATTAGGAAAATATATGTGTCTAGGGCATTACGTTAAAATATACAAAAGCGGATCATCTCACAAACTTTTTTTTAAAAAGTCTCCTTCTATCTGCTTCGATTACGATTTCTGAGCAAGTTTTAGAATGGGTTTCAGACGGACAATTTGCGAAAAACTAAAAAAAAAAAGAATTTGGCGCCCTAGACGAGACGGTCAGCATTACTAAGTACAGTTTGTTCGAAATAAGTAAGCCGATCGGAAGTTGTCTACAAATGGTTTAGAAGTGGTAAATTTTAATAGAAAAAGTCGGTGCAAGGATAATTAGAGTCGTATAAGTTTCACATTTCTAATTATTTTGTTTACTAAATTCGATATTTATGTATTAAAACACTTAATTAAACGATTTTATCACCGCGGTAGCTCGGAACGGCTAACTTCCGATCGGCTTACTTATTTCGAACAAACTTGTACCTAGGTACCTATGCCACTACTCGCTGATGCGTCATGATAATGCCAGTGCCCAGTCCCAATATAATTATAGGTACCTGCCTCCCTTAGAACTTAGGTAGATTCCCATTTTTCCCATAATAAAGTAGGTACATAAAGGATGAACGAACTTTTGATATGATCCCTTGATTAAGCAAATTAGCTTTAATCGCAAGTACTGAGGTAGGGACGTACCTTCCTACCTGCTTATACCTATACTTCATTTGGTTAGGTACTTAACTAAAGGTAAACAAATCATAAAAAAGGTTCTTTTATAGGGTCATTTTTCATTTCGAAATAAAACAACACCAAAATAAATTATTCAATAACTCAAAATCACATTCTCCTTTTATACTAGCATATCTTACTACTTTGTTTAATATTAAATAGTTACTATTATTCTTAAGCTTGCAAACAATTAATTAAATCAAAATTTATAATTATGTCAAAAAGTATTGCAATGTGCCTACTAAAACGAATCTAAAAATACAGATATTCAAAACATTTTTCTGCGTAGTAGCCTTTAGATAACTCGAAAAAATTGAGAAGTAGTACTGCGAGGAAGCGGAGCGAAATAATTAAGCGATATTATACTTAGTCGGGTAACCAGACGCCATACGTAACAGTTTGTATTTACTTTACTTTCGTTCGTTTTTGTGTTTCTTTTGCCGCAAATGGTGTTAGATAGTTATTGTTCTGTTTGTTCGTTGGTTTTATTGATTGTTGGTTGTGTTGTTATTAATTTCACTCCCAATTCATAAGATACCATTGTAATAAAAGGTTGAACAGCTCTGAACGCCGCCATTTTTGTTGTTTACCTTTAGTTAAGTACCTAACCAAATGGAGTAGGTATAGGTATATATAGATTGTCTATAAGGTCACCCTAGGTAGATAGATACACGTTTTAATTGCATAGTTTCTGTTTCTGAGAAAGGCTACCCCAATAAATTACAAGATAAAATTAATTCATTCAAGAATATCATTTGTAATAAGTTTACAGTAAATTGAATTGTAATTCAATAAAAGATAACCCTTTAATTAATAAAGTTATTCGATTCTAATGTATCCCTTAATAAAATACTTGCCAAAGATGAATTAATTAATGTCAATTCAACGTCGATAATGTTAGCTGTTGCTAATTATTCTACACCAACACCTGATTTTCAGGTATTTAACTACCCAATTATGATTTACCTACAAATAAAATGCAGTTAATTCAACAGTATATCACAATAACTATACTACAGTAAATTAAGTATCAATCGGTATGAATACAACATCGATTCACCTAGTCTGACTTTAGACAGGCAGAAAAAGTAGTGGTTGAATGCGTCCGTGGGGTTGCCACTCACCACCACGTAGTCGCTTGCTAGTCTGCCAAGTTAATAGAAAAAAAATAGCCTACTCAAAATCCAAACTCCGGACTGCTACTAAAAATTTCATAAGTGTAAAACCCAATTACTCTGCCAGACTTGGGAATCGAAACGAGGACCTAACACAAAAAAAAACTAATAGTAGATATTGAAGATCTGTAATTCCAATAAAAAAAAACTATTTAAATAAATATCAATTGAAATGACCTGACGTCACGTAGGATCACAACGTAAATCATATAAAAATCCGATAGAAAAAAGCATTTCCAGTTTTCCCCTCAACTATCCAGATCTTTTAAATCTTTTTTTCCATATAAATTTATTTTAACGTTTTAAAAAAAAATGCCAACAATATAACGAACTTCTGATGGTCAGATCAAGACCATGTTGTTGATGAAATCTTTTTTAGAATACGATTACATACCATCACGCCTGTATTCCCCGAAGGGTGAGGCAGAGGTGTTCTAATGTAAGTACACCCACATTTCGCCGGTATGTTTAGTTCCCATGTAATAAGGGGTGAGCCTATTGCTATTACCATTAACCGGGCACAAATCCAGACTCAGCTGCTAATGGAAATTTCATAGAAAAACCCAATAACACCGCTCGACCTGGGGATCGTACCCAGGATGGCCAGGACCTCTAGTGTAGCAATCGCGCTTAGGACCACAAGACTAATGAAGCAGTCAGAATCCGATTACATAAAATACTATTCAACTACCTCTTAATCACCTTTCAGCTACTTCACAGCGCCTTGATGTGATGAAGTCGCGGCCAGCTCCCAGCAAGGAAATGATATCAGCATTTCTCTACACGAATAAAGAACCTACCGGAATATTATGTAGGATTATAGGTACATACCTATATAAAATAATCAGGCTAGGCATCTGGGGTCAGTTTCAATAAGCAGCAAATTAAGTTTAGTTTCTATTCCAGGTCATACAATGATACTGCTAATTATTTAGGTACATCAAATTTCTAAATATCAGCATGCCCAGCTTTTGATATGAAGAGGAGAGGGGATCAAGCTAAGGTAAAATAATTGTTTGCAATCATGTCCTTTCCCTGCTTTTGTCCAACATTCCTGTTCCTGTTGGCTACGCATCATCGTCACTTCATATTATAAATTAAAGTCCCCGCTGCACTGAGTTATGTTGTGGTAGGGCCACGCTGTTCGCAGCATGAATGGGCCGGCTCGACCGGGGAAGTACCACACTCTCGCAGAAGACCGACGTCCGAGTAGTAGCGTTTCGTTACTGCGCTTCGTTCGGTGAGCGAGAGGGCCGGAGGCCCAATTCCTCCCCCAATCCCCTTCCTTCTCCTTTTCTCCTTCCCTTCCCTTTCCCTAAATAGGCTCGGCAACGCATCTGCAACTCCTTTGGTTTTGCAGATGTCCATGGGCGGCGATGACTACTTACCATCAGGTAGCTCGCCTGCTCGTTTGCCGAGTTAACCCATAAAAAAAAAAAAAAAAAGTTATGTTGTACGGCCTACAATCGGAAACCACTGTGAAGCCAGGATAGGGCGCTAGACATAATATTCTGTAGTCAAGATATAACCCTTAAAGCATAGTAAAGGAAGGGTTCTAGAATAGTAACTCCGGAGACCCTCCATTAGAGTGAAGACAGCAAACTCGGGTATAATCTTAAAATCGTAGGTGACTGGAAGCTGTTGGAAACTTGGTACGGTTAGGATTTTCCTGAGCATGTTTCATGCATAGAATAACTTTCATTGGTAACAACAGTAATTGTAACCCTTTTTCCGGGTAGACTAACTAGAGCCAATATAAATTATTATATTAATATCAATAAGCCGACGCAACAGAAAACCAATTGTTTTGACCATCAAGAGGACCACAGTTATTTTGATGAATTAATATGAAATTTAATTCTTTGAATTGTTTCATAAACTTACTAATATAATGTCTGGCAGCGGAATACAACAGGTTGTCTAAGTTTTGTCAAGTCTTTAATTATTTGCTTGACAATTTAAGAGTTTTTAAAGCTACAAACATTCTTTTATTTAACAGCCATTCCGAAAGAGGTATCTTGTAAATACTGATCATTTTTTTAATGATTTTATCTTCAAAACTTAACAAACCTATTTGTAAGCAATGTTTCATCCTGCTATTCTGAATCCTGTGTACATTGAATTCAATAAATACTTCATTTCAAGACAAATAAAACACAAAATGAGTATCATATAGGAACACTTGTAATAATCAAGGCACATAATTTAAAAATACATAAGATATATAATTATAAGTACAGAACCAGAATCAAAGTAAGTATACATTAAGATTTTGGTATAAGAATAAATTAAAAACAAAATTACAGCAGACATGCGATGGTAACATCTAATACAACACCATTTGGAAGAATGAAATATAATATATATAATATTAAAATAAAATCAGTTAAGCTATACATAATTATCAATACATTTTACAGTAAAATATTTTACACAGACATAGTACAATATTAACATATTTAAAGTGAGCGAACCTGTGTAACATCCCGAGGTTTCAATACAATAATCTGTTCCACGGCTTGACCAGGCGTTACTGAAATAGGATTTTGAGAAGCTTGTCATTTACCTTAACATAAAAGCTTGTGTTTGTGTACACCTTTATGTTGATTCCTGGCCAAAATAAGAAACCACAGATTTGTTGCTACCACTATCATCTTAAAAGTAGGTACCTGCAGATTGCTGATTTTGCAGCCTGTCTTCACACTGACCCTGGTCTCCCTTTTCAGGAACCGATGAGTTTAATCTCCATATTCAACCTAGTTCACAAAGACTCCTTGGTTGAAGTTGAAGGGCTTCCTTTTTCAAATTTCTTCTCACTTTTGTCTGCATCTTCCTTCTTGTATTGTAATTGATGAGTGGTGACATTGGATGAGGTTCAGATATCAGCACTAAGGCCAAAACTGTATTCCCGAAAAATTTTGGGGTGGGGCCGCACCCATGAAATAACTTAATGTCCGTAATTACGTCGTCTTGAACACTTTATAAGTCTAGATTGATAGTTTTCCTTTCCACAGTTAATTTTGAACAACACGCGCGCTTAAAATAGTGTGATTAATAGTGAATTTTAATTTTAATGGGGCTCTAACTTTATCGAATCGACACGCCCTTACCGTCCACTTTAATTACATACAATCATCGTCTCGTCGGCGCAGTACAGGTACTAAAATCAATCAATATTCAATGCGGATTGCGGAATTTCGTTTCGTTTCGCTGCTTGCTGTATGCTGTCCTGTCAAATCGTAAATCCGAAATTTATGCGGGTTTTGCGTTCCGTTTCTCATTTCAGTTCTGTTAGTTTATTTTATAACTTTTAGAGTTAAAATAATAAATATTTTACGTAAAAATATTAATATAACATAATTAGCACTTCAAGTTTTCTGTTTTTTTGATGTAAGTATCAAGATCAACATGGTCCAAGCTAAAAAGTAAATCTTTTCTAAATTGGCGTTCTATCTGTATGTAAGATTTGTGTGAGAGTCACACTGAACTCTACCCGAAGAAAAAAAAGTCCTTTTTATCTTACTACTTTTTTTTTATAGTACAGAAAATCCTCAGGGATATCATGCTGCCTGGGGAGGCCGCAGGGTATGTTGGACTCATACCTAATAAAAACCGTACTTGCCGTCTCTTGCCCATAGTCGTTGCCATGGGATGGGATCATAGAAATATAATATCTGTGGATGGGATTCTTTGACATTTGCCAAGACCATGACAGGTTAAAGTCCAGGGTTCGCTGGGTTCCCCAAGGTTCCCCTTCAAAAGATAAGCTCTTGCCCCATAAGGGGCAAGTTGCGCGTGTGGCAAACACGCGCAACTTACCAACTTCCTGAAACAGCCATGTACCGATGGGTACGTGCCGGATCTGAGGAAACCCTGGCGGTTTACCGGGCTCTCTTTGATGACGGGATCTTAGCTAATTAAACGTAAGCGTATGCTGCCGTAGGTATGTCAAACTTCAATGACAGATGGCATTAAGTTTTCGCTTAGATTCGTTTCTGTTTGAGTTTCCCCGAGTCCAGCTGGATGCGGCTGATCACTGGGTTTTGATGTCATGGGTAGGACTTTTAAAGCGTACTTCACTGGTGTCACTTTCTCGTTAAAAGACAATGCGCAAAATTTGCCTTTAAGTACTTTGCTAACAGAACTTTTAACAAAATTATTCAATAAAAATCGAAAACTTAATAAAACAAAGTTTCTGCGATAAAATCGAATAGCAAATTTGCTTGACAGTGTTACATTGCGATCGGTAATCGGCGAGAATCATTACCGGGCCATTTGCGGGAGGCAATCTAGTTAAACATTGACGTTAAATAATGATTCCTATTTCCTTTGGTTCCGACGCTGTGAGACACGGAGCTAAGTGATTCGAGCCGCAGTTTTGTAGATGTTTATATTATTTTTGAAGTTTAATTTATTTATTTAAATTCATTATTTGTGTATTTTTTTCAGTTAAAGATCTTTTTACAGTTACGTGGCATTTTCTAAGTCCATCCGCATTGATCTCGTGTTCTCCTCACGGATAAAACCATTATCATCTTCGAAATCCTAAATTCACCCACTGCTTCGTATGGGTTCTTAATCTTGTGCGATCTATCGAGGTTCTGTGCCATTCTAATGCCAGTCGAGCGACTTAAATATTTAAACGTCGACCCATCTTGCTGTTTATTTAACCCTTGACCAATTTTGCTGTTGAACCCCTGACAAATGTTATGCCAAACCATCGCGACTGTACTATAAGGTATTATCTTGGTTTTTATTAAACTTGTCATTACTGCTTACAAAATTTATAGTCGATCGATACATGGATGATACGATCGATATATGGATGGTTTAAGAATTATATAAAGTAGGTACTTCTCTGTCGGAAGTATACGTTACCAGGATTATAAGGATAGTTAATCCAGGATTTCGGTTTGAGAGGGGTTATTACTTAGAAAGCAGAATAACATCAAGATTTGGCAGGGTCGATCCAGATAGATACCACATATTTTTTTTGGTTTGGGGGACTTGAGCCCTTGAGCGTGGATTCCCGTGTTTTATAATCATTTTCTTATGATACTATGAGTAATAAGCATTCACGGTCCGTTGCATTCTAGTATAAATAATGATTATGATCACGGTCATTGAACGTGAAGTCGACTGGGGAATTTTTGAAATATGTTTTCCTGTAACTGGCCTTCGTTGCAACTCGTCTGCTCTTGACTTTAGATCTTACTGGTTGAGGAGAGCAAGACTTAACTTTTCAATCCTTTTCATGAATTTAGAATGAAGTATGATAGGTACTTGGTTGCCGATGCTTGAAATGATTTTTTCAGTCAAAGTAAAAAATCATTTATTCAAGATAGGCTACTAGGTAGTACTTTTTGAACGAAATTTTTTTATATAATAGAAAGCCCTCATAACAACCGCTCTTCACCGCATTCTAGGTTTTTAACTGGGAAGAAAAAGTCGCGCAATAAACTTCCCAGCAACACAATATTTCTGTCTGTTCATTCACTAAGGCGTGTCGTTAAAATTTACATTAGTATTACAGTATTTTAATTTTTGCTTTGAGTACATAATACACTGCTGCGCAAACAGGTCATTAACATTATAATCGGTTAATTAATTCACCTTCACTAACAGTCTTACTAAACAAAACAAATTGAGTCCATTTTTGGCATTATTTTCTCATGTCTTAGTCCCAGATGGACGTGATCGAGATGACCAACAATCCATCGTCTATTAAACCGGACACTGAACAAACGATGCATCCCATTCCGACTCTTGATTTATGTCCAATGTTCGATGCGCAGACGACTCTCATTTATATCAATGTGGAGAAAAAGCTTTTAACGTAAATGTTATTCAAAGTAAATGTAGTAATAATGAATGTTTCGATGCAAACTTCTAATGACAGTTTGGAGTTGCGGCGTGATTCAAAAGTTTGTTGCGGTTAGTGTAATTTTGTGGCTTTTTTAGCTGTATTAGGTTGAAAGTGCAATTTGTATATTGGTTTTCACTTTAAAGTTTTTAAAATGAAGGCTGAATGTTTATGTCTAGTAGTGGACTGCGGTGTAGATTGAGACCGAACCAAACAATTCTTATTGATAAAGATAATTAGGTAAGTACCACTAATGCTATGATTGATGATTCAATACAGTAAAAAATATTTAGAGGTCCTGTAGAAGTCCTGTCAGGGTGGATTGTTGTGAATTTTAAGGCCAGGGTCCCAAACATAGGAAGGCAAGTGCTGTAATCTCTTAACGAAGTGTCTGAACTGCAATTTATTTATTTTGTGAATAACGTTTATATATATACTTACTATAAGTAGACTTTTTTAGAAAGAGTAGGTCTAAAACAACTAATAAATAGTATCAGCTGTTTTTTTGGTTTAAACAATGCAAGGAATCCTCGCAAAAACTACCAGGCTGCCATAAATCAAGAATGGTATTAAGTGTTTGCGCAAATAGAAGGAGCCTTAGTACTAGGAGCGTAGCCGGCTGAGACGTCCATAAATAATATTTAGGAGCCATCGATAACACGTCTGACACTGGTCGTTGATGCTGAGGTATAGCCGCAATCTCTTTCATTTTTTATCAAATTTTTATTTGAGGAAAATAAGCTTTATTGGATTTACCAAAAGCTAGATTTAGGAGGCTAAAAATTAAAAAAACCTATAATGAATATTTGTTATATCTACGTAGAATTTGCCTGTTGGTTTTACCAATACCGTATTAAAATTAAAGACGTAATTTTTCTCCATCGTCTCATTCAAACTGTATTTAAAAATAGGTAGAAATGATAAAGAAAAACGTTTATCGATAAAACAAATATTGATCATAGGTACAAAAACACAATGGAATGAAAATTACTAAGAAGCTGAAGAATTAGACTAATAAATTTACGGAATACGGGAAAGAACAGAATTAACTGGCATTCTCAATTATTTGTGTACATGTGATTAACGACTAATTAGGTGAGTAAATATTCCAGTACCTATAATAGTTTCCCTAAGTACCATCATCTCGATGTCGTTGATCATCACTGAACCATTTCCGAAACAGTTTTGAGTAAGTGCGTATAGTTTTTGTTAAGTACGTTATTTATTCATTAAACCAATTTGCAGGAAGAAGTAAAACTTTACCTATACCTAAGCATCATAGTAAAACATTTGAAATATATTAATTATTTTAAAGGTTCATTTAAAGGTTCTGTAAAATTACCGTTTTTTTTATGGGATAACTCGGCAAACGAGCAGTTGAGCTCCTGATGATAAGTAGTCATCGCCGCCCTACTAATACGTTTTTTAAGCAAAAGTTCTAGTACTCAGTTGTGTGTGTAGCATTTCTTACTGCTGATTCTAAAATCAGCAAACAATTTGAGAAAATCTAAACAATACATTGAACAATAGATTGTAAAATCAACCATAAGAAGATAGTATTGTAAATGAACAACAACAACGCGCAAATTCTACGTCACAAAAGAAAAAATCTGCCAAAATATCGACAAGAATTTAAGAACAAACAACAAATATCCCAGCTTACTAGTACTATCGAAAACCACGATATCGCTAAGACCAGCAGTCTAGTCTTCGGAATTATTTACCTAAGCTTTTGAGACAGTCGAAGAGGCTGCAATCTCTGGAGCCACGATCGCCAATTTATCATGGCATCTCTGAACTCGGATGCTTGAGGTTATTCTCAAAAATATTGCAGTTTTGCTTTTTACTTGGCAAAAGAATTGCGTGTTATTGTTTGTAAAATCATATTATAAGTATGGAAAAGGAGTAGGAGTGTTTTTATTTATTGTTTTAAACAAAACTATGAGTAAATGCTTTTATATATAAGTAGGTACATTAGCTTTAGAGTAATGTAGAGTGATAGATATACGTTGATCCTAATTGTGCATTCAATGAAAAAGAAAAACCCTACTAGTGTAAGTCTACGTGCCTGAAGGCCTTCTTCTATGTCCATCTTCTAAATCTCATTAAGCTTTTTAAAGAGCAGTCGGGCTGTTATTCGCTTTTTATAATGATACATAATTCTGCACGACGGTGTATGAATGTTTACTTATAAATATATAAGTTATGTCAGAAATACGAATAGGTGACCAAAAATTAAATTCCATCCGTGATTTGAGGATACACCCTGATTCACCGCGCTCAGTCCGAACGCGAACGTTCGATTGAATACGTGCCTCACTTACAATAATACGATTTGTTGTCCACTACACATCGTATATTTTGGGTACCTACTACAAGTGATAATAAAAAAAAATGCTGCATTTTAAATGTTGTTACGTCGAGTACAACTTATATTTAAAGTACCTATAAATGTAACTTTTTGTAATTTTAGTCCCGACTTCAAGCTAATTATGACATAAACCTCCAATGTCTTCACATCCTGTTATCGCCATAATGTACCTGTATACCAATATGTGAATTATGTAAAATATTTATTTTAAAAGAGTGTCCATGGAGTTTCATGCCGGATTCTTCTCCATAGGATCAACTTTTTGGAACCTTGTAAAAGCTTATTTGAAATAAAAAAAACATTTGATTTGATCTGACTTAATTTGTCGTTAATGATTGGCCTTAGATCATTAAGAACGCGTTAGTACGCACGGCTACACATCAAGCTATACAAAACCAGCATAGGCGGTCCTTGAATGGTACGGAAAACCCTAACAATGGGAGGTCAGTCTAAACTGGATTTGTATAGTTTGATGTGTAGCCGTGTTGATAAAAATAAAAACAAATTATTGTCCATTACATCCTGTTTTTTCTGTTCTGTGATTACATTATCATTATGGTCATTAAAACCGGCGTACGGACATAAAACATTAACACATCAAAAACAAAACGTCTTGTGAGGATTTAGTTCTCGAACATTGAGTATTGAGTATCTACATATACAATAAAATTAATGGCTAAAAGTGTTGCTAAGTGCAAAAGTCAAGAACGGTTGGATCAATTGTAATTTTTTTTCAAATATCCGTTGAAGTCCGAGTCCCGTTTGTACTTAGGTATGTTTGTTTGTATGTAATATCAAATTCGATAAAATCTAACCGTCCTTTTTTGTATGGAATTTTTGTATAATACTTAACTTATTTCTTGGACAAGACAACGTCCGTGTCGATTGGGTCAGCTATTATATATTGATGATTATTATCAAGGCATTAAGTATCACCTTTAAATATCCCGTGTTATACAGATAAAATAAATATATAAATTAACGAAATTAATTGAGTCCCTGACTGTAGGAGGTACACACAGCTATTCTTAATCAGTTTAGACTGACTTCCCATTGTAGGTAGAGGTATTCCGCACAATTGAAGACCAGCCTAAACTGGTTTTCTATAGCTTAATGTGTAGCCATGCGTACAATATAATATTAAAATTAAAATCCGAATTATTATAACGGGACATCCGATTTTTTCATCAACTTCATTCTCCCTAACATATATTTAGCAAAATTGAACTATTTTGCCGAATTACAGGCGTATAATCAAATGTCGTAAACGGAATTGGGGACCCAACGCGATTAGCAGACGAGACCAGAAAGTTAATGCTGTTAATAAGCGAATCGCATGAAGGAAATTGCACCCCACTTGAAATAGAATTTGGTTGATTGGGCACTGGGTCGATTAGTCTTGGGTTATATCACCGAAAAAAAAAGTCTTTATAATTAATCCGGTGAGATTGTAAAACACAACAACCACGTAAAAAAATTCGTATCTAAGGTCGCTCGAAATAACTGTGCGCGTCTGAAGTGAGCCGTTCCGAACTAATGCGTAGATAAAATCACTAAATAGGTATGTGTTTTTATAGATAAACAACGGAATTAATCACGAATGCGAGATATTCACGGACTCAATTTTATTGTATGTATACCGAATTTTTATATTAAAATATGTACAGCCACCCTTGCGGACAACTTTAGACGCGCACAGTTATTTTGATCACAAACTATACAATCTGACGGTGGCTGGCCGTCAAATTGTGGGTAGCTGAAGAACGTAGCGGAAGAAGGATTCTGATGGGTTGAATTGGGTCACGTGATTGTATTGTCATTAGCCCCAACATTTTTTTTGTTAAAACTGTATAGAGGCGAGATGTGTTGCCCCTCCAACCAGGCAGGTGTTTTTGCCTGGCGGGCTACGGCCCCACAGTTGATGTCAGGCGCTTGTATATACTCTAACCGCGCGGTAAACTCCACTTGCGCGATTCAGGATTTGAACGACGTAGTTCCATGTAGCGCGCTAGATGTCGCTACAAAACGTTTTGAGAATAAAATTCTTTAAACCTATTCCCACAAACAAGTGTCATCAATAACCAATGAATCAGTTAAAATTATAATTCTGAAATGGCGGATTAAATAAATATTAAGAAAAAGTCCTGAAAAATTACTGCCTCGTTAGTCTAGTGGTCCCAAGCGCGACTGCTACGCTAGAGGTCCTGGGTTCGATTCCCAGGTTGAGCAAAGTGTTATTGGGTTTTTCTATTAAATTCCCAGTAGCAGCTCGGAGTCTGGATTTGTCACGTCTGGATTTACCATGGTGTAACCCACATTTCGGCGGTATGTTTAGGTCCCATTTAATAGGGGGCGAACCTATTCCCATTAACCGGGCACAAATCCAGACTCCGAGCTACTACTGATAATTTGATAGAAAAACCCAACAACACTTTGCTCGACTTGGGGATTGATCATCAAACCCAGGACCAGTATCGTAACAGACACGCTTAGGACCTTATGACCCAAGAAGAGCGAAACCGTGTATTATGCACTAACAATAGGCTATCGATACGACATCGCAAGGTGAATCGATTAAAACATTATTTAACTAAATATTATTATGTTTTTTCTTTCGATACAGTTGTGAGTAGTGAACTTACGCCGTATTTCACCATGACAGACTAGCTAATCAGTGAATAAATTCAAACATGGAACACTATATTATGTATAAAATAAACAGTCTAGTAGTTTAACGGGAACTTATTTGAACTTGGTGTAATGCGGCCCGAGAAGACGTGTCGAGTCTTAGAATGTTTGAACAGTGACTAAGATTTCCATATTTAAAAGTTGTTTTACATAGGTACCTTTTAAAACCGTACCTTTAAATAAATAACGATGAAAGCGGGCAGAAGGATTAATGAAAATAAATGCATTCGTGAAAATTTCGCTTAGGTACTAATTTCTATATATTCAGTGGAGATGTTATCGTATTTCAAATGATAAGTACATGTTATCGTTGTTTCCAAAATTTAAGTTATTAGATTTTCAGCAAATGTAAAGTCGAACTAAAAAAATTCAAATCGGTTCCCAATTGACAGAGAAATCGGTACCCAAACATACAAAAATACATACAGTCGAACATAGAACCTCCTCTTTTTTTTAAGTCAGTAAAAATTGCAGATAATTCACGGTCGGTTTCAATTAAACATCTGACTGCACATTTACTCATGAAATTTTGACGGTAGGTCCCTTATGGTCAAAATACTATTTCTAGATAACAAAGATTTGTTATTGAAATCAGCTGTAAAGCGGTTTATTTATAATAAGTAGTAATTTATTAATTTCAATTATTTAAATGTGATGTATTGATGGTAAGTACGTGCGTTGATGCACGTGTGATGTGATTTTCCATCTAAATATCTTTTGATTGACTGGTTTTTTTAAGTATTTTTATACCAAACTCTCGGCATTTAGGCACAATTATATTATTTTAGTGGCTCGGGTAAATCCATGAGTCATACTGACGATCGGATATTGAGAATATGTTGATGTGTTGTATATATGTACTGGTAAACATGAATATCCAGTTATATATTATGTACAGATAGCAAAAAAGTGAAAATCTAATGAACTAATTCACAAAAAAAAGTTTTTAACGCAATAAATAGGTAAAAAAACACACACACTGTGAATTTGCTTAATAAGTATTACATATTTGTTACACAATTTTGCTACGTGTCAAGTCTACCAACTGATAGTAGTCTTAACTTGTGTACTATATAGCCCAACCCCTATCACTCTGAGGGGAGACTCGTGCCAAGCCATGGGACTGTAAATGGGTTGTTGATGATGAAGTATTACATAGAATTATTAACTCAGAAAAATAATAAATTTCCTCAATACTTTTGACATATAATTTATTAAATGAATTACTATTAAACAATTTTATTAATTAACCGTAGGAAATGGTACAAAATTGTAAGAAATATGTATAGTAAAAATTCCTGAGATCGTAAAATACCCTAAAACCGGTAAAACTATCACGTCAGCATAAAATGACACGGATGGCGCTGTCGTCATCCGTTTAATAACTCAATGATGTAAGCATTGTTATAAATAAATGTGTTAATTACAAATATTTTGCGATGCAAACGGTACTAGGAACGCGTAAGTATTCGTTAGTATTTAATGTTCGGACTTGACCTCCAAGAACCAGTATCACGAAGCCGACCACAGCGATCTGGTCGCATCACTATTGCCTAGCCATTTATTATAAAACAAAAATATTTATTTAAACAAACTTTTATTTGACTTTTTGTGTGATGCCAGTGTTTTATTTGTTATAAAAAAAGTGCCAATTTATAGTCAAAATGTGGAAAAGTTTCGTGTTTTTTGTGTCTACTCTTATTTGGAGTTATGTTCGTAAGTATCTGAACATCTGAATAAAATACGCACGCGAAAAAAAACCTTAAAGTATCTTAATGCAAAGGTTAAATTTGCATAATCGTTTTGGAAGTAACTATTATTTTGATCAGACATTTTGCATGCAACAAGAATCAAATGATACTAATCAAGTCACGTTGTTTAGAGATTTTAGAACGTGATCTAGAATGTGGTTGGAAATGGACATAATTAAGATGTACCTAACATTGTACGATAATAAGCGAGATTGATTACATTTAATAAGCATGATTAGTAGATGTAAACTAGCCGAGCGTTATAAAAATATCATCGTAAGGAAAAACAGTAAAGGAAATAATATGCGTGCTGATAATATAACAATTGCAGTTGACAAGTTGCAATTTAAAGTTCGAATTGAGGAACGAATCCAAAAATGAACACTTTTTAAATTCGATTTGGAAGTGACGTGAAATTTTTGACAAATTGTGTGTTCATATTTTATTAAAATGCCTTTTGTTTCGATTCGGATGGTTGATAGCAACTTTGTCTACAGCTGCTGGTTCCACTTGACCGCACGTTATTATGATAATATTTAATTGAAAGAGACCGTGGAAAATCCTTGTTTATAATAATATAAATAATATTAATCGATACCTACGTCAATTCAAGTTTTGTTCTGTCGCGTCGACCGTGACAAGTTTCGAAAAGGTTACTCGAAAATTAATTTGACAAGTCAAGATGGCTTCGATTCTATATTAATAAGACTAATAAAGTCATTGTAAAACTTAAATATCTTATGATAAGTATACTCTGGACTTTAACAGAGATGATAGAAAATTATCCTAATTAGTTTTGGTGATTCTTCTCAAAAGTTGACTGATATTAAATGGAGTATTACAAAAACTTACTTGTGATTTACAGAAATAAATTTAATATCATTTATCGTGGATTATCTTCTTATTATAGTTAGGTACATAGATCTTAACATCAGTTATAGTTTTAACTTCTCCTACATTGAAGAGATGGATACTTATCCATTACTTTCTAATATCATTTCACAGAATATACAATATGTTATACATATTTGTAGTGCAAAATAGTGTTCAAAAATTTCACTAGGTATACCATACCTGGGCTCATGATGACGATAATGATGATGATGATGATGGCGCTAGCATAGTGAATATTGTAGTGGCCGTACATTATAATTTCTTTTCCCGCTCAATTTTTTTATCTTTCTTTCTTTGTGAATAATAAATTAATGATAATGCGTGAGTGATAACTAGTTACCAATTCAATAAACAAATATTGTATGCTTGTTTGCTACACTGGTATATAGTTAAAAATATTAGGGCTGCGACGCACTTTCCTACTAAAACAACTGGATTTCTCATTCTCTCTTCCTCAATAATCAAAAATGTAAACTTGCTGTATGGTAGACTGTAATATAAGACTGATTAAATTTTGTATAGCCATGCTTCTTATGATTATAACATGATCAATCCTGCACAAATCCACGTTAGTAAAAAAACATATTTTTCCGGGATTCGTTAGTTTTTATACCCACTGCACTACGTAGTCTTCAAGAAATTCTAGTATTCTATCCATCTTGTTCATATAAATGATAAGATTTTTCACTATTCTACACCAGGTGATATAGTTTGCAACTTTTTATTCGTAGCTAGTATGTATCGCGTAAAAAATCTAATTTATTACTCCTACATATCCGTCTTTATATGCTCAGATATCTTGTGGAATGAATACTAATGAGAGTTATGGCAGTCTGTTAACTCTGTGTTTCTCACGATGCAATTTATCAGCCTCACATAAGTTAAGAAACAAAAAAAATGTATTGATACAGTCACGCATTGTTGACTGTGTCAACTTAAAAAATCTAAAGAGTATATCTAAACTAATATTATAAAGAGGAAAGATTTGATTGTATGTTTGCGTTGAATAGGCTCTGAAAGTAGGTAGGTACTGGACCGATTTGAAAAATTAGTTCACTATTAGAAAGCTTCATTTTTCCTGAGTAACATAGGATATAATATATATTATCCCGTAAAATGACAAGAAACGTATACTCCACGGTCCACGCGGGCGAAGCCGCGAGCGGAAAACTAGTACAAAATAAGACATAATAAATAGGCTTATGCCTGCCAGTGGGCCCTGAACAGCTGCGTTTTATGATGATGAAGTACCTATCTATCTGTTATCTAAGGCATCTGCATAGCTGGAGGAAGAGAATCTCCCTTTATCTCACTCTAGAGTCCTCTTTGCCCCTATCCCTGCCCTTCGGGCTGCAAATAAAAAAAATATCTCATCATCACTAGTCTAGTGGTCCTGAGCGGGAATGCTATGCTAGAGGTCCTGGGATCAATTCCCAGGTGGGGCAGTGTTATCGAGTTTTTCTATGAAAAGCTCAGTAACGATTAATTCATGGATTTGTGCCCGGCTAACGGCAATAGGCTCGCCTCTATAAATGGGACCTCAACAAGCTGGCGAAGTGTGGGTGTATATTTTTAGTACATTTAGTACACCTCTGCCTAACCGTCGAGGGAATAAAGGCGTGATGGTATGTTATGTTATAAGTATTGATGGGTGTTAAAACTACTGTCGCTCGTTCTTATATGGTTAAAATTAAATATAAAAAGTATTTTAGCTCAATTATATCTATATTTGTTTACAACTAGGAGTTAGTACCTAAGTCCTATATTCTCTGGTACTTTGCCCACAATCAAGTTTAAATCTTATCGCAATCTATATGTTTATGTATTCTTTACGTTTGTAACCGATTTTTAATATTGTAATATTTTATGTATAATATGGAAATACGAATCTCAGGAAATCTGCCCACAAAAAATATATTTTGAATAAACTTAAAAGCAAAGAATATTGAGCAGGATCTGTCTACAATGTTTAGGTACGTGACAATTCTTTGGTTGTGAGACAGGGATGTAGTTCTAAAAGCCTTTGCTTTAAAGAGCGTCATCTCACTCTCACACAACCTAAAAATTATCGCCCATCAACATGTGTTTTATAGGTTTATTTCTGTTTGAACATTAAAAGAACCTATACTTAGGGTATAGGGTTCTTTTAATGTTTAAACAGAAATAACATAAATATAAATATAGGTATGTAAACTTGTATGTCTGGAAAATAGAAAAGACCATTACACAGTTTGTTTCGGTCTTCTATGTCGAGATCGTCAGTACTACCTCCTACTATAAATGGCTTTATAGGTAGTACCTACCTACTAAAAATCCGAATCATCCAAAATGAAACATGATAAATCCAATTTACAGAATAAATATCATTTATATTATGGTCATCATTCAACTCGCACCTGCCAGGTCCAAAGTGTCCAAAGTGGCTGTCATTCATTATCATTGACAGCCTATATTCGTGTAAGAAAGTAGGTCTCTCCTAGTGAACGTTACAGAGTCCGATCTTCGGCTTTCCTCATCCAGTCAGATAGCTTCCGCAAGTGACTTGCAGTGACTTGCGGAAAGCAAGTCACTTCACGTCAATCATTTATCAATCAAATTTATATTAAAATGATTGTTCCTAAACTTAATTGCTAAAGTCGTATAGGTCAAACGTATTAGACGTAGTAGATAATTAAGATAACGCAGTCATAACATACACATTTCCTTATGACGTTTAATTACTGAGGTTATCACTGTTATTGTAGTTATTACGTGTTTTACAAATAATTGTTATTAGGTATGTAAACCCATTTTTCGGTAACATGAATTTATTACAGTAAATCATCCGTATCGTATATCCACAGTATATTCGATCCCAGGCAGATTAAGTACACCATATGCTTTAGCCACTAAGCTATCGAGACCACTGCCTGTGATATTGCATTTCTCTTCCACATTCTACGTCTCAAGGTGGTGTCAGCAACATGCAACATCTATGTAAAAGATAATTCAAAGAGACGTCCTATGCATATGGCCTCATTGGGTAAATAAGGGTAAGAGTTTTTATTTGGTACAAGTCTAACATACCCGATGATACGGATGATTCGTGAGAATTTCCTGCTCTAAAAAGTACTTTATCATCCTCGTAGTCTTTTTAAATCTAGGTTAGGGTCGGCTTCAGGTCTAACCAGATTGAAGCGACTGACATCAGATGCAATCCAATGTCCCAGACATTGGATTGCATCTGATGAATACCGTTATTCGAAAGATACGACTGCCCTAAAAAAAGTACTTAACAAAAAACACACTGTTAAAGGCATTATTTCTCATTCAGTTACAGAAGACTGCACAACCCCAATGGGAACGAGAAGTAACTGCATCTCACTCTACGATTGCCAGCCTCTGGTGACTGCCTTTGAACAGCGGCCGCTGCCAAACAACGTCGTCAATTACTTGAGAAGATCCCAGTGCGGCTTTGAAGGATATGTGCCAAGGGTGTGCTGTGGCCCACTACCTTCGGATCAACCGAACCAAGAAACACCCCGTCCAACGGTAAGGATCCATATAGAAACTTTGAAAGGTAATGAAGCCGATAATTAAATTATATTTTTGTAAATTTTGTAAATAGATCTTTTACAGACACTTTTACATACCGATGTTTTACATTTTTTGTAAACTAGATAGTTCAGGCATTTCATTTCTGACAACATCTGAGAAGAAATGCCAAAACAACAACAGCTTTGAGTTGACCGGTCCTAACTGACAGCACGCATACATCAGTCATCGTGTAGGTAAACCACATTTTAGAGGGCTCAATTGAAGACATGACGACGACACAACGGATGACATTGCTGAGCTAAATTATACCTACTCTTACTGGACCTAAACATAAGGTCATAAATGATTACCCAGCCTTCGCATTGTATGGAGTTATTCATATATATACTGGACATATTCATCAATAGTGGCCATTTTATTTCCCTTAAAGTCTTAAGATGACAATGCGCTAGTAATAACAGTATTTCTGTCGTCTATAGGCTGTGGTTGCCACTTACCGTCAGGGATGCCTATTTTGTCATGGTCATGGCGAATGTCACGAATCCCTTGGCCGTGCCTATAGGACAAGGGACGGCAAGTCCCGTTTTTAGTCGGTTCGAGTCCGAGATACCCTGCCTCCGCCTCCCCAGGCGTTGAAAGATAAATGTGAATTTTTCGTTCTTTAAAAATGGATGCCTGTTTGTCATTTTCTTAAACCGTGGCGCTGCGTTTGTGATTGGTGGGGCTAATCCCAAAAAGGACAGTTCAGATATTCGTACGGTTTTGACCAATAGAAAGGCGGGTTATCTATGGCGATTTATGAACATACCTGTATGAATTTGGAGCGAGTCGTTCGTTTAATCAACATTGCCCTATCAAGGAGTAAATTCAGTTGAAGTTACGGATTTTTTTAAAACCCTGAGCTGTCTTGTATAATAATGTTTCAACAAGAACTCAAGAAGGAAATAATACTGGAAATGTATAATTTTAATAAGCTAGGTGACCTTTACCAATAAAGGAATGGACAGCAGTAAATCTCATTGCAGTGACCTACGGAACCGGAATGTCAAAGTTATTAATTATGTATATTATTACAGCTACCAGTAAACCTTTCAAATAGGTGGATAGACTTGTGACTCCCTTATGCTATTCTTGTTTCTTCATATATAAAGGTCCGATGTGCGCATGTTTGTCATAGTTCTGCTCCTAAACCACTTGACCGATATTGGTGATTTTTGTACGCACATTTCCATTATAAGCTGACCTCTCATTGCAGGGATATCCTTTACAATGCGAGGTCAACCTATACTGGATATTATATAGTTTGATGCCTTACTTGTGGTCATCTGGATGGTTCTTAGCTATATTTGGACCCAAGTGATTAAATCGGCAGCCTGCTTAGATTAAGTTTTGTTAGATCCGAATGACTGAAACATGGTTCTAATGTCAAAAAACTTCACAGCAACGCCCGAAACCAACCACAACCCCAGGGGCTACCAGTGGCGAGGTCTTCCAGGAGGACTCTTCACCAGCACCGAGGAACCAGTGCGGTGTGGACACCAATGGGGACAGGATATTTGGAGGAACCTTCACAGACCTGGACGAGTTCCCCTGGATGGCGCTCTTAGGGTATAAGACATGTAAGTACTTTGAAGTTATTGTGCCCTAGGTATGCTGTGGCAAAATGAAGAACCAGTTTCGGATTAGTAGTCACATACCATTTCCGATTGTTTCCCGCACTTGGTCTGCGCATAAAATGTGTTAGTCCAGGTATCTGTGTGCCCAATTTCATACAAATCCCTTCAGCCGTATTCTCGTGATTGAGTTATGAACATCGAAACATACAAAACTTTCACATCTATAATAGGTACCTGGAATAAATCGTTCAGTCAACATTTTTTTCCATAGCAGCATGCACTATTCACAAAGATAATACTTAATATGAATTTTCTTACGATAGAAAAATACGATCTCGGGCATGATTCCAACCTGCGTCCCTCCGGACAAGTACACCGGACGCTTTAGCCAATAAGCTAATAAGACCATCTCCTGTGATCTTGAATTTCTCTTTCTCATTCTACAAAATATTTTTTTTTTCACTAGAAAATTCTGACTGTCAAACTGTCATGCACTATTGTTGTGTTTAGCTCTAGCCAAGCAAGATACGATAAAAGAAAAATATTTTTGTATCCAGTTAAGTACATTCGTTGCAAATTGTCGAATACTCGATGGAACAACGTCTCCCAAAAGGGCAGTTTAAGTAATTGATGATCTCCACTTGCTAGCCTTGTAACACTACAGCTTTTAATACCTGTTCAAAGTTAAACCAGTTCAAATGAACAAAGATAAGTACTGATATTAACATTGTTTATATTGCACCTCTGTCTTTTTGAAGTCATGTGCGTATTAAGAAGGAAATATCGTGAGGAAGCCTGCATGCCTGAGAGATTTTCTTGACGGCATTTAAAGTCTGCCAACCCGCAGTAGGCTAGTGTGGTGAACTTTAGCCCTCACGTTCTGAGAGGAAAGCCGTGCCCAGCAGTGAGACAATATAATAGGTTGATGGCGATGTCAACGCGACTGTAGTCGATCGATTGTGATCGCCACTTAGTGAATTAAAGTTCACCGCTAAACCCTGCAGCTACTATAAACTGCAGGATTTCCTTAGGGGTGAGCTTCCTTATTTCATCTGGGGTTAATACATGTTTTCCCAGATGCGCATTACGATGATGATTACAAGAAGATGCGAAATCTTGATAATGAGTTGTAAGTTCAGTTCTAATTAGGTTTACATTTGTCCAGCAAAGGGAACCACTACATACCAGTGTGGAGGAGTTCTGATCAACCACCGATATGTCCTGACTGCTGCTCACTGCATCACTGGAGCTATTGAAAGGGAAGTGGGCACTTTGTAAGTAGAGTTCTCATTATTTTTTCGGTACTGAAGGTTAGATTAGATTATGTTTCGTTTGGGTCTCCGACTAGTTCTTCAGGTAACTACCACTCATCTTCTATTCATCAGTTTCTTTAGTTGCTCATACGTAACTAAGCAAATTGCTTTACAATAAAATATATTATGCGTTATTTTTTGGAAAAACAATCGTATGACAAAACAAGCGTGGAGCGGGCTTAAAAAAATATTTTGCCTTGTTTTTGACTTGCCCCTGCCCCTCCGGGCCTAGAAGCTGGGTACGCCCTTGCTTAGGTCTAATGTTTTCGAGACAAAACATTCTGTAGTTTTTTTATCTATCAAAATAAATTAAATCGTATTGGTTATCGAATTTGGGTTTACGATTTTCCATATAAATACCTATCTATATATAGGTATTTAGAAGGAAAATTTAAATCAAAATGATTATAGAATTACAATTAATGAGAGGAGGTCCGTCACTCTCTATTATTATTAATGCTTAAAATATCACGAGGGTTCAATGTAAAATCTACAAGAAGCTTTGAGAACAACAGTTTATCAAATAAATAGCAAATTCCTTCACAAGATCTTTCTGAAATGGGATCGATTCGGCTTTTGCTCTCCCAGGGACGCACTTTGACTCCTAGTTTATTTATTTCTTTAATTTTACGGGTTTATTCACAGCCGGTTAAAGTTCGAATATCACAAACAGATTGCCTCATTAGTCTATTGGTCCGAAGAGCGACTACTACGCTAGAGGTCCTGGATTCGATCCCGGGGTCGAGCTAAGTGTTATTGGGTTTTTCTATGAAATTCTCTGTAGCAGCTCGGAGGCTGGATAGGCTCGCCCCCTATTACATGGGATCTAAACATACCGGCGAAATACATCAGTACATCTCTGCCTAACCCTTCGGGGAATACAGGCGTGCTGGTATCACAAACAGACATGCACTGTACAGTTTTAGAATCAATATCAGTAAGTTCTTTATTACTATTAACTTAAAGTCTATTATTGTCCATAATTCTAGAACTACAGTTCGCCTTGGTGAATACGATACTCAGCAGGATGTGGACTGCGTGGATTCCGTGTGTGCTGATGCTCCGCAAGAGATTCGGGTAGCATCTGCTTTCGCTCACCCTGGGTACGACGACAAGAATAAGAATAGACAAGATGATATTGGTGTCGTGAGGTTGGCGAGCAGAGCTGCTTATACATGTAAGTTTATCACGATTTGTTTCGGTTTTGGTTTAATAGAGTAAACTTTTGGGATAGTTCCACTGTTCCATATAGGTAAATTCCGACCACAGACTGACAAACTGACACCCAACAAGGATAAGGAATGATAGACTGGTTAGTCAATCCTTCGGTATTGCCCAGAAATAAAAGGATAGACGGGTATTAAGTTATGGAGGTATGATCGCGTCGTTTTCAGCCACATTTAGTTAGACTGGAAGCGCCCCCATTTTTGGGAAAAGAATATAAGGCTAAAATTGGTATACTACTTCAAATTACACTTACCATTGCAGATTACGTTCAGCCCATCTGCTTAGTGGACGGCAGGGAGCGCCTACAAGATGGCAACGATGTGTACGTGGCTGGCTGGGGAAAAACCCTCAACGGTATGTCCCCTATTGATTTTGTATTCTACTTCTACGAATCACTTTACAATCAATCGGAGTAGGGTTTTACGTGTTATTACTAAAAGCAAGGTCGTTAAATGCCAAGTCGTTGTGCTTATTATTTTAATTGCCCTGAATAATAATTGTGACCGCTAAAAATTTGGTCGTGGGTGTCCTAAGATTTCAATGTTAAGAAAATAAAAGGAGGTTGTGATGTTTGGGAATTTTTGAAGGTTAAATCATAAAACACAAAAAACTAAAATTAAATCAAACACAGTCGCTGCATTAACTCGTATTATTGCGAAATATATAGTGATATAGAATAGCTTATATAACCCTCTAAGGCTTATAGCACTCCTTAGACACTCCAAGTGTGTCTAGCCATTCCTAATGTTGAGAGTAGCCTTAGCGTTGTACTTAGTTATTATGCCTACAGCGGGGTTGCACACTGTCAGAAAATATCTTTGAAAAAGAGCCACCTGGTAACTTTCAATCCATCAAATGTCTCACAGTTTCCGGAGGATATGTATAGAGTTGAGGGCATTCCGGCGACCATCAGAAATTTTCAAACAATCTGTGATAATGTTAGATGGTATAAAGCCACTCCATTACCACAACAAAGGCCTGCCATAGAAGACATTTTCATTAACATACCCACGAAAGCGGAAATAGGGAATCATATAAACAAAAGTACATTTCTACAGTTTCATTTGAGGCACCGTAGAAAATATTGCTCTTCTCAGAAATACTCGTAGTGCAGGAAAATGTCAACAAGTTTTCCCCCATTTGTTGTTCTGGTTATCAGTCAAGTGTATCTAGAAAATGAAGGTCAAATGTCTGTCAGGTTAAGATGACTGTATACATAATTTATTAACTATATGTACCTGATTATGTTCAGAAATTCAATGAGCCACGTATTCAGATGATCATACGATGGCAATAATCTGTAATGTTTTCTGTACTTAGATGCGGAAATTCAGTGAAAGACTTTTTTACATTCGACAAACAAATATTTTTTAATCGATCGTTGTAGACATTGTAAAACTCTTTGCATCCGATATTATTGATAAAGATAAGATTCTATTCGATATTCGCCGACATTGTTTTTTATTGGTTAAACTTAACTTATGTATTGAAACGGAAGTTCCGTAACTTCTATTGTAGTCTGAAAAACATAACTTTATGATTATAAGTTTATTTATTAAATACTAAGTGTTGTCCGGGGAATTGTATCCTAAAGGAGTTTTTAAGACAACCAGTAGTATATATATTTTTTCATGGTCCAATCTATCGCGATAACGAAATCGAAATCGCCACAAACAACAAACAAATACTCTATCTGTTTGTTGTTTGTTGCTTGTTTACTTTCTTTTTTTTAAGTGCGGATTGTGGAGATCAAAACTAATGTATACTTTATTTACAGGACGCAACAGCCCAATAAAACTGAAGCTTGGTTTACCAATTTTCAATAAAGAAGACTGCATTAGCAAATATAAAACTCTTGGAGCAGTTCTTGGAGAGAATCAGCTATGTGCTGGTGGAGTCTTTGCTGAAGACGCTTGCAGGGGAGATTCAGGTGGCCCTCTTATGAAGAAAAGACCTGAAGGCATTTGGGAGGCAGTTGGAGTGGTTTCCTTCGGCTACGGCTGTGGAAGAGATGGGTGGCCAGGCGTTTATACCTCAGTAGCAAAATATGTAGACTGGATCAAAACGACACTTGAATCTTCAAATGTTTGATGCCATATTACTAGTCGATAGTTGTACAATGGTTTTTTTTCCAAACCCACTCAAATATTATTATGGATAGGTACTTATGTGGTTAATGCGATCCAGTGTTGTTAAATGTGATGTAAAAGTTTGTAATTATAGTAAAATACATTTAATGTAAGAAGTAGTTTTGTTTATTTTTCTACCCTTTTTGGTGATTCAACAAAAAAATCCCTAAAGTGTGCTAAAAAATTTAATTATCATCGGATTATTATTTACTATCTTTCCGCCCCGCTTGCGTGGTTTCTTGGGTTTTCTCTACTATAATATCCATAAATTCTGCACAATAAACCTTCCTCTTGAATTATTCTATCTATTGCTGAAAACTGCATTCAAATCCGTTGCCTAGTTTAAAAGATCTTAGCGTACAAATAGCGGGAGCGAATTTGTTTTATACTATGTAAAGAAGAAGAAGAAAAAAGATTGCACCTTGATAGAATCAAACCTTAATTTTATCTAAAATCTTAAAGTTAATTACACTTCTTCCTAGTTAAGTTACGTTGGTACAGAAAAAAAATTGCCTTAAAAAAACTATTGCATTTTTATGGGACGTCAAAAATTCTGATACCTTTTCTCTACGCTAATAAAAATAGATTTAGGCATTTTGTAATGCGTTTCTAATGTTTCTGTCAAGTCATCCTCTCCAATTAAGCCGACCTCACTCTTAGTGCGGGTTCACCACAAAAGTTCAATGATTTCAACTTTGAACGCGTGAACCTGATCGATAGTTTAAATGGGTTCATCAATAAAAACTCCATTTTGCCAACTTAAATGAGTACTTATGTACTTATTCGAAATAATGCAAAATGTAAATATTTGGATAGTTTTGAATAAGTACCTATATAACTAACCATTTTATTCGGCACTAGTGGACCCGAAGCACTTTGTCCTTTTTATTGTCCGCACGGGGCAGGAACCGGATAGACGTTTTCCTTGACGAACTGGATTGTAGCGTCTCTTACCATGTCTAATTGAGAATCGAAATCATCCAGGGATAAAATCAAACAAATTATTAAAAATTAAAATCAGTCCAACGTTTAGGAGTTCAGTTACATATCATGCACCCAAAGAATAAATAATAAAATATACAGGACGCCTAGCTAGTCACCTGCACCCCTTAAAGGGGTGATTCTACCCGTCATACTGACCAATTTTCCCTATTAAACCCAGTACTGATATGTGTAAAAAAACTACTTTTCATACATACCGAAATGTGGTATGTTTACTTTTGTATAGGAAGTAATTGTATTTATTTTTCACGAGGGTTGGGTTTAATAGGAAAAGTTGTTGAGTACAAAGGCAAGAATTACCCCCTTTAACGGGTGTACGTGAATAAATGGACACCCTGTTTATTAAAATATAATAGTATATTTTTTTTAAAAGAAGCTTACTAGCAATGTGGGTCGCACATTACTAGTAATCTTGTTAAACCCTCGTGCTAAGCTAAATGCTTGTGTTACAAGTGGGTTCACGTCGGTAGTGCCATGGATATTGGTTTCGAACCGGCAACCACATGATCGCAAGACTGACACCCTAGCCATTAGGCTACCGCCACTTCAAGTTGATCCGGTTCTGGGTCAACTTTCGATCTCATTTCAATATAACGTTTGTTGACGATAAAAACACTCGTGTTTGTAACATTTTCAATTACCTTAATTTGTCTTTAAGTCAAGCCAATCTACAATACATTAATACACAAGATATCTTCGTACCTTAACAGTATGTCATTACGGTTGTAATTAATGTTTCAGATAAAAATACTTATCAAGGATATTGTTATTTCTTTTTAAATTACACCATTCAACTTTGAGACAATGTAAAATAAACTCGTTTTAGGTAAGCACTTGTTTTTTTAATGGATTATATTTATTTTTTTAATCCAGAAACATTATTAGGTACATGGGACGTAAACGTATCGACGCAATGTAGGTGTAGGTACATGAGTAGATCGCTGCCTACCCATTTGGAAAATACAGTTTATGTTATGTTGGGTAAAGTGATATGGGTTTTCTAAAAATTCTCAGTAGTACCTCGGAGTATGGATTTGTTTGGTTCGGCTTCTGCCATGGGAACCTAAGAATGCAGGGCGAACTGTGGGTGTATATTTGTACATTAGTTTACCTCACCTATGCCTAACTCTTCTGGGAATTCAGGCGTGATGGTATGTTTATATATCTAAATACTGAGGATATCGAAATCCATACGGAACTAAGACTACATTACGTAACACGCTAATGGAAATCTATAATTTTCTACCGACCATTCGCGTTGTGGTTTACAGTGATGTCACACTCATTAAACGTAACCACGTCAATTCTTATTCTCACAAGACAACGTCACAATGATTGCATAATGTTGAATAAGTTAGAATTACATTTGAATCATCACCGTCCTAGCGTTGTTCCCAACTTCAACAGCAATTTTGCAGATTTTCTTTCACCATGAAATTTTCTTTCATTAGAAAATTCATATCTTTGTATGTTACACGAAGCGACTACTCAACAATCAGACCTATGCAACTCAATCTGGGCAATCTGGTATCCTAAGGATCTCGTTGTCACGCTTTTTTGGTATCTGATTAGCACTAACGAGGTACCTAAATGGTATGACAACGGGGACCAAAGGTTACTTTCTCCCCAATGCACAGAGTCGTCTCGATGTGTTAAGAATGTTCACCCATCCACTGACTAGCCATGGTAAGCAATCCCACGACTGTGAGGAAACCGGCATGACCTAGAATCAAAAAAATCATAGAACCAAACCCGCATTGGGCCCTCCGTGGTGCATTACGGCCAACACCCTCTCACCGAGAGGACCTGTGTCTCAACATTATAGGCTGATTATGTTATGCTATGCTTATGTATTATCACCCTAACCTTTTTCCAAACTAGGTTGGGGTTCGCTTTCAGTCCAATCAGATGCGGTACACGAAGCGACTGTCATCAGACCTATACAACGGGCGATACTGGTATCCTAGGGATCTGATTGTTACACTTTTTGGGCTTCTAACGACTGTCGTAGGTAAAGACTCAGATCAAATAAAAAGTTAAGATGGAACTTTGCGAACAAAGAAGTGAGGCCGGCTAAAACTACGCCTTGCCGTGTACAAACACAATTTTACACTATATAACAATACCGAAACTACGCTTTATCTTATAAGTCGAACTATCGAGCTATCCAAAGCTCGACTGACAAGATAAAGCGTAGTTTCGGTATACGTGTGTGGCTGTAATTGTGTTTGTACACGGCAAGGCGTAGTTTTAGTCGGCCTCACTTCTTTGTTCGCTTCATCTTAACTTTTTATTTGATCTGAGGGTAAAGAATGATAATCGGGACCGATAGTTTTACGTGCTTTTCAAGGCACGGAGATGTCTCAATGTGTTAAGAATGGTCGCCCATACACAGACTAGTTGCGGTGAGGGCTGCTTAACTTTTCAGATCGGTTGAACAGCGTAGTTATCACTTAGCTACGAGCCCCTTCTCAGCAATACATTTGAATGTTTAAATTAATAGAGTAGGTAAGGGCCCAAAAGTCATGGAGAGGTCCCCAAACATTTTGGAACAAAGATATTCAATTAGTCGTAACGTATCATTTGCATATAGGTGTCGCCAGCTATCAAATTAAGTGCCGCGCTAACACTTCGGTTCGCATAATTAAATCATTTACCCCTTTCAAAGTTATGCGCTCCTGGTAACCAGAAAGGGTTGTATGCAAATTTTTTGTTGACAATAAAATCGATACTTTTAGTTTGGAGCCGGTTTTTTTTATCTCATATTCTTTTTTATTCGCAGTTAGTAGTAGCGATGTTTGTTTAGGATAGTTTTTTACGAGAGTATTTTGTTTTTATGAATTAAACGTTAAATAATTCTGCCAATCTTATGGGCACGATGCCGGGCGACAGCGATGCTACAGAAGAAGTATTATAGATCTTTTATACGAGTATTGTGGCGATACCGAGGAATACTTTGACGCCTAATTCTTTTTATTTTTAATTTTGTAGACTCTCCTTTTTTATTTGCATGTTAAATAAGTAAATTCTGTAAATATTTAACGTATTTCATTGTAATTTTGATGTAGAAAATGAAAAGAAATTATAACAATGTAAATATGAAGCGAAAGATTAATACCCCTAAAGTACCCCTCAGTTGTCCACTAAGACCGATATGTGGCATCATTGTGACAAACCATTTCTACTTATACAAAACCGACAGTAATTAGATATGGAAAACATAACATAACATACCATCACGCCTGTATTCCCAGAAGGTTTAGGCAGAGGTGTACTAATCTACACCCACATTTCGGCGGTATCTGTAGGTCCCATGTAATAGGGGGCGAGCCTATTGCCATTAACAGGGCACAAATCCAGATTCCGAGTTCCTACTGAGAATTTCATAGAAAAACCCAATAACACTCGGCTCGACCTGGGGATCGAACAGGACCTCTAGCGTAGCAGTCGCGCTTAGGACCACTAGACTAATGAGGCAGTAGATATAGAAAAGATAGGGTAATAATGCCTTGGCCTAGCGAAGGAACACACATCAAGGCTAAGCGTAAAGTTAAGTAGGTACCTATTAATATGTAAATAATAAGGACAAGATCGTTGTCCTCTGACGTACTTATGCTCTAGAAAAATATCAATATAATATACAAAAAATAATACGAATTTTTGTTTGAGTATTTGCGTGACATTTAAGGTGACGTCATTTTCTCAAGGTTACCAATCCATCTACGGTCGTAATCTATCCTAAAAACCTCAATATCTTTTTATATCCGATTAATTTGTATTTAAACTATGTAGGCGTGGGTCACATTGACATTGATCGATCAATGACTTCGACTTAACGAGAAATTAACAAATCACACCATATTTTTACTCTGGGACTTTCCAACTTACGTCACTTCCGGTGTTTCTCATCGTAAATCCCTGTTTCCAAAATGGTGCCATTACTTTTCAATTTGGGATAGCAAAAAAATCTGTAAAAAAGGTGATATATTGCATTGCCTAAATGACCATCACGCCTGTATTCTCCGAAGGTTTAGGCAGAGGTGTACTTAATGTATAATCTCAGTTCGCCAAAATGTTAAGATCCCATGTAATAGGGGCGAGACTATAGCCATTGGCCGGGAATATTACTATCCAAACTTCGAGCTGCTAATGAGAATTTCATAGAAAAACACAATAAACACTTTACTTGACCTGGAAATCGAACGAGGAAGCCAGTTCTAGGGGACAAGGTCTGTCATGTCATCATGTTCATTAGTTCAGAATTAACTGTATCAGGTGGGAATCGAACCCACGGCACTTGGGTTAACGGTAGTGGCAAGGTGACCAACGTGCAGGCAATACATAGATACTATAATTATATTGAAGGTGATGACAGATAATTCTAAACCTATTTACCTTCCATGAGTATAATAGTACGTGATATGTGTTCAGATAGGATAATTGATCCTATTTGCAGTTCAGGAAGTGGTACAATTGGCCCTGATTCCAATCTGATACTAGGAAAACGTTAAGAAGATAAACAACAAGCATCTTTGACTACTAAAAAGTGTTTATTTCCACGAATATGACTCATAGTAAGCAATGACATTAGAACAAGGAATAACTAGAAAAAGTGTTTAGAAGTTTAACATTCATAGCATGCCGCTATGAATGAAGTCATCGTTGTATTTGAGAAATCTCATTGATTCATATGTACACATACGACGATTATAATTATAACATAACATACTATCACGTCTGTATTCCCCGAAGGGTTAGGCAGAGATATACTAATGTACACCCACATTTCGCCGGTATGTTTAGGTCCCATGTAATAGGGGCCGAGCCTAATGCCGCTGCTGCTGAAAAATTTACAGATACACCCAAGTACACTTTGCTCGACCTGGGAATCGAACCCAAGACCTCTAGCGTGCAGTCGCGCTCGGGACCACTAGACTAATGAGGCAGCTCAATATATTATTCCATATATATATATATTATGTTCATTTAATATTTAACAGTAATTTACATTAATTTATTTATATTCAACAGGAGTTAATTTACATTGATTTAATAATATTAATTTACATTACAATATTTATAATTAAATGCATTTTTATAACCTTCATCATAATAATTTACAATTAACATTGGAATTCCCTTCCTCATTGGTTTAGTGGTCGCAAGTGTGGATGCTGAGCATGAGTTTCTGTATTTGATTTTCAGGTTGAGAAAAGTGATATTGGGCTTTTCCATTAGGAAATTCTTAGTCACAGTTCAGAGTTCGTACTTGTACTTGGCCCCCTTTAATTTTTTTTTTATTATGGAGGCCTTCGTTTGACCGCTAGTTCGCCTAATGTTAAGTGACAATGCGATCCGCGATTGGAGGACAATGAAAGGACAATAAAGGACCTAAGGACCTGTACTGGTAGTTTGTGTGTGATAATCTAGAACTACTCTGCCAAGGCCTTGCGGTGGTTCCTCGTGACGTCACCTTTGTGTACATTATTATTTCGATAATTATTTACCATGTGCACAATACATTTTTTTTTTTGGCTCACCTACAATTGTTGACATACATTGAATTACAAAAAAAAAACAATAAAATTGAAAAGACTAGTGTCACAATCACTTACAAATAGGCACCGCATGCACTAAGTATAATTTAAGAGCTAAAAACTAAAAATAAAAAATCACCTTGACATATTGTATTACAATTAATCGGTACAAATTGCCTGTATTTAGTAACTAAACACTAAAGACAAAAAAAATACATAATAACTCTATAATGTGACCATAATATCTAGAAGATAAATCAGTTTACTTATTGACTGCAAAGAGTTTGCCTGTCTGAGATAAACAAAAAAAAAATACTTTGTTTTTTTTTTTCTTTGTACAAAGAAAAACCCATTACGTTATTCGCTGCAATCAGCCGCGGCTTCAATTTATTTTATGTCATTGTCATATTTGCATGTTTATGATAATTGCACATAATCGCAATGCTGTTTACATTAAAAATTGATGTATTTCCCAATAACATTATTGTAATAACATTATGAACAAACACTGTATTACAGTGATAACCCGCGATATGTTGGACACAACTTCGACGTCCATGACTAGACTTTGACATTAGCAGTCTTTTTTTTGTTGTTTAAATCTCAAGCCATGACGTTCTATAATCTTAGTGGTCCGCTAAATTTAAATTCAATTGTTTGTCGCAATTTGAGGTATTGTTTGGTTTGGATATTTGGACTGAACATCGGTTCTCAAAATTCCAATACCGAAAAATTTTTGGCGGTTAACTTTTCCCCAAAAGTTAATTTATCCATACATTAACTATATTAAGAACGATATAATGTAAAAATAAATAAAATTTTGTTACGTTCATTTAAACTTTCATAATATTAAAATTCTTACATGGAAAATAAAAAAAATAAAATATTCTAAAATAAAATGTGCTCCCATTTATACAGAGACAGAAGCTTCATTCTGCCTTTACACACTTAACATGTCTATGAAGATGCAAACAGAAATTCTAAAAGTAGTCAAAGAAATATCTTGGACCAAACGTTCTGTTTTCCACATTTACACAAAGGCGAGTGTGTATTTTTATGGTCGAGAAGCATGCAATATGAATTCCAACAAGACATTCAGTTTTCACGCGAGATATCAAGCCCGGGCGTGCCCCGCTGGGAACGTTTGGAGCGAATATGAATCATTTCTTCCTGCTACATGTGTGTGCGAAATGAACAATATTTATTTTATATATTATATTATTTGTATTTATACTATATATTAGGTTGGTACATCACTATTTTTCAAATTCCCGAAAAGATAAGACATGTTTTATTGATTAGTTAATGGATAATTTATTAGAGATTTTTGTTTTAAACAACTAATTAGAACATTCAAATTTCTAATATTAGAATTATCTATAGATTACACACGCCTTAGGCCAATGAAAATCATTGATAGTCGTTAATAGATTGAATGGTAAAGGTGCAAACAGCTACACATCAAGCTATATAAATCCAGTTTTGGGTGTAGCTGTGCGTACTTGCTCTAAATGAACGTGTGTTTGATTAAGTAACTACTGTCTATCTTTTGTGTTTTGTTCACATATAATTTAATTTACAATGTGTATTCGACAGTAAGTCATGAAAAGTCTACACAGTCTATACTTATTGGTCCATGGAGCTATAAACCAGAGAATTTTAAAATAGTAGTAGTGGTTTTATTTGATGAAGTACCGTCATCTACACATTGTATAGTATATCTCCGTAAAATTTCCGATTTCACATAAGAAATAGGAAAACTTTGCTGCGTTGGCTTTAATTCATTTAATAGTTTATGCATGTGTCATATTTAGACATGACCATTTTTTTCTGCCATGCTGCGTCGGTATACGAAAAGATTATTAATAATGTGCAAGCAATTCCGATCCAACGATAAAACAAACCGAACAAAAACACAAAAGTTTCAATGATAAAAAACCTAACAAAGTTGTATGAAAATAAGCGGTAAATCAAAACTGTGAATATATTCATTCATTTCACCGTTAGATAACAAACACTCGGAGGGGGAACTCCAATCGGAATATAAAAATTACGACAGTTTAAAAGTAGGCGCCATTTACATAAAACTACTATATTGGAAATGATATACAATGTGTAGGCCGCCCCATTTGTTCTTCTCATGAAATATAAATGTGTTTTGGATGTTATATCCACACTTGTAACACGATATCATTGTTTTTTTAAACACATTTTTTGGTAGAATATTGATGATGGATAAAAAAAATTAGTACGTCTGCAAGTTTAGTAGTTGTAGAACGTTAGCAGGTTTCGTGTTGTCGCTCAATTTGTAAATGAATTTTTGGCTACTTAGGTATATTTGTAAATTTGAAGATCGCATGATTAATTGTTTATTTTTTGAAAGCGGAGTTAAAGTTTTGCTCAATTTTGGGATTATTTGGGAAGAAATATTTATACACTGATGATAAATTAATCGAGTCATGACAGTTTTCGCAAACAAACGTAAAACCAAACGGAAAACGTAACCAAATATAGCCAATAAAATTTATATTAAGTTAAAGTGTTCGCATAAAAATTGAAAATTATTAAAAAAAAATGATTTGGAAATAGGACTCTATTACTACATGATAAATACGGGAACAGACGAGTGAAACAACTGGTTGCTAATAACGCACTGACGTTTATTGGCTTGTTAACTAAGTGGTGCGTAGGCACACGCACACATACTTAACATTCCTCCCCTTAGCTTAGGAATACAAATCAAACAACTAAGCTACAATAACCTAATACTATTGCTTAAATATAAGTACCCTTTAATAGAATAATTTGTAGTTGACTTTGGGCCGGTTACGTTTAGAACGTGGTGTGGGCGCAGGCTCACTTGCCTGCTGTTGCGGTAGCACTTCGGATAAAGCCTCCTGGAACTCCTCCTCCTCCCCCGAATTGTCAGGTGCTGAAGGCTGTGAAGCAACTAAGGGTGAAACTGTTGGAATGGCTGATCTAGCCTTATCGGAACGATCAGCAGCTATTGACGTGTCCTCACCCCCTTCACCCGTGTCTCGCCGCGACGTCTCGTCAGTAGACTGCGTCTCTGATATTGTGCTACCACTTGGCTCCTCTAAGTCCATATCCACGTCTTTATCATCATAGCAATCATCGCCTTTATACTTAATGATCTGATTTTTATGCTTCCTCGCGGTCACCGAAGTTACTACGTCCCTGATTAAATACAATACTTTGCCAATTTTTTTTATCACTACCCCTTTGCACCAATTATGTTTACCATTGAGTGTATGATTTTTATAATAAACTATGTCACCAGTGGCAAACACTGGAGTATTATGACCACTCATATTATTTTGCAAACACTGTTTACGTTTAACCATATCAGCAAGAGCCGTGGACGAAGGCGATGGCGATTCCAATTTAATTAGATCAAGACGAGTCCTAAGCTTCCGACCGTATACCAGCTCAGCCGGTGAGAAACCGGTTATAGTGTGAACGGAATTCCTGTAGTCAAACAAATATTTTACAAGTTTGTTATTTACATTTCGCTCCCCATTACAACTAAGCAAGCTTGTTTTAATACCCTTTTTAACTATCTTGACATAGCTTTCTGCCTGTCCATTGCTGGCTGCGTGGTATGTCGGAGACGTCACGTGAGAAATTCCGTTCACCCTACAGAAGGTCTCAAACTCACGTGATGTAAAAGATGTACCATTGTCACTGACCAGTGTATGCGGAATACCAAATCTTGCCATAAATTCGTATAACCTGTCAATTGTTGCTGAAGAAGAAGTACTACACTTCATGTTGTAAACTTCGACCCACTTAGTATAAGCATCCACTACCACTAAATAGGTGTGACCGGTAATCGGTCCCAGAAAATCAATATGTATCCGGTAAAACGGTGTTGGAGGGTATTCCCAGTGTGCAATCGGCGCCCGTGGTGGTGATGGCCGTACCTGCATGCAAACATCACACGATCCTATCAAACGTTCTAACGCTGCGTCTATCCCCGGAAACCAAAAACGCGCTCTGGCTTCCGCCTTTGTCTTAACTATCCCTAAATGAGATTGATGCAATTCCATTAAAATTTTACCTCGTAATTTTTCTGGAATTACAACCTTGTGTCCTCTCATAATACATCCATTTTCATAAGACAGTTGCGTCCTACACGAATGGTACGGTTTCAAGCGATCATCAGATATTTTCCTAGGCCATCCATTTAATACAAAGTCCACTACTTTACGCAAGGTCACATCTGTATTAGTGGCGTCGCGTAATATTTTTACGGTTACGGGTAGACTACCTTCTAACACAAAATTAATGTACGACGCTCGATCGACATCGGGTAATTTCGCCAATATTCCATGTGTGTCCCTTTCCTCCTCCGCCTCATTCGGCAGACAGGCGCGAGATAAGAAATCCGCGCTGTTATTAGCGCTACGCACATATTCAATTTTGTAATTATAACCGCTCAAATATAATGCATACCTCTGTAGTCTATTTGCTGAAACCTCCGGTATCCCACGGTGCGGTCCAAAAATCGACAACAATGGCTTATGATCGGTACGAAGAATAAACGGAACAGACCTGCCGTATAAATACTGATGGAAGCGCCTTACACCAAAAATAATCGCGGTCGCTTCCTTTTGAATCTGCGAGTAACGTTTCTCAGCTGCATTAAGTGTTCGCGACGCAAAAGCGATCGGTCTCTCAACCCTATGGGTTTCTATTTGCGATAATATTGCAGAAAGACCCGTCGGTGATGCATCTACAGTTAAAATAATAGTTGCCTCTGGGTTAAAATGCGCTAATACCTGATCTGATGCTAAACATTTTTTAATAGTTGTGAACGCTTCATCGTGTTCCCGTTTCCAACACCACCTGTTACCTTTTTTTAATAACTCATACAAAGGACATAAAATCGAAGACGCATGAAGAATAAAGCTTCTGTAATAATTAACCAACCCCAAAAATGACTGTAATTGATTAATATTAGTCGGCACTGGTGCCTCCATCATGGCTTTAACTTTCTGTGGTGATTTATGAAGCCCCTCTTTATTAATTACGTAACCAAGGTAATTAACCTCGTCTTTAAAAAACACACACTTATCTTTTTGTAAAGTGAGACCCGCATCTTGTAATTTTAGCAGTACTTGATGTAATCTTTCAAGGTGTTCAGATCTAGTTCTCCCGGTTATTAAAATATCGTCAAGCATACAGAGCGTGCCGGGCACACCCGCCAGAACGCCCTCCATTGCGCGCTGGAACACGGCCGGTGCGCTTGCAATACCAAAACAAAGACGTGTTTGTTTAAAAATCCCCCTATGCGTATTTATACAAGTTAATTCTTGTGACTCATCATCTAATAAAAATTGGTTGTAAGCATTTGACAGGTCTAATTTAGTGAACTGCTGTCCCCCTTCCAACTTAGAAAAAAGTTCAGTTACAGTCGGCAAAGGGTACTGATCGATAATTAACTGTTTGTTTACACCAGTGGAATAATCGGCGCATATACGTATAGATCCATTTTGCTTTAACACCGGCACGATCGGTGACGCATACCGCGCGTGCTCAACCGGTTTCAAGACCCCTATTCCTACTAAACGATCTATCTCTTTATCTACTTTACTTTTCAAAGCGAAAGCTATCGGTCGGGCCCTAACAAAAACTGGTTTCGCATCTTCCTTTAATTGTAATTTTACTTTAAATTTATTGAATAAGCCTAACTTATCCGAAAATACCGAAGGATAACGGCATTGCAACCTAACAAACCAATCCTTGTCATCTAATTGTTCACAATATTGTATTGGCAACAATCCTAAGTTGAATTTTGAAATGAAGTCGCGGCCGAGAATCGGCGGGCCGCCGTCTCGCACTACATAAACACAAAGTAAGTGTGATGTTTTCGCATAAGTAACTTGTAACTGCGCTATACCCACACACACAATTTTATCACCCGTATAAGAAAACAAACTTTTACTGGTCATTGACAATGGCACACTGCAAAAATATTTTTTATACGTTTCTTCAGAAATAGCTGTTACGGCCGAACCGCTATCTATCTCGAATTTTAATTCGATCCCTGCGACCGACACAGTTTCTGTCATCGGTTCCCCTTTAACTGACCGAATATTAAACAACTCACCGTCGTCATCGCTTTCATCCACAGCTCTCGATTCGACGTAATTTATCTTTTTGCACATCCTACGTAGATGCCCCGTAGCATTGCATTTCCTACATTTCGATTTCGTGAACCGACACTGAGATGTCTCGTGATTATAATAGCCGCACACTTGACACTGCACTTTAACACCCGAACTAGGCGCCGCTTCTGGCTCCAGTTGCGTAGTCGTTCCCTTCGCCCGCATAATCTTGAACAGCTGATCGTGCGGCGCGGCCTGGACACTCGTGCTCGCTGCTGCCCGTGCCCTCCGCGCATTCTCCGCTAACTCCATCGCCTTAGTTAAGGTTAGGCCCGCGAGATCTTTTGCGAAGAGCTTCTCTCTGTCTGGGCCCGGTAACATCCCCATGACAAATTTGTCCCGAAGAGCCTCTTCCACGTTAGAAAACCCGCAGTGCGCTGTCAGACCGCGCAACCTCGCGGCCCATTGTGCATACGTCTCCCCCTCTTGCTGCGACGCCGCGTAAAAATTGTGACGTTCACCGAATCCACACCGCTTTGGGGTAAAATGCTCGTCCAAAAGCTTCAGTATGTCATCGTACGGTACGTCCTGCAGCTGCTTTGGCAACGCGAGGTCCACTGCCAACTTGTGTGTGCCGTCGGCGAGTGCGCTCAGCAAGATAGCTCGTCTCTTTGTTCCCGTAGGATCGCTCGTCCCGGTGATGTCGTTAGCCACAAACCACTGCTTAATGCGGACTTTGTAGGTCTCCCAAGACTGTACATTGTGATCAAACACCGATAAAATGCCAAAAACTGAGCCGGACATTTTAACTTCTTTTTTTTTTTCGTATGTGGGTACTCGTCGCCAATGATAAATACGGGAACAGACGAGTGAAACAACTGGTTGCTAATAACGCACTGACGTTTATTGGCTTGTTAACTAAGTGGTGCGTAGGCACACGCACACATACTTAACACTACATATATTTTTTTAAATTTTCTGCTACGATTTCAGGAATCGCAGAGATAAGTAAAAACCAAATAAAATACACAAGTCCTAGTAAAATATAAAAAAAAACTCTCAAATGTAAAGACACGACAAAAGAATCAAATAATGTCTTCATTGAGATAATGTACAATACACTACTACTACAATACACTAAGTACTAAGTACAATACACTTTCTTGTAAGCAATACGAGTAAATACAAATACGACAAAAAGTATCAAACTGTCAGTTGCGAACATCATGACGTCTTTTCTGGACCTTTATTCGTCGTAGTTTTTTTATGACGGTGGCCTCAATTTGTTGCCTTCAGATACTTCAGTGAAAGCTTACTTTTGTTTCTGTTGGGTTCGACATGTTACTTCTTCACTTCGACATGCGAGAACTCTATTTTAAAATTCAACATGTCATCTGGGTCCCGAGTCTACTATTTTATTGTGGCTGAAGCGTCATTGAATTTGTTGATTTTTGACAGTTTTGTCTACGAAATGTGTCAGTTCTTATTTTAATTAGTGTCATTAAACGACCATTCTAATACATTGAAATGCAGGGGCCCAATTATTCTGCTATCTTCTTATTACATTCCATTTAAATATTTGTATGATCAAACATAATACATTTTTAAATAAATTTAGTTTATGCGGGTTTTATCGCGTAATATTGATATTATTTAATTTCCGACGTTTCGGATCCTTTACAGCATCCATGGTCACGAGTAGACTGTGGTGTTATTTCAATGTAATATTCGCGTAAGTGTCAGAATTTCTTGGATACATTTTCCATAAAAATATAAGCTGTTAGGATTTTTTATCGATACGCGTTTAAAGTTTAGGAAATATATTAATATTGAGGGTAACGAAATCAAAAACTATATAGCACGCGTCCTTGACAATGACAAACAAGTATTTAGCACGCGACATACCTGTTTTCACAACATGCGATCCTGGTTCACCTGATTGCCATTATCATTACCATCAGCTATGGTCCGCAACAATAGCGATTGCTATCGCCCTTCTATAAAAACTATAACAACACGTAATACATGTTTATTTGTTTTTGCTGTGGCGCTCCATCAATTTACCATGAGTTATGGTATGGTGGTTATGAAAATTCTAATCATATCCCTGTTTGGTCCTGTGTTTTTGGGGACGAATGCTGAGGTAAGTGTTAAACTATATCGAAGACTCAAATTTTATTGCTGAAGTCTTCGCTTTAGATTCTGATTTTCTGAGATCTCTTCTTCTGATTCTGTTGTGCAAACAGAAATCAATCCAGGAGAATTACTAACTGTTCTATGTCCCATATTTTCTTATCTTATTTTGCTAGATAAAAATATAAAGAGCTGTAATTCCAAGTCACTTCTTTTGAATTAAATCTTGAGACCTGACCTAAAGGAAGCAATAATAACAGTACTAAAAAACGTAAATTACATTTTTTTTACTATAAATAATTTTGTAAACGTCCTAATATTTTTTTATGACTTTAAAGGTATACTATGTCCCTAAAATAACAGACGACGTGCTTAGTTGTGACAATTTTGACAATAAAGTTCTTGACTGTGATGAACTGAAACTTGGCTCTTCTAAAGAACCGAATGGAGATAATACAGCCAAATTAAATGGGCAAATCAAGACCGGTACGGAATTAATATCTGACTATGATGTAAGTAATTTAATTAGCCTGACGAATGTGAATGAAGAAATTAATTAATTCGAATAGATCATTCGTAAAATGTTAACCTTCTTGAAATATAATCAGAAAATAGAGAGAAGTAAGTAGATAAATAAATTTAAGATGAACTAAGTCACACTGATCAAGTCTATTTAGGAACTGAATTAACCTAGACTATTCAAGAATAATTATGCGTAGTTTGAAAAGGTTAAACAGGAAATTACTCACTACTTATATCTATGATCAAAACAATTGTTCTTATTGTTAATTTTCAGATTGAAATAGACGTATGGAAAATTTTAGATCTGGGTGACGAATTTATGTACACCAGTCGAGTGAATTTCTGCAGCAGTCTGGAGAGTACGGATACTCCGTGGTATCCTATTATAGAGAAACTTAACATAAGTGGGTGTCCGGTTCCTCCCGTAAGTATCCGTATCGATACAAATTTTGTACATACCTACTACTATACCATCACGCCTGTATTCCCCGAAGGGTTAGGCAGAGGTGTACTAATGTACACCCACATTTCGCCGGTATGTTTAGGTCCCATGTAATAGGGGGCGAGCCTATTGCCATTAACAGGGCACAAATCCAGACTCCGAGCTGCTACTGGGAATTTCATAGAAAAACCCAATAACACTTTGCTCGACCTGGGGATCGAACCCAGGACCTCTATTGTAGCAGTCGCGCTTAGGACCACTAGACTAATGAGGCAGTCCAATACCTACTACTAAAAAGATTAAAATAAGACATGCGTCCTATAGTCCGTTTAATAGTTAAGTTATGTTCTATAGAGCTGAAACGGCTGACGGAGCAAGTTGCGCTGCTAACTAGTAATGGACTGTTTTTGGCTAATATGATGACTGGCACTGTTTTAATTCATAAAAAATCGGTGGTTGGCAGCGTGGTGTACTACAGCCTAATCCCTCTCACATTCAATTCTCTCACCCATGCCCAGCAATTGGACAATAATGAGATAATGATAATAATGAAAGATTCTTGAACCCCCTTGGGTTGTAGAGGTTGTCAGCTAGGAGACAATTACTTACAAAATTAAAACATGTAAAAGTGTCTTTAAAAGATTAATTTAAAGGAATTAAAATCATTTATATGACGAGGAGAACGGCAAATAGGTTGATGATGAGGCGCCGAAATAATACCGATGTTCATTTTTATACTTGTCTTTGGTTGGTTCAAGCTAATTTATCTATTTATTGCATATTACAGAACGTGTTTGAGGTCCAAGGTGGGACGATATCTTTGGATTCTGTAAAAGATGTCATGTGCCACAACTTCTGTGGAGCCTACCATATACAGATATCATTCTTCGCTGGAACAGAAAAAATATCTTGCCATATCATTGAACTTAGCATCATAGAAGTGAACGATGAGGATGAGGAAGAATGAGGCATTATAATAAATGAGAACTTGAGTATTTTTTTATTTTCATGCATGAATGAGTCGGTACGACCGGGGATGTACTGACCTCCCACAGAATATCGATGTGAAGTAGCAGTATGCATACTGTTACATATCGTTCGGTGAGTATGGAGCGCCGGAGGCCCAATTTCTCCCTCAGTTCTTCCTTCTCCTTTCTCTTTCCTAACAACAACAGCATAGTTTTATTTACTTTGCCTTGTTTAGACAATATTATGAGAATACAGCCAGTCTACGTGTGATAGTTGCTATTCACCATCAGGTGGGCTGGTTCGTTTACCCGGCAACGCATCTGCAACTCCTTTCGTGAACACACGGCTACAGGTCAACCTATACAAATCCAATTTAAGCTGATCTCGCTTTGTATTCATTCTCATACAGTAAGAGGTCAGCGTAAACTGGTTAAGTATAGCTTGATGTGTAGCCGTGCGTGCAGTGGATTATAGCTGTTACCTGACCCACCCTAAGTGGGCCGGCGGCATCTACGTGGGTCAGGTAACAGCTATAACCTACCAAAGTACATGGGCGGTGATGACTACTTACCATCAGGTGGCTTGTCTGCTCGTTTGGCAACTTAATCTGTAGAGCAAAAAGAAAATGTTAAGCTCCCGTTATGTACGAACTTGGCTACTCTTTATTATATAAAATCCGAGTTCTGAAGGGTACTTCTGCTTTCTAAAATATTGTACCTAAAACGTTAAATATCAGACTATTACAAAAAAATACACTTTCCCGAAGACTATTAATATAGCCATTGTTAATTTCGAACTTTTAATCTCTCGTTGTAAAGAGAACACAAATTAAAAGTATCCAGACTACGCTAGAATTCTGTAAGCGATTGTGTTGTATCCAATAATTAGAAAAATAAAGTAAGGGGCAGAGCAGACGAATAAATTTATAATTGCCAGGGGCGAGCCAACTTCAAGCGTTATTAACTTTTTCCTGCGCCCGCCATGCATGCCTCTCGTCTGTTGGTCAGCCTAAAAATTGTTCAGTGTTCAACCCTCATTAACTTTATGAACTCTTATGGAATGTCTGTGTAATTTTAACGGCATCAACGAAATACACCGCCACAATTATTTTAATGAGTTTATAAATATTTATTGGATTGCTCATTAAGTACGGTGGCCAGCACATCAAGTTACCACAAAATGACAAATTTTCTCAGTTGATTTTGAAGTTTATCTCCAATAATTTAAGGTTTAAAATCATTTGGAGATATTTGACAGTTTTGTATACCTTGACCTGCTGGCGACTGTACCTACCTATAAAAACCTCACAGTTTATTATTTTGTCCTGTCGTAGGCAGTTAGATAATATGTTTGATTGATATATTTATCTTACGAACATCAATAATAGTTGTCGGTTGTTAAAAGCTTAAAAATTCTACCTTTTTAGGATTTTAGGCCACTCGTCATTATAGTTATCTTCAGTCTATCCTTAGGTTATTGGTAATGCCCAAAAATTGGAGGTGATTGCGGAGGTCTGATTGGCAGTTGTTTCGTGTAGTGGTACTGATATTTGAGAGCCCGTTTAATGGCAACAGGCTCAAAAATCACTGGTAAATTTTGGTGTTCAGCCGCATTATATATCTCCTTAGTACTTTAGTAAATAAGTATGCATGCAAATATCAATAAACCAGAACAATAAATAATGTTTCTATTTCGACTATCTTGATATAAAAAGAAAAGCATCTCCCGAACATTTTAAAGTCTGATTCAGTGCCGAGATGGCGATATCAGTCTGAGCCCAGCTTACCCATAATGCTAATCTTACAAAAAACAAACATTATTAAAAACTCAAAGATTTAGCTCGAGTATTCGCTGTAAATTTTCCCTCTAACGTTCATAAACTTAGAAAAACATACGTGAAAACTGCATTATGAAGAGCTTCGTGGGTCACTTGCTGTTTTTATAAGAAGCCACAAAAGCAGCGGGATTTAAACGAACGTAAGTGAAAGTGATTAAATTGGTAGACGAGGCATGAGTCGACAAAAATAAATACGAAATGTTATTTTCTGTCCTTAATAAATGGTCGTATCGACTGATGTAACCTACCAGGCTTTTCCTACTCGTAAAGTAGGTAAAGATAACCACTGAGTCATGAGTAAATTTTTAACGTCCTTTTTTGTCAAATTTCCTATTAGATGTAGTTTGTTACTTCCAAATGTAAAGGATATAGAGGTGTGCCCTTTAATCACACGCTGTCGCTGATTTTGTGGCCCAATCCTATCCATATGCAAATGTGGGCCCCGCCTCAGTCGACGTTTCAGCGATTCCAAATTGTAATATTATTCAAATAACACATTTATACGTCATACGGATTTATGTACAGACGGTATTAAGAATTTAATTATGAGTCTAACTTACGATATTACTTATTACATTTTTTATCTGAAAATTTCACGTATTTTAGCAATTTTATTCTAAATAGAGTCGTGATTAGCCATGTAATTGAAGTTGACTTTAATTTTGTCTACAACGGGCTTGTTTTAACAAACTGTTGACATTATTTTCTTTGTTTGAGTAATTTCAAGAATTTTATTTGAAAAGAAACTATTTTATAGAGTTTTTTAGTTGAAATCAGCGAACAAACTCGACTCTAAACTAATTTGTTTAGAGTCGACGTCAAGTTCAAAGGTTTTGACAATCAAGTGATCTCGTCGTGTTTGAATATATCTATAAAGTGAACTGTTGACAAGGTAACTGAAATAAACGCTGAATTTTGAAAGCTATATTAAAATTTTAAAATGTAACTACCCAAGCTGACATTATTATTAAAATATGTAATAATAAGAATCTCTCCTAGCTTATAGCTCTAGCATTTCATATTACTGAGCTAATTGAAAAAAAAAGTTATAAAACATTTTTGCGGCACAAGTATTGGCAGGACTTATTATTATTGAACACCGAGTTAATCAGAATATTGACACAATATCTGACAAGATAAGGCGTAGTTAACTAATATATATGTGCGTGTAATTGTGTATTGTACACACACACCCTTAGGCGTAGTTTTAGCCGGTCTAACTTATTTGTTCACAAAGTTCCATCTTAACTTTTTATTTGTCTGAGATTTTGGTGGGAACAAAGTCGACGCTGTCTACAAGTCCTGGCAAAAGGGAAATGTCTTAATTTGTAAATAAAGGTTCACGAAGAAATTAGTTGTGAGTTTGTCCCTTTGTTTAAGGAGCTTTGTCTATGTTGATTTAAATGTTGTCTTTGTTAATTCGTGTTGACGGGCTTGTAATAAAAAAAGGCATAAACTGGAAAACCTGCGATATAAGATATGTTTTGGTAAATAGATTAGTTGGTTCGTACTTAGATTAGTTACTAGGCAAATATGAAAATAAGTCCTACATTTTAATATTCATAAAAATGTATTCCTTAATTACGCTCTTCATAAAATTAGGTAAACACTTCGAAATTCAGAATTAAATTTAACTTAGTTATTTCGACATTTGATGCTATGACAAGTATCTGTTAGAGTACTCGGCTCTCAATGTCTGTCGTCAAAGAATTGTGTTTGCGAACTATTTACTAAATTGAAAAAGCGTGTCCGCGGACGGCCCTCTGTGGAGAGAGGGAAAATCAAAGAGGGCACTCGAGAGCAGTTAGATGTACCTTTGGGCACAACTCTCGAAGACACGTGTCGAGTGTGTAATGGCGCTGATGTTGATTTCTGAAAATCGGACTGTAATTTCTTCAAGTATTGGTAAGTGAAAATTGGGTTTTGATTTAGATACTAGCAGGAACTTTTATGTCAATAGTATGTATAAGTAATAATTATGTGTTTATGAATGTGATAGAAGCTAAAGAGGTATGTAAGAGTCGTAGCAATAGGCGGTCTGTAATTTCTGCCTACCCCTGTAGGAAAAAGGCGTGAGTGTATGTATGTATATATGTAACTATTCATCTTATATCTTCTATCATTATGTTGATAGTTAAAATAAACATGTTATTATCGAATAATGACGTTGAATTGATATAATTGCCACATTAGTCTAGTGGTCCCCATCATGAATAGTGCGCTAGAGGTCCTGTGTTCGAACCCCACGTAGTAAATTTTATTGGATGTTGAGTTTATATTCGTCCTGGATACTGCTCTATAAACTATATGGGACCTAAACATATTGCCGAACTGTGCGTGTACATTAATACGAGTACACCTGTACACTCTTTACGGAATACAGGTGTGATGGTATTTTGATAAAAATATGATGTTATTACTTAGTGTTATTGCGAATTTATCAATCAAAGCTTCGGTAGGTATCATCAAAATACCTACAGTCCTCTGCTAAACGCAGGTCTCCCCTAGTTATTTCACCCTGTCCGCTTTTTGCGTCCAGCTTCTGCTAGCCTTTCGCAAATCATCACTCGTTTGCCGAATCGTGGTCTCCGCTCGAGCACACTTCGGTAGGTATATTCGAGTAGAAATATCGAGTCTGCAAAAAATTGTCTCTTCTCAAACCAAACCAATAACTGGCACAACCTCCTAAGTGGACCACATTCAATATGACAGTAAGCAAACAGCAAAAGAACACGTGAAGTGGACGAAAAGGGGCGTGCACATCAAAAAACGTGATAACTAGCGTGAAGGGGGTGCCAAGTACCCTCATACTCTTTCAATAATACCTCGGAGTTTGCAATAAAATTGTCAAGTTGAGATCTGCTAACGACGCGTTTTTTGAGAGCTTCAAATTGCGATAAACACAGTATTATGAACCGGATTTTGGTGGCATTATAGCAAGATTCATTTCTTTGGTAAAGACTCAAATGTAATATCTTAATGAAAGATAGAAAATAGCTTTGGTTCGCACGAGAGTTTCAAAATACGTTGCATACAAAGCGCTTGTAGGAAAGTTAGATTGTACGACCGCAGCACCTTGTTAGTTTGTCTGAATGATTATAAAATTGTTTATGATAGAATTTTCTGTTTTCACTATATACGAGTAGTATAAAACAATGTCGTCGTTTCTTTCTCCGTTAACTTCTAAACCAAGGAACGGATTTTGGTACAGTTTTCACTATCATTTAGGGATTGTTTTTTTTTGCAAGGTTTATATATATATAGATGTAACGTGGTGGACACGTTTTAGGAACTTGGCCAACCGGGAACTAATTAGTGGAGATAAATTACACTCGGAACACGAAATATACAAATTTATTGACACTAGGGTTGATGGTAACACAAACTAAGTACAAAGATATAACGAGTAGGGTGAGTTAAGCTCAGGGAGGGTTCGGCGAAAGCTTCGAGGCGAGGTCCGACCGGTAGAGGGCGGCACTTAACTTCGGTAGCTGCAGCAGGGCGAAGGATGGTTTTCAGCTATGACATTAGACCTTTGGTCTGACGAAACTACCTCTTTCCATTGAAATTCTCTAGTGAGTGGGTTTAAGGTTTTTTTGAAACGATATAGTTTATTGTTTATAACCTGATAATCAACGAAGGCAGTCGGGGACGTTTTACATCCGTTGTAGATATTCAAGTACCAAGAATCATTAGTGGAAACTGGCGGATTTGAACTATATATATATATTATATCCATGCATATTATATAAGAGAAATGCCAAGAATTTTATAGTTATTCCACCTACGTCACACACAGTACATGTAAGCGAACCAGGGCGAGTCGCTAGTGTATAATAAATGTGAATATGTACATTTTAATACTTTTATGGTATTAAAATGTACATATTCATTACCTTTTTTTTTTCGTACCTGTACAATATGAGCCGGTCAAAATTCAATAACAGATCCTCTTAGATTGCAAAAAACTTTGAAAGATAAGATGATGTTTTCATGAAACAAATGAGATACCTACCTACTGAAATCAAATAAAGTTCTCTGATCCTTGGAAACTTATACGGCCTTATTACAAAGTAAGTATAGTTCAAATCAAACCTAAACTTAAAATGTTTTCTATCACTTTCTAATACCTAGACGGGGCCCATTTTAAAATCGGAATTTTAATTTTTAGAATGTCTCCTACACGATAATTATGCCAATAAATAAATCAATAACATTTACGTGCGCAAACGCCTAGATAAATACAAAATATCTGTAGATTATACGCATTTTGCTCCACGGATATCAAACCATCAAATTGTGTAATGTATCTCAAAGAGAATTTCTCCAATACACGCAACCAGAACTAATTTAAATTTCAACAATAAAATGTCCAATTTCATTTATGTACGTTCCGTACATACGATACGACACAGACATTTAGGAAAAAAGTTAATGGTGCTTAAAGCATGGACGGTGTCCTGTAATTACGAATTAAAAAGTTCGTCCGCCGGACCCCGCTTTTTTCTCATTTATTTGGATGTGTAGAAGATAATATTGCACCCCAAATCTATTATTTCCTCAATGAATTAACATTCTTATCCCTTTATAGTAAAGTTTAAAATTGATTGCCGCCACTTCTAATTACTTTTAATGTTATCTTCTCATACGAGACATTTGTATACATGCATATATTTATTAAAGAGACAGAAAATTAACTTTTACGAGGACTCGGAAAACTCGGTTTTGTATAAATGTATAAAATGTTATTGGTTTGGCTGGCTCTGCTACCAGTCTTTGATAAAGAATACCGAGGATACATCCCATAAGTGATTGGATTAAAATATATTAGTACGTATATAATTTTAAAGACTTCTTTTGAAAGGATTTTAATATATTTTCTTTAAGATTTTTGTTCGAGGTGGCGCAAGAAAAGAGCATCTGGAAGGAATTGGGGGAGGCCTTTGCCCAGCAGTGGGACAGTAACGGCTAGAGAAAAAAAAAAAGATTTTTGTTTTGTACAATAGAACTGCGTCTAGAAGCAAATTAAACAAAAAATAAGCTTTTGTTCACTGCGTTTACTGTGATTTCGATTACAGTTATTTTACACACCAAGTAGATATTAGCACAACAATGTACCCAAAAACTACAACATAAAATATAACGTCATTACTTTCGCCATATCATTTTCATTTAGCAATAAAACAACCGCATGTAGCTATATAAAAATGATTCACATTGCGTCCATAATAAAACTCTTGCTGAGAGAATCCGTCGCGCCGAGATTAGAGGGTGCTCCCATTATTGTTGCAGCATTATTTTGTTGTTTTACGACAGGAAAATAATAAGCACCGCCGTTTATGATGGCACAATAAAATTGTATCAGAAAGGGACGATTGTTTGCGGGAAAATATGTGGTCTTTTTTTCCTACTCTCGTGATGATCCTCAATTAGAGATTTTGCGCTTTAAGCAAAGCAGTCTTAATTCATTAATATTTTTTTAAATGTATGTTGTTGCTGGCCCATTGTAGGTAAGTAAATATATTTCCAAGATGATCCCATAGACATATTTTAGACCTAACAATTGGCTTTTAAAAATCGTCGCAAAGTGCTTCAATCCGATTTTTCATTGGCTAACAAGTTGATTCATTATTTTAAGAAGATAGATAATAATTTTGCCTGAGCTGTGTACTTACTGGCGTAAGTATAGTATAATTTTTTTTTTACTTTCTCTTGTTGCCTAAAGTAACATATCCATATCCATGATTAGAACATTCCAATCATGAAACTTGAGGACGTTTTTAAGGGATTTCAAAATCAAACAGCTTAGACTGACTTGCAAATAAGTTAAAATCGGATGCTTACGAATAGCGGAACCCGGCAAATACGGAAAATTCTGGAATGCAGAACATTAATTTAATAAATGAATGGACAGGTCAGAATTCTGGATTTTTTATTAATATTCTATGGTAAAGTATACCTATTTCTGGCGGTCTGGCAGCGATCCTAACCCTTTAAATTTCGTTCCGTTAAAAAAAGTATTTGATATTTTCAATCACTTTGATCAGACGTCAATTTTAAAAACTTTACGAATTCTTTTCTTCTTTATTCAAATATTAAATATTTTTCTTTATTTGAGCAGATAGTTTGAATTTGAATGATAAGATATATCAAAATACAAGATTTATATTTACAAGTTGTTGAACTCAATAACATCTAGTGTTAGTTTTGATTGATGGATGGGTTCTCTGTAAATAAACATATTTATTCTGTAAAAACAGTGAGAAAATAAATTTACCTACCCCTGAGAAAGGATTTCTGACAATTTTAAAATAGTATGCAGTAAAATGGTTGGGAGGATCACATTGATTTAAAATTCCTTAATATTTTATTGAGTCTAAAAGCGACGACGACGTTGCATTTTGAAGCCCTGCTTACCTAAGTGCTTTGCTGTCTTCACTTTAAAACTTAAAGAATACTTGATGGAGTTTTAACACCTAAAATGCACACAAGTACTTGTATATAGATTGTCTGTATAATTTTTGTATCATTAACAATAAATGTAACTAATAGCCAAGAGCCTCGACCAACACCTAAGGAGGCTCTCGTTGAGTGGCTGGATCAAGGGCTTGATACAGAAAGCAGTACTCCTAGATACGGCGCGTATTGTTAGGAGGTTCCTCTCTCTGGGGCCCTGACCACCAGTGGCTTGGACTCTGCTCCCGACACCGGTGGACTACTAATTTTTATATTTTTAAATGTTTTTTATTTTCTTCTGTGTTTTATAAAAATATTTGAAAATGTAAAAAATATGGGTAAACTTTAAATAAAGGGAATAATAAAGTAACTAGATAAAAATTATTAGCACAAGAATAAACTCAGTAAAGTGTTAAGATGTGGGTACCTAAAAACTGAATGATGGTATTAATCAGAGTTCAATAAAACCAATACTCCAAGGTGGAAAAAAACAATTCCACTGATATTAAATCATATTTAAAATATTCAAATTGAGCTAGAAACAGATACTAAAAAAAGGAACGAAAAAAAAAAAATAAAAAAAAATCAACAACCTTTTTACTGTCTTACTGCTGGGAACAGGTCTTCTTTCAGAGTGAGAGGGGGTTAGGCTATAGTTTGGGGGTTGACGATTAGATGCTTACAAGGAAACGAATTTTTTTATACCTATAGTATATCTGCGATTAACTCGAAGAAATACGTCATAATCTTGACTTACAAGTTTATACTACAGTTTCCATGTCAATAAAAATCCCAATCCGGTACTGAAAACAGAAAAAATCTTTATCAGAATTTCCAGTTCGCTCGTAATTGTAGCGAAAACAAAGGGGGCATAGCCATGGGAGAGATCAATGGTGGCCGGTGGCTCCACCGATGTATTTGCGGCTTACTGCGCTGTAAATCTGCTGATATCTTCCGACGCCTAGGGCGTTCATACACCGTGGATGATGTTTGGATAATGTACATGGAGATGTATACTGGATATGCCAGATTTTCATGTTATTCATTTATTAAGGTCTTCCCACAGCTCGCGCATACAATCTTTATATATATAATTCTACTGTACGTGTGTATGTCACTGAACTCCGCCTAAACGGCTGGACTGATTTGAATGAATTTTTTTGTATGCGTTTGGGTGGCGCCCTCGATGGTTTAGATTAACAAATAAGCCCGGCAGATGGCGCTGCAGTTGTTTTTTTTAATATCATGCAAGACAACGTCTGTCGGGTCCGCTAGTATATTATAGATTAAGATATATAAAGGTAACACACTAGCCAATAACGGTAATGGTAACTTAATTTGAAATTATTAAATTAGTACTTATTAAAGTAGCTACATCAACGCTACATATTTTAAATTATTTTGTACACTTTGTAAGCTTTACTTGGATTTCGTTTCACATATTGCTCGTTATAGGCATTTTATTAAAATTAAAAACACTTTTGCTTATTATGATTCTAAATTATTAAGTTTTATAAAATATTACCTACATTCAGATATATTTGATCTGAATGTTATATGATCAAATAATGTAAACTCTCAATAAGCTAAGGTATTTTAATAAAATGTCACAGGAATTATCAGCATAAAGTAAATTAAAAAGTAAAATCAGAAACAATTCCAACCCTACACCAAAATATGATCTCATTATGCAACTAGAGTACGTTCGAAACAATCGTCTCGTCTAGTTAAAGTCTAGACAAAGCGAGTTGTAAGGTTTGCTACCAATTGCGCCGCAGAGACCCTCAACCACTCCTCTATTTAAATATTTCCTCGCAATTAATTTAATTTAGTTAACAAAAGGGAATGGTGGCGAGTGTTCTTATTCACAATTAGTCAGACATAGCTGCAATCCCAACAACCAGTGCATTGGTACTTTCGCTGAACAAAGTATTTTGTGAGAGTTGCAATTCGTTTCGTCTTGTTGACTTTGTTTTTAGAATTAATAGATCTTTACTGTTTCAACTCGGTGTTTTTTAAAGAAGTGGAATAAGTTGTGTTGTAAGTCATTCAAATCATGATATTCAGCATTCCCTCAAATACTGTTTTGTTTTATTTCTGGGTTTGAGTTATTTGCTCGATCAGCATGGATCTATTCCATTCGACACACAACTAATAATTGTAAAATTTATAGTAATATAAGTAACTATAACTGCCTCTATAAATTTCTTGACGGCGTGTGAAGTCTGCCAACCCGCCGTAGGCTAGCGTGGTGGACTATTGCCTATTTACTCCATCTCATTCTGAGAGGAGACCCATGCCCCGCAGTTGGACAATGGTATTGGTTGATGATGATGACGATGATGATGATGATAACTGCCTCATTAGTCTAGTAATCAGTCATTCAATTGGCTTCTTAATAGAAGCCTATGTAATCATAGGACCTAAGGATATCGGCGAACACCTCTGCCGAACCCTTCAGTATTACTCTGTCTTTTAACCAACAAGACCTACTTTACAGTTAGTTTAATACCGAATGAGTTGCTTTACCTTGACTCCTGCTTGAGAAAGTATTTTCTTTTCACCAAAAAAATCATATCTTCGTACTTAGATATTTAGCATTAAGTAATTCCAAAATGAATGAATCCACGTACTATGTAGGTTCAAGTTATTCAAGTTAGTAAGTTCATAGCTGCCAATAAGACTAGCGCAAAGCTTGCATTGGTTCAAATCTACCCAGTTTGCGTCCAGTCGAATATTAATAGATTAAAGTGCTCTCGGAACCCGACGGAGAAATTCGTTATTTTTAGCTTACTGTGTACATTTTCTGTGTTTAATATCCGCTTGATTCTGATGTTTTACTCAATATTTTACTAGATATAGTATACTGCTTCCTTGGTGTTCTAGTAGACACAAGCCGACTGCTAATCGTGAGGTCCCAGGTTTTTCGATGAATTTCTCTTCTCTCTTCTACCTTCAGATCTAGATATAGGACCTGCAGATCTTCCTAAACTATCTGCGGGTGTTCATTAGAACACTGAAGACTTAGTTTTCTTCTGAGAGATAAATGTCTCTTCTTTTAGTTGTTCTGATACAAATAAATTGATATGACAAAGGTAAAGCATAAAATGCTCATACGAGCTCATTATACTTCAAGCCTTCTCCCAGATAAGTTGGGGTTACTGTCTGATCTACACAGACGCGGATGAATATCAGTGTTTTACACGAAGCAACTGTCAACAGACCTCCGCAACCCAATTTAAAAAAAACTGGGTAACTGGGTAAAACTGATATTCGAAGGATAGACTGGCTGTCAGACTTTTTGAGCTTCTTACTACAATGACAATACAATGGCGATTGTCATAGGTGTTCGTATGACAACAGGGACTAAAGGCTTTACGTGGCAGGCACGGTCTCAGTGTTTTAAGAACACTTATCCACAGACTGACCGCGGTAGGCGTACTTGGAGGTCTGTTAATGAACGAAAGCCACAAGCTTATCAAAGAATATAACATAGACCGCAGTGAGTGAGAGATTTGACTAATTGCTTTAAATTTTTTTTAATAATAAAGAGAACACAAAACAATACTTATGATAAAATAAGAAAACACAAAATCAAACGTTAATTTTGCAGTAGTCAGCCTTTTCATTTATACTTCGAAAGACACCTAAAAATTGCCCTAACAAAAAACTGAAGATCGGTTGTTGAACCTAAAACTTTTAAAAATAGACAAAGGAATCCATGTGATTAGGCGCCGCTGTCTGCTTATCTGATTTCACGTGGACAAATTCTGTGTTCACCTGTATCCAACTTTTACAGCCAACACTGGACGCGAATACAAATTGTTTGGCTGGAATCGTAAAATGCTAACATGGTGCCTTGCAATTTGTTCGTCGTAAATAAATATTGCTTTGCTTAAGTCTTGTGCTTGTGTTTCATGACTTTCATGACGTGAAAGGTAAATCAGTGACATTGGTTCAAAGACAAATGCAAAGAATTTATGGACATTTCAGTACCTACTTACTTGTAAAGAACACCATTGGAGCTGATTTGATTGCTTAGAGAATGTATCATTGATGAATCCAGTAAAACTGTTACTTGTGAAAAGTAGGCCTAAGTAATTAAAGGAAAATTATACGTACACTCACGCCTTTTTCCCGTAAGGGTAGGCAGAAACTACAGACCGCCACTTGCTACTCTGGCATTCCTCTTTCACTTCTTCATCATGTCATACACACGCGCATGCTGCGAGTACTACACCCATGACCTTTTTTGAGGTCCTCGCCAATAAGATCAGTGATAATCGCCTTATAAAATTAAATGCAACATTATACTTTATTCACTGTATAATTAATTACTTACTGATAGTGTTCAGATTAGAAAAAATGGTTGGAATTACATACGTAATAAGTTATCCAGAGTATTATAATAAAAATTAGGAAATTTGTATAAAATTAAGTTATAATATACTGCTGTCGATAAAGAAAGAAAGTATAAAAAGCATAAGTTCATTCATTCCAACTTCTTATAAAGTTTTAATTCAAAACACAACTGCGAAAAGTACTTGGTATGTGAAGTTGTACAGACTAGTATTAAATGGAGGAAATAAACTAGAAGTTCTGTAAAAACTTTTTAAATTACTTAGGAAAAAAGATTTATACATTCTAACTTTACCAGCAAGCGTAAACTAGCGCTATAAATATAAACACTCGTTAAAATATTGTAGGGATTTTGCGATGAGGCTAGAGAAAACTGCTTGTGTTTAGAAATGTAGATTAAAATATATTACTTTAAGGCTAAAGCTTCGGGGTTGGGCGTTTAAAAAAAGCTTACTAGCGATGTGGGTCACACATTGCTAGTATTCTTGTTAACCCCTCGTGCTAAGCTAAATGCTTGTGTTACGAGTGGGTTCACGTCGGTAGTGCAATGGGTGGGGTTCGAACCGGCAACCATATGATCGCAAGTCCGACGCCCTAGCCATTAGGCTACCGACGCTTCGAATTTCTGGATAATATCAGTATCCTGGTTTATCCTTAGAATATAATATAGTATTGTCTAGAAATTTAGCTGAGGAGTTTTGTTGGCAATTACTTCGTATAAGATACTGATGTATCTAGTTAGACTGGTAATCAACCCCAACTGTGGGAATAGGATGGGATGATAATGTTTACTGTTGTATATGTGTATACAGTGATACTCACCCATCACGTTATGTACTAGGTAACGTTGATACGTCGTATGCCAAGTGGTAACCACAACCGCTGACACTTGATTAATTATCCCAGTTCGCCTCCGAGTTCAAATACGAAGATATATGGTTTTATACATTTACGTGTAATGAACAAATTACCAATTTTCAAGATTATAGTAATACTCTATGATTTTAATATAGAGTGCTGGATTTCAATTAGCGCCTACTAAATTGTTCTAAATTTAAATTGACTGCATGTTATTGGTGTGCATTAGTGATTCGGCTGGCTCCTCACCGATTGGTGTACATTTTTCTGAGAGTTTCGATGTTAAATAGAAGTCGAGGAGAAACGCGAATGGCTGACCCCAACACCATAGGGGTAGAAAGAGAGAGTTATGTCTAAAAAATCTACAAACACTTTATATCATAAAAAATGAAGTATCAAAAACCTAGATAGTAGCTACCATTAATGGCATCGGTACTGCATAAAACCTATATGAAACATCATATACAAACTTTTACACGTACTACGAATTAATCAAACTTCGAGAAGGTGGACCTTTCATCCCTTACAAAGTAGTTCAAAGGTTTCTGATTGGCGCTCCGTGTGTGAACGTAATCCGGTTCCGCGAGCCGGCGAAAAAACTCGGTACTATTACTCTTTTGAAAGCGTTCCGGTGTATTTTCGTTGAGCTGAAAACTTTCGCAATACCGTGAACGGCTCAAGTTTAAACTCTCGCGGAAAGAGGGGATTCAACGATCATCTGGCTCCGTCTAATAAAAGGCGTTTCTGAAATATGTTGTCACTGCATAAACTTTATGAGTTTAGTTTCATCTAGCAACACGAGAAGTTTTGGAGCATGATGAATCCGTTTTTGAGCATTCCTTTTGTGATACATCAGACGCATTCTAATAAAATGAAATAGATGCGAGATAATAAACAAACAACGAACTCGTAACGAAATAAAATCTGAAATAAAAATGTATAGAGTCAAGCCCATGCCACATTAAGCGAGCAATTATATGAATTTATTTCTATTTGGACGATGTTACGCAAATTTTATCGAAACCAATTTCGATAGTGCACAGTAATGTGACTTAAGCGAGATAAAATACGAACAAAAGCTATAATTTCTCGATTCTTGAATGGAATTTCCATAATTCGGCTTATATTTGCCGAGCCGTTTGTCAATGGCAGCAGAGTACGCCCCTGCATAAGAACCGATATATTATTTCAAGTTATTTAATGTCGAGCCGTTTCAATTTATTTACATATTCGTGATTTAGCGTGTAGCTACAACGGTGCATGCAAATGTATGAGTAATATTTTGTGTAATAGCTAAAATCTATTTCACAGTTTCCAAATCGAAGCAATTAAATAACTTTATTAATGATATCAATATTATTTACGTTATGACGAATGATGAACAAGAACAGAAAAATTAAATAAATAATTACACTTAATCTGCTCGATCGTAAAATAATTTTATTTATTTAAATATCTTAAACACGCCTTAAGAGTGCCTGGAGTAACTGGAACTGAAGAATTGGAAGATGCCTAGAAACTGTGGTTATTTCCAATGTGAAATGCAAAATCTAGACTTAAAAAATATTTTTTTCATAGACGAGGGTAGGAGGGAGAACGAGATTGACACCCACACCAGCGGAAGAGCTTTGCCGGCCTTCAAGAAAATAATAGGCTTACTTCTTATACATCAATCCACTTGTTTTCCTATCACAGTCATAAAATATCATCATTCAATTCAACTCTAATAGAGTAATAAACGGAAAAGCCCGCAACCCTATTTGCATTCTACAAAATTCAGAATACATCATTTACCAGTTCCAATTTCACATCAATAGCTGTGATTTAAGTATTTCCCGTATCATTTGTTTCACCCTGGATTCCAATATAACATTTTTTATTTTGTTAAATTGCTTTCCTTTGTAAATTCCCCCTTCATATAAGCATGTGCGTCGATGCTTCGAACATAGATTTGTTTTTAAGGAGAGATGGTTATTTGTCCTTAGCTCACGGCGATGTTGATCATTTTTGTTTTTTATTGCGCGTCTGATTTGGATGAGTTATAGTGACGTGCTATAGAGTTTAATTTATGGTTTTAGTCTCTTCTTAATGTCTGGAACCTTTTGTTCCAGAGAGTAAAAGAAAGGTAGGTAGGTAAAAGAAAGAAAAAAAATGTTTAAAAGAAATTATTTGAAAGTTTCTTGTAGGGTCTTCACTATGTTCAATTAGTTTTGGACAATCCGAAACTACCTGAAATTAATACCTTAAATAAACCTTCTTTGACTCGACTTCGACTTTGTCGAATGTTATCACAAACGTGTGTCCTGAATGATAGAAGTTAGATCCCAGATCTTAATGATATAGAGGTTCTCTATGTAATTGTCAGTAGGAAAGATTACATTTGTGCCGTTTATACGTTTATTTTCATTCGTTTTTACGAAATCGCTGTCGCGTCGCAATCGCCTTAGCAGTGGTCGGCTCGGCTTCGCGTCGGCCTAAAGGTCGTCTTAAGTGCCTGTCAGTTTTACCTGAGCAAGTTGATTTGTTTTAATCTTAACAAAACCGTAAGGAGTTTTATATACTTATCAATATTCTTAATCTACAATGTTAATTTTGTTCATAACCTTTTATCTGCACCTCAAATTAATTTACAGTAATTACAACGCCTCTTAAATTTCATCAAGCGTATTAGGTTTTGTATTATTAAAAATATGACTGAAGTTTTAACAATGCTGTAATTACAGATGTCAATTAATTTATTACTAAATATTAGTTACAAGCATTACTAAACACAACATGTTATTTTAGAGTTGAATATTACAGAAATTTCAGCATGTTGTTCACTAAAATGGAAAATTGTATTTAACGTGTGAAAAATAATTGTGATTATCTGTCTTATAAAACCCTGCGACCATAAGCCGCAAGCGCAGCCGGTGAGCGTGTAGTCCTGGGTTCAATCCTCAGGTCAATCACTGTTATCATTTTTTTTCTATAAAATATTGGTGATAGGACATTTATTAGGGAATATCTCGTGTGTTTCGACATTTGCCTGTGAAAGCCAGGTGTCCTCAGTCGTTGTGGCTTTGAGTCTGTAGTCCGTAGGGGTTCTTAAGGCCCAGCAAAGTTTCAGAAACTCCTTTGGTTTTGCAGGTGTCTATGGGCGGGGATGACTATCATCAGGCTCGGTTCCTGTTACCTAAATATACCGGCGAACTGTAATTAGTGTACATTTCTGCAACTCTTTGGCGAATACAAGCGTGATGGTGATAACTATCAAATTCTTACTAGTATCTTAGAGTATCGTTTTGTGCCCGGTAATAGCAATAGGCTTGTCATCAAAGAGAAAGATCTTGAAAAAGCGGCGGTAGCCTAATGGCTAGGGCGTCGGACTTGCAATCATGTGGTTGCCGGTTCGAAACCTACCCATTGCACTACCGAAGTGAACCCACTCGTAACACAAGCATTTAGCTTAGTACAAGGGGTTAACAAGAATACTAGTAATGTGCGACCCACATTGCTAGTAAGCTTTTTAAAAAATAAATAAAAAAAAGTAGACCTTTTTGTGGCAAGCATATTGCTATTATCGGACATAAAAGCAAACTGTTGGTGGTAGGAACGTTCCTATACTTCTAACCTTTCAGAAAATATAGGCATGATGATATAGTAGACAAGACACGGTCTCCGAATCAATACTGTTACAGGGTCATCATTTATAACGTAAGTATTTATAAAGATCTTTTATAATTTTATCTACAAATATTTTTTTCTTAGATACGACCACAAGAAGGCTCTAAGGTTTCCGTTCTTAACCAAATTCAATAACAAAAACAAACCGCAACAATTCCATATCTAACTCCATAAATCCTCAAAAAAAAAACTCTTAATGCAAACTCATTTTTGATTGCTCACTCACAAGAAAGCTACGTCATATCCAGGGTGCTTTTTAACAAGCACAAAACACTTGCGTCGGCATCCATGCAAAACATCATTCATTACTTGCTGACAATAAATAGATTATGTGACGTCAAAAAGTGCACACACCGACGTTTTTCCTTGCCCTCGTTTTTCGTAATACAATAATCAAAGGAATATGAGGGGATCAGCGGAATCAAATGTCTACATATGGAGCGATAAAAGAAGTAAGATTTAGAAGTTTGGGTAGGGTTGTGCCTTGTTACAATTTTTTAAACATTTTGTATAATTTTCGTTGATAATTTTGTTGTTGCTTTTTCAGTTGGTTGTAAAAAAGGTTTAATGACCCTTTTTGAAATTTTATATGAATAAAAACTATCATTTTTTTAAAATTATGTATATTGAATTTCGAATCAAATGATAAATAATAATCAAAGTAAATGACGTTTAAATTTAATTGGTAAGTAGATATTACAGTTAACGAACTAAGGGAAAATTTGTTACAAACAAGAACGTCAACGAATCAGAATATCCAACAGATAAGGCACATGATCAACAAATTTAAACTATTAAAAAGCACTCAAAGGTTCTTAAAAACTTTGCGAATCCTAGCATTTATATATCATCGAAATGAAATAACCAGGTGACGATACCAGGGTATTATAAATAAAACTTGTTTACCAAAATAATATACTCGATACCCTACCTGTCCCCGTTGCTAAGTACCAGGGCCGCAGAGAGCGGAACAGCTGTCACGCATGAGATAATCCTCGGAAAAGCGGAAAGCGTGCCCTCAGCGAATTGCGACTCTGTCATGTGATCCCCCGGCGCCTACCAGGCACACATGATAATGTGAAAAGTAATTTTTATATTAAACCTCTGGCAAAACATAAAAGAGAGATTTCCGCAAGCATCTTACTCCAGCCCCAACGACTGCGCCGCATAAATTAGTTTTTCCGGAGATTGTTTGTTCAGTCGATGCTTTTTTTATTATTTTTACGTTAACATTTATGAGTTTTTCATCGTTGGAGTCGTTGCTTAAACATTTTGTGTTGCCATTACATTTTAATAGTAGACAAACTAACAACCACAAAATATAAAAGAGAGTTCCTTCACCCAGGAATTGTTTAATTACAAAATACGGTTTGTTATTTTTCCGCTGCTTGTTATATGCAAATTGAATAAAAAAGACGATGAGAGAGTTTTGTTCATATGCTGTTGAAACTTCCCGGTATCTGGCCAGTAATTAATTAAAAGCTTAGGTGGTGCCATTATGGGTTTTATGCTAATAGGCGGCGGCTAATATGGTAGCGTTCAAAGGGTCTGGTACACGGGCGAAACATTAAATTTCAGCGAAGCGTGCGGTACAAAGCAACGTCGGCCGGCCGCGTTGCGTTATGCACGTAGATTAGATTAGCGACTGTGTTTTGTTTTGGGAAATTTATATCAACCTCCTTTACATGTCTGATATCCTGGTATTCAAAATTTATAGTTGGAAGTGAAATAATGCACTTTGTTCTGAAGTAAATTGGCAATTAACTCCCACAATGAATGGTATTACATGCTAATGTAATAAGATTTTGTATGTAATTAGATGGTGAATAACTTATGATTCAGAATATCCAAAAGATGATTAGCTAAGGGAAAATATTGTTTACAACGCTAAATTAGCGAGTAATTGAAATTAAACATATCTACTTCTCTAATTAAGCTCGCTTCATATTTTCTAAATTCACCCAATTAGTATTTAAGTAGGCGTAATATAATGAAGTGTCATATTTCCAACGTGATTGTTCACTGCATGCATATACACAATATGCAAGCGGGGAGGGCGGTAGGGCGGGCGGGGGCCTGGGCGGGCGGCAGACCGGGTACCAGTTAAATTGAGCACCGCTACGCCCAGACTCTCATTTCCTCCATCCACCATTGTGTGCCACTCACAATACAAAACATTTTTTTACGAATTTCGACAAAAAGTGCTTTGAATTTTTTCCAATCTTCGCCTCTATTCAGCTCGTAAAAACTTATTGTCTCGCCGCAAAAGCGAGTAGGCGTGGCCCTTTGGGACGTTACCCTGAATCGCATTATAAACTGCAATGATAAAATTTTACACAATTCTTTAAGTATGATTCAGTGTTGCCACATTAAACTCGAAACTTTCTTAATTTTATTGCGACGATAATTAGGAGGATGATAACTCTTTAGAAACAAACATAATTCATTTAGAACTTCATGGAGATTTGCGTTTGAAATTGCCGTATTATACTAATTAATTGTCCTAAGAAGGGCTTAATGGGGCTATATGTCTAAAGATTTGTTAAATTTGTCAGTTAAAATAAGAACATTAATGTTACCTCTTTTTAGACAATGTATTTTGTGATCGATACATGAATTCATCATCAACCCATTACATTGTCCCACTGCTGGGCACGAGTCTCCTCTCAATACGAGAGGGATTAGGCTATGGTCCGCCACGCTAGCCTACTGCGGGTTGGCAGACTTCACATGCCGTCAAGAAAATCTCTCAGGCGTCCTCACGATGTTTTCCTTCACCATTTAAGCGCGTGATAATTAATTATTAATACGCACATAACTTCGAAAAGTTAGAGGTGCGTGTCTAGGATTCGAACTCGAGACCTTTGACTTGGCAGTCCAATGGTAATTTCACTAGGCTGATACATGACTTACCTTGTTTTATAACTTGACTGATAATATTGGAAAATTGAAAAAATATAAGAATACTTGACATATTCGTTTTTGTAAAGTGAATTGTTTAACAAAAGTGAATAGGTACTTGTTATTCTTACGAAAGAATAATGAAGAAAAATTGTATTTTTGATCTTGAGGTGAACTGAAATATTTTTATTACGAAAATACAGTAATTTTAACTGAAAAGAAGGTTATTTATTTAAATAGATATTTTATATGCACCAAATTTTTTTTAGGTATTTGATTGTTTCATATAATATGATGAATTATATCGCAAACGTGTATTATCATCAAGTAGATTTATGTAGTAAGAAATTGTCGACAGCTGAAGTCTGTAATGATTTTGTCCATTATTTTCAAAAAACAACGTCTTTATCCTTCTACCCTTCCCAACTATTTCGGGATATCGAGAGTCAACATCATCATCATCATCATCATCATCATATCAGCCAAATGAAGTCCACTGCTGAACGAAGGCCTCCCCCATAGACTTCCACAACGACCGGTTATATGCTGCCTGCATCCAACGACTTCCAGCGACCTTTACCAGGTCGTCTGTCCATCTTGTTGAAGGTCGTCCCACACTGCGTTTTCCGGTGCGTGGTCTCCACTCGAGAACCTTTTTGCCCCAACGGCCATCAGTTCTACGAGCTATGCGAGAGTCGACATAAGTACGAAATTATCTTAATTTCAGGTATAAAAATTCTTTCTAAATGACACTTTTTATGTCCTCAAGCTAACAAATAAACTTTAAGTTACAATGTAGGGCGTGGCACATAACTCACGAATTTATAGTGATTGCAGTGGCGGCCAACAAAAATAGTGCACACTTTTGATATACGACTTCAACCAACTAGATTAATTGGGACCTATGGATACTAAATTATAAATGTGACCAGTTTTTAGTATTAAGCTCTTGATATTATGATGATTGCTATGTATTTATTCGTGCCGATTCATTCATGCTAGCATATAGTCATAGCAGCATGACAGTACTATATATTATATTATCTATTAACAACTATCTCATACCTGATCAGCAGCATTAACTTAGGCCTTACGTTGCTTAATTGGTCCCGCAGCTCCAGCCAAAATACCAAGCTCTTTTGTTACGAAAGTGGAAAACGAAAGGTGTAACCCAACACTCGTATTATCTAGGGGCCTCTTCATAGCTTAATTCAGCCCTGAGTACTGTTGTGGCCTTCGCTTGTAGAAGCAAATGACATTAGAAATGGGCAATATCGATAATCGTTAGGATAGGTGAACTGGTTGGTATGTTTTTTTATTGGATATCTCGGTAAACGAGCAGATGAGCCTCCTGATGGTAAGTAATCATTGCCGTGCATAGACATCTGTACCAAAGGAGCTGCAGATGCGTTGCCGAGCAGAGGAAGAGGGAGGGGAAGGAGAAAAGGAGAAGAAAGGCTGAGGGAGCAACGGGACTCCAGGGCTAAAATGTAAAAATGACTTTCAAAAAGTACTACCTAGGAGTCTATCTTGAATAAATGATTTTTGACTTTGACTTTGCTTAGCCGCCAGCCGCAACTGAGTTTATAAGTGTTCATTAATGCGTTCCACTGTGACGTCAACGTCTCCGAATATAATATGTTTTTGCCTATCTTTGTCGCGTCATGTAATAAACTGGAAATCTCATAAGGTATTGTATTTTGCGTTCGTGCATAGTTGTTTGTCCCGACGCTAAACGAGTTACGCCCCGGGAGATTGTGCTTCGAGGAAATGTCGCAATGCACATAAGTTACAGAAGTACAACTTAAAAATGTTCAAGTTAAATCTTAGCTATTTTTTTTACGATATTAAACTGCCTCATTACAGCGCATCCACAAACATCTATCCGCTGCCACGCGCGGCTTTTGGACCGGCGCGCGGTGGCAGTTTTTCCTGCGGTGCGAAATGGAGTCCGACACAAAGCTTGCGGCATGTCAGTATGAACGGTGGTGGCATGTATGGATGCACCACGAGTCTAGTGGTCCTAAGAGCGACAGCAACGCTAAAGATCTTGGCCTCGATTCCGAGGTTGAGCAAAGTGTAATTGAGTCTTTCTATGAAATTTACAGTATCAGCTCGGTGTTTGCATTTGTGCCCGTTAATAGCAATAGGCTCGCTTCCTATTACATGGGACCTAAATGTACCAGCGAAATGTGGGTTGTTACCCACCCGTAAATTAGTAGGAACACCTTCTAAGCCATTTGGGGAAAACAGGCATGATGGTATGTTAAACAGACTTTCCTCTTTTATTTGTTTTACCCTGCAAGAAATTGACATCGATTGCATAATATTCTCTATGTAACAAACACTGTTTGCTATTTCAAAGTATCACGCAGGTTTAAACTTCTGTTGCTAACCTGTTGGATCTAAGCAAATCGCTCGCGAGTTGTGTATAACTTTTGATAGAAAGAAGTCCTACGTCTTAGTGAATGGCATGTGCATTGTGCAGGTGTGTGGTTCGAATAAATCAGACGCGTCGATAAGGTTATCGACACTTCTTGAACAATTTTGTATCCAACGGCTTTGAAATACGAAAATAAAACTGGAGAAATCTCGAGATATGTACGTCATGTCGTGTTTAAAGCTTATTGCATCGCGATGTGCGACTAACGTGTGCTCCTTGAAGCGGAAAACATCTACGTACCTTTATGAAAAAGTTTTCAGGCATCAATCTCTTATACTGTACTAGGTACCTATATATGCGAAAAATATTTTAAATCCCACTATATTGAACATTTTGTATTTAACCAGCCGGCATACTGCACCGACAGTGATACCATAGTGATATGACTATTGGACAGCCAAGTCAAAGGTTTCGAGTTCGAATACAACACACGTACCTCTGACTTTTTGAAGTCTTGCTCGTATTGATATTTAAGCAGCATTTTTTCTTGACGGCGTGTGGAGACTACTACTAGGTAACTCGCACTAGTCTAATCCCTCTTATTGTATGATGACACCCGTGCCCACCATTGTGACAATATAATGGGTTAAAGATGATGATACTGCGCTGCGTTCTGTGAAGATACCCGGTCATTGAGGATATTTTGACGTTTTTTTTAAGATATTAAGTATGAATTACAGATAATTTCATAAAATATTTACACCACGCGCTAGAAACCACTCATACTGGTAACAGCCATTTCGTTATAAGTTTTAGTGCTTAATTCTCAGTGAAATTTAATAAACGCGAGTGGAGTTTAAAGTTTTTGGTCACGTCTCGGCCATTTGGCCATTTGGCCATTTGGCCATTCAAATATCGCTCGTATACCTAATATCGTAAACCAATGGTTTATTACCGTTCCAAGACGAAAAGTCATATTTTTATAGGTGATATAGTAGAATCGGTAATATTATAGGAAACGTCTTTACGATTTCGCGTCGTGAATAAGTGAGAATTAATAGTTATCGAAGAAATGAAGCTTCAAGTTGAACGGTTTCTTTTAAACTGAAGTTTTATTGGACGTTGTTTCAAAGTATGAGTATTGTTTTACAATGTACTTATCTGTAGGAAATTGTTATGGAATAGTACGTCTAGGGACCTAGACAAACGGTAACAGTCTAATCTTGCATGTCGGTTGCGGTTTTTACTCAACTTTAAATATTTTAAATGCGACCATTTGTCAGTCTTAATTAATTAATTTGGTCTTTTCTATCCATTATTTTTATTATGTAAAATTACTTTATATACTACCTCTGTCAGGCATGCGTTGCAATGCACTTTTCCCATGACCCTAATTTGTCAAACCTTTGCGAGCAGCGCGGGTGCACAACCTTCTAAAATAACTTAGATACCAAAGTTTAATCAAAGCGTAATCAAATGGGCAGAATAGGCACATATAACAGACAAACAAACAAATATTAGTTTTTATATTTTGTACATCTTAATTTCTTTAAACTAATATAATGTTATGTCTTGAATGTTAATGACTAATTTCGTGTATTTACTCGAGTACCGCATTTAATTTTCTTCTAATACGATAATTTTACTAAAAATATGTAATATTTTTTATTTGTAATTCTGAAAAATAATAATTTTGAGCTTTCTAAAGAGAAATATATTATATTTATTCAAGTTTTAAAATAACACATAAACTTATCAGAATCGCGAACGTACCTCTAACAAATCTTAACATATTCATTTCATGTATTTATTCTGTAATTTTGCTCTTCATCTCGTAATATCAACGCTGAGATGAAATAAAATAAAGCGTAGAAGCAAAAAATAGCCAATTTACTTGCAAAAAATCAAAATTAACTTTATTCAAAGTTGGAATTCAGCTGAAACTTTTACGTATTTTTATTCACGAAATTATTGAAGTCTAATAAAACACTGTTTTTCGAAGACGAAGCGTAATAAACTTTGTCTGTTCGGATCCGTAGCTCAATTAGCACTTTATAAAGTTGACGGAAAAATGTAGATATAAAAAATCCAACTGTAATTAAAGGTTGGTTATCTCTAGCGTTAGAGCAATTTGCTTAATTGCCGAGGCGATAGGTGGCAATTTCAACTCTTTACGACATCGCCCACCGCGATATCGTCACTAATTGTCGAATAAAAAAGGATTACAGTTAATCCTTGTTTAATAAAAATGTTAATCATGAGATTTCCCGTCGCAATATGCAAATGTTATAGTATCCACCCCGTTCGTGATTGGTCGTAATATGGTAATATAGAATATTGTGTCTATTTATACCGGTGGGACTTAGTATGTTTAAAGATTTTCGCTTTTTAAAGGTAAAAACCTTCCTTAATCAAATGCTTACTAAATTGTCTCCGAGTAATATTGAGCTTTAGGAGAGTGTCCAGTAGTGTGACAGTTAATAAGTTCATCATGAAAATGAATACGTGCCTGGTTTATTTAATTAAAATAAATAGTATTCTATCAATGTGTTGTCTGGACAAAATAGTATTGATAACGATAAATTTTACGTGAAAGAGAAATATATTAGAGGAGGAATTCCCAATAGGTGAGTAATTCTTAAAATAATGTCTGATTATGTTAAATCATCATTTGTCTTTGGACGCCACTTCTTTGGCCAGCTTGTTTATATATGTTTAAAGATATATTTATAAAACAACGAGAGAAGTCTTCTTTTTCCTCTCCTAAGAAGAAGCGAAAGGTAAAGAAATATTATGAAGTTTTAGTGTCTTTCAATGAACATATTAAAAAAGAAAGAATGAGGGATATTTGTGCTACCTACTTACTAAGTGACCAGCGAAGTTCAAAACTACAATATGAATAAATTACTTACATATTGCTCAATTAAAGGTTCTTGCATATCTACTTAAAACGCAGGTGGCCGATTCTCCCTGCAAAGACAAAATAATATAATTATGAAAAATAAGCTTACCAATTATACGCAAAAATAGGGAGTCAGGACCATATTTTCCGAAGACCTCCAATTATAAGCCCCTATTCGAGGATACGAAGGTAAAGATAAAGTAAATATCCATACGAATGGACGTATCATTAAGGAGAATTCTTGGGGATTATAAAAAGGGCTCCACGTACTGAGCACGTATCTAATTTTTAAAGCGCGCTTTTACGATCTGCATACGTAGGTAACTGTAGTTATGTGCCGGTAAAGTTTGGAGGACATAGTCGATAAATTATTTGAGATTAGTTTTTTTTAATAAAATATTTGTATTATAACAAACGATAACTTAAAAAAACCTAGGTATTCTTAACAAATTCTAAGTGTAATAATGGTGTAATAATCATGGCATACCGATATTGTTAAATCCCAATATTATTACATTACGTATTATAGTATAATAACTTTACTGCTGTTGTAAAAAAAAATGTTTCAACGTTCAATATTCGTATTATATTAGAAACCAGTATGAAAAAAATGCAATAATTCTTCATAATAAACTCAACATAACCAACATCATCTTTAATATTTAAAACGGTACAGAAATGAACCGAAGCTGAACTTGTAAATAAAGACAAAATCTAGTTACTAAATTTAAAAACTTTAAATTCAAAAATTTCCAACTTTTTGAGATTTAGTTTTACTTTTTAAATAAATGGGCATTTGTGACGTACTAAACTACAGCAGTAGAAGTAGAGTTTTTTAAAGTACTTATACTTTAAAAAACTCTTGAGAAAACACAATATCGATAAATTTTGCGGCTGTAATCCAGCCCTAGTCAAGTACATGTCTGAAAACGAAATTTATTCTAACAATTCATGCGCAGCTCTCCCACAAGTCGGATTATTGTAAATAAGTATTACGACCAACACCACCCGAATTAATCCTCGCCGCTTTTTAACGAAACGCGAAAAAGTTAGTTAACTAAACTTTTCTGCCCGCGTTGACTTAACAAAAACCACCGGTGAAATATAGTCTCCCTCCCGAGAATTATTTGTATCAATAGAATGTTTGTAGGAAATTTTCCTTTTCAAATACACGAGGGCCCTAGTTTATAAAGGTGTGTTTGACTTCACTAATAAGCTTGCGGGTGCCGATGCCGTGAATGTCTTCAACTTTTACGCATATAGGAGGTTTTATTTAAATTTCCAACAAATTATATTTTGTTTCATTCGGCTTAGTCAACTGCAAACTCGCTTTTAATAACGTTGTGAATTTCAATGTACAAATTCAGTTCGTTTGTTACGGGCCGATGCTCACACAACACATCGCGACCTACATCGCGGCAAAAGCTATCTCGTTAATTGACTGTTGGAATAATTTAAATATATTGCGGCCAACGGCTATATTTCAACAGCATATTATAAATCAAAGGATTAGCAGCGAACGAAACGGGTAAATGGATGCTGGCAATATAGATAATACATGTTTTATTCTGCATACGTTATAGGGCGATAACGACAATATAATCGCGTTGGGGCCGGAGTTGGGCCGGCCGGGCGCGGCGGGGGGTGATGGACAAAAAGTACTAAGTACGAGTTAAATACCCTTTGTGTTGCTATGCTCTCCTGGTAGCCATTCATCGGCGCACAACGAGGGTCCTCTCATTATTCAGTTGAAATTCGATTATTTTCCCATTTCGTAAAATATCCATATCGTCCCCAGCTTTCACTGTAATTGAAAATGGAGCGATGGCCGTCATCAGACTGATCGCGCTTAATTTATTTACACACAAAATTCGGTTACTTTCCGCGCTCAACTTAATTTTGACACAAATATAATTTAGGTGTGCATTTATTCGCAGTGGCTCGACTATTTCCTCAACATGAATCCTTTTAATAAGAGCGTGCCAGTTGCCGTATATCAGGAGAACAGACGGAAGTAAATATCCTGTCCGAAAATGATTACTCGGCACGCGCAGTTAACCGACGTTATGACCGGCTTATTCCCCATTCCGGGGGTATTAGTCTTGTGGCCACCAATTTCTGTAATTTATTAAGAGTTTCGCTTATATTTTGACCGGTCTTTGGTGGTTTCTCCTTTCTCGCTCGAGGCCGGAAAGAAATATAAGCAGTTAGCAACGTGTGATCAAAGGCTTTCATAGGGCGGACTGATCCCTAATATTTCACTCATAATTGGTTTATTCTAAGCTCGCAGCGTTTCCGTATGTGGGTCCTTTGATCCGACCTGTGTATTAAGTTGTAGCCAGAGATGTATGACCAACATTATTTGTTCAGATCTGAAGATTTACTCAATGACGTCATTTGCTATTTGAAAGCGGAGGTAGTGCGGGTACTTAAAGGATATCTCTTGGTCGTTCAAGTAATATTTCCCGTGTAAACATCTGTGGCTCGCTTCCTTTTATAAATTAAAGGGTAGAAAAACAACATTTTATTCAATACTTGGGGATAAATATGGCCCATTCTCAATGTCCAGATTATTTCTCTAATACAAATATTTATAAGACAATATTTATTAATATAAGTATTAGAAAAGTACCTAAGCCTTGGTGATCAATAAGGAATTTTCAAGAAAGAATACTTTTCCTTTTGCGTAGGTTATAAAAATGATACGGATTCTGTAATGAAGGACCATAATTTAAACTTTGACGCTCAACCAAGAGTTAAGTAAAGGTAAGATGCAAAGGACTCTGTTTTTTTTTGTTAATACAAAGCCAACTAGCGGTCACTTGACAAACCAGAATTAGAAAAAAATTGCCAGAGTTACGATCTCGATTGTTTATTGAACTCGTGGTTTTAGGAATTGCGGTTTCCGTTTTATCCTACTAATACGGTAAAAAATATAAACATAAAATCGATCAACCATCTTTAACATGAGAACCCACTATCATGATTTACGTACGTTAATTTCCTTCCAATATGGCCTGTTAGATTGTTTTTGCTTAGTTGTCACAGTACGACCCTCCGGACCGGAAGCCGCCTGCCCTTGTCCCTTCCATTTCCGGCCGCAACCCGTCAAAGCCTCCACAAAGTTTTATGTTATCATACAATAAGGTCCTCTTTTGTTATTTTTTGAGTGTTATGATTATTATTTTACGTAAAAAAAAAAAGTAATTTACTGTAACATTCTTATATGTAAGTTACATTATATACACCAGTAATAATAGTAATATATGCGTACATTTACGTACTATAAAAATAATAACTAATAAAAGTTAAAGTTTCAAAGATATGGCTGACATCACCATGCAATACGCAAAACCATCCCAAAGATTCATAAATGTCCTCACCGTCAACATAAACTTAAAAAATTGAAGCAATACTCATAATGCCCTAAATACAAAATGTAATTACAACACCTAAATCACAAGTTTAAAAAAATCTCTAATTAAAGGACCTGAACTGTAGTTAAAATTATATCGTTAAACCGTTAATAGCGTCTGCAGCCGATTTAACGGCAATAGATTAATACGAGGGTAGTTTCAGCAGACGATAGTTTTCATTAAGGATCTTATTTCGCATTTTATCCGAGGCCATTGTTAGAAATGAAAGGCCACTGGCTGATTGGAAGCATTTGTGAAAAGCACGAGTTTTCCGAGCAGTGAAGGCTCTATTTAAACCACTGATTAATGTTTACCGCCGTAGTTATGGAACGCGAAGTTGTAAAGAGGAAAATTCTAATGGTGCTTTTTTAGACGGAGTTGATTAAGCGTTTTAAATGTTCGAGATATTTTCTATGGTATTCAGATGTAGTTTGATTTGGATAATAAAGTAAGGTTGTGGGTATAGGTTAAAGCAGTGTTCATGCTTGCGTGGTGTTTGAGTGAAGTAATTATGTAAAATAAATTGTGACCGATTCATTAATACTTTTTTAAGTAAGTACGGTAATTTCTTATACATCGTGTACAACCTGGGGAGGCGGCAAGATATGTCGGACTCGTACGCACGGCTACACATCAAGCTATACAAAACCAGTTTACGCTGGTCTTTTATATTATAGGAAGCCTATGCAATGCGAGATCAGCTTAAACTGGTTTTGTATAGGTTGACCTGTAGCCGTGTGTACCAACTAAAAACTGCACTTGCCTTCCCTTACCCTATAGTCCTGACCATGAGATTCGTGACATTTGCCAAAATCATGACAGGTTGTGGTCCAATACGAAGTACAATAAACAATAAACACTATAATGAAAGGATTTTTAAGTTTGTTGACACTGTTAGAAAGCATAATATGTACATCTTATCTCAATTAATTGAACAGATTCTGGGATAGCTTGACCTCTCTGTTGTATACAAATCTATAGAAAGAAGAAATGACTGATGGTTTCTGATTTAATTGTTGATTTATTTATTTTTTGTCCTCGGAAGCGAATCCCATGGAAAAGAATTGAATTTTAAATTACTTATATCTGCAACATCCAAAATTCGCAACTCCATGGCATGTTATATTACTTAGTGGAAATAATTACGCATCCGTAAGTAATTGGGGCAAAAACCCTTGTTTAAATCGTCCCCGGGATCTGTTGGGGACACTATTGTTACGCCCCACGGTTTCGCTCGCCAACTGACCGAGAACATCCGAAATTGTACGTAATAAACGGCTAGTTAATAGTTGATTTGGCCTATTGTCATGTATACTTGAGATTTTGGATCTCAAGATAATTGAGACGTAGCTATGCCTTAATTGTATAGTATTATTTATGGTTCGGTATATTTTAAATAGTTCTCGAGTGGAGACCGAGTCTAGGCAAGCGCAGTGTAAAGCGTCCGATGGCTAGATGGAGTGACGACTTGCGGTAGGCAACTGGCAGTGACTGGATGAGGAAAGTCGAAGATCCGGCTCAGTGGCGTTCATTAGGAAAGGCCTACGTCCAACAGAGGTTTATAGGCTGATGATGATGATATATTTAATAGGCTTTGATGAGCGCAGATTGTCAATTACTTTATTCGCTATCAGGTTTCTCACCTTTTCGTTATGTGGCTAAACCAATTATTGAGTAGCGTTTGATTTTGGTCTTTGATCTGCTATCTGCCTTTTAGTTTAGGGGCTCTAAGCATGCTTGGATTGCGAGTGCGTTGATTGGTTCCCGGTTAATAACAATAGGCGCGGCCCCTATAGGTCTTTAGGAGGACCTAAAAATACATTTGTATAAAATGCACCTCAGCCTAACTTATGATATGTTATATATGTAATGATCCACAACAGCGCATCATCATTGTATATTTTGCATAATAACTTGTAGTTACCACCCCATTCCGATCGAATTATCTAACCAGCCCCACTCAAATTACTTGCAAATGGTTTGGAAGTCGGTGATGGAATCAATTCGAAAATGCCTATCAGAGGGCAGAGGGTCTCTCTCCAATTTCTAATTCACTTAATTCGAGCTTTAAATCTCATATTGCAAAATGGACGCGGGTAATAATTGTGTTTGGTAAACACCCATACCTTTTGGCGGAGGGCATTATTACGTAAAAGCTGGTCATAGATTAGGTATTAGCGCTGCAATTCGGAGTTGCCATTGACATAGGAAACATGAGTCTCGATTTCTGTACTAAGTCACAATTGGAAATGCTATATCTTTATTTATGATCGATGCTTTTAATGCCGCTACAGAGGAATTATTATATTATGTTAATTTTTTTGTCATAATTATTATCCAGTACTCACTGCTACGCGTCAGGCTATGCATTGTAAGCTGACCTAACATTGAACAGAAAGACTATACAATGCGATTTCAGCTTAAACTGGAATTCTATAGCTTACCTACCTAATAATAATGATGACCACATTTAATAATTCCTCCTCGATCCTCACTCACTCCTGACGTATCGTCGTATGTAGGTCCAAATAAATATCTTAATATCTATAAATAAATATATAATCTACTGTGTTTTTTTGCTATTGTGGATAAAATTTCGATTAAGTAAAGGAACAAGTCTTAATTCCATAATCACCATCAACCCATTATAATGTCCCAATTCTGAATTTATTGAAAATGAGAGCCGATTAGGTTTAAATTAAAAATAAATAATTTTGGTTTGGAACTAAAATCCTTTATTTATAAAATTATTTGGAAGAATTATTTTCATAGAACTCTGTGGACATTTTCTGATACAAAATAGCCCATCTATCAGTTCTATACGGTGTATACACAATGGATCCATTAGAGGCGGCCTCTAACAGGCTAGCGAGCTTATGTCCATAATTATATTGCCTTCCATAACAAAGGTGACTTTGTATACAATTATCGTCCATGGTTGGTCGTCAATAATGTTAGGTACTCAGTAATTAACTTAGAACATACTCTGTTATAATGAATTTAGGCTAAAATTGCCTTTGAAAGAGAGCAGGGGAGCTGGAAAGAGAATGAAATTGAGTTATTGGTGCATAAGTTTCGTAATAGTGTTTTTTTTACCTTTTATTGTGCGAGAATTACTTACTAACTTTGACCATTTTCGAGTCCTGTGATCGGACTCGATTTTTTTTATAAATGTGTTTGCGCAAAGGTACCATCTTGTTTCTTCCACTATAACCTATGCGATTATTAGGCCATGGAAATCAGTAGATATTATTACGAAATTTTGTTAACCGTACCATCATAACGAAAAAATATTTTTCTAAATCTTACTTATTACTAATTTGTCCAAATCAGGTTCCAGATTTAAATAATTGGTCATTATTTATCGTCATATTCATAAAAATATAAACCGTCTTAGAAAATATAATGTGTTTTGTCACTAAATATTTTTTGTAGGGAAAAAAAGACTAAACATATTATAGCTAAAGATAGGGAATTTGTTGGATATTTTATTTTTTTATGAATATGACGGTCAGTTTTTAAATCTCTTGACCAGTTTCCCCTAACCCTTAAAGTATCCAATTTCTCACCGTGTGTACAAGTACAGTCACAAACAATATACGTACAATAAGAATTCCCCTCATAAACATAATAATAAGCGCTTTGTGCATTTCTGTGACTATTAAATACAGGAGAAAGGACATTGTTATTATGTTTTTCCGCGCGATTGTACACATATGTCGTCTGGTGCAATACTTGTAAGGATCGTGTTACTATTGTGGAAGTTATTGTTGTTGGTTACTGTACCCAGTATTTTATTAGCCATGTTTATTATGAGTAGCTATACTGTAGCTTATTATTATGACGTATGTTGTGGCCTTTGCCCTTCAGATGGTATAGGCTCATTCTAATAATATTAAATTACTGTTCGTTAATTAGTGTATCAAGAACGTCGGCATCGGCTTATGACTTAATAAGAAAGAATTATGATAACAAGTTTTTTTTATGTATGGAATTGTTTTAATATGTAATTGAAATTTGGAACGAACATCATCTGTCAGTTAAGCTCCAAAATAAATAATAATAGGTACCTACGTATTAAATGACAAAATTAAACACTGTTGAAGGTATATTGTCTCTTGAATCTTGATTTTAATAAGATCACAAATGTATTTGAGTATCTATACGTTATAGTATCTATCAAATACCTAAAATTCTAAGGAGGGACTTCTCTTAAGCCGTTATTAAACAGGTAAACACCGTTAGTCTAATACAGCGCGAGACTAGGCATTCATAACTAATTGGGAGGGTAATAGGAGGACAGCCACTGTCCATCGTATGTCAAATCACCCCCCTGCGGCTACGTCGGCTCTGGCCAAAATATCCGCTTTGCATTTCATTTAAGTTGGCTTTAAAAAATCAAAGCTTTGTTTTGCTAAACAAAAGTGTATTTAAAGAAAAATGTGAACACTTATGTAAATGTATATAATTTTAATTGTGGTAAAAACTATTCCATTTAATAAAACACTGACTGAAAAAACGCTTTGTTTAACAACAAGAAAACTGGTTCTTCAACTTCACCTGTTGCTGATTAAGTTGTTTCTAGACCCTCATGGCTATTGCAAATTTTATTTTTAACGGAGAAACATTATCACTTATTTTCTCTGAGTCTTCTACTTATTGCCCACTTTGGAGAAGACTTCACAGGTTACTGCACAACTTTTATGCTTCTTCTAGAAGTTCAGTTCCTTATAAAATAAAGGTGCGCTTTAAAACATCATCATCATCACCATCATCAGCCCGTATTCGTCCATCACTAGACGTAGGCCTCTTTAAATGAACGCCACAGAGGCCGATTTTCAGTTCTTTTCATCCAGTTACTGCCAGCTGCCTTCCGCAAAATGTCACTCCACCTCGCCAGTCCTACACTACGTTTGCCTAGCCGCGGTCTCCACTCGAGAACTCTTTTGCTCCAACGGTTGTTGGTTCTCCGAGAGACGTGACCGGCCCATTGCCACTTCAGTGTGCTAATTCTTTGAGCTATGTCGGTTACTTTGGTTCTCTGATGGATGACTTTAAAACATGATTTCGGGAAATTCCCAACGGATCGGGAGAAGCGAGATCATCCCTGGTAGCACAAACAGGGTTATACTTATAACAGTTTCTTGTGTGTTATGCTTTGTTTATAGAATCTTAAAGAATCTGTACGGTCAATATTTGCGGTTTCAGGGTAGTGACCCGAAAATTGCAGAAAATCATATTAAAATAAAATAAAAATTTGGATAACAAATCGAATATTGTATTGAACACACAACAAGCCAACCTTTATTTTTTAAAGTACGTACTTCAATCCAACCCTTGTCAAAAACGAGCCTCATCAAATAATTGTGTCTATTTACAGAAAATCTTCTGATAAACATTCGAGAAGGGGCGTATTACCGTTGCGTGGACTTAACAATGCCAATCAATGAAACATAAAATCCGGCTAAGCAGATGCGATGATTCTTTGTCAATAGTCCAAATACCACGCTTATTTACCCCAAGTGATTTTCAACTGTATTACAGTTAGATTAAAGTTCAATTTCTGTTAGAATATTTCGGGTTTCTGATCTTGTTCAGCGAATACAGGGTGTATTGTTGAGCAGGGTCGGCCAATCAGTTCCATCACCTCTTGAGAAACCAATGAACTGTGGCTAATTCTGCGCTCGCGAGTTGAGGGTTAAGTCTTTACGCGTTTGGTTTTGTCATTTTATCAATATAAGCTTCATCTGTTGCGTTCGGGGATTTTCGAAGCCTGTCAGCCATGTACGCCTGAATAATCTTTGTGATGTCAACATATCAGCACGTTTTGTGGATTTTTGATAATGATCTAAGTATTTCTTTTGATGCTTTAGAATTTAGAGTATCAGTCGCTCAATCGAAGTTTAAGAGATAAATAAAATACTTTTAAAAAGAAATGTGTTTGTATATCCCACGGCCTCAACCATAAGTGGAGGATTAAGTTATCAGTACAGTAAAAATACATTAAAAGTATGTAATATGTTTCACCTTAGTACAGTGACAATCTAGTGAAACCGAATCAGGTTTCCCATTTTCCAAAGCAAAAGCGAAATCGAACTAATAAAGTACCTACCATCACGCCTGTTTTCGCTAATATGTTTAGGTCCCATGTATTAGGGGGCGAGCCTATCGCCTTTCAACGGGCATATATCGAAACTCCGAGCGGTTACTGAGAATTTCATCGAAAACTCAATAACACTTGGCTCGACCTGGGAATTGAACCTAAGACCTCTGGCGTAACAGGCGCGCTTAGTACCTCTAGATTAATGAGGCTGTTTACGTTTTACTTACATAACATTTCTGATTTTAAATGATAGGAAGACCCTCTTATTATAGTCATTAATAATTGTATTAATTTCGTACAATACATTTAAAATCATTAAAAACTTTACGTAGATATCTAAACTAATCTTTTTGTATAATGTAACTTAAAATTATACAATTTTAAGTTACATTATACACTTTCAAGTTAATTTTTGTAAAAAGCAACAACAAAAAAACTCAGATTAGATACCTTTATTTTCTGCAATGACTCGGCATTATCTGCAAAGCTTGTGCCTCTTACTTGAAGGATACATACAATTCTAGAACGCTGATCAAAGGATTATTTCAAATATTGAAAACATATATGAGATCTCAATAAGCCTATGGTATTCGCCTTCGTGTCAACGACATGTCAACAACCTATGCCCTTTAAAGGTTATGACTTTGTTTTAGTAGTTAAATGAATAGCGAAATCTTTATATATACATAAAATATATATATAGGTATACTAGGTAGGTATATAGGTATACAATATTCCATTAGAACATGAATGAATATCAATATATCATAATTAAGGTCCATTAGGTATATTGTATGTAGTTATGTATTTTATATGTATTCATTAGTTTAGTGGTCCCCAAGTGAGAATACTAAACTGGAGGTCGTGGGTTCGATTCCCTGGTCGAGAAAAGTGTAATTGGGGTTTTTCATTAAATTCTTAGCAGTAGCTTGGAGTTTGAATTTGTGCCCTGTTAAATGGCAATAGGCTCGTCCCCTATTTAATGGTACCAAAACATACCGGTGAAATGTAGGTGTATGTTTTAAAAAATAATAAAAAAAAACAAAGAATAACATCAAGGTCTTTGTAACAACACAATTATGATCTATTGTTTGTATCCACGTAAGATAATATTAACTAGACAACGCGTAGGTGTCGCGCTTAGGACCACTAGACTAATGACATATTCAACAATAGTTAATGTATCCAGTGTGACCTTAAATGTGACGTCAGAACATGGCTGTTATTGAGAAAAGTGAAAAACTTATGAGTCACCCACGCAAAAGGTCAGGATGACGTCACTTCTCAAACTACCGCCTCACTCAGTCTACCGAATGTCCCGCAATTTTCTGGGCCAATAATAATGTACACAGCTCCATAATTTATTGAAGCATACCTTGGAATGGGGGCAATTAACTACAGCGGGATTACTTTAGTGGTTGTTGCCTAGTGACGTCACCGTACCCAATGAACGTAATCCGATTAAGATAATTGCCCAAAATCTTATCGAACAAAGGCTTACCTACGTTTGTAGTTGCTGTAAATATGTGTGGAGTTATATGCAAGGCTTGCAATATCTATATTTGGTTGCGTATCCTACTTCCACACTGTGCTACTTATACCTATAGGTTATACAAAACTTTAAAATGTTTACGTTTAAGTTCAAAATCGAACAAAACAGAAATGAAAATTTGACATTATTTTGTGGTAACATGATGTGCTGGCGACTGTACTCATGCCTTATCTTGTTTTTAAAAACAGAATACCTCTTGTGAAAATTCTTGAAAATTACTTTTGCTTCTATGTTTAAGCATCCTGCTAAAATAGTACCGGTTGCGAATGTTACGCATATAACCATATTGAAAACAGACTGCCTCGTTGGTCTAGTGGTCCCAATCGCGACTGCTACACTAGAGGTCTTGGGTTCGATCCCCAGGTCGAGCAAAGTGTTATTGGGTTTTTCTATGAAATTATCAGTAGCAGCTCGGAGTCTGGATTTGTGCCCGGTGAATGGCAATAGGCTCGCCCTCTATTACATGGGACCTTAACATACCGGTGAACTGTGGGTGTACATTCAGTTCACCTCTGCCAAACCCTTCGGGGAATACAGGCGTGATGGTATGTTGTTGTATGTTGTTGAAAACATATTTATCAATAACCCAACTAAAAATACTGTGGAGAACAGATGAGGATGATTTTTATGTTTGTAAAAGACGCACTCAGAAAGCGACTTGCGATCATTGTGGTTGCCGGTTGAAACCCACCCATTGCAATATCGACGAGAACTCACTCATAACACAAGCATTTAGCTTAGCCCGAGGGGTTAAATAAGAATACTAGTAATGTGCGACCCACATTGCTAGTAAGTAATTAAGTTTTTTTTTTTTCAATATTTTCTTTTTTAACTTTACGCCGCCACTGTTCTCTATATCCGTTGCTAAAACGAAGGTTTTAACAACAAGTGAAGAAAAAGTGAAAAGAATCAAATCAAACAGCTAGGTTAAGCAGAAGACAGACAATACATCATAGTCACCTAATTTAAGAGTATATTTAATTTGCAAAATTAATTTAGGTATTGGTCTAAACGAAAAGCTCATATTATCATTCAAAATATTATTCCAACTTCCACAAATCCGTTTAAAGCTAGACTGAAAATCTAAATTTACAAACGTCCACAAGTTTACAAATCGTTTTTACCATGTCTAGACTTAAAAACAAATTATAAAGATCTGTTTATTTATACATTTCAAATCACCGTTTTTTGCTAGCTTCGCGATAGTTCTCGATAAATTGAGTTCTTTGTAATGGTATTTGGAAAGAAAAAACAGAAGCCCATCAAGTTCTCGATCGCAACTGGGAGCTGTTTAGTACCTAAATGCTGATAGAGCAAGACAAAGAAGATTGTAAGCTAGGGTTGTAGACACCTGGCCAGGCCGTCTAATTGGCAATCAGACGGTTGACTACCCCTGGCGTGAATCACAGTTGAGTAGCAATTATTGATTGACTAATACCTACTTAGAATTTTCAAATTAAAATTAAAATTCATTTATTCTTTGTCACAGGTCAAAGACAGTTTTTATATTAATTATGATGTACATGAGCAGCACTACTTAAGTATATATAGATTTTTCGATGGTATTGTAGATTTTATTGTTATTTATTTTCTTTTCCCTTCAGTCTTCGTTGCTACTAAACCATTTATGGAAGAACCAAATACATTAATTGGAAAAACCCTGGACGACCAGGGAGTCGATCCCAGGACCTCAAGCGCAGCAGTAACGCTGTATCTACTAATGAGGCAGATAAAGTAAAACAATGAAATTTATATTTGTGTGGTTTTTTGACTATAAAACAGATGAGATTTTTTGATCAGGCGCAATATTATTTGCCTAAATATAATATTTGCTTTGCTGGCTAACCAAGATAGTATTTTACATATTATATGTACCTATTTAGAGAGCAGATGGTTACTAAAATGATATAGACATTGAAAATTAACATTTAATTAATTTTGCAAGCGATACCTATGTCTGCTTGTTTGCCAATATTACCTACGTCTTTTGGAGTAAATAAACTGAGGTAACCTATCTAATGATGTTACAGTTAAATAATATCGTAGTTTAAATTTAACTTTGTCTAAAAATATATTTTGTGTTATTAGCTTTCTGTATACGGGTTAGTTCTAAAAATAATCTTACTTATCTTTTATTCTATTATGTAAGAGTTATTTGTACTTAAATTAAATAAATATTATTATATTATGAGTAAGTATCTTTATTGGCATTTTATTGAGTAAATCAAATGTCAATTCGAAGTATTTCACTTTCCAATACTTTAATAGTAACTAGGATTTCTTGGAAATGACAGTGGCAATTTAATGACAACCTTAAATGGATTCCATTTTAAGGCGTAAACCTTAGAGATTTTTTATGGGATATCTCTGCAAACGAGCAGGCGAGCTACCTGACTGTAAGAAGTCATCGCGGCCCGTAGACATTCACAAAATCAAAGGAGTTGCAGATGCGTTGCCGAGCCTATTTAAGGAAAAGGGAGCGGAATGAGAAAAGGAGAAAGAAGGGGACTGAGGGAAGAATTAGGCCTCTGGCGCTCCACACTCACCATAGGACGCCAATAGTAAGCATACTGCTACGTGACGTCGATATTCTGAGGGTAGTACTTCCCCGGTCGAGCAGACCCAATAATGCTGGCAGGTAGACAGACCTGCGCAACACAACTACTACTAAAATACTATTTAACAGATCGTAAGGCATAGTAAATTTACTTTATGCCCGATTTTAGTAAATACCCGCGACATTTACCCGCTTCGATTAGCGCGTCTTGTTTGAACTTAATTAAGAGCACACGTTTGTAACAAAATGAGCGTCGACTGCTTAAGATCAAAGCACCCAATGCTAATATTTGCAAACGTGTATTGAAAGAAGTCATTGGCACTGAGAACGGCACACACACATGCACAAGTCCATGCATGGAGTTTCTATACTCATTAAAAAGGTCACAGACCAACATTAAACTTTTTACGGTTAAATCTATCCAAGAGTATAAATGTAAATGTAGGTTCGTTAATTTTTTTTATCTAGTGGACCCGGCAGACGTTGTCATGCCCGTACTCGATCGCAGCGCTACCGGATCCAATTATAAATCAAAACCATCCCTGTATTAGAGAGAAAAAAGAAAACTGAAATCGGTCAAGCAAGTCAACGAACAGTTATATATTTTTATATATGAGAAAGATGCAGAATTAAAAAGAAGAAGATAAGAAGAAGAAGAATAATGTGGGCTTAAATGCGAGATGAAAAGCACAAACACGATTTAATCAAAGATGTATACTCGTATCTATTCAATTATACGTAAGTGTATTGTATTTTCCTGTTACCTACGTCCTTCGCTCGTCCATATAGATATAAAGTTTCACCTACGTCTTTGATGTCGTCGTCTGGGAATCAATTCTATATACTAAGCATACTAAAGTTGACGCGTGCTACCGTCGAAGTCACATCCTGTATCATATTGACTTTAAGAACCCCTACTATTGGTTGGACTTCTCGTCTTACAAGTGACTTTTGAAATAGTTCATTCAAAACATATTGAAACCTTAATAATTTGTTTGACTGCCTCATTAGTCTAGTGGTCCTAAGCGCGACTGCTACGCTAGAGGTCCTGGGTTCGATCCCCAGGTCGAGCAAAGTGTTATTGGGTTTTTCTATGAAATTCCCAGTAGCAGCTCGGAGTCTGGATTTGTGCCCGGTTAATGGCAATAGGCTCGCCCCCTATTACATGGGACCTAAACATACCGGCGAAATGTGGGTGTACATTAGTACACCTCTGCCTAACCCTTCGGGGAATACAGGCGTGATGGTATGTTATGTTATAATTTGTAATCGAGGAATCGGATATAATGAATTACTATGGTAATCCCGATAACCTGAGTAAGGGAATCGATTATTAGATGTTACAAGTCAGTGTTCTGTGATATGGCAACGAAATAAGGTTTCATCGTATAATTTCAAAGCTTATTTTTTTTATGAAACTTTGGCTAATTTTATGGCTTTAATTCACACTGCAAATTAGTTGATAGTAGTTAAACCACGGGAATAGATTATTTTTATTTAAAGAACTCGATAAGTTCTTATTGTTTCGGAAAACAATAGTAAGCAATTTGATGTCAAGTTTCGAAATCTCGCAATAAAGCTGAGACGGTCCCATACAGCCGCCGGCCACAAGTTTCCAATAAGTAATTAAAATCCGGAGACGCGGAGATTACGGCTCTTATGTCTCTAGACTGTTTGCTCCGAAGCACTCCGAATCTCTTATGATTTCCTGGTATTTCCAATATTGTTAGCCGGTTCCGAGCAAATAAAATTTAAAGAAGAAAGTGGTCTTTTGTGTAAAGATTTGGTTCGTGGAAAAAGTGTTTTATCCGAAAATGTAAATTGACAAATTTAAAAGCCATCAAATCAAAATTTACGTAAGTCATAACCTGATGACGGAAGATTTCTCAAGTTTAGGCTTTTGTTTAGAAGAAACCATGCATAATTTATATAATTATTTTTTTTGATTACCTGGTTTCGTGCAAAATACATTTACACTGTAATTAGGTACTAAGTATTAAACAACAAATTTCTTTGAAAATATTCTTATTTAGAACATGTTATTATAATTTGAATCTAGTTATAAGGATTATAAATATATATACAAACAAGAGATCGTGATAACGATATTATATCTGTCTGCATTGTAAAATAATATCAAGACAATATTTTAAAACTTACCACAAAAATGTTTTAAGCAAAAATACCTATAAATTTCGGGCAATCCAGCTCAGCAAACCACAGAAAGGATTACATGAGATAACATCATAAAATCCACTGTGGAATGTTATTAAAGGTTTCCCTTGTTTATCTGTGCTACTGTTCTGGGCATTTTTATGAAGAACTGGGCAAATAAACGGGCACAAACATTAATCTGCTTTGAACAACAGACAAGATGTAAAGGGACCGTACGAGCGTCAATATTGTTTTAGGGGACAAAACTCCGCTTGCTATCTCTTGGCGACAATTAGAGCGTGATATGATTTTTTATGTAAACTTAATTTACTTGACTCGGGCTGGAAGACGCTGACTTTAATTCTCATTCATTTTATTTGGAGTTAATTTCTATGATTGTAATTCGCATTTCAGATATTAATTAACGTTTGTTTACCTCATTTATAAATGAAGTGTGCAAATTAATTAATGTTAATTTAAAATTAATTTCAAACATTTATATTGAAATCAGGCATAAGGCAACTGTTTGTATGCCTGATGTCAACATGTTTCTGTATTTAATTTTTTTAAGACAACTGTTTTATACCTTTTTTCAACATGTTTCTGTAATTAATTTTTAATTGCTGCTTGATCGACGAAGAAGTTTAGCAATCGCTTGCCACTCTACATGTCGCGGATTTGATCTCTGCACAAAATAAATATAAATGTGTGGCTTACAGATTGTTGGTCCAGATCTGTGTGTTAGCTAGACAATGTGAGATTAGAGTTTTTAAATATAGCCACAATACACGAGAAAATCCTAGCATGACAATACTTATGTTTATAAAGTAATTTTTAAATTAATTTAGTAGGTAAGTATGAAGTTTATGTTCGTATCTCAAGTGTCAAACGTCTTCATTTATTTAAAAAAAACGTGTTAAAAAAGCACGAGAATATTCATTTCAGTTGTATGTATCCCATTTTATTAAATTTTGCCATCCAGACCTTATCACGTAAAATATTGCTGAAAAACAATCAAAATCTACCCATTTTACTAATGAAAACCTCTACATACAACAATAGCATTGTACACAGTCATAATTCCCCACAGTACCCGAACACGAACTAAATCTTTCAACCCTTTAATGCGTACTTCGCAGCGTTCAACAATTCAATTATAAATTGTAAATGTCTTTAAACAATCGATGCGTGTCTTCATTATTAAATTCTGTTGTAGTTTAAAATGTGGTTCGCATAACTGTAATTTATAACCGCAGTTCACGGGTTGATTTATTGGCACATGTCAAGGGGTAGAGTTATGGTGACTGTGCGTTTTGTTATTCCTTTAACTTCCTTCGGATTGTTACATAAAGGTTGTTCACTTGAAGAGAATGAACATGTGGTAATACAATGTCCTAATAGTAATTAGTAACTTTTAAGTTATTGACTTAATTTTACATTATGTACTTAATGATCAATCCAGTCCCACTGCTGGGCACGGGTTTCCTCTCAGAATGAGAGGGGTTAAACTTGCAGTTTGTATAATGATATTAAATTATTACAACCCTTTACCTATTTTCCTAAAATGAGTTAACAAACTAAGTCCCAGGTTAAAATAAATATAACCTTTTTAAGATGCGCAGTCGCAGTAAATCAAAATGCGAATTCAAATTATTCTAACATATTCTTATTTTAAAATCAGATCGCAGAATTAGTCTTACAAAGTTCATACTTATTCAACAATACATCAGCTTAAAAATACCAGTGTGATATTTCAAGGGTTTTCAACTAAATTCAAGCTAACAAGTAACAAACTGAGTTTCAAACTGTTTTCGAAAAAACTAGAGGGCAAAATGCATGTAGAAAATTATTTCTTAGTATGAAATTGAGAATGTAAACACCCTATAGAAACGTTTTTGGGTACCTTCTAACCAAGGAGGTTCGAGAAAGTTCAGGTTTAAATTAATTTAGCGGATTATTAATTTTGAATAATGAACTTAGTTCTTAGATACCTTTAAACGCATCGATGAATAAACTTTTCGTAAAAGTAAACGACCTGGCCGTAATTCATTTAGTATTAATCTAACTGCATTCAGTTGAAATATTTTTAAATTAAAATTCGAATTCAACGTTTAAAGTTTGATTTATATTTTTAATTTATTATTCAAGGACTTGGCATGAAGTTGAATTTTAATTTATAAAATATAATAGCTTAGTTTAGAGTTTTTTTCTGGCAATTGGATGGAATTTTCGATTTACTCAAAAATATTTGAAAAAAATGTTTGGTGTATTTTTTTAAAATAATATATGTTGGCATAGGAGTACACGAGTCACTTGATATTTAATTATGTTGTGATCAACGTTCATAGAAACGCAACTGCAAAGGGTGATGGTGCTAATGCGTTGCCGGGCCATACGTAGCTTTGAAGGATAGCGTAAAAAACCTCAGCAAGACCAGCAATGCAGGATATACAATGTAAAAAATCTTAATGCGGTTCACAGAATACATCTACTTATCAAGTTTCAGCAGCCTAGCTCTTATAGTTTCAGAGAAAAAAAATCTGTGACTTACGGACGGACAGACAGACAGACAGACAGACATGACGAATCTATAAGGGTTCTGTTTTTTGCAATTCGGCTACGGAACCCTAAAAATACAGTGGAATAAGATAATACACTTTGTAAGCTACTGCAAATATGGCGCTGCATGTTATCGGTTCGATTCCCACCCAAGGCAATTGGCAATTTGTGTTCCCTGGATAGTTTTTAAATTGTGTAGGCATAGTTTACATGGCATGGTGTAGGCACACCCAGACACCCAGACACCTCATAAGTGTATTGGCCCTAAGCTAAGGTACGCTAGAGGTTTTGGGTTTAATTCCCAGGTCGAGTACTTTTTTTTTGGGATCTGGTAATCGAACCCAAAACGTCTAGCATAGCAGTCGCGCTTAGGACCGACTGCTATGCTAAAAGAAGGAAAAACAGTGCGAAAATAAAAGACGTCTTAAAGCGGGACAACCATTTGCGTATTTAAATTATAAACGCCCAGTTTGCGAGATTACCGGGACTTTGGCAACTAAAGCTAATTGCAGTTGTTGGAGTTAGCGGGGCTCCAGCCAGATCTGTTAAACCCCGAATGAGTGTTAAAAGATTTATATCAGTGGATAACGGCGATTCAAGATCTTAATCCCGGAATCCGCAGCAGGAAATTAAGACGCTTTACGGGATTTTACCGCGTTTGTTACTTCTTACTTGTTACGTAAAACCATCCATGAAAATATGAAATCGTGTTTCGAACGGTTTATGAAGCGTTTTCAATTAGTTCGTGCAAATGGGAAAATTTAATTATGAAAAATGTTATGGAAACCGTTTTCATTTATGTTTTGTTGAGTTTTCTTATTGCTTTGATTTTCAATTAGGATTTCTTATGAAGTGTTGATATATATTTTAAGTTACATGATACTAAGGTGACATAATTATTTCAAGATCAATGCGGTCATTAATTTAAAGGACTTGTGTTTGTGTGTGAAATTCAAATAAATAGATATAATGACGATTCGTCATCATCAATCCATTACATCGTCCCACTGCTGGGCAAGGTTTCTTCTAAGAACAAGATGGACTAGTTTATAGTCCCCCATGCTAGCCTAGTGGGGGTTGGTAGACACATGCCGCATGCAGGTTTCCTCACGATGTTTTCTTTCACCGCTTAAGCGCAAGATCCAAAAGCATTTGATCGATTCAGATACAATTTCTGTAAAGGGTTTGTGATTCATCAGCGATGGTTCTTATGGTGTTAATTCAACAGGAGTGCTGCAATTAGTGATATGTATAATGAATGTTCGGTATTTTTTTTTATCACTGATCGACTGATCGGCTTACGCTTGACCACAACTTGCCTGATGTTAAGCATCGAAGTGGTCTACGATGGAGCGCGCTTGCCTAGAAGGTAGGTACCTTCTTCAAGACGAGAGTGAATAGGTATTCACTCTCGTCTTGAAGACACCCAAATTGTAGGTCTCAGGGAACAAAGATTCCGGTAACGAGTTCCACAATAGAGCAGTACGCACTATAAATGTAGACGCAAAACGTTTCGTGCGAGATTTAGGCACTTCCACCACGTAGCGGTGGGGCCTTGCCGTAGCTCTGCTCGTCCGATAGTGGAACGGGGATGGTGGAACTATTTCATGGCGAATGAACTAGTGGAAGATGAACTGGTATGTATGAGAGCCATCGAGTAGGCCATCAAGCATGATGCGAGACCTTCGGAGGCCTCGCCTTAGTCTATCACGGTTGTGGTGAATGTATCAAATCCTATAGCCGTGACTATGTGGCCAGAGAACACAGGTGCAGTTTGGCAGGTATTCGACATACCCGACTATACCGCGTCTTTTGAAACTCTGATCCATCGATTACAGTCGTTGGATTTTTAATTTTTTTAATTTTGAGTTTTATCTTGAAAATGCTGTATGAAAATAAAAAAAAAACTACATTCAGGCCTCAAAATATATTTCTATTATTGGTTTTATCAAATCTTCTTCAATTTACCAGTGGCTGCGTCACTTAACCCGTGTGTCAAAGTTGTAAGAATATTTTCAGGGCTCCTAATAACGCAATACTGAATAGTTTTCACATTTTATTTGAAAGGATTTTTTATGTATTACTGCGAGAAAATCTTTCGAATCACCAGACTGTTGATAACGAAATGTTTTCATTATTAAGTATAGGCCTTTCGATGGTTTTTTTTTAAATATAAATAAGGTATTAATGCGAAAAAAATCTAATAAGAGGTTTGTACGCAAATCTTAAGGATCTATAGGCCCTCCAATTCCAAAACCCTTTGTAAAGCTGTATCAACTAATGATCACACATTGAATCGTAAGTATAATGCACTTTTATGCTAACGTTTTCTCTTACACAATATCTTGTTTGTATGTATTTATTATGTAGTATGAATGTAATATGGTGTATATTTGCTGACTAATATTTATTGTTAAATATTCTTAATAAACTTTATTAAATAGAATATCTATTAAATTATTTTTTAGTAATGTTATTGTTGGTAGCTACATGAACTTGTTATCTATACGCTTTTAAACTATCTGGCAAGCGGATTAATTCAATATGACAGCATATATACTAACACTAGTTATTTATACTAACTATACCAGTGAAACCGCCTCCCTTAACGAAAACCGCTAAAGCGAGACGCTGATTCGATTTCACGTTGAACGCTCATAGTTATCGCAGTAAATCTCTAGGTTGATGTGATTTACTTTAATTTAATTTTGTATCAGCGTTTTCGCCTGTATAAATACACCTTAATTATGTTTAAAGCACAATCTGTCACCCGAGATAATTGTTGTCTGCGGCTTATAATCCTCTTGTTTCATACTCGGATAATTTTGGTATCGATAATCAAAATGTGTTGTTTTGTGTTTACGATAGCATATACTCATAATAAACATAGGTCGAAAATAATAAAAAAAAACCGGCCAAGTGCGAGTCGGACTCGCGCACGGTTTGCGTGCTGTGCCTTTACGATTTATGACGTATTAAAAAAACTACTTACTAGATCTCTTTCAAACCAATTTTTCTTGAAAGTGTACATGGTACATCATATATTTTGTTTAGTTTTATCATTCTCTTATTTTAGAAGTTACAGGGGGTGGGGGATACATTTTACAACTTTGGAAGTGTCCCTCGCGGAAACTATTCAGTTTAGAAAAAAATGATAATTATTAGAAACCTCAATATCATTTTTAAAGACCTATCCATAGATACCCCACACGTATGGGTTTGATGAAAATATTTTTTTTGAGTTTCAGTTTTAAGTATGGGGAACCCCCATTATTTTTTGTTTTTTTTTTTCTATTTTTGTGTAAAAATCTTAATGCGGTTCACAGAATACATCTACTTACCAAGTTTCAACAGCATAGCTCTTAGAGTTTTAGAGATAAAAATCTGTGACATACGGACGGACGGACAGACATGACGAATCTATAAGGGTTCCGTCTTTTGCCATTTGGCTTCGGAACCCTAAAAAGGGAAATATATATAATATATAAAATATATAATATAATATATAAAAACCGCACACTTGTAAATTCTCACGTTTCAGATTAATTAAAGACAATTCGGACCCCATTAACAAAGTCTCATATTAAAAATTATCTAGTGCCAGCAAACACACAACTTTAAAAGTTAATTAACGTATTATTATTTTATTCATTCAAGGCGGATTGTCACTCTGTGGGCGCCAAATTCATTTTTTTAAGTCATAGTAGTAAGAATTGCGCCGGAAACAAAATTTTTTTTTTTAATCAATTGAAATCAAATGTTTTATTTCAAACTAGCTTTCCGCCCACGGCTTCGCCCGTGTTTTTTTTCGGACTTTTTTTTTGCTATAAACCTCACGGAGCCCGAGACCTTCCAACGAATGCAAAACCGTGGAAATCGGTTCGTGCGTTCTGGAGTTATAGCGTCAGGAAGGAAAACCCGACTTATTTTTATATAGTAGATAAGCTTTTACGAAAAGTTGATCTTATGGAGAAGAATCCGGCAAGAAACTCCATGGACACTCTTTTAAAGTAATATTCACAGCTGAATACTAAAACGATTGCTTAAAAAAGTCGTTATCGTAGCAGATGTAGCGTAAAATAGAGAATACTGCCAAAATTTACGATTTACACTACATACTATCTGCTAGAATGCACAAGGATACAATTGCTTTTACAAGTGAAATCATGTTACAAAATGTTCCATAAGTAACCTACGTGGTATCTTCTTAGTTTTTAATTTTGTACATGACATTAGGTACATCTTTAAAGAACCTTCATTAGTACCTACTCTACTAATCAAATTGAAAACTGTGGTGACACAATAATTAAGTTTTCAACCGTGTAATGTTTGTACATCTAATAATAAATATGTTATTAACCTTTTGCTTGCTAACCCGTCTACGCCATACGCGCCTGTCAAAATAACAGAATTAGCGGCTACCCAGCGTTGAAATTACACGCAAAGTGCCTACAAATCAACGCCATTTTCGCATATACATTAAATATTAACAAAGTTTCTTAAACATATGTTCTTGACTTGAACGCAGTGATTTAACAGCAACGTAGGTAAAGCGTGGGCGCAGTAGTAGCGGTTCTGCATATTTTTTTAACATTCGGTTTAATGCATGCCAGATCGTATTTTTTAGACACTTTCCTTAAATACCCGAACTTCTTACGTATGTATTTATTTCATTGTATAACTATGAATGACAAAGAATAAATATACAAAAATATAATAAATATAAATAACCCTTTACCAGAGAGATGACAAAGGAATGGCAGTTATTTAAAAAAAATACATGCGTCTGGCAAACAATAGGTCACAAAAAGTTTTTACTAAAAAGACAAACTAATCATAGTAAAATTGAAGTGTATTTTTTAAGGGTATACAGGGTGGAGAGGACATCGACGCACAACCGCTTACCACGAATTCAGTACATGATTCTGAACCCTCTCGCGGTGATATTTTTCGTCGGTTATGAAAAAAAAATCAGCTGTTCCATACATTTTGACCGCGTAGGTATTGTACTCTTGTATGAAAAAGCAGAATTTTCATAACCAACGAAAAATATCAACCCACGAGGTCCAGAATCATGTACTGAATTCGTGGTAAGCGGATGTGTGTCAATGTCCCTTCGATTCCCCCGATTTTAGGCATATGAATAAATTAGTACATACTTTTTGACAGTGGTGGAAAAGTCAAGTCAATATAGCTTTGAATTTAACACAATCATCATCATGCATATCCTCATGACGGATGGGTATAGGTATGTGTCCAACCGCAGGCTAGAATCATATTTTACAATCTTGAGCCAATTCTATAACAATTATAATAAATCGCTCCCCGCTCCCACTCCAGCCGTACCCCAAAGGAAATCCCTTCCCGCTCTATCCCTAATTACTAATCGTGATTACACACGCGTCGCGTTACCGTGTTTACCTAGACTATAATTAAAGCAAGTTAATCTAAAATGTTCCCGTCTTATACAAAATGCAGGGGAAAGATTCGGAGTACTTCTTACCGATTTAGCAGACACTTACGAAAGCGTCTAAGTACTTGAGCGCTTCGAACTTTGTATTTAAAAAATAAATCCCACTTCGACAGGTCTATTGCTTTTGTTTTACTTACGAGTATGTTACGCTACGGTGTAACATACGGACAGCTGACCACACGCTACGGTCTAATACAAGGATTGCTAAATAGTTGACACCATTATTGCACTTCGCGACTGTGACGTACGCGCGCTGCTGACTCTGCGATACGTGAACGTGGAACCTAATTTCGCAACTACTTACCGTTTCCGATTCATTCTTGGAACAAACATCGTCCGATTATCATTTTACATAGTTTTAAGTAATATTGTACCTAATTCATTTAATAAATTTTATTGTAAGTAAATTGGTTTTTTTTGCATCCTCCGGCTTCAGCCTTCGTATTTAGTATTTAGTTGAGAGTTAATATTTGCTTTTTTAGTTTTAGTTTGTAGTTAGTTTAGTTTGTTTTATATTATATTTTTGGTGGCCATCATCATACTATATTAAACTGACTGTCTGTTAGATAATGTAACTGGTGGGTCTTGCAACATTATATTTCGCACTGAAGTTCCTTACATAATGTAGTCAGATGGGATTATGGGAAATTCCCACGGGGTTTGAACAATGAAATAATCGCGGGAACACCGCAACCTTGTTGTCCCATAAATTCTATAATAATTTATTTCTAAGTCGGCTACTAAATCAATTGATTTAGATCAATGCAATCATAGATTAGGGAGATAACTATATTTACCTACGTGCAAAGAGTATTGAGCGTTGTATTGAGCGTTGAGTCAAAAAAACAACTTATTTCCATCTTTTGTATCAGTTTGCGTCACAATATTATTAATCTGTGAAAATCAAAAAACCCAAGCAAGCTCACCCTAAGTAAAAGTTGATCGATAAACAAAACACCACTTCAATGTCAGAGTAGTAATAAAGAACCATTACATCACACAAAGCTTGCATAATACAAATAATGAAACGCTTTAAAGGGTTACAAGGGAAATTGGCGAGTGGTTCCTGTTTCAAGGTCAAAGAGTACATAAGTATAATACATGTAGATATGTATTGAAGCGAGCCCTGGACGAGTATATTTAAAACACAATGTAATATGATTACCAGGCTGTCCCCCTAACAGACAAAATCAATAGCGTCTGCATAAATGTATATGGAAAATAATGCGATACGCGACGCATTGCGGAAACTGGGAAAAGTGCTGCCAACGTCTGAGTTTACTCTCTGTTCAATTTTCTGAGCTTGCTTCGTGAGATTTTAATATTAGCTCATTAGCACTGTGCAACTGTTGCGTACATTTTGCAGAAATAAACAACGTCTAACACCTATTTAATTGTGACCACTTTTTCTAGTCTAACGTCCCCTCTCTCCCATAGAAAGCTTTGGTCTAATAGGTACGCGTGAATAACTACGTTTATTATATGGACGATGTACTTATCTATAGAAACATTTGTTTTCTAAATGAATGAATAGTTAAGCTCCATTTGCAAACTTAGTACAAATACAATTTTTCGAAGAAAATTACAAAGAAATAAATAAACATTATAAATAAAAGTACGCAAAAAAAAGTAAAAAAAGTCGTATTCAAATAAAACCTATTGAGCTCGACTTAAATGATCATACCGTAATGATATAAAATGTAAAGCTTGTAGAAATAATTGTGAACTTATTTTTTTAATGAATGACATTGTTCGTTCCATTTACTGAAAAAACCTTTTCATATTTATTTAGATTTTCTGAAGATTTTGAAAGATGTATTTTTTAATGATGTCGGTGTAAAATTTAATTTATAAAAAACTAAAGTAGTACATACTTGTGACTTTAAATTAAAAATTGTTTTTTAATGATTTGGACTATAATTATGTATGTTTTTTAAAATCCATCATCAGATTCCAGTTTATATTCCGATACCGTTCGAAATATTTATAACAATTCTTTGCAGGTTCACTGTAGTACATGGTCCTGCTGATAAAACTATTTCTTTATATAGTTTAATATATTTAATGTTAACATAATTTGAAAATAAAGCAAAAATAGTTCCTCTAATAAACTTACTGCCGAAATAAATTTCTACAGAAATATTTTTATTTAAAAAACGAAGTCTTAATCAAACCTAAAGCAGTTCTTTCATCTTTTAGTACGCAGATACTAATGTACCTACCCTAAATTTAAATTACAACTTAAAACGCTCTGAAAATTTATCATATACGCGGAGCATCAGACGCTTGGTAACTGTACCTGTTTGTATAGCAGTATTTACAGTGATTGTTGCCTAATATTATGTGTTGACACAGACCGTGACCCAGCCGGCGAGCTTACGCTATTTTTCCCCTTCTCTTACAATCTGTCTGTAGTATTTAGTATCTAACGGTTGTGACTGATAAATAACTTGCAGGGTATGTTTCCTATGACGTATCCATAATCTGGAGCATTTATCTTTTGTTTAAGATTATAGATACGTCATAAGACACAGAGAATTAGAGAAGAGTTATTCTGTAGTAGAACTTGAGGTTGAGGTTGAGGAAATTTTTGATCGTGGTATAGCTTCATGAGGTTATTTTGTTTTTTAAACTAAGTTGTGAATTTCAGCCAATAATACAGTTTTTTTTTTGGGATTTAGCCCTATTTACTTTCATTTGGTACCTACGTAGGTATATACTTATGTGCTCAATGCTTTAGAATTCCGGTTTTTTTGTTTCTATCGACTAGACCATGAATGTATTTAGTTATTGCAAAATATAAATATTAAAATATCACCTTTACGGAACCTGTTCATATCATAATCACCTGTTCGTTCATTTCATGAGAATGCTATGAAATAGAGAAAAATATTTGTAATATGGCCTTAATAAATCTTTTGGGTCAGTGGGACAAGATGATTTGGATGACTTTTTACTATTATTGAAACCTTTTAAATTTATGCTGTATTTCAATATGGCGCTCAGACTTTTTAGTAGTTCACAATTTACTAAAGATTTTCACTGATAGCTCAATACACGTTATTAACGAACTGAATAGTGGTTTCACTGCAGAACATCCCTAGACGATAGTTAGTGCTCAAGAAATCGCTCGCCAGAGATTACTCCCGTGTAATTCCACTATTTCTTAATTTGCTTCCACTGGCTAATTTAAATAAAATACTCATTTGTGTATTTTTATTCTTTGAAATATTTTTTTGATGGGAGTGAGTTGAATGTTTATTCTTGGGAATGTCTTGGTAATATTTACTAATAAAGTCATACCTAAAATTAAATGAAGCCATATCTGTTTTTTTTTTTTATAACAGAGGGGCAAATACATACCATCATCACGCCTGTATGCCCCGAAGGGTTAGGCAGAGGTGTACGCATGTACACCCACATTTCGCCGGTATGTTTAGGTCCCATGAAATAGGGGGCGAGCCTATTGCCATTAACCGGGCACAAATCCAGACTCCCGAGCTGCTACTGAGAATTTCATAGGAAAACCCAATAACACTTTGCTGTACCTGGGGATCGAACCCAGGATCTCTAGCGTAGCAGTCGCGCTTAGGACTACTAGACTAATGAGGCAGTCATTAGGACTAGACAAATGTGCTATTAATGTCTTTACAACAACATAGTAAACACAATTAGTTAAATGTTTTTATTGTCATTGGTCTAGTAGTCGCAAGCATGGCTACTGAACGCAAGGTTGGCTTGATGCCCAAGTTGAACAGTGATTTTGAGTATTTTTATAAAATTCGCAGTAACAACTCGGCGTTTGGACTTGGGCCCATTTAATAGCAATAGGCTAGCCCCTGATTATAGGGGATCTGAAATAATCCAGCGATCCAATTGGGTGTACATCGGTACACCTCTGCTAACGTTCGCCTTTTGGGGGTACAAGCGTGATGGTAAGATATATTTTATTAGTCAAGCTCAATAAAGTCTCAGTGTTGTCACGAAAAGCTGCGTAACTCAATATTTATCAAAACGACCAGTAAGTTAAACGTACTTCATATAAAAATAAATATTATATTGTAATACCAATACTGACAAAACCATGTAGGCACAAAGGTACAGTTATTACATCCCCAGTGATCCTACACGATATAATTCCCCTCGTTAGCAGCTATATTAAAATCTGGACACTAAAAGCTCGTCACAAAGAGTTCGGTTTTCATCAAAACAGTAACTTTTTATAGGGTTTCGGCTTAACTAATTGAAATTCTGCGTATCAACATTATTGATCTGGTAAACACACTCCGGCATGTCGAAATGGTTGCGACGCAGTTGCATTTTATTGATTTCTCACGAAGCACGGGAAACGTAGAACGTAGGTACATTATTACGACGTTGCAGTCAGGTATAATAACGATTTGATCGGGCATACTTATACTATATAAGACAAATAACGTTATAATGTCACTGTTATTTAAAAAAAAACGTCTATTAAGCTCTGTTATTTCACGGTAAATACCTAGGGATGCATCTACATAATCAACCACTTCTAAAATGCAGTCTTTTAAATCGCCGTTATTTTTTTAATGTTAAAGAAATGGAGTCTTTACAATTATGATGCTTGTTCGTGGATTGTAAACTTGTATGATCAATTAATATTAAGTATTATTGTTGTGTGTTTAATTTATAAATAGAAAAACATCTTATTATTTCTCGCTATTATATTGAATATGTTTAACAATTAGAAATTATTTGAAAATACATAAACAGTGAAATAAGATCGCAAGGTTAAAATTGCAACATAAATTATAGTACAACAAATTCAAAACCAATTTTAAGTTAATTATGAATAGATTATTTTGAGCTTTTTCTTAACTATATTAGAGTCGACTTCTAGTTTTACGTATTATGTATAAACATATAGAAATAATGATAATGGCACAGTAAGACAGCAGCTGTATGCCATAAGTACGTACGAGAGCGTCAATCGAAAATTTTACTATCAAATATACTGTTGTATATGTTTTTTTTTTATTTTTTTTATTGCACAATTCAGACTTAAAGATATACATTATCCCACAAAACCGGTTTAGCGGTTTGACGGTGGGTGTTGAGCCACATAATAATAATCTGTATCTACTACAATCCACTGAAGAAACAACTCCTAAGCCTGCAAACATAGTTATTTACAGACTGAGGAGGTGCCTTTTCAGTTTCTTTTTAAATTTAAATTTGTCATAGACCACTTTTAGAGTCACGTGTCTATACTGTTAGAATGACACAAATAGAAATCTAGAATTAATTCCAGTGTACTGGTAGCTCGTATATATATATTAGAGTTACTTGGTGTTGTTCTCCCAAAAGTATTTCAATAGAGAGGAAGATTAAAGACTAGTTACTTAAAACTTTGGATTGTTAGTCAAGGTACGTACTAAGTTATAATGGATTCTGTTTCCACATCAAGAACTGTTAAATTAAATGATGCTTTGCGAACAATTTATAATATATATTATCTTTAAAATACTTCGAAAGTCTTACCTTAAAAGGTAGATCCTTTTAACGTAGGCGCATAAATAGGTCAATTTTCAGAGAGTGTATTATTATGTTGTTTGTGAGATGCGAAGCATGGCTTCGCCCTTTGGAGATATCATTCAAAAGCTGCACCAAAGGCTTGGTTGTGGCGAATGTCACGAACCCATGAACTCATGGATGGACATGGATTCCTTATGGCAAGAAAAGGCAAGTGCGGTTACAAGTCAAGAAAAGTCCGACACTCTGGCGCCTTTCCGAGTGGATGAAGTTCTATGAGAATTTTCTGTAGGTACTATAAAAAAGATCTAGTAAGTCATTTATCTTGTAAGTCGATACTCATTCTAGTTGCAGTATTTTATTTAGTAGTGATCTTTTTATAAAATTACAAAGACGATTGGAGTCTGGACAATAGAAAACTCAATTAGTCTCTGGCCAACATTGAAGTCGAACCAAGGACTTTACGTAAACCAGCCGTGCTTTTGACCACTAGTTCAATGCGGCAGTTAATTATAAAGAGAGGTTATTACGCTGAGTTACCAATCGAAATTCAAATTTAGATTCACAAAACGAAATAGCCATAAAACACAACTATCAGATTTATATAGCCGTTTAATACCTTTCCAAAGACAATAAAGATAGATCCATTATGCGAAATTGGCGCCACTATGCACGGTCATAACGCATCGTCTATATAACGCTTTAAGACAGGTATAAGCCATTAGGGAATAATAAAACACCCTTATCGGGCCATTAGATGCTCGTAAAATAACAGTTAGTCATAATATAATAATGTGATAGATGTTAATATCCGTGTTTTTCCGACGAAGTTGTTGTAAACGATTGCGCACCACTAGTTCGTTGCTTGTAAGTGAAAATTCTGATTAAATTTGAGTGATGGGCGCGTCAAAATATAAAAGCTTGACTGATAAAGTATTATTATATAGTTTTTATTCCATGTGACATATTTATAATCGTTTCGTATCGTCGAATAGAATTTATGATGACAAATCGTGGTTAATAAAAACAATTGCTAAGACTACTCAAAAAAAAATCAGTTATAGAAAAATAAATCAATTTCCCCGGCTACATTGTAAATAAATCTATGCATAATAAACTTTATTTGGTGGTATAAATAAAAGATTTTTACCAATAGCAACAACAAAAATATCTGAAGGCATTTCATCCAGTAGTTAGATAAATTCTAGAGCAATGTCTCTAAAAAATCTACAAAATACAGAAACATCAATCACACTCACCTGAACTCCAAATAGTGCCCCCTCCACGTCACTCGCTCATTTCGGCTTTCGTCTCTCCATTTTCGTCTCCCTTCGGCATTCTTTCGGCGTCCGCCCGTCGGATTCAAACGAAATCACGCGCGTGATGTTAGGAAAACATACATCATGTGCACAATAGTGCAGTAATAGAGTGCGCCGATAGCGATTTTAATATGGAAATTCACCCGTTTTGAGCTTCCCGCTTGTAATAACATAGCTGATCGATAAAAAACGTTTTACTTTTATACTTTTTGGTGGTAATATTTATTCCTGTAGGTATAATGGTGCGGGAACGGTGGTGGCCCAGTGGTAACGGCCGCTTACGAGTTATAGGTCGTTGGTTCGAAACCAGACAGGCGCTTTACTTTGTGTAAATTACTTCATCATCACAGCCCCAAAAACGGTGAAGGAAAACATCGTGAGGAAACCGGCATCTCCTAGAACCAAAAATTCGAAGACATGTGACATCTACCAACCCACACTGGGCCTGCGTGGTGGATTACGGCCCATTACCTCTCACTGACAGGAGGCCTGTGTCCAAGCAGTGGGAACAGTATAGGCTGATTATATATGCATATAATTTAGATATATAAACTCCTTTCACAATGTTGATAATCCTATTTATAATGGGATCAAAACATGTCTGCTTACTGCTATTGAAAATCTGCTAATAAGCTCTTTTGAAATACATTCAGCAATCATAATTCAAAGCAAACTAATATAAATTAAAAAATATTATCAAGTATACTTACGATCCAAACCACCTCATTAGTGCAGAAAAGCTTTTTACAAAAATCAAATGGATTTTCTATCAATATCCAATTTATTTTGAATATTCATGAATCATAATAAATAAGCAATTTCTCTATGACGTTTTGAACTTGTTAGCGTTATTGGAGAGTAAAAAATAAGATTACTTGCCAATACAGTCTCTATTGATTTATGTTTTTTTTTGTATCTAGATAATGTATTGAAATTGTGGGTAGGTGGCAGAAAATGAAATTACAATGGATGACGAATCGCGAGTGGAGACCACGCACCGGAAAACGCAGTGTGGGACGACCTTCAACAAGATGGACAGACGACCTGGTAAGGGTCGCTGGAAGTCGTTGGATGCAGGCAGCATATAACCGGTCGTTGTGGAAGTCTATGGGGGAGGCCTTCGTTCAGCAATGGACTTCATTTGGCTGATATGATGATGATGATGATGACGAATCGCATTCAGATTTTAATTTAATTTCATGTTTGTTTGTTTAAGAAAGTATTATCAGATTCGTGGGGCACAAAATTCTTCAGATACCGTTCGTTGCGTTTAATGAATTAAATTGATATTGGTTTAACAGTTGAAATGTTTGGATGCAATACGGGTAAAATTCATGGCATTGTGTTGGGAATTTAATCTCTTTTTAAAACACTTGGTTGTTAAAAATCATGTCATGAAAATGATTACATATGAATAGTTTTATTATATAATAAAACTGTTCATAGATCTATATGATTGTCATCAACAGAAACTTATTTTACCGTGCCAAATATAGCCCATTTTCGCCTCTTAAATCTCGTAGGACAAACGCCTCCCAACTCTCCTTCCACTCCTCTCTGTCTGTTGCTGTTAAGGACCAGTCTTTTTGAAAAGAGTTCAGATTTGGCAAAGTAAGTATTAAAAAAATAGGACTAACCTTGCAAATGCTGGTGAAGGCAATTGACGTCCACGTATACCTACCAGGATAACAGCAGCCACTATCTCGAATACCACTTCACTGCACTAATGTGTATTCCATTATGACATTCGACTATGTCCAAGGTACACACGCGCACACACATTTTTATATTTTCACAAAAAAAAACGACACGATGCAGCAAACGTAACAGTCTTTGTATAGACGATGCAATGTTTTAAAAGCGGCGGTAGCCTTATGGCTAGGGCGTCGGACTTGCGATCATTTGGTTGCCGGTTCGAAACTCACCTATTGCACTACCAACGTGAACCCACTCGTGATACAAGCATTTTAGCTTAGTACGAGGGGTTAACAAGATTACTAGTAATATGTTACCCACATAGTTAGTAAGCTTTTCTAAAAAAAAAAAAAAAAATGTGTCATTTAATTTTGTGAACACATCGTCCCTTATGATTTGGGTAGAACAAAACAAATTGGATGCTAGGATTGACATAAAAAATGTTAAGTAATTAAAGTCTATTATTATTGTTAGATCGATAAACAATTCAAGAAAAGATGAGCACAGGAACACTTTGTATAAAGAATAGGTTTGCTCTTGACTCAATTTTGTCAAGATGAGGTCGACGGCGGAGCGAGCACACCCAGAAGATGCCTATTCCCCGAAGGGTTAGGCAGAGGTGAAGTAATGTACACCCACACTTCGCCGGTATGTTTAGGTCCCATGTAATATGAGGCGAGCCTCTTGCCCTCTAGCGTAGCAGTCGTGCTTAGGACCACAAGACTAATGAGGCAGTCTAATGATGAAATAAAGATTCATAAAATTAACAAACTATAGGGCAGGAGGAGGTGATTGCGTTTTTTTATTCGGTACGAGTCTGACATACCCCACTGCCTCTCTAGGCGGCGGAGGATACACGGGCATTTTCCGTATTATAAAAAAAAATATCAACTTAATAACATCACAACTTTATACCTATGTCTCTTATTACCATATCACTACAAAAAAAGTGCAACCCTTCTTTGCAAACTACTCTCCTTTCATTTTTTAGGATTTTAAACTCGCAGTTCTAATAAATAATTCATAAAATGTCAGTCGTTTCTGCGTCATTTTACAAGATAATGCGTTATGATTTATGAGGAGTCAACTCCTCACCTTAAGTGCTACGTCTAAGAAGCTTGTTTAGACTTGTATGTGTAAAAATTTATAGAGACAACAATAAAAATAGCTAAAGAGAGAAATATGAGCTGACACAATGGCGACAGAATGATTTTTTGTCGTCGACGTAAACTTAAATTACTCTATAGGGTGACGTTTATTATAGGTGGCGTTGAACTCGGAAGCAATGTTACAAATTGTGATATTTATTTTTATTTTTATTTAACACTTTGCCCAATTTGCTTCGCAATACCTCTTCATATATTAGTGTATCAAGATGCGGCTGGATTTAAGTATTTTTCGACGACTGCCTACGTATCTCCGCAACTCAATTTCTGGACAACACCGACATTCGAGGGATGTATAGACTGGTTTGTTATGCTTCTGACCATCATTAAGGATAAAAAGTTTTGTGCTGTCCGAGGCACGGAGGGGTCTCAATGTGCTAAGAATGGTCACCCATCTATAGCCTGACTTCGGCAGGCGTAGGTGCATTTTTTGTTTATACTATCGCTTTTATTATTTAGATGCCTCAATTATTTCGCGGGACAATAAATAGCTTATTATGTTCTTCTGGGATTGTGTAGCGTGTGAAAGAGTTATCAAAATCGGTTCAGTTATTTCAGAGTTTATCGATTATAAATAAACGAATTCGGAAATTTGAAACGATTAGTGTAAAATCATCCCACGTTTGCCACTAATTCTCGTAGCAACTAAAGTGCTTCTCGTAGCCGCGTAGCATTGCTACGCCATTAAATAAGCGTATAATTTATTGAACTTAGAGATATCTAATTATCATCACTCAATCAATATGTGCACTAAGTATTAATAAATTATAATACTCGAAACTTTAGCTAATACTCCGTGTTTCTAAAAGATTGATAGGAAAAATGTCAATATAAAAAATCTTATTAAGATTGATACAGAAACAAAACTGAACAAAAAAACCTTTTAAAAGCGATGTCTCTAGCAAAAATCCGCTTGGAAAATTTCCTTCAAATTAAGTCATAAAATAAAAAGGGCACGTTTTTCAAAAGCTAAACATTATTGAGTGATAACATCGGCGCGGCCGCAAAGGCCTTTGAAATGAGGTATTACGTAGTATGAATGGGGCACCGACGCAGTTTGTATTCAGCTGGAGGGCCGGCCCTTTACCGATATTGACTCATTCCTAATGGATATTGGAGTGCGGTGGTAACCGGCGGTAACCGATATTTTTTAAACCCATATGTGGTTTATGGGGATGAAGAACTGTTGATTTTGAATTTCAGGGGTGTACGTGTAAGATATTGTCTCATAAATAAAATGTTAAACACTGCAGTGTTTTATCCATATGATGATTCAGCAAAAACGTCAGGCGTCAATCAAGTTAATCATATTCATCAATCCTCCCACTGCTGGACGTGGGTCTCCTCTTAGAATGTTTTTTTTTTTTTAAAAAAAAAAAGCTTACTAGCAATGTGGGTCGCACATTACTAGTATTCTTGTTAACCCCTCGTGCTAAGCTAAAATGCTTGTGTTACGAGTGGGTTCACGTCGGTAGTGCAATGGGTGGGGTTCGAACCGGCAACCACATGATCGCAAGTCCGACGCCCTAGCCATTAGGCTACCGCCGCTTCTAACTATACGATTAGGCTATAGTTGACCACGTTGGCCTCGTGCGTAAGTTTGTCAACCGACAAACTTCACACTCGGTCGAAAAATCTCTCAGGCATGCAAGTTTTCTCAAAATGTTTTCGTTTACCGTTTCAGCGCGGGATAACTAAGTGCTAATACTCACATGACTTCAAAAAGTCAAATGGGTAGGCCTTGGATTTGACCCCGAGACTGTTCAATTAGCAGTCCAATGGTCACATCGCTATCACGGCAGTTTCTCAAGTTACAACCCTGCCCTAATACCTGAAAATGCGTCGTTTAGAAGATTTTTGTTTAGGAGTCAATTTCCTTTTATTAAAAACAACAAGGATTATCTCCTGTATTCTGTACTCTCGTACGCTCCGAAGCAAAAATCTCACTTGTACAAAAATCCAAACCTTCCTGCCTGAATATATCATGGCTGAGACCCAGAAGATACATCGTAGGCTAGGTACGTTTTATGAAATTTGGTGGTCACATTTGCTTGAGAAATAAACACATGAAATGACATGAAAATAGAATCCTGCATTGTTAAGTATTAGGTTCAAGAAAAACAGGACAATATCAGACTTTTGTGACAAAAGAATTTGTGATGATACTCATACAAAAGTCCTTGATTTTAACTTAACTTTCTACCATTGTTAAAATTAACTTATTTAAATACAATATTACATTATACTAAATGTACCAAAAGGTCAACTGAAGCTAGTGAACTTTGTATTTGGATTAAAATATTTGTTTCAAAGTTTAAAATTGGAATCCCTTTTAAACTAAATTCTAAATTACGAGCTTAGTGTGTGCATGAACTTAATGTCAAAGGTATTTAGTATGCGATAAGTGTTTAAATAAAGTTATCCATTATATTAGGTAATGTATTATTACAGGTTATTTAAGTAAATTATTAGGCAACTCAATCTTTTGTCATTTGGCATACAACCAAGATTATATTATTATATATTTACATACATATTGTCACGCCTGTCTCCCATGGGGATAGGCAGAGACTATAGATTTCCACTTGCTACGATCCTGGCACACTACTTTCGCTTCATCTACATTCATTAATCTCTTCATGCATGACCGTCGGTTTAGGGTGCTCGGAACCTGGCCTTTTTTAAGAACATCCGCAATTTGGTTGCGGTACGTTCGCCGAGGTCTTCGCCTTCCAACTCGTCCATCCATACTCACCATATATACTTGTTTCGTCAATCTCCGTTCATCCATTCTCTCTACATGACCAAACCATCTTAACATACCTTTACCATCTTAACATACCTAATATTTATTGGTTGTATAAACTCTCAGAATAGTTATTGGTTTTAAAACAACAACTAAAAATGTATTGTATAGTTATTGGTTCTTCTTGATTTTAAACCAACAATAATTGTCTAATAGCTGAACCAACAGACTAAGCTATGAATATTCAATTCGGAATAAATGATAAAAAAAAACCGCGCGATGTTAAAATTGTCGTTAAGTTTTCTGATATTTAAAATTTTCTGTGCTTTCCTAATATTTGAATAATTAAAAAAGAACGATAACTTAAATTGGTAAAGTCAAGTTATGGCGTGACTAAGGGAAATAAAGATTTGTTTTTATATTTATGGATATTATATAATTATATAATTAGACATCGGATCAGTATGTAGTTAGAATATACCAATAGATACAAAATTATCTGTTTAATACCAAAAAGTTTAAGACCGAATGGAGATCAGTCACGGTAGGGACAGCTGATAATGTAAGGCAGCTTAAAAGCTTCCCTAAAAATGAACATGAAAAAGCAGTGCTTATTTTTTTTTTTATTATTTTTTTGCATTAAATATTGCGAAATTTTCACAAAGAAATGAATTTTCTAATTAAAGAAAATTTCTAGTGAAAGAAAAATTTTCTGAATGAAATGATAAGAAGAAATGATAATTTAGTGAAAGAAGAGAAAGCTTAGTTGGTAAAGCGTCTGGTGTACTTAACCAGAGGGACGCAGGTTCAAACCCTGCCTGAGATCGAATTTTTCTTTCACTAGAAATTTTCTTTAATTAGAAAATTCATTTCTTTATGAAAAAGCAGTTTAAGCTTTGATGTTTCCCATAATTTATTGCGGAAAAACAAGAATATAAAAGAAAAGATATCGTCCCCGAACACGATAATAAACAACATTCCAAATCCGATACTCCCATTATTTACACAGGTTATGATTTAAAATCACCTTACGTACGTGTGGTGATATTTTATTTATTTTATACCATTTTATTGGGACCAATGGACATAAAGCCGGGATACAATTTCAATTGCCAGCGCTGCAGACAGCGGTGTCGGGACTCACGAGTTTATTTATTGTGGACTCCAATGTACTGGTGTTAAATAGATAGTGCGTTACTGGATATGGCCAAAATTTTCTAATATTTTTTGTATTGCCTCAACAAAATATTTTTGTCACCCATTGCACACACACACATTGCACCTAAAAATACTTAAATACCTAACCCTTCAAGGAATACATGATAGTAAATAATAATTAATTATACCTACTTTACTCCTCCGCGCGACTGCTACTCTCAAGAGGTCTTACATTGGATTTCCCAGGTCGAACAAAGTATTATTGGGTTGTTCTATTAAATTCTCAGGAGCAGCTTGGAGTTTGGATTTGTGCCCGGTTAATGGAAATAGGCTTGTCCCCTATAACATTGAATTCAAACATACCGGCGAACTGTGGGTGTAAATTAAGCACACTTCTGCCTAACCCTTTGAGGAATACATGCGTGATGGTAAGAGTTGTGATTTTTGTATAATACTTGATTCTTAAAAATTAAAACTCCTATGTTACATGTAAACTATTTGCGATAAGGGGTTATCGCAAATACTTCAAATGTAACAAGAAGAGGACTACTTATCTTCATTTAGGCATATTGTTTACCCAAAAAAACTGATGTTAAAATTAATTTTAAAACCAATAATTATGTTATTATTAAATTTTTACATTATAAAGACGATTTTTTAAAATACATATATATCGATTTGTCCAAGTTCGGATCATCATTAATATAAAATGAATGTTAAATACTTTCAAGGCACTTTTAGGCTACATATATCCTAGCCATGGGTAAGCCTTGTCGCTTCCACTCGAAAAATTTCAATCGTACCTAGCCGCAGACTGTGGGGCCGCAATGTAAATCCCTAGAAATCGTGAAAATGTTCCCCAACTGGTGCACAACCGAGATACCTTTAATTTGGCCGCTAATTAATTCCAACTCCTCAAAATCCTTTGGAAATCTGTGCAGATTTATTTGAGCTTTGACGGATTTTATTTCTGTTAAGTGGATCTGAATTACTGGACGGTATCATAACATAAGCGGCGGTAGCCTAATGGCTAGGGCGTCGGACTTGCGATCATGTTGTGGTTGCCGGTTCGGAACTCACCCATTCCACCACCGACGTGAACCCACTCGTAACACAAGCATTTAGCTTATCACGACGGGATAACAAGATTACTAGTAATGTGTGACCCACAATAATAGTAAGCTTTTTAAAAGAATACCACCACGCCTGTATTCCCCAGCGGTTGGGCAGAGGTTTAGTTACTATTGTACACGCACATTTCGCCGGTATGTTTAGATCCCATGTCATAGGGGCCAAGCCTATTGCCATTAACCGGGCACAAATCCAGACTCCGAGCTGCTACTGAGAAATTCATAGAAAACTCAATAACGCTTTGCTAGACCTGGGATTCAAACCCTAGGACCTCTAGTGTAGCAGTCGCGGTTAAGACCACTAGACTAATGAGGCAGCCAATCAGTCATGGCTGTATAATTTTATTTCTAAATATTTAAATTTTCATAGGAAATCAAAACTTAATTACTGACCGTGCCTAAAACAAATCACATAAACAGCGTATAAATCACTTGAAATTCGAAATAGAAATAAATATATCAAAACCTGTACCAAACCAGATATACGAAAAGCGATACAAATTTTTATCAACATGTCGGTGTCCATAAATTTTGGTTTACAAGCTGGAATTGCTATTCGAGCAAACGGCCGCTGCCGAGATAAATCTCGCTTTTGAAACATCATATCTTTTTTATTTAGGGGCTCAATTATCCTAAAATGTTTATTCAAAAATCAAAAGTGGTGTATATGCCTCTCAATATACTCTTGATAATATTAGGGTAAGATAATTGTAAATAAAATTCAATATAAGATACTCTGTAATAGAATATTAGGTACCATTTTGCTTACTCATTCTTTTAAAATGAATAATAAAGTATGTAATTCTATTTATTTGTAAGCTAAGAATTCAATTTGGATTATTTCCAAATTGTTTTTTTTTTATAAGAAAATATGATTGGGTTTTCCAATTATATATTAAGAATAAGAAGAAATTTATTACTCAAAAATGTAAGTATTTTTGAGTAATAAATTTCCAGACATTTAGGAAAGGTGTGTTTTACGGAGATAGTTTCCTGTAGCTTCGACACTAGGTCGAGCCTGTCTCGTGGAAGCTGGAGTCAATTTTTGGTTCGGAGATTTTAAAATAAACTTAAAATTAAAAGATAGACCGAGATAAATAGATAGATATTAATTCATTAAGTACGGTTGAAGACAATGAAACAATCTGGTAATTTTAACATGGCTGGATCTGGGAGGTTAAACAAGATGCGGAATTGCCTGGCTCAGGTGTTTGACTTGTTTTGCTAGATGTATATGGAAAGCACAAATATATAAGACGTATCACGAAATTTAACATACAACTTCGCCATGAAAATGTGCGTAACTGATGCTTCAAAACGAACTTTACGCGCCATAGATGTTGTCATCGGTTAGACAGATGACAAGAAGAGGCGATTTCTTGTAATTGTTATATCTAACTTTAAAACATACAATACTTTGTTTAGGATCCACGAAACGAAATAAAGCTTTTAAAAACTTAATACAACACTCAACCTTTGCATAGAGCATGCTGGGTTTTTTTAATTCTACATCTGGCATTATTTCTGCTTCATTTAAAAAAAAAAAACAAAATGAATTTAGTACTATAATTTTTATTTAGAGATCGGTGCAAGCAGCTATAAACAAAATATATTGTACAAACAACTTTTTACGAAACAAACTATATGCTACACAATTCAGAACGATAAGCGCGGCATAAATTATGCATTCACATCCAAAAGATGCGCGAAGAAGACGCGCAAGATAATCTCCGGTGATTTACGATGTGAACTTGCATTTACACTGCTATTTATATAGATTCAGAGTGTTTGTGTTACTTTGATGTATCGTTGGATGCAAACCCTACGGACACAGTCTGGGAAAATGCATATAAAGTGTATGCTTCACATGTATTCTCAAATTTTGTATATAATTCTGTTGTATTTATTGCTTTATTAAAAGACCTTTTGTATATCTGAGGCTTGCTTTATATTGTTATGTTCCTGTTATTACAATAGACGGATCATGAAAGACGGAATTGACTCGAAGTAAACCTTTGAAAAAAAAACGTAATTAAAAATTTCGGTGCGATAGCAACGTACGATTTTAAAAGATAGGAACACGATTAGAGTTATAATATATCTTTGAAAAAAACTACTTAGGTACTAGAGCGTCACCATACTGGCCTAAGTAGTTAAGATTAACGTAAAATAAGTCCTAGTAATATTACTAGGCAGTTTTTTTCATGCAAATTAAACAAACTGCCGAGCTTTAAATTCATAAAAAAAAACTGTTCCATTATTTAATTTATTTTTAAATTGTGAAATGCGGCCTCAACGTAGTTAATCTAATTGACTTCATCAGCGTAGTCCAAATACATGAAAATTCTGGAACTGTTCCACTTATCTTCTTCAATTAAATCCAATGTAAAAGGTTTAAAATCTCACAATGCAATTAGAAATTTATTAAGACGCTCTGTTATTTAATTAGAAAACTACAGTTAACCAGACGACATAGATGGAGCGGTATTAATCCCAAAGGGAAGTTCGCAATTGAACTAATTATTGTCTACTAAGACGGAGTAAAAGTTTTGTATCCAGTGTGGTTCACGTTAATGGAGTGATACTTCATATTTCTTCAAATTGTTTAATATCTAACAAATCTAACTATGCTTTTCATTTTTATAAATTTATTTTATTGCAAAACGTTAATTACCATTACATAGCAGCACGCCTGTAGTCCGTACGTACTGATGTACACACACTGATCGCCGGTATCTATGTTAAGGTCCCATGTTATAGGGGGCGAGCCTATTGCCATTAACCGGGCACAAATCCAGACTCCGAGCTGCTCCTGAGAATTACATAGAAAAACCCAATAAGTTCTGAACTGACGATAAAAAAAAAAGTTATACATCTCATTCTTTTAATGGCCTCTCTCTTGTAGGTACGTAAATATATAGCTATGTGATCTGGTGAAATGGTGCAACGTATTGCATTTTGTACTGAAGGTAGTGGACAGCTGTAATTTCAATCAGGTTGTAAAAACAAAGGCAAAAGGGGAGACAAAGGACCAGACGTAAAAGAAATCTTAAACCAATGCAAGTACGGTAGCTTATCCTCTTATTTTCCGTTAATGCGTTTTAGAAAGACCAGCAGCCTTAAGTGAACATTCCCTAATCACTGGTGCTTTGCCACGCCCTAAGTTCCAGATGCCACGCATAGGCAACAATACCGTTTTTTTTCACGTTTGCGTCATTTCTCCATAACAAAAATGATTACGGGATCACCCGACTCCCATTGTAAGAATCAATCAGATCAATATCTTATAGACAAACATTTCTATCAAAAAATATTTTTTATGGATGAGTAAAGCCAACGATTGGGATCTGTGGCTTTCACTAGGAGAAAACGTCTACGTCCAGTACCTAGTCGACGAATTATAGACAGATGATTATGATTCTAGTTATTCTTATTATCAACTTTAATTCTTATTTCCGTTCAGCTTCGAATGATACAAAGAGTAGGAATAAAATTTCGTGTGTACAAGACTCCATTGATGAAAAATAAACATTGTCACCGGATAAGCTGGAGAGGGGTCTCAACCAATCTAACGCATAGGATTTCGTATATTTCACTCATCCACTAATATACACGTAACTATAACCTTTTGAGAATCTGAATAAGGCGGACGTGCCTATTCTAAACCTTGCAGTCGGTGGTGATTAAGTACAGTCTCCACTGATAGCGGAAAACGGACTGGCTGTAAATAATTATTTTAAGTTGTAAATTTTTTAATAAATTAAAAGTAGAATTTTCGCAATAATTATAATCAAGAGATACGATGATTAAGTAAAACTATTTAACATAGTTATATTATTTTCGGTCCATTCAAAATCTCAATAAAAAGAGATTTTTGTGATAACTACCTAAATAATAAATTACTTTGTTAACTACTGCCACATACCTTGAAGTTCTTGGTACCGGCTTTCGATGCATATGTACATATTGTACATGCAGAAAATGCAGCGCAAACTAGGCGCGCGTGCACACCCATATTCGAGGAGATTCTTTCTGTCAGTCGGGCCAGTCGATTGATGCCGATGGGATGTTAATGTACCCGGCGCATGTGCGTTCAGAATAGCCAGTTAGCTCGATCGATCTGTCACGCCAACAGGACAAATCGGGTCGCAGCGGGATGAAGTAGAGTGTAGCGGGGGGAGCAAAGACTAAGCTGAGCGAGTCCTGGGGCCCGGGAAATTGCGCGCGCATACTTGCGCATCCGCCCAAATGCATTGCGCGTTCTAGCAGATTACCTCTATCGATCGTTAGCTACATCCAACTCAGCTCGTTTGCAGGCTTCATATGATGCAGAAAAATTAAACCATTCCTTTCTATTCCCGGAATTCAAGATCTATAGGGCAAAAGAAAATACAAGGTTGAATAATCATTTATACCCGCTATTTTTGATACCCCACCCTATGAAAAGTAGGTAGTGCTTTTCTAATCTTTTTCCATTTTTCATTGGATTCTGTACGGCGAATCGTATTTACGCCTCAAAGAAATGTCTACAAGATTATGTGCCGGCAAGCGAAACGATCCGATAAGCTCTGAGCATAGTTGAGGGGGGAAGGGGAGGGGTTTAACTTGAGGTCTAGAAATTAAAATTTGGGGACACCAAAACATTCAACACTTTAAAAACTCCACTTTAGTTTTAAGTAACACTTCACCAAACTTATTCTTTGTTAGATCTATGTTGGTCCTTTGTTCCGCGACCTGTCCATTCTTGGACCAATTTTTTAAAACGATAACCGTGTACTTCTCACACTTCTTTGGCATCACTGAAGTAGTTTAAGCAGTTTTAGGCAGGGATTTCAAATAAGGGGTGTGCCTTTTATGGGAAACCGACGGTGAGATGCACTAGGCTGCAAGGCGTGAACTCTACTGCTGCGTTACTCCAGTGGCCCAGTGCAGTCGCGCGCAGCTGACCTCGAACGATAGTGAGAGTGAATCAATACGGACTCTACTTGCACATCACCTCTCCTTCCTGCTTTTAATAAGCTTATCTCCATTATTCTGGTGATTTATCGTACGTTTTTTTAAATGAAATTTATCATCATTATATCACTTATTTGAATTTCAGCTTATAATTAATCTTCTGATGTGTGTAATATGTAGTTTTTTGAGTTGTCCAGGGTATTACACAGTATGAAAAATATATATGTATAGTGGGCATACCTGCGTCTTCAAAATATCGATATATGTATTTGCGCATCTATCATACTTTGTATAATCACAACTGTATTCATATTTGCTACCATTTCCGACTATGTATCTATATATATAGAAATTGAATTGAAATCGGTAACTAAGTACTATTTGTGATCACTTTCAAACAAAGTTCTGCCAACAAAAAGGGAAAGAAATGTTCAAAACTGGACGGTTACAGACCAATCTACAATACAAAAACAGTATTATCAATTATATTAATTAAAATTTTGTCCAAATATTATTCATAAATTAAAAGCTTGAGGAAATCTCGTTATCTCCAAACCCTTAATTACTTACAATAAAATTCCTGGAATAATGAAGGAAGTGAAGTGTGAGGGATTATAAGGGGCAAAGACTGGTTCACTAGCCTCCCTGCCCACCCCCTGTGCATTCTACTAGTAACTCACAAAAGATATGGAATTATAGATATTTAATATCTTTTGTTGATCTTTCATGGTGTAAAGAAATCAGAACGGTGTGAAGAATATGAATTAAAGAGCAAGACACGATGGATTTTTTGTTCTGGGTGACTGTTGTAGCGCAGCGCAGCTGCCGGTGTTGATATTAGATGCGATGAATTCATGAGATTCTGTATGTTAGTCATCATTATGGAAATTTAGTTCAATAAATATAATAATATTATTAAACTAAATTTCAGCCTGCCACTAGACTATGACTTCCTCATCTGTCTTGTGGTCTTAAGCACGATTGCTACGCTGGAGGTCCTGAGTTCGGTCTTCAGGTCGAGCAAAGTGTTATTGGGTTATTCTATGAAATTCTCAGTAGCAGCTCGGAGTCTTGATTTGTGCCCGGTTAATGGCAATAGGCTCGCCCCCTATTACATGGGACCTAAACATACCGGCGAAGTGTGGTTGTATATTAGTACTCCTCTGCCTAACCCTTCGGGGAATGCAGGCGTGATGGTATGTTAATATATTATAATTTAGAAAATATGTCGGTCCTTTGCTTCTTGTGTGTTAAGAAATTATACTATACTTACGAACGTGACTTTAACAATACTTTATGTTTACCTTCATAGGCAAATTTTATTAAACCTTTCCATTGGAAATAAAAATAAACAGAAAAAGCTTTTCTACCTAATAACTTACCTATCTACTGTATGTAAACGCGGCTGTATGAACCAAGACTGTATGATTCTAAATTCAGAACCATACAAGATACACAATTATGTTCCGTATTGCATTTTAATAAAGGTTGCTATTGCGTAAACAACTCTACAATATGCATGGTCCGAATCGCCCCGCACCGATCGAATTTGTCTGCAAAGTTTGAATGTTTCTGTACACAGGGTGGAGCTTAAAACGGCAGTGTATGGCTGTGGCGAGGGGCCGAGTTATGGACGCAGCCTGTATATGAAGTCAGAGATAATACCTTATTTGAGGTACCTATGTCATGTGAGAGTTACCAGATTTGTAGATGTCGATCCCATAGGTATCTACGTCCTTCTGAACCAGCAAGGTATGGAAATATAAAATGTCTTATTATTGCAGCGTATTTATCGATGTTTTTTCGGGTTTAAAGTAACTAGTTCTATATACAGAAAAGTCTTATCATTTTGATCAGTTTGATAATTTTACAGTTTAACCTACAACGTCGCGGTAACCACTTTATTACGTACAATGCCTTCTTAAATCACAATCTGTACCCTGACGGCAGAACAGGAACAAAAATGTTTTATGTTCCAGGTAATATTAACATTTAAAGATACTGCCACAGTTACCATATCCAAAGTTTAAGGAGATATTACATGATTTTGAACTATCAGAGCTGCGTGACTTTATGTAAGTACGTAATATTATCATTAAGTTATATGTTTCGTTTCCAAAAAAAGTTTACTTCAAGTTTGTATCTTTCCTAATTGCGAAAATATCTGCATGTAAAATAGCGAGAAATTTCCTTAATTAATAATTATATGAATGTATAAAAGACATTTTGCAATTTGGACACAAATAGGCTTAATCAATAATCTCATAAAATTCTTAATACAAATTAACAATTAACAAAAGAGAGTCACGACCAACCGTGAAATTGGATGAGGCGCATCTAAGGACCAGTGAAGCATATCGTTCCATTGGCCTCGTCTTAAATAAAGCCCTTAATAATACTTTGTTTATTGGATTAAATTATATTATCTTCTTTATTTCGCTTTAGCGTTTTATCTGCCTATTGCAAGAATCCGCTTTGCTTGTCAAGTCAATCATGTGATTTAATATTTAGAACAATGATTTATTATAAGGAAGCATCCAAGGCCGTCAGGAAATAAGCATTAAGTTACAGTTTAAAATGATTTTGTTACCACATGGCATACATATGCCACAGGAGTGGATAAGTACCAGCCTCTCTTTAATTATTTTAACATCAATCGGCAATTTCCAAATGATTAGAAATTGCTGCTTCATTTCAAAGAAAACTTGCTCAAAAAGTAACACATAATGCTCTAAATTTTACATTGTCAACTATATTTAAATAACGCCCGCACCATTGCCTTGTATGGCGGGCACATTAACAAGTTGAAACAAAAGCTCCAACGCAAGCAAACAAAGAAAATTATTACCTTTCCCACCATTAATAATACCTTAAACCCCTTGTTTGACACATTACTATAATGGAGCTGTCATCTGAACATATTTCGCGACTTCACGTTGCTTCGTAGGCGGATCGAAAGACCAATTTTACCAGACCTATTATTCGAGGGATGTATCCTTTTGGCTCCGTAGTTTGTTATCGAGAAGGTGAGGTCTTTATAAAATGGCGCAGACAGGGTAGAAATGTAGCCGTCAGTCGCAGGTGATAACTGGATCGAGTAATTAGAAACTGACGTGCCAGTTAATAACTGCGGATAAGTTTGATGCGCATGCAACGCAGACGCCTCAGCTAACTGTCGTGAACCATGACAGTCTCAGCTCTTACGTATAATTAACTCTTCCTTATATTTACATTTTCGTATTAAGTTTTTGGCATTATAGATCAAGATTCAAGATTCAGAATTTAGATTAAAATATCATAAAATACTTACAATACGCAGAACACTTCATTAATGTGTACCGAAGTTTTTTTTGCTGATATTATTTATAGGATAGTTTATTGTCGTTGATGGCGATCAGTTTTATTGTTGGCTTTAAAATCTGGATTTTGTTGCATAATCCGACCCCTGCTGATAAAAAATGAGCCAGTTTTAATATTTTTCAAATTAGTCAAAACAATCCTTTGAACTTATATAATAAACGATTGTTTTGTGTCTACATGACACGTACGTACTTTGAATGACTAAATTAATACTATTAGAATTGAAATTATGCAAGACTTGTTCTCTAACATCTTAATCCTAACAAGTAAACAAAAACAAATAAATAAGAGTATCCTTCGGCTAAACACATGATTACGTGCTTCAAAACATTTGCTTGAACTTCAAAGTGAACGCCCGTTCGACAACAAAATGAGTTACTACAAAACTGAGCTCACGTTGCTAGTCAGACAGTCATTAATCTCAAGTACCGACGAAACTTCGGTCTCAAATTAGTGTAGGGTCCAACAAAATCATTTATATCAATTCTGTTACACTGGACGGTGGAAATTATTAAAACCGCACCCGAACCACAGTTCGCAAAGGCTTCTAATTAACTTCGGTCCACGTACGGAAAGGTGAGCAGCTGTTGCCGGATAATGCATTCTTGGTTATGGTCGCCTGGTATACGATGCAACGATGTCGTGCATACGTGTTGCTTTTGCATTATAGAAATAAAGGAATGTTATGGCAACAGCTTCAACTGCTCATGTATAAAAGGACCAAATATTTTTTATGAACAATTTATCCTGATTTCTATTACTTTCATTTTAAAAACATAATTAGCCAAATCAAAAGAATCGAATATACAAGTAGGTACAAGTCCGAAATAACATTGTTTTGTGCTTACTAATATAATTGCAGAAAATAAAAATTATAAAGATGATCTAGGCTGTGAGGATTACGCTTACATATAATTAAGGGGCTAGGTAGATATGTGAATCATAGATTCTTAACGGATTTCTATGTATTTTAACAGTAAGTAAACAAACCAGCTCAAAACATTGAATGAAAACATTGTTAGAACATTTGTTCACAGCAAAATCCAACGTGTGCAATGCCCCGTGAAGAGCGATAGCACCTGCTACGAACTATCGGTTCATACCCAATGCTGAGCACATCACTACCTTCATTTGTCACCAGTAATATAAAATAATATAGATATTGTAAATTTTACCGCACACTTTTACTTATTGTCTTAAAAAAGCGCTTAAGTACTTTAAGTACTTAAATATGATAGAATTATTTATGTACTTAATAGGTATGTTTACAAATATTACTAACAATAAAATTGTATTGATATAATTATTCAGTATCTGTGTCAAAGCTGTCACCTTCATTATAGCATGAATAAAAAGGAAATTAATATTGTGTGCAATTTCTGACCAGTTTTGCTCAACACACCCCTGAATTGTAATGTCGCTATAAATACTATGAATATATTAATTAAAACAAATCAGTTATTCAAACAATGCATGGATCTAAAAAAATACAGACTTCCTCTTAATTTACGTCGTCCGATCATCCTTTGTTAGTGTCAGCAATTATGAGAAGTATAAAAATGGATTTTTAAAAGCTGCAATATGGCTTTTAAATATTTGTTGAATTGCATAGTAATTTACTTTTTGTTTCGTTCTTTTAAGTGAGTGCTGGGGTTAAGCCGAATATTTAAAGCCTGTCCTACTCAAACGAAGCACAATTGTACATACGGGCACAATATTGTTAGTGTTACAATTTTCTTCTTCAAAAGTATTTCCCACTCTTCAAAGGTACTACTTTATATTTGTAAACTATAAAGGAGTTGTTATAAAAACTGCGAACTAGTATAAAAATAAAAGGGGCACATTTCTAGTATCTGGCGCTCTTCAAGTAAAGGGGCGCTTGAAATTCGGCGCTCGGCCGGTCAACTCCGGTCCTTAGCCGAAACCCAAATTATACGTTGCGACTAAATTGTCTCCGTTTGCCTACCTACTTGTTTTTGAGATGTCTGCCTACCGTCTGCATAAGCAAGAAGAAAATATTTATTGAAAATATATATAATACTTTTTACGCGTCATATTGATATTATTCAATTCCAATATAACGCGATAACATCCGTATAGAGTAGTTTCTTTCAATGTGCTCATATTCGCGTCAGTGTCAGACACTAGAAAATATTTATTTCAGGATCTCTGCAATTAAAATTCTCCATTACTTTGTATTTTCAATTTCAATGGAATCCAGATTAACATTGTTTGGGCTACCTGTTTAAGATAATTATAATCTACTACATTTTTAGTTTAGTTTTGAAAAAAGAACATGCTTCTGGACCCATTAGTAAAACATATAATGAAGAAATATGACTACGTTCACATATAAAACAGTCATGTTATTTTATTTCTTAACCTTTCGTAAAGCACATACGTTTCAAAATTAAAGATTTGATGTTTAGAATATGACAGGCTTGTTACTCGTATACTCGAGAAAAGGCTTATATTCCCGACGGTACCGTCGAAACCAAGTGCACTCGAAAAGTTAATAATTCGAAACCCGTTCTTGTACTTCTCTGATTCCCCATTCATATTCATATTTATTTCGTTTCACCTATTCGCCCCGGGACGCTTTACAAATTTAAATTTAAATCCTTAATTTTAACAAGATACGCGGCGTAACTTATATTCAAATTTTCTCTTTAGACATATTGCTCGGCGGGTCGGAAGCAATCTTCATTGTACAGCGATTCCGAATCGACGGTGTTTAAGTATGATTATTCGCGAAAATCTCATATTTATGTAAATTAGACGTCAAATGAATGCGATTGTTGTTCTTTGTTCGGTCTTTGGGTTGCTTGCTTAGAATTTTATTAAGGTAGGTAATACTTAATTATACTAACTTATATGTTACATAAATGAATTTTGTTTTCTTAAATTATGGAAATTAGGTACTGAATTTCGAAAATGATTTGACTATAGTTGCCAACTTGAAAATTAAACTTCGAAAAAGGTTTAATTCCAATTCTATCTTTCGTAAAATTGTAAAAACTGTTTGGTACCTTAATAGATAGCTATTTTGAATTTGCTTTATTTGTATTTTATTTTTTAGAGTTATGTTACAGAAGTATTTTAATTTGAGTAGATTATTACCCTTTAGTGGCTTATTCAATACTTTAGATTTTAAACATAGTTCTCGATAGATTTCGTTCTTCGCAGTTACACAACTTCAACAAATAAATTGCATTTCTCAGGACCAACCACACCAGTAAGTTGTCATCTTAAACCATTACTAATTTATGAACTCAAATAACTACGAAGACCGCATCTAAGGAATGCAATCACCATTGGGTTAATTAATAATTCTAGACCGGTCTGAGGACATAAAGTCTGCGGTTGTGAGGCTACCCCCCTCCCCCTATTAGTACTCCGTTTTAATACTGCCCACATTTAGCGAGAACCACTCCCTACATATTAATTTTACGAGACTACCTCTTATACTCGAACCCGACAATTTGGCTTTTCACAATTGCGGTATACCCTGGCTAGACATCCGAATATAAGGACTGAGTATACGGCAGCTATTTATACTCGTAATGTACTTACTTTTAGCTATGTAATATAGGTTGTAAATCCGAAGTATTTCTTGAAAGTGGGGATTGTTGGAATTTACTTGATTGTAATTTACAAAAATAATCTATTATTGCTTTAGTAGTGGCAACATTGTCATTAGTAGATCTTGTATGATTAATACTGGCAACACTGTCACTAAATGATGTTTTATAAAAGGAATGGTTGCCCTCGTTTTCGTTCTCTTTTCAAACTTCACTGTGCTAATAAATGGACGTGATAACCTTCCTTGAGAAAATAATTAATTCAAATATAAAGACAAAAGTAGGTATACTATTCAAATTCACTCTGTGCTTTTTATTTCACGTCCATAACCCTAATTCCAACAGGGATTATTTTAAGGCGTCGAGACCTTTGACTTGACATTCTTAAGGTCATGTCACTAGGCTATCACTGCAAAATATACTGTATGCTGCTTTATAAAATAAAATACAAAATTTTAATAAAGTATTCCATTATACATTTTTAAATATTAATATATTCATCGTAACGTAAAGGACAATTTAAACAAAAAATACGTTTATTAAAGCGTCTCAAGACGATTGTTCTGAGAAATAATATCGCAACTACTTTTAATAAACGAGTCTACGTCTTAATTAATGTTTATGAAGTGATCTCGCGTACTTAACATAAGTTTAGATCATAAAATGTGAGATTTTTTTCATAGTTTGCTGACGTCACGACCTTTATGAGGCGTTTACAGTATTCAAAAATTTTTTTTGTGAAAATTTATTACAGTTAGTAGTCACTGTTATCTTATTTTTATTTTCATACATAGAAGTTATCGGTTAAATAAGTTAGTCTTAGTTCTTTGAAACAATCTATACATTGGTTTTCTGCCGATTTTCTGATACTTACGCCGATTTTTAAACATTGAAATTTACTAGTTCTTTTACGGATTTATTCGAGTTATAAATTGGTCCCAGTTTATAATTTTGGTATCATGAAATATTTTATCACCACATCCAAGCTGGTATAATTTTGCTAGTTTACATATATTGAATTATATCGGAATACTAAGATATACAAAAGGGCGAAAAGGGCGAAGTATCAAAGGACCAATTTAAACATGTCCACAAAAAAATTAGACACGTATGAAAAGTCGAAAACATTCACATAGTGGTACGTAGAAACTACAGAACGCCATTTGCTTTGATTCTTGCATACTTCTTTTGCTTTGTCTTTTTAGGCCGTCTCCACCCAACGGCTCCACTGACATTCGTTTTTTTTAATAAAACCCCTTTCGTTATAATCATCATTCATATTAACATAATATATATAGATAATATAGTACCTACGTCTCCTGAATATACGATTATACGATCGCTTAACATAATACTAAGCTAAACTTGATATTCAAAAACCTTTGCATTATCCAAAGGTCGGGATGTAGTCTCGTCAGACATTTTCCTATGGCTTTAATGAAACCGCATAATAACGTATGACGCTGTGTTATTATGAAAGAGAAATTTAGCTACCACAAATTTTAGTAGACGAGCTTTTAGTTACTTTGTAATTATATTTTAAGTTTCGTAGTGTAAGGTCTGGGTATCTTAATCTATTTTGGAAAGGGTCGTGTTGCTTGCTGTTGTTACCTTAGGTACGGTGGATTGTGTCATCTTGGGTGCCAATTTCATATTTTTTTTGGTTCATTGCAAGTTTTTCGTCTATGACACATTCTAAGATCATGACAGTAAGAATTGGGACATAATATGTATATAGTATAATAATAAATAAAGACTTCAGAGAAGACAGTACACTTAGCTACGAAGGTAAGCCTTTCAGATGAAGAAATCGAACATAATATAATTATGTAGGTTCCACTTTTTGCTATTAAAACTAAAATTGGAATTGACGAAACGAAAATATGATAAGAATTGTATTCATATTTGATAGCTGTAGCGTAAAAATCTCTGTGTAGCACATCATATCAATTCAGTAATCTCAATCTCGGAGACTTTAGTAATTTCCTGGCATTGTGTGTGACATTTCGCGACATATTATCAGGGTTAGCACAAGGATTTTCGGAGCGTGTTGCAACCGTCTTATAGGGACTTCTCAGTTATTCTAGTGAAGTCCAGTCCATTAGAATCAGCACTGGACTAAAGTGATGGCCTATAGTGAGAGAGTCTTCACAAGTATACTATGCAAACTGTACAGTGACGTCACTAACAATCTTCACGTTTATAAATACCTACGTTTACCACGCGATTTAAACTTAGTGTAATTGAATATTCTTCTAAATTCTAATTCTAAATCTGGACATGACAGCAGTAGAAGATGTGGAAAAGATTCAGGTGGCTTGAAAACTTTGAGGGCTGCATTAAAAAAATAGTTTATTAAGAAAAATATAAAAAATGCATTCTATGAGAAAAGTATATGTATACTTTACACACATAGGTACCTACTACTATTATCACAGGTCTTATCCTAATACAATTGCGTAGTTCCAGCACTAATCGTTAAGTAAAGTTATTTTGAATACCTACATAATTTCGTGTGTAAATCTCTGTACGTCATTTAAAAAACGATAAAATATTATTTGAAAGAATTTGAAATCAGACACTTTAGGTTTAATTAAATAAAGTATAAAATAACAATATTTAAAGAACTATTTATATTATTTTATTGGTAGCAGTTGCGTGTATCAACCCTATCTCTCCTACTAGTGCGTACGACGGAAGCGAAAATGTCGCTCGTGCGATAAACGTTTCGCTCCCGGTACTGTACCGTACCGTGTTGATAGCACTGCAACGCTATCTGACTTCCTAATGAAAATATGCGGCAGTTAGACGGAGGTAAATAATAATCCTACAATTAAATAGGTATTATTATTAAATATTATTGACTGCCTCGTTGGTTTAGTGGTCCCAATCGCGACTGCTACGCTAGAGGTCTTGTGTTCGATCCCCAGGTCGAGCAAAGTGTTATTAAGTTTTTCTATGAAAATTCTTAGTAGCAGCTCGGAGTCTGGATTTGTGCCCGGTGAATGGCAATAGGCTCGCCCCCTATTACATGGGACCCAAACATACCGGCGAACTGTGGGTGTACATTAAGTACACCTCTGCTTAACCCTTCGGGGAATACAGGCGTGATGGTATGTTATGTTATGTAAATAGGTATATAGTACAGCTATAAATAACATTGTTAATTATTATGATGATGATTTATGGTCTAAGTTATATTAGTGTATGGGAGATGGTCTAAGTTATATTAGTGGATTATTTAGGAGATAGCATCCGTAGAAGAACCAAATACAATGGTTGAAACTTTTTATTTCATAAAAACATAAAGCATACCATCACGCCTGTATTTCCCGAAGGGTTAAGCAGAGGTGCACTAATGTACACCCACACTTCGCCGGTATGTTTAGGTCACATATAATAGAGGGTGAGCCTATTGCCATTAACCGGGCACAAATACAGACTCCAAGCTGCTATAAATAAGAATTTAATAGAAAAACTCAATAACAGTTTGTTCGAACCCAGGACATCTAGCGTAGCAGTCGCGAATTTAAAAAAATAAATTAAATCATTAAGGTCATCGTTTCGTCCAATTGTCTCTCTGAATAAGTTACACCAAAATGGTCTACAAGGCCATATGTACCTAAATAATTAAAAACATTTATTATATTTACATTATATGTGGGTATCCTTTAATTTTATTGTTTATTGTTTATTTGTCATTATCATTATTAATATAATATATAATTAAATGTAATGTAACTTAATATTTTTTTATGTGATGCAATGCACCTAAACATTTTCTTAAATCAGTTTTTCTTATAATATACTTGAAATTGTTTTAAATCGTTCTATAACATAGTTGTAAGTTCACGCATAATGCATGCTGTGGCTTCCTATAATTGAGGGAGTACACTTACTTTATAATCTGTACTTTATAGAATATCATGATTTGTGTATATCTCTTGTTGGAGGCCCTTAATAAATAAATAATTAATAAATAACACATATAATTCAGTTAACATCCTACAGACGTCAAGAGAATTAAAATTTTAAGTCGCATTCATGGTTTAACGATCTCAAGCATCCTCATAGTCATAAATCGCCAGTGGGTACCAGCAGAACATTATTAAAATACCACATCACAGTAGTGACACGTTTCTAATTAAATTTCACACGAGTTAGTATGGATGTCGTAAAATTTTAACTACCCTTTTGAGTTTTCGTCAGTTTATTGATGTTAAAGTTGTGAATGTTTAAGGGCTCTTGAGGGGCTTGTGGCAAAATGGCACTCGCTGCACCAACTATTATGTTATTTTATAGTTTATTGTGCACCAGAAAATACTAAGATATGAAACCGTTGTAATTAAAAAAAATATATACAATAGGTGACTTATCGCGAACTGCAATCTCTTCCAGGTGCTATTTACTAAAGTTTCTTTTATGGGATTACTCGGCAACCGAGTAGGCGAGCTGTCTGATGGTAAGTAGTCATCGTCACCCATGGACATCTGCAATACCAAAGGACTTGCAGATGCGTTGCTGAGCCTATTTTAGAAGAAGGGAGGGGAAGGAGAAAGGATAAGGAAGGGGACTAAGGAAGGAATTGGGCCTCCGGCACTCCATACTCACCGTACGAAACACAATATAAAGTGATACGCAATACATGATATCGATATAAAGTACCATATAAGGGGACTAAAATGACCACCTTTGATGATTTTTAGGGTTTAAAGACTTTATCAATATCAATGGCAATAGTCAATATCAATGGAGGTGTTGCCATTCATATTACTTTTGCATATCATATTAATTTAGTTTTCTAATTTTTATTCTATTTTGTGAAGGTTTTGTTTGGTTCTGACGCACAAGACGGACGAAAATTAAATACTTTATCTCTCTCTTTCTTTCGTATGGGAGGTCAGCTTATACTGGTAGGTGTAGCATGGACTTAGAATAGTGGTAGGAAGCGCAACTGCTACCCTAGAGGTCCTGGGTTTGATCCACAGGTTGAGCAAAATATCATTTGGTTTTCCTAAAAAAAAACTCAGAAGCTACTCACAGTTGGGATTTGTGCCGGTTTAATTGCGAATTGTAGGCGTACATTAGTACACCTATGTCAACCATTACACCTGTATTCCCCGAAAGTTTAGGCTGACGTGTACTTAATGTACTTACACCTGCAATTCGCCGTATGTTTAGGTCGAATGTAAAACTGGGAATGCCTAATAATAATGATTACGGACGTGCTAAATAAAGCCATCAATAGGTATAAAATTGTGTAGTATTTCTTGGTCATCGTGTACGAGAAAAAAAACCTGTCTGTTTTTCCTGCAATCAAAGAAAAACACTCACAATCGTATATACGATATAATATAATACAATACTAACACATTAGAAACGCAGTAACTTAACCATATGTACACAGAGTGGGCCGAGTAATGAATGCTCCTGAGAATAATAAGCTAACAAAAGAAAATCGTTATTTGTTTTCCGCATTTCTCGTTCCCTAGCGGCGGATCACGTCATTATTCTACAGATTGTGCTTTCATTCTTTTTTGGGTTCCTTAAGAGGTTTCGGATATAATCCACTTCAGATAAAGTATCCAACATTATTATTTTCAGCGTAAAAGGGAAAAAACATCCTAACAAATATACTAACTTGGGTTACTATATTTTATATGCTTATATTCAAGGTAAAATTAAAATAATATATTTACAAAATGTGCAAAATACAAATTTAAATAAATTTTCACGTTGAAGTGCTCCTCCTGGTTTCATGATCATCAACCCATATATTGTCCCACTGCTGGGCACGGGTCTCATCCCAGAATGAGAGGGATTTTGCTGTAGTCCACCGCGCTAGCCTAATGTGGGTTGAGACTTCTCACGCCATCGAGAAAATCTCCAAAGCATACAGGTTTCTTCACAATGTTTTCCTTCACCGTTTAGGCGCATGATAATTAAGTAAGTAATAATATCTAACTTAATATTTTTATCATACATGTAGGGTAAGATCAAGACGATTTTTTTCTACAGATCATAAGTAAAAAATATATTAGATAATTAATTATTGTGAATCTTTCTTTCACTAAACAATTCATATTTGTTAGATAATTTTTCAACATTAGTTATTTGTGCTATCTTTCACAATCCTGTACTAATCCTACGCCATGCGACTTGTGTCGTTGAATATTTCTGATAAAAAAAACTTTATTTAATTTAAACCTACAGATCCCAAGAATTCCATATAGTTCGATCTTTACCATTTTTTGTTCTCGTACAATGTCGTAGTAATTAAAGATAAATATAATAGGTACAACCGTTCCACTTCACGGAGATCTTGTCTCGCTTAGCTTTTGTCTTCAAAATGGACTCTTGTTGATAGATTGTCAGCCATTGTTTACTTAATCTGCGAAGAAATAAATGATTTATAAGTTACCTTAAAAGAAACAAAAGAAGTTATGAGCACAAAAAATAACAAGGTATACTCAAATGTTTTTATTACGAGTAATGAAGCTTCTGCTTGTTCTATTAAAATAACAATAACGGTAGCGACTTAATCCAGTGTTTATTTTTACGTTGTTTGAATAATTTAGCATTTTCTGTTATGTAATTGGGTTTTTTCATGTCATTTATTAGTATTCTTTATATAAAATTGCGTACAACCGCAAGCTGACTTGGCATTTTGTTACTGGTAGTGTTTTTATATATTTTCATTTTATGATTTCTGTGACATCTAAAGGTTTAGTCTATATTAACTATTTTCAAGTCCTGAAAATGTAGACTGGATCAATGAAAATGCTCTTGTTTACTTGATTCTTTATGAACTCCCAGCTTCAGGAAAACATTTTTTCCTTTTGTAAAAACATTGGTTTACATAATTTTTAATTTCTTCAAATATAGGTTTAAATGAGTCATGTATCTTTGTAGTCATGTCCTAACTCGATTTTATGTCGAATTGATGATTCATATATCTATACTAACAGTCAGTTGATTATAAGGTTTTATTATAGAAGTCACTTCTCTATACAGCCATTATTGTGTCTGTTTTCAACGAGGAAAACAGTAGGAAGCAATTTGGTGAAAAGAAAATAATATCCATTTTCTTTAACAAATAAAAATTGAATTAATTCTCACACCTCGAAATCCTCTTACTGCCCACACTCCGTATTACCACAGGAGTAAAGAAACGAACAGAGACAAAGCTTCATATATATTCGCGCTTTGATAGGTACACGCTTGTGACGTGTGAGTGGCAGCTTTTTCTCTATATACGGACAAAAAACCGGTTTATACCGGCTCGGCCAGTGTGATCGAGCTCGGGGTTTGCATTGTATGCACGGCTACAAGTCAAGCTATAAAATCCAGTTTAAGCTGACCTCTTATTGCATGGAAAGCCCATACAATGCGAGCTCAGTCGATACTGGATTTGTATAGCTTGATGTGTCGCCGTGTGTACAAGTCACACGTCGTGTTTGTAATAATTTCACGTTATGATTTAATAATAAAAATGAGTTAATATTTCGCAAATATTTTGATCTCGAAACAAAAGTTCTTGATAGAAATACTTATACTAAAACATGCGCAAGATTGTAAATTTAATAGGTATAAGTGAGATTCTTCTTTCAGATAATTTTAAAAAACTTTAGAAATTACTATTCAATTGAAAGACACAATAAATTCTTGAAAAAAAAAACTTAGAATAACCTGTGCCAACCCTAGTTATAAATGCACGCTCTTTATAAATGTTGTCTCTGTTCGTTCCTTTACTCCTGTGATAGTAGTCCCAAAATAAAGTTCCAAGATATAACGCTATAAGTGAACTGGATTGTGACCAGACTACACCTGTTCGTTCCCATTGTACCACAACACGAGAATAAAGAGGTTCATCAAGTTTCCCTCACATTTCTCCAACTTACAAAGTTGCAATTTTATCTACAACATTAAACAGTTTTGCAACATAAACTTTACAGATTTCAACAAAGTTTACAGTGTAACAATGTTCATGTCTTTGTTTACACAATCTGAAAAGATAGCAAGCTTAGGGAACTCTAAGATAACATTTTCAATTATTCCAAGAGAGACCATTATAATTGTCTAGTAACTGCCCTTCATTATAATAATCTTACCAGCTTCAATGCCAACTCCCCTAAAATAACTAAAAATACGACCGATTAAAGCTGCCTGTATCCAAAAACTCGTGTAGATCTTCAGCAGGTCATCTGTCTATGTAGACGTAGGAGGGCTTACTCATTTCCAGGTATGGTTGCCAGATAGAAGATATAAAATTCCGAAGAAAGAACCTGATTTCCATTGAAAAATCCTGAGATTTTAGTTTTCAAATTCTCTCGCAAATATAATTTACAGGTTCGTAGCCTGCGTTTCACCTAAGTGTTGATTATATTTGAGCAATTCACATGACCAAAGTTGATTTTTAAATTAATCTTTATAAAGAATATTATTTTGTATTGTTGTGATAAAAAGATTTTAAAAACCTATCAATTTTATTGAGAATTCTAAAAATCCTGAGAGTTCCAAAATCCAGCCGCAAATGGTGAGAAGAGCTTAAAAATCCTGAGATCTCAAGACAAATCCTGAGATATGGTAACCCTTTTTCCAGGTACATGAGCAGTCTCCAAATATCTTACTTAATATTCAGTTTTTATTTTTAACATAACATATCATCACCCTTGTATTTCCCGAAGGGTTAGACAGAGGTGTACTAATGCACATATACAGTTCGCCAGTCTGCTTACCTTCCATGTAATAGGGGGCGAGCCTGTCGCCATTGACTGAGCACAAATCTAAACTTCTCGCTGCCGAGAATTTCATGGGAAAACCCAGTAACAATTTATGTGCCCTGGTATTTAAGCCTAGGACGTAGCCTAGCGTAGCAATCGGGCTTCCGGTCACACAAACATAAAGGCTAGTTCAACACCTAAAATTAGTCGCTTCGATTAGGCTTAGCATAATTCATATACTATTTCGTCAAACCGACGAAAATCTAAGTGTGGATAGGTCTCAGTCGAGATGTGACTTATCCTGCAGCTCCTTGCAGCCTTTTTATCTTGCTAATTAATGACGCATACGAAAAACTCCCATCGGAATATGTTGTTACATTTTTCGGCTCTAACAACACCTTCGGGAACCGATAGCATGATCTATTCTTAGCATGGATCATCCGTCATATTTCCAGACAGTCATCCTGTCTTCTTTCTGACGTCATAAAAGTGTTTATTTTCTAACGTGCAAAAGCCCAGTGTAACTTGGTCTCTCGCGGTGGCGCTGCTTGCAACGGCAAACGTCAACAATGTGTCAAATCTAATACATTTCAGTTAGTTCTCTATTTCTCCACTGGTTCAGATATGTTGGGCAGCTTGTATAATAAGAGCGGGTGAAACAACCCGACACATCGACGTAAAATAAGCAATTTCCTTTTGTATCAACCAAGGTGTTTGCTGTTTATGACGCCAGCTTTACGATTTGTTTGTGTCAGAACCACCGAGTGGTTTTAAAATCGAATTTCTAAAGTAGTTTCAATAAACGTGAACGTAAAATCTAATGTTTTATTAAAATAAGTTACTTATTCTGTCTGGTTTGCGTTTATGTTGACTTTACTGGTAAGTTTATAACTCTGTTTTGTTGCCACAGTATAAATAACTATATGTGTTTTTGTTGGCTGCCGCTGCAGTTTAAATAATAGTCGCTTTAAATATTAAAGTTTTCAAGCGTTTAATACTTTGTAAATTATACAAATAAACTGTGAATATATAATTTTAAGCATTATTTGCACCCACAGTATGTACACAATGATTAATGACGGTTGCCATTTACCATCAGGTAGCCCGCTTGCTCATCTACAAATCACACATTGTTCACATCATCATTACACATCTGCATTGCCACAATTTATAGGCTCGGCAACGCATCTGCAACTCCTTTAGTATTGCAGATGTACATGGGTGGCGATGACTTCTATCATCAAGTGTACGGTCTACTCGTTGTCTTAATCCATACAAAAATAGAAATCTTCTACCAGGTTTTTTAGGTACAAAGGAACATGTAGTACCTACTTTAAAATAGATATTCGATGAGTGTTACGATATCGCTCGTATAAAATAGTCAAAAAATACAAAGCACAAATCAACATTCCCTTCAGGGAAACACCGATAAAAGACTCGAATCAATACAATAGAGGAATCAAAACACCGTCGGATGTCGTCGGAAAACACTGTAATTTCAGTCAGGGCACATTCAGTTCCCAGTTAAAAAAGGAACGCGAACGTGAGAGGAATGAGGAGTACGGCCGGTGGAATGGATGGACGAATGGACACGGAATATATTAGAGGAGAGGAGATACTTGATTGTGCTGGACTGTTAACTGTGTGTTGTGGTGATTTTTTTTTCAGATAAAATAGCTTCAAGCCTATCGCGGGACTAGCTTAGCACGCTGATTTCAATCGCTTGAATCTCAGTCTCAACCAAGGGTAACACACCTGTCATCCCATCAATGTCATAGGTTCAGCAGAGTTATACGAATATTACAGAAAGTTGGCCTGTGTATTTTGGGTCTCTTGTTAATGGGAGCCAATTGTAATTAGCCAGCACATAGCCAATGTTTAATCTGCTACTGAAATTTTTTTTTAAAAAAAAACAAAGAAAACAATAACTTTGTGATTTGTGCAAGAAAAAAAAATATAAAATCGCTATCACTCCGAAAATTTGTTGTAAAGACAGTCGTATAATAGTCATATGTTAAATATTATTATTCAGCGTCATCAGGTAAGGAAGTTGATGACTTGATATGAAATTAATTAAAATAGTGATGATAAATAGTGTGATAAGACAATGTTCCGGTTTAAAAGATGATAATAGTGACACAAATTGAAAGGAGTATGCTGGGATGGTTTTGGCATGTCGCGAGAATGCATGAAATGCGACTAACGAAAGGGATTTATATAGCGAATGTCAGAGGACATTCGCCATATAAATCCTAAATAAATCTTATCGCTAAATAAATCTTATTGGTGAGATCTTTCATAAAGGACAAGTGCGTAGTACCCGCAACCGGCGCGTGTGTATGATAAAATGTATGAAAGTGGACAAAGCAAAAGAAGTATGCAAGATATAGCAAATGGCCTTCTGTAGATTCTGCCAACCTCCATGGGAAAAAGGCGTGAGTATATGTATGTGAAGATGAAAGAAAACGTGTTGGAAGTAACTAAGTATAATATATTTATTATACTTAGTTACTTCCCATCCCATCCCATCCAATATCTGTTCTTTGTAATAACAAAGACCAGATATTATTTCATGGGTTCATCTTTATTTCCCAACGACGGTGTATATTATTGAAAGCGTGTTCATTCGTGCGCCAATTCCATATATGTGACCAAACTTTAGTATCTTCTGTGAGAGATTGAGCCTTGGTGTTGACGGTACATTTGCCCTATGAAATAAGATTTCGATTAGTGTCCTTTTAATATAAAGCGCCACTAGGATATAAATTTCTATGAAAAATGCATTTTAGTTTGTTTGTGTTTGCACTCTTCTAAATGTAAAGTCTGTCCGTGAATTGAGTTTTTGGCAAACATATTTTAAGATTAATGATTTTCAGTTTGAATTTGTTCTGTTTTATTATTTGTATTTTTTTTAGTTAGTATTATTGATTTACAATAAAAAAAGAAATCCATCAAACAATAGTAACTAAATAATACAATATTATGAGCTAAAATTCGGAGACAGCTACCTAGATGGAAAATAGGAAGTTTCATTCAATTGACGTAATATTTATCTGTTCTGTTTTCTGTTTTGTTTAAGACTATTGACAGGACTAAATTTTTTAAGAGCCTAAGTTTATAAATAATTGGTTGTGTTCTGCTTGAACGAAGTAGATTTGATGTAATTATATGTACCTATATGTATATGTCTATACGAAGTCATAGGCAGAAGTTCGTAAAAAAATTGTGTTGTTAGGTATAGCTGTTACCTGACCCACTTAGGCCCCACCTAGGGTGGGTCAGGTAACAGCTATAACCCACTGTACATGTAAAAATATTTTTTGCCTTATAGTATGAGAAGTGTACCCAAAAATACATTATTATTTTTCTTGATCATATTTTTAATTAGCAGACACCCACTCTGCATCAAAATAAGTTCATGGACGTTCAAGAGCACATGGCTAATTGAAAACTTTTAAAAGAACCCGAACTTGGTATAACGGATTATTATCGTTCGAAAGTTGAATACAAATCTTTCGATTATACGAGTAAGTCCGATAAATATTCGATTAATTTGATTTTCGATTAATACGAATCGGTTTGCTCAAATTGAATCACGAACAGAAGAGGTCAATAATCAATAGGGCGTTTAGTATTCATAGTGAGAGTACCCTTTAGGGTATGACGCAGATGTGTGAACGTCTGAGGGTAGCTTTATGCAGCTAATGTCTTGGACACTTAAGGGTTAATAAAAGTGATGAAATTATTTTATTATGTTAGTAAAGTAGATCGGTGTGATCGGAGTGATCGGAGTATCGCACCTCATTGCTGTAACTATAAAATTGACTTGCATAAAATATCATCTTTTTGAAAGTAGAATTGTTCGAGACGTGTTTGCTAGGGCTTCGTCTCCCTAATAATTGAATAAACCACAAGTTTAATTGTTTAAATCCTTTTTTAATACGGTGCTCTCCCCGCAGTACCTACAGCTTACGGATACGGCAGATTGCTGGTTAGTTCACCCAAAAAACCTTGACTCTAACATTCATAAGTACATATAGACAGATGAGCAAGGCATTTTTCAGGCATTGACAGGGCAACACTATGTCCACAACACCGCTTTTAATTATCCTCTAATTCCTCTATCATCTTAGAAAAAGACATATTGATATTGCGGTCGTAGGGAATCAACTACCAAGTATATAGCAATAATTTTACCAATAACTAAACAATTTACATTCCAGAACTTTAGGAATACCTTCATTCAAGCATTCAGCTTATTTTTAATTTAAAGACTTTATAGCATTTAATTTAATTATTTTTTCTAAAATTAATACGTGTAATAATCAAAGTATCATTAAAATCCCATGAACAGATTAAATACAACAAAAACCTAATACAATTCCTAACGTAGACATAACTTACTCTATCTTAAACAGAAGAGATATAAATTGCAAGATCCGTCTGTCTAATCTAATTTAATCTTAAAAGGATTGACTTTTGTATCGGATATTGAAAGCACTAGACTCTGTCGAAGGTAGAAGACGACAGAGCTATAAAATAGGGACCATAAATTTATTTTAGTCTCCTTATATCGATGTAAATGTATTTACTGCAGCGTTGTTTGATTTGAAATATGAATTTAGATACCGACTGCTCCCAAGAAAGTATCAAGTTACAGTGCGTAACTTGAAAGTTACTTTAATACTCATTTTCACGTAACTATTTCACGTATTTTAAGAGTTACCTAAATAAAAAAATAATTAAAATTATATTTCAAATAAAACTTAAGTTTAAGCTACGTACTAGATATTTTTCAGGTATGACTGTTTTACAGACTAGTCGATACATACATTACATAGGCCTAATCCCAATGACACTTAATTACTATTACATTTTAATAGACATAACAGTTGAAGGATTGTTTGATTTGATCCTTTTCGACTGTATGGAGGCCTACGACGCAATTTGCGAATTGCGACGTAGTCTATTGCGAATTGCGCCGAATTCATAGCACCGTAACGAAAAAAATGACGCAAAATGATTAATTTCAAACGACTAACAAGCTCACATTGCATACCTTGGCACAATGACATTATATAAGTAGTTTACAAAGGTGCGAAACGTGAAAATTTAACACTGTGTTGACCCATCCATAAATAGGGCAGAAACGTGCCTTGATTTGTCATGAGACTCAATTTCAAATGTAATTTACTATGAACATGGCGCATATACTTTAATCAGGTTACCGTCCTTGGTACCTTGTCCTTGTCAATGCATGACATTGGGCCGTTGGGTCCGAAATACTCACGTGGTAGAAACGAATGTGAGATTACTTGAAATTTCGTAGTTCGAGTTTCGTAGTATGTCTCAAGAGCCGCACAGTCGGCAGGATAGGTTTAAAAGGTAATATTATTAGGTAAAGTCCATTTTAATGCAAGTACGTGTTATGCCACACAATCCCAATATGGAAAATATCTATTTCAACCCAAAGCACAGAAAAAAAAACATCGACGAAATTCAACAAAAACCCAGTCATTTCTTTTATTCCTTCCCAACCATTTACAAAATGTTATATGAATAATGTCACTCAATTAGGACAAAATTAACCCTACCAATGCGAAAGGGGTATTTTATATGGGAATGATAAATACCATCGGGTTTAACATATAGCACCAATCTACTTATACAAAAACGTTACGGACGCGGGTACAATTTGTTCAAATCCAAGTGAATTTTTCTTTCCTCTGTACTGTCACCAGGTTATTTACGAGGGGTCCGTTGTGTTTTAATACCTTTTCATTAACAATTTTAAGGTTCACTTTATTGAAGTCGTAAATAACTCGTACAATTGCCCGAGTGCAGTGTCAGAGATGTAATTTGGAAAAAAAGATTAAATTGGCCCAACGATCTACGATATAATTATTTTTATGGTCCTGTAAAACCTTTGTTAGTGATTTCAGTATTTTTTATTTTTTCATCATAAAATACAGGTAATTAAAAAAAAGTTTTATGTAAATGTCATTAATACAGGGCCCCTAGACAATGTCACATCTTCATTATCGATGACGAAGTTAGATTTCCGAAATGTATGGATTTGACATAATTTTATCACGTGATATATCGAAAGTTTATGACAATTCCATACATTTCAGATAAATCTAACTTCGTTTTCGATATGGAAATGTAACATTGTCTAGGCCCCCAGGACTGATTTGAAACGTTAACGTTTATTGATTAAAAAAAACATTGTGACTCAATTGACTCAGTTTGATCGAATTCCATATGAATAGAATATGATAGTAGCTGGTAGTCGTAAATTTTAAACTTTGATGACACCGAATCCAGGTACTACGCAATTCCACCGGGAATTTTTAAATTAAATAATGTCACCTCAATTCCATTAGCTAGCTATATCTGGTACGTTTGCGTGTCCTTAAATTATTAATTAACCCGCCATCGCCGCATAGGGATTTATTGGATTGAGAGGGAGATGAAAAAAAAAATCACATAATGAAATCGGAGCCACCCCGTAGTCTCCACTCGAATACAATCGGTTGCCATTCGGATCGCGCTCGACCATGTGAGAAATCGTCATTAATTTCGTGCGCGAGCGCGAACATACTAAACATCATGTGATTTGCAGTGTTAAAATTATTTACGTTCGTTTACTTTTCTGCGTATTTATTGCTCTTCTTCCTTTATTGTGTAAGTAATTGTCTTAGGGTATTTATCTGTACGTAGCTTACTTTCGGAAAAAATGAAATTATATTAATGTAAGTATTGTGTTCTTTTTCTAATTCGTCATTACATACCATCACGCCTGTATTCTCCTAAGGGTTAAGCAGAGGTGTGTTATGTACACCCACATTTCGCTGGTACCTTTGTTTAGGTCTCATGTAATAGGGGGCAATCCTATTGCCATTAACCGGGCACAAATTCAGACTCTGAGCTTATACTGAGAATTTAATAGAAAAACCCAGTAACATTTTGCTCGACCTGGAAATCCAACACAGGACCTCTAGCGTAGCAGTCGCGCTTAGGTTCACTACACTAATGTATTTGTATATACAATCACAATTTTATTTTATTTTGATATAAAAAAGAGTAAGCAAATACATAGGTAATTTATATAACAAAATCTCATATACCTACACTGGATAAATTCAAACTTTGCTGTTTGAATTATTCAATCTATTCAAAAAACATAAGATATCTCTTGAAATATTTTCCTACAATATCTTTGAGTAATGAAATCAATCATACAAAGGTCACTCTAGTACGACGATAATACTACATTTATTCAGTACTGAATTTTCTTTAAAAGCATACTCATTTATTTATGCCATTTGGCTTATCTGTCTCCCAGTTGACTTCACAAATGTGTGGTCTGACTACAGTAGAAATATATTTAGAATTCGATCTAAGTTTTTTAACATTTGCGGCATCAAACGTTTCTCTGCCACAAGGGACCAATAGCTAATGCAGACTTCATGTACAAAATATGAATTTTCGAATTTAGAATCTTTAATTTTTTTTCGGTAAATCTATAGCGCGATCTTTTCTGTTTGGTATGGAAAAATACGTTTAATAGCCAGCATTTATAATTTGTATCCATCAAAACTAAACGAACCTAATCAACCGACTTCAGAAAGGAGGAGGTTCTTAATTACTGACAACATATAAAGGTTATGTTGAGTATTATTGTATGATTTTATGGTAATTAATGTATGAGTTATAAATTCCTATTATAACTAAATATCAAATGTAAAATAAATATCAATAATTATAAACAAACTTTAAAGGAAAAAACATGACTGTGTAATATTTTTATTACACAAAATTTATTGTCATTTAAAGTGTTCAATAAAAAAATAATATCATAAAAATCCAACGCAAACAGTATCAAAATACTACCAACAACAAAACAACTAAGTACTAATTCATCCCTCTGTGAACATATCCATAATTATGAACAGAGCTAAATCCGTAAATAAAAAACCCAGGAGGGAATTCAAAGGCTACAAATATTTGCCCCAATAACACGAGTATAAAATGAATCGATTGCAACGCAGTAAATTTCACCCCTCGTATAATTCGATAGTCTATACATACATGCGCTTATAAAGCATTTTGACCTTGGGGAAGTCTGGTAACCTAGCAACGCCAGTACTGTACTTGGTCCCCCTAGCAGGGTCTTATCTGCAGATAATCATACCTATAGGGTTCCTATATCTGACGTTGTGAAGTTAGAAATTTGAGTATTCTGCGCGTCCGCTCGATTTTAATATAACTTCCTTAAATTGGAATATGTTGCTCTTTTTATTTATTCTAATAAATGTCATTTTTCGAATCCTGCAAATAACTTATCAAACTTAGTTATTGGTATACAAAAATACTGCTAAATAGTTTTATTGTGGCTAAAATTTAAATTGTGCGTTACGAAACGCGAGGATATCCATTAATAAAGAAATTGATTCTAAGTTCCCCTAGACTGTTTCATGATATTCGTACTTCATACTATTTACCTTGACTCCTACCAATCTACCAATATCTTGTACTAAATCACCGTCACATTTCTAATAAAGGTTACAGTAATGACTCATTCTGAGAATTCAAAAATAATCGCTTGAGTCCGTCATGTCCATCCTTGATACCTTCATAGGTATTCCCTGTCCGGTATGCGTCAACCAACCCCCGCTTAGCAGCAGGGTTGCGTCACTCCCACCCTCCCATACAATCAAACTGATGAATACTTTCAACACTATATCAACCTGTATTGATGTTTGCTACAGGCTTCTGCAACTGATGGAATTGAGATGGAAAAATATTGAGGAAATATCGGAAGAATGCAAGACGGAAAAGTTGTTCAAGAACTTTAATATCGGAGTCTCGAAAAACATATCGACGTATAATAATGGCAATATATGAGAAAACTTTAGCAGAATAGTCCATTTTAATTGTCAATCAAATTGAAGTCTTACTGTATTTATTGGTATTTTAAAATGGAGTTGTAGGTGTCGTTTCTTCTACTGCATTCAAGTACTTAGTAAAGTTTCCATTGCATTTTATTTTAAAGGTCAAAATGCCTCGTATTTATTTTAAGCAATTGGTGTATTTATGTATTTTCCTATTAATATTTGCTTCTTTAAAATACTGTGTTAAGTTTAGTGTTTTATACATTGTTGAAATTGCAATGTTCGTCATTTGACGATGCTTTAAATATGCAAAGAACCGTTTCATTTATAAATATTCACACACACGCACGTGCTAACAATTTCGAAATGCAACGCAGTTCCCGTGAATGCATTTTTTTTGTTGACATCGCGGCCGCGTCGCAATTCGCCTTCCTCCAAAAACTGCATATATGCGTATTCTAGTTATACAAAACCTCTTCAAAAGATCAGCACTGACACAGTGAACTGATGCGTGGCGACACACTTACCTTCTATGCAGTCAGCCCTCACATTTTTGTCCTTACAACACAATCTCCCTGTGACACACTTGATGTTTCCCCCTCAGTAATTACTTCCCTTTTCCCTCGCCCCTTCCCTAAACCATAATACCTAGGTACGGACTAAACCTAGGTATATCTACATTTGGGTGCTCGACAGGATTTGCGAGGGGAATGCTAAAAGGGTGCGAGCGTCATGTGATATAAATTCGTATCAAAGTTATAGTGTACGCGTACATGTTTGTTGCGCAAGGGAGACCGATCCACCGTGTCTGCCTTGTATTTTAAACAAATATTTTGCATGATATACACGATATCCGATACTTCACGAATATGGAATTAAATTTGTTTACCTTTAAGGTGTACCTACTTTGAATCAAAGACGGACGGGAAATTTATCAAAGCATTTTTGATCCGTCGTTAAAAGGATATCAAGTCAATGCTCCGTTTTAATGAATATTCCAGTCAACCAAATAAATTGGAAGTCACCTAAAGAGTGTCCATTAAAAGGAATCTAACATCCACCTCAAATTAACTTCGGAGAAAGTTTACCCTCAAAATAATTAAGGATTCACCACAATTATCACCGCAAAATCAAACTTCCCTTTTGATCATTATTTAGAAAAATGTTGGCTTCGAATATTTACTTAAGCCTGAGTGGAATACGGTGCAAAATCGTGCAAGCGTAACGGTTTTGTGTAGAGAAAATTTTAACAACCAAGAGGGTGTAACCAGAAGTTTTACACTTTGCCTTTTTGTGGAATCACCAAAGGGAGTCACAGTGATAATTATAATTATTTACCAATTGTGAATAAAGTTCGGATTAGGTCCTGCGTAATTGCGAGTCGCTTAAAGTATCATTTAATGAATAATGTTCCAATTTCTATGGGGAGTTCGACACGGCGCGAGGGCAAAATTATCGAGGATACGGAACGAACTTACTTTATTTTTTTTCCAAAGAACTCTCATTTCAAAGTTAAATTATTTCGCTTGAGGAAATTCTTTAGAGCTTTACAATTTGAAAGTGAATGTATTTGATACTAACGCGATGTTATGAAAATTGGATTTAATAAGACTTTATCTCGTTCAGACGGACGTTTTGTCGTAACATTCCGATTCAATAAGAGTACAGTTATTATTTATTCCTACTTTAGTATTTAAATTATTTTAGCATCTTGTTTAATGAAGAGAATTTATACTTTACTTATAAAACGCAGTCACAGCTTCAGAAGGCACAACAACAAGTGTACCTACTCTTGTCTGTGAGATATGCTCCCATAAGATCATTACTTAAAATATGAGGTATCATTTATCAGCGGTTATTAGTCTCAATTAACAGCCCTAATTTATAAGGGAACTTGATAGAAAGCCAATCGAAAACAATGAGATTTTAAAAAAAGCTTCAAAACTAAATAAATACAAACATTTTAAGTTTCTGCATAACATTTTTAGTTTCACAGGAATATCACAAAGTAAACGCCACATACTGGAACCTCCCCTCTAACTGCCACCAAGAAAGAAAGAAAAAATATATTTATTGACACACACGTAGCAATATGTTGAACTTATTAATAATAAAATAAAAACAAACAAGAGCTACAAGCGTTGATATATTTCAACCGTTTTAAATAATGACTAAGGCAGATTTTTTATATCTTTTTAATTTCGTACAGGTGTCATTCAGAATCCATAAAAAATTGCGTCAATAATCAATATTCTATAAGAGAAAAAAATACCTTTTTATTTGTGTCTCTACTTCAGTATTATAAAAATAACACTACCATACCATGTCAGGAAATCAGAACTGCGTATCGAGACGTTGCCAATACATTTCATGTCGTAACAGCTTCGAATTTCCTGTTTGGTATAAAGGAAAATGACGCTGAAAGCGTGTACATTTTACCTGCATTGGTATTTTATCAGGAATAGTATGTTTTGCAATTTAGGTGGTTGGCGATATTTATACACCAACCACGGCCAAGCATCGAATAAAGCAAAGTTAACCAAGGATCATGAGCCATGAACCAGCAGTCAGTCAATAGGTCCCGAGTTAAGTCGTAGGTAAATATATCTAGATGTCGATGACATTCAATTTGACCCATCAAACCAGTGATTTTTACTAGAAATTGATGCTACTAGTAAAATCACGAGAGTTATTAGATTATTATCTCCGAGTTAAGTTGGAAGTAGCCGTAGGTAAACGTATCTAGATTTCGACGACATTCAATTTGACCCATCAAACCAGTGATTTTTACTAGAAATTGATGCTACTAGTAAAATCACGAGAGTTATAAGATTATTATCTCTCTCATCATCATCATCATCAGCCTATGCTTGTTTACTGCTGGACGTAGGCCTCTTTAAGTGAACGCTAAGACTTAACTTTGGCTTTCCTCATCCAGTCACTGCCAGCTGCCTATCTCTCTAGGTACTTTACCTCAAATAAAAGCGTCCTAATGTAAAATTTTAAAACCGTCAAAAGATGTTATGTTATGTCAAAAGATGGAATATTAATTCTGGCAGCTCCAAAAGCTTTTCCGTTAACTTATAATACAGACTAGAAAAGTTGATCTATAAACATGTCGTGCATTTTTTATTATACTTAAACTACTGAAGAGCTTGAAGCAATCCATCATCTTTGTCAGCAAGTTATCATGCATGGCTTTATTTAGTAAAAAGCCATGAAATGAAGCTGTCCTGGGATTGACAGTGCCATCAATCAGATGACGGGGTTGGAGCTTGTCAAATCTTATCTCTCGTCCGACGAAGCGAGTAATAGCTATTTACCTGTTCTCGTCTCAGATTATCTCTTACATTTTGATTCTTTTTAGATATGAGGGGTCGTTCGTTGCAATTTGTTTGAGGAGTAATATGTATAAGAATTGGTAGATACGATTTTTAAATTGCGTTTTGGTAGATTTTCCGCATCGGTTTCAATGCTGTAAGGAATATATATTACACGTTTTCAAAGATATACATTTGTCTATTAATTTTCTAACATTATTCTATATATGATTTATATTTGAATTTGTCTTTCACCAACATTAATGTTTTTGGAATGTTTCCATATTTTTGTAAACTTTTAGGCGACAACTCACATTCTTTCGATTATACATATAAATAATATTCATTTTCAATCAATTCCTAGAAATGTGCGTACATATTGACCAACAAACTAAATACAAACTCCACAGTTAAAGTCCTACAAGTTTAAAAGTACATTACAATCACGAAAGTTTTTAGTAAAATCAAACAAAATTTTAACTTGTTAAAGACGGGTCCATTATAAAATAAATCTATTAGCCATTCACTCTACCTTGAGTTTTTAAAATTAAGCTTAGCGGGAAGTTTTAATTAAGTTAAGATATCGTACCTCTAAAATCAGTTGCTTCTATATATATTTTTTAATTTTAAATGTGTTTTAGTAGTTTCGAATGTAATTTACTTTAGGACGTTTATTTTTATTATGCCAGGAGCTTGCCAAGACTGTAACTGCAAGAAATTGTAGTTTCTATAAGTAATATGAATTCATGATAATATTTGTTGCTTTACCTTATAGTACAAGTTTTCTCAAAATGAAACGATCTTACGTTATACGATCTTATAATCATCAACCCATTACATTGTCTCACTGCTGGGCATGGGTTTTCTCAAAGAAAGAGAGGGAATAGGCTATGCTATAAAAAAAACATAATGGAAGATAAAATGATAAGACTTAAAACTAACATAATCAAGAGCGTTAATGACAGAATATATAAGTATGAAAATTACAATAATAGGTCGTTAGTATTGTGAGCATTACAAAATCACTCTGAGGTAACTGTTCTTTCTCATAAATTTAAGGGCCGTAAATAAAACTCATACATATTTAAAGATAAATAAAAACCACAACCCAATTCCGAATAATCTTGACTAAATAAAATCAATATGCTGTTTACAGATTTTTTTAAATCCGAGAAAAGGGGTATTATTTGGTGAATAAGTAGGGTTTCATTATTTTCTAAGTCCTACCACCTGTCAAGTGCCACATACCTCTACAAGATGCAGGAGTATACAAGCTTGATTGTGATTGCGGTCTCTCATACATAGGCCAAACTAAAAGAAGCATAGGGACCCGCGTAAAAGAACACATCGCCGATGTCAAACACCGCCGTTCCGGGAAGTCAGCAGTTTGTGAACATACACTTGACAAGACCCGGCACTACATCAGATTTGATAAACCACAAGTCCTTGCAAAAGAAAACCGATTCTTACCTAGGATGATTCGCGAGGCTATTGAAATTAAAAAACATCCAAATTTCAATAGAGATGATGGCTGGGTCTTACCATCTGCTTGGAACCCCATCATAGATTCCATTAAATCCAAGCACAAGACTGCGAGACCTAAGGATACGGTGAGCTCATTCTGCGTGACCGGCATAAATAATAATCAACCAAATGTAGGGTAGCTGTTGATAATTTTGACATTAGGACGACCAACACCTCAGTCCACCCGTGACCATGGATGCTGTAAAGGATCCGAAACGTCGGGAATTTAAAATATCAATATAACGCGATAAAATCCGTAAAAAGTAGTTTTATTTCAATTTCTAAGTTATCGAATTACCTACTTTAGCAGTTTCGACTTCAATGTTCGACTTATAAACCTACTTTTAGATGATGATGATTATACTTAAGAAGCTTTATTTGTAGGGTTGCATTTGTATAGGGGTGACGCAGAAATGGGGTGCGTTGAAATAAGACGCAGTAATAAATAACAATAGCTTAACTTTCAAAGAATGTTTTTTAACCTTGACCCACATACTACGCATTAACCGGGACTGGTTTTGCCCGACAAAAGAAAAATAATATTACTATTTTTTTATTTTTTTTTATTTTAAGTGTCAAAATTTTTCTTTACCAGGTTGCTATTATTAAAAATATCTACGAGTACGGTTGCAGTGATACCATTGCCGAAATACTAAATATGTGAAATTGAAGTAGTTAGCCGGTATGTTTAGGTCACATGTAATTGACTATGAGCCTATTGCCATTCACCGGGCACACATCAAACTCCGAGATGCTACTAAGAATTCATACCTCTTTTGGTAAGGACCACTAGACTAATGAGGCAGTCTAACTTCTTCAAATACTTTAACGTAAAAAATAACAAGATGCAATCATAAAACCTGCGAAAATTAGAGTTGTTATTCACTCCAAACATGAAACAGCGCTGTTAAATTATTTTCCAGCCACTAATTGCAAAGACATTAAATATTCAAACATATCGCACGCATCAGGGTCTCATTGCCCCAACGGAACATGTTCTGATTAACACTAATTCTCGTCCCGAATAAAATACAACGGTGTAAAGTTATCAACAAGACTTGGGATCTCACAAATAAACGGGACCTCTAATGGGACACAAGGGACCTCTTCTTTAATGGCCACTCGTAAATTGAACGAAAATAATTAAAATCGCGCGTCCGCACAAACGTAGACCAAAACATGGCCATTAGGCGAGTGGACTCGTATGGCACAAAAGGGTTTTCCATCCGATAAATAAAGAGTCCGGTTTGTAGTGGAGTGTTGAGGCTAGAGTTATAGGGGATGTAGGTATAGATACCTATGTATCTGTCAATGTGAGACAATCCCTAATAAGTTTCTTTAGGATTTCCACTCAGGTATTGCGTTTTTAAATCGATTGAGTTAAAATGTATGCAAAATTTATGTAATATCTAAACATAAGAAAAATCTCTATTGCATAGCAATTATCATGCTGTAGGTGTTTTTAAATCTGTGCTTCTTTAATTTTCTGCTTTGGTTTTTTTTTAAAGTAGTTAGCTAAGTTGGTATAAAATATTTATAAATTATCTAGTCTCATCTATTCAGATTTTTATACAACAACAACAAAAGTGTTGTCTAATTTACATAAGTCCATTAACATTTACAATTAGGTCTACAACAAAGTATTATAAGTAACACATTATTTATCTGTTGGAGTATTACCGACGACCTGACCACTTGCATGACCACTAATTAGGTATAGCAATAATGGGGTTTCATTATATTTCAAATGATAATTTGTTACAAAAGGGACCAACAATAAAAACTGCCCAAAATCGAAACTTCCGCACGTTAAACTATATTTCCAATCCTCTACCACTCACATAGATTAAATTTGAATGTAGTTATAAAAGAAAGATGGCTTTGTTCCAAATGAGAGTGACCGTTAATAATTCTGTGTAAAACTACAGGGAATCAGACTAGACTGCGTTTAAGTTTGCTTTTTTATGGGCAGAGCTTTTAGATTTAATACACAGAATGCTTTTTAGCTGAGTCAAAATTACGTTATCTTTTAAACATAATTCATTAATCGCCTCAGATTAAGTTAGAGATCGTAAAAAAGAAAGTATTTTTAAAGCCATTTTAACATGTAAAGGGTTCGCTATATAACGGCCATGTTGTTGATTCATAGTAATGCTGTTAACCCGTGAGAAGGCGCACCTCTGTTTGTTGCATGGAGAGGCGCGCGCGAGCAAATTACTCACACTACTTTAAATGCTCATATTTCTGCGTTTAAAGTACTTAGTGACTTATAATGGATTTATATGAATAAAACAAGGTTTAATTAGTAAGAAAATAAGTATTTTTATTAAAACTATGAAACATAAATGCAACTTCTAAAACAAATAACAAAACAACTAATTTTTATTTTATAATTTTGACAGTCTTCATATAAATCACAATAAAAAATCTTACATATCAAAATCTTAAAAAAAATACTCTTCCATGAGATCTGGACAAGTGTGCCTCTCGAAACACATTAAACACATATATGTAATATGTCCGGTGCAGAGTAATTGCTTGCACAAAGTGCAAGCTTTTTTTGACCGTCTATTCTTTCGTCTAGGACATATAGAACCGTTATGCCTAGGCTCTGAAATAGGTCTAGGAGTCGACACAAATCGCTTCATTCGAAACTTCAGATCTGACGATATATTCTCCATGCAAATTCGGCGTGTAATATGTGGTTTTACCAGCTCAAGCGCCACTTCTTTTACGAATGTAATGTCTTTCAATCAAAGTTTTGGTGTTAGCTTTGTATATTATTTGGGCATTGATTCCAGTTAATAGAAATAGAAAATATTACTATAGAGTATTAACGTAATAATTAACCAATTAAACATATATAAATAAAATAATATAATCTAGAAAATACAATAATACTTTTTTTTATTGGAAAAATAAATACTTACACGGATGGGCGCGTGATGAGCAAATTACCGCACGATGGTACGAGGCCTCCACAAATACTTAGCTGCGTGATCGCAACAGAACTGATCGGTACAAGAGTTGCGTCACAGGGTAGGGGATGAATAGTTGGGAAGGTACCTAGGCGCTTGAGACGTTAGGGCATCGATATCACCAAAAAATTTTGCTTTAAATTTTTGTGTGAGTGAATTGCTCATAGCGCGCCTTCTCACGGGTTAAAGAATTGCCTATGTTTGCCTGGTATAGACATCCAGTATCGTCTGACCTGGTTATTGTAAATGCTTTCCGCACAATGCGAGGCCAGCCTATACTGGATTTGTATAGCTTGATGTGTATCCGTGTGTACAGTATTTAATGATCCACTCCTAAAATGATAAACAGCGTTGTTGTCTTAATATACCTACGCTTGCTTTTGGCCATTAGTGTCGGCCAGGCACTAAGTGAAACTTGAATTATATGCGTTTGTCTAGACGACCCATTGTAAGAAAAACAAATTAATTTCCCTTTCTATTGCACGCCCGTCGAAAAATGCCGTACGATAAATTTATGGGTTCCATTGAATTATAGCTGTGAGCTAAAAATGAAAGTGAAAATTAACTAAAATTTTTTGGAGAAAAAATTAATGTTTGCTCTAAAATTTTATTGGCTAAAGTTTATGTGTTTGCTGGGTTGTGTTTTAAATACTAATCTGGATTTAATAGTTTCGTGTTCTTATAAGTAAGGTTTTAGGAGATGAATGGGTGGTAAAATTTATATAAGCTTGCAGGTTTTAAAAGAGGTACCTATCTACATTAGTAAGTATTTAATAAAAACACAGTAAAGCAGTCTCAAAATAGAGACTGCCTCAATAGTCTAGCAGTTTTAAGCGCGACTGCTACGCTAGAAGTCCTGGGTTTGATCCCCAGGTCGAGCAAAGTGTTTATTAAAATAGAAAATCATGCAGTTTATAGTAGGTGTAGCGTTTAGCGGTGAACTTTAAATAAGTGGCGATCACAATAGACCGACTGCGGTCGCATTGATACTACAGCCACAAAACAACAATAAAAAAATTAATTATAACATTGCATAATTGACGTGAATATTAAGGTGCAGGAATAAACCTCATATTTCAAACTGATGGAAAATGTCTATTGGTATATAATCTAATTTCATGTCTCCAGTTTCACAAAGTTCAAGAATCTAGTTTCATAAATGTCATGTTCCATAAAAGGTCAATATTGTTTCATGAAACATGATATATTTTCTTTCTGAAGTTAGAATGCAAATAACCTCCAATCCCTCCAAATACTTGTTTTCTATCACAAAGTTAAATAGAAAACAAGTACTGAATAGAGTGTCTTCGCCCACTATTTCAAAGTCCGTGTCGCTACAGCAACTTCTCATGTTTATCTGTAACGGTTCGTTGGTTTTACTGCCGAAGTTACAGACCTTTTTAGAGAGGGCTACAGAAAAGATATGTATGTTTTTCGTATTTTTAAAATACCAATGATTGGTTTAAAAGTTTTCTTATAAAAACCTGGATGGTTAGCTTGTGTGATTGCAATAGATATGCAATAAAATAAAAATATGATTTAGCACCGAACCTTTTTATACCTCAATGTTCTATGAGTGAGTTTGTTTATATTCTCATTATAAATGACCAAAGACGGAGAGATATATAAAGGAAGGGGACATTTGCAAAGTAAGTTTCTAAATAAAAATATTTTTTATTCTAGTGTCGAACACATGAATTTCTCGTTAAATCAATAGGGAATAACCGTCTATACCAGGGGCAGAATTCTGGAGATGTCATGCAGTAAATGCACATTTTTCCTTCAGGTAATAATACTACAGTATTGGTAAGTATGTGCTCAAGGTTTTATTGTGACGTCATTGGTAAAGTCTAGGTCCCGACCGGTCGGCGCCCTAGCAGAGGCCATTCATCTTTAGATGTGCGGACAAAATGCCGTGCACAGGCTATTTAAGCCTATTCTCTGTAGGCCTATAGCAGGAATATCTATCTTATCTCTTCTATAATAATGCTCTATTACTAAAGCCTTTTTTATAGTGCAAAAAAAACCAAAATAGGGATGTTAGTAGGAGTGTCGGACGTCCAGCGGCAAGTTTCCTCGATGACGTAATCCACGTTGTTTGGCGTACGTGGATGAGAGTGGCAAGGAACCGTGGTGGATGGTACAAACATAGGGAGGCCTTGCCCAGTGCTGGGTGTACTGGGTGAAGTTTAGCTGTGGATGATGTTGATGATGGACGGAAACTCCTCTAGGATCGTCTGCCACCTAGAGAGGATATTATATAAAACTCGTTCTGACTAAAAACCCGCACTTGTCTTCCCTTGCCCTATCGGCCATGGAATTCGTGACATTAGCCATGACCATGACGGGCTGTAGTCCACGGGCGCCACCTAGGTACCTAAGGTCTGGTTAACTTCTGGACTCCAGAAGTAAGCCGTATGCAAGCCTCCATTATTAGAGCCTAGCCGTTTCCTAAGTTAGGATCAACTTCCAGTTTATTCTGATGCGGTTGAATCAATCATAAAAACAAAAAAAAACACACACGTAAACCTTTTGCTTGTTTGAATTTTAATCATAATTCTCTGGTCGTAAAACTGAAACCATCTTCGGAATTTCCATAACAATAAACTCATTTCATAATACCGAAAAATATGTTGTGGCGCCTATAATCATTAATATTCGTCGTTAAAACTACAGCTTACACCACTTTTATGTCTTATTAAAGGGTTGTAAAATTTTATGTAGCGTTAGAACTTGGCGGGGCTTTTAATTAAAAACGTTCTCTGAATAATCAAGATGGTTTAATATTTTATAATATGTTTTCATCGCGACATTATTTATATCGTATGGACGTTATTAAATTATGTTTTATGACTGTATTTTATGGGTTTAGGTGATAACTTTGGCTATTGTATGAAGGTATTGAAAAGTTAATTGAGTTTCATTTTCTAATAATCTAATAGGCTTCTTCTTCTTAAAAAACTAATGAAGCAAAATTTAGAAAATGTAGATATTTTTTACCTACATAGATATAATTGGTTCAGTAGATTATTCGATACTGATTACGAAAATAGTTTTTGTTTTAACTCTAGGATCTACCGCGTATCGTCATCTACAACTCCATTTACTATACCCGAGCTGGGTCTGAGTCTTCTCTCCTAATGTTGGGCCTTCCACACTGGCCTAAACCTAGTCGACAGACTTCAAAAACCTTCGAGGAAACCTCTCAGTCCAACAGGTTTCCTCACAATGTTTCCCTTCACCGTTGTAGCGAGTGATTATTAATTATTTGTAAGTAAATGAGCCGATATCGTAAGGTTGAATTTGACATGCACTACAGAGCCAAGCTCTAAGGAAGTGTCTGTAGGTTGTTTTGTTTAAAAATATGATGTATTTAAACAAATAAATCAACTAAATATCATTATCAGTTCTTGAGTGGAGACTGCCTGTAGACGCAAGACAAGTATATTGTAGAACGCCCGCCAGTCAGATGGAGTGACGACTTGCGGAAAGCAGCTGACAGCGACGGGATGGAAAGAGCTGAAATTTTATTCTGTGGGGTTAAATAACTAAAAGTGGTCTACCAGAAGTAGTGCCTCGAAAATCATTCAGGTACTCCCAATTCTGACGTTATGGTTTGTTAATAATTTTCAGAAATATATCTAAGTAGGACATTTTTTTCGTTAGTTCAAACTAAACCTGAGGCATCAACCGACACCCTCCCAGGTACATACGTAGCTGCGCATTCTTTATTTAATATTTTTCTTGCAAAACCAGCAAAAATTTCTTACTCCCACGTATTTGATTTCAACGAAAAAAATAATGTCTATACGTTACCAATAAAAGTGAAAAACACGCACAGAAAAATAATTTTGTCGGCGAAATTCTGATACATTTGTAAATCTTTATATTTGTCAAAATGTCTGGATTTTTGTGGCAACCCTAAGCTGATATTGACATGAGTATTGCAAAATCAATTTCTTGATATTATATACCTACAGATATAAGTAAAAAATCTCATCATAGAAATATACCTAGTACCTGAAATCTTAGGCCGGCTACATATAAAACGACCTTATGTGGAAGGCACCAAGATAGTGTATGTTGTAAGCCTAACGGTCCTTTACAATTCATGCAGGTACTTGAAGTGTATGTTTGTGGGAACCACGAATCACTAAAGAGTTATTAAGAAAAAAACTTTAAATACTTGTTTCTGTTAATCGTCATACCAGCCAAAACATGTCAACGTTAATGTTGAAGAAAAGCCTTTCTCATAGGTTGTTCTCACAACATCTCCCTTTACCAGGTCATCCACCCGTCTTCTTGGAGGTTCCAGTTCTTGCTTACAGTATTCCCTTGGCTTACTAGTCCTTTCGGGTAAGTTCGAGAACTCATATGTATCTCCTTATTTCTGATATGATAGCGTTAAGTTAGTCCAATAAAATTGTTCATCATTAATTCATCTACAAATTGAGAGTAGGTGTTGTACCTACATACCATCGTTTTACCATTAACCCGTCAAGTCCCATATTATAGAAACAACACGAAAATGCAAAGTTGTATGTCTTTCTGTCTTTTACTGGTTAGAGGTTCCAGGTTTCAGGTTCCAATGCACACTGCATTGGAACTACATGAAATAGTTCCACCATCCACGTTACACTATCGGACGAGCAGAGCTACGGCAAGGCGCCACCACTACGGGGTGGAAGTGCTTTAATCTCGCTTGCTTAACATCAGGCAAATTGTGGTCAAGCGTAAGCCTATCTGTGATAAAAAAAAATGTTTCGCTCAACAGCGACCGGTACGAGCATCAGTGAATTGAAAATTGAAGTCGCCGTCGATTGCATCGCAATTGTTGCACCACTATAAGTTGCTGCGTGTGTAATCTTGTAATCTATTACAATATCGCGTGACAGCGTTTCTTCAATATGAAAATGAAACACCTAACAAGCATAAGTGTCGATTTGCATGCTAACACAATATTATGTTCTCGTATGTTTAGAATGGCATTATGTAAACACTGCACCACGTTCGTCTATGTTTCAATTATTCATCAAGTAGAGCTAGATAGCACATGTAATTTGCATTATTTTGTATGCATTTTAACCATAAAAGCTGTAAGTACAATGGTGTGTGTCATAAACTTCTAGTTAAATGTCTCGGTTACAAGACAATTTTAATTCGTAAAAAACCGTCCATACTTAAGAGCAATCGACGGTCGCGTGAACCCACACTTGCTAACTATAATAGTCTTTAGCCTCATTATAGTGAAAGCGATTCACGATTATTCAAAACTGCCTGTAGACCAAAAAAGGCAGTTCCAGAGTTTATCGCGCTCACAAAAAAAACCTTTGCCTCTGTCTAGATGATCAAATAATGATTTATTTACAGCGGAAATATCGTACCCATTATGAAAAATGTATGATCACTGATGAACCTATGACCTCCAAGCCTAACTCGGAATCTACTATTCTGTAATTAGTTTTTAAATAATCGCACTCTTTTATGTCGGTACCCCTTTTGTATCCCTTCTTTTTCTTCTTCAACCTGCAGCCATCAAATGCTGGATTAAGGTCTCTTCATAAGCACGCCATCTCGAATGGTCCTACCGCATCCAGTCCTTTCCGGCTATCTTCGCTAGATCGTCATGCCATCTCATCCTTTCGAACGTCTTGCCAATATCTCCTCGGCCGACATTGTCTTCGAATAATATGGTCCACACTTTTACTGAAAATATTTTGTAAAAAGCATATTACCAATTTACCATTTACGTATAAAGCAAATAAGATAATAAGGCAATCAATAAAAGAATACAAGAAGATTTTCTTTATAAGTAGGTAAATCTATCCCCAACCATAAGTTCTGTCGAAGTGGTAGTGAGCTGGTAAATGTCATGTGATTACAGCCTCCCTACCCATTGCCCCGTTATTTATCGTCATAGCCGCATGTCATGTCGTCCCGAATCACTTATCGTTATTCAAGATTACTTTAGTAGTGATCTTCTCGACATAAGTTACGTAATTGACTTCAGTGCAGAAATTCTGCGAAAATAAATATGAGTAGGGTGGTGTTTTTTTCATTTCACTTTGGGCTTAAATATTTCTGATATACCAGGACTACTCTAGCAGTAAGAAGCAAGCCTAGAATCAAACCTTCAACACTTGGCTTCGATATTGGTGAAATAACCTATTTATTGTAAGTCTGAGTTATACCAAAGCAGGAATTTGCTTCCATCACGGGTTCTGTTATCAATTTGTTTTTTAATATATTTATCTTGTCTTAATCTTGCGTTGCCGATGTTTATATAGATCAAAACGAACAAAAAGAAGCGGTATTCGTTTAATTTTCTTAAATTGTTACAAAGAAATTTGTTAATTAAGTATGTAGGTAAATAAAAAGACGAATACTCAAAGTGCAGTTATCCTCAATTAAGCTACAAAATCTGGTAGACACTTCACTTAACAGAAAGGTTTGTTTCAGCCGTTTTCTTATGGTTTAAAGTGTAGTTGTTCATTTACGCTAAACAGCTCGCGGCTTGATCACGTACTGAACAGATATTTCAACAGCTGCTTTCGAAATTGTACGCCGAGAAAATTATTTTACTGAAAAATACTAATTTAATACTGAAGTACTTTGTTGTGAACTGCAAGTTTTCTTTTTCTTTTATGTTATTTGGGAAATCAACAGATTAAAGTATGACAAGAAGTTTTAATAATAATTAAGTTGATGATCCCAAACAATTTTCACATAAGTATCGATTATTAACTCGCAACGGACTGTTAATAAGCTCACACAAGTAACACAGAATATTGTATATTATTAATTTGAATTTTCAAGTGACAATTTTAAATATTTATAAATACGAGTACTTATTTAATTGCGAAAAAAATGGATACAATAATAAAATCTTTTAATCTACTAAATTGCGTGCTCCTCACAATTGCTGGTACCCTTTTAAAGACGCTTAAGCGAATAGACACTTAAGACATAAAACACGAAACACTTGACTCAACAGAAAAAAAAACCTTTTAAATTAAACTAAAATCCATCCCAACGACTCTGAAATGTTCAGTTACGACAGAACTACCGGACGCCATCTCTCAAAGTATCGTTTGATAGTCGTAAAAACATCCCTTAACGGTCGTCCGATCTCGCTCGCCCTTAACCCCGCCCATCCTGTGCGCTGGCGCTTTTATACCCTGTTCGTCTTAACCCCAATAATAAAATGCGGGTTGTAAATAGATAATAAGGGTGAAATACGCGTAGAAACCATTAAGGGCGCCATCACTGTAGTTTAACTGTCGCTATCTCCACGCACTAATCGACGTTGTGTACTATTTTAATAAAGGTTTTATTGCTTGATATGTATCACTCCGTTTTGGTTTATAACCTTGAAGCTTTTGCTTCTGTTGAGATTTTTGGAGGAAAAGGAGGATTAAGTAACGATCGGTAATTAAGCCTCCTTTTACACAAATCTATTGTTTAAGAATGCACGTTAACCTAAAATACGTGATGGTAGTAAATAGCCCACAAATATTACCACCAGAGTATTGCTAGGATCCTGAGCATATTCCCTATCCGTATAGTGCTGTAGGTACTATGTCTAAAGAACTCAAAAGTTCAGATAGCAAAAAGTCTAATATATAATTCCATTTCCATACCTAATAAATTACAAAATTTATATCTGTAAAACGTAGCATTCGCAGCTCTTTCACTAGGCATTAAAAATACATTTCTGAATCAACACAAAAAATGCATTCAGTGATTGATTGAATGCAAATTTTATTAGTGTTTATATTTGTGAGCAAATAGTAACGTGATTTTCATTTCGCGTCAATTTTTTTTACATATTTCAATATGAATTTCGGTTCATTCAATTTTGAGCTCCATTTTCTATTTTTCATAGTTATGGGCAGTGCAAAGAGTCATTTATTCCTGTAGATTGTGTCTGGACTGATGTGAAGATGAAGATGTGATGATGCTAATACTTTATTTTAGAAGCGCACAGCATAACTTATTTTATACACATATCTATACAATAAACATATTTTATTTCAAAGTAAACTAAACTAATATATTCTTGATTCACTTAAGAAGACATTTGAGTAACAACGAGGGACACACAACATCATCTAATAAAGTGGAAAAAATAATGTCTGATTACAATGCGAGACTCGTGTGAGGTAATCTAGTTAGTGCGGTCGCCCGGCGTCGCTCATTATTGAATGCGCGCGCGACCACGTACGTGGAACAGGAATGTCAAACGTTTATAGATGTGGCCATGCTACTACAATATAAAACCATGGAAATCAACGAAATTCGTACCCTGATTGTCAGAGGAACTGCTTCATTAGTTTAATAGTCTTAAGCGCGATTTCTACGCTATTGGTCCTGGACATGGAGAATCTCCTCCGTGGTCCTGAATTAGATCCCAAGGTTGAGAGCCCCCATACATACATCATGCTCAACCCCCAATTTGTCCCACTGCTGGCCATGGGTACTGGGTCTCAGAATTATATAGTCTTTTAAATTGAAAGGATGAAGAAAGAGAAGTCTTACTAATAAAAAATATAACGCACATAGCGACTAGTTAGTAGGTAGTTAATTTGCACGAATTTAACTAGATAGAATGGGCGGGTTGCCACCTTGTTAAATTCGACACCTTCAAAAATTTGTAGTAGGCTATCCGACCGATTTTTTTTTGCAAAAACTGTTGATTCGCCCATCCGGGCGAGTTAAATTCGTGCGAATTGACTACTAACCACTAATAGATTGTTGTAAAGTAATATCTTATTTTATTTAACTAGAAGTAGGTAGGTATCCATCTTTATATTAATTAGATATAGCAAGATCTAAATAAAATGCTGTGCTTACCTTTAATTTAGATGCATGCAAATGCTTTTGTATTTATACATTATATGTTGTCTTTGTGTACCTATTTATTATATTTTGTGTGTTTCTTTGCCTAAATAAACAAATAAAAGTAACTGCTAACATATTTTAGATGAAAAAAAAAAGCACTATCTTTTCCAGTATTTATGACATCTCGGTGGTAATGTCTTTGCGCCCCGTCAGCAGTTTTGCCGAATGTGGGATAATTTCGATCGCCTTCGGAACGGTTGGCCCGTGTAAACTTGTTACCACACATGATACGGTTTCTCCATTTAATTTTTCCGATTGAGGAACATTGTACTAAATTGCGTGTTCATTTCTTTTGCATCAAATCCGCGGGAGCCTGTGCGGGGTGATTTCAAATGCATCAATTACGTCTGCATGTAATTTTCTTAGTTCTGAAAGTTCTCAAATACGTTCGAAAGTGTGTATAATAGTGTAATGTCAATATAAGTGGCGGAGACCTAATGTCTAGGGCGTGGGTCTTGTGATCATGTGGTTGCTGGTGATTGCATTACCGACGTGAACCCACTCGTAACGCAAGCGTTAAATACGCTTAGAGCGAGGGAAACAAAAGATACTAATAATACGAGACCCACACTGCTGGTAAGCTTTTTAAAATCAATGTTTAAGTTTTTATTTTGCCTAAATATATATACGAGGCTGTAAACAAAATACAATATTAATATCAAATGGATGACTTTTGTTGATATCCTCAGCTTCAGCCATAATGGACATGTCGAGAATATATTCCAAAATATTCCAAACAGACCACTCAGATGACAAATTAGCAAGCCTGACGAAACGCGTATCCATTATAATGGCATTTCCCGATGCTGTCGGAAACAAATAAATCTGCACAATAACATTAGATGTCAGTGGAATAAATGTGCCGTCAATCCGCGGCCATTTGTCGTAGTTAAGTCTTTGGTAGTGACCCACGGGTTGTGCGGTCCGATAACACTCGAAATGATGTGTGGCTGTATGCTATTCAATGATGATCAAAGTGGTACTGACAGAGAAGTAAATAGTGTCTTGTATAATATTCGTATACGTACCTAGAGTAAGATGAAAATCAAAAATAATTTATTTGCTATGAATGATGAAGTAACAAACAATATTGGTGGTATTATACGCGTTTGACAACTTTCCATTTATATAGGTGTTATTTTTTCATCATATGTATTATCTACATTTTCCATATAAAATTTAACAGTTCCGAAATATTTTATCAATGAAATACATGTTTGTGAGTCTTTGTATCCGTATTCTCACCACCATAAGCAAGTGTAAGAAGGGGGAAAGACAAAAACTTAATGACAAGTGGACAATGAAGGAGATTCGAGACGCTTGTCGGCGCGAGATTGTCAGGAAGCGTCGCGAAACAGGGGGCCCGGATAAGTTTATATAATCCATAATAGAAACGTCGTTTCTTTTTTAACAAAGGAAAAATAAAAGGAATTGTTTTCATAACAATTTATTGTATATTTTTTTGTGATAGTTATGTTATGAAAGGTTTTTATTTGTAGTGGAATGCTGACAGAAATTTCTTATAGGATATTTTGTATTTTTATTTGGGCTGCTGAATTTCTTGTGGCATTGTGAGCTTCAGAAATTTTATAGAAATTACTACACAGAAAGATTGCTATACTCACGTAGAACTTCTTCAAATCACGAGTTCTTCTATGCAAACGTACTCCATCGTCGAACGCATCATCGCTGAACATCATTGGAGATAGTGGTTAAACGTGAGCCTATGCAATGTAAAAAAGAATACCTTCCAAAAAGGACGATTGTCCACACGTCCACTTCTAAACGGCCAATCTCGAAATGATCCAAAATACTTGTAGAATCTATTGATATACATCAATACAAAAATAGGCATACCTTTCTGTAGGTACAAATATAAAAAAACGCAATCAACATTCACAAAACACGATAGAACAACAAATCCTTTAAAAAAGGTAACCCAAATCCCGGAGCTTGTTCGAAGAGGATTATTTTAGACAATCTATTTGCTCGGCAACCTAAGAGGCAGCCCTCAAGAAAATCAAATCAGACAATCAAGTGGAAAAATCTATGTCCGTTGTACAAACAATCAGCCTTAGTTACTGTGGGCAGAATGACGTAGGGTTTCCACCTACCATTTTATTTGATCTCCTCTTCACTCTCCCGGGAATATGCTATTTGTTTTAAAGCTTTATTACTAAGTAATGTGTACTTAGGTCAACCCTCTAAAAATGTTGGGAGTATTGACCAATATATTTTAATGTGAAGTTGCGTTTTACGGATTTAAGTTTATTTATGCTGTCGAGTTTGATGAATTTATGCTTCGCAATTTAAAGCAGGCATGGATAATATATCCATGCAAGTACCTATGTAAGCATATTTTTCCGATTCTTCGCGGTAGCAGAAGTTTAGGTTGTATAAAACCTGAAATATTTTGTTATTACAATAATTTTTAGATGAAGAATACGTGTTTTAGTATCGATTTTTGCAGAGTATTGTACCTATTAGCATTTCTTGCAATGAATGATATTGTTGACTTTTTCATCATCTGGAATTCCAAATTAGCTCTGCAAGTTGCAACTAATGTTGACGCAGAATATATCTATAGCAGTACATATATTTAGATGATCAAATAAAAAAAATGAAAATCATTGACTTGTAAGAGTATCTGATCTATTTAGAGAAATAAATAAAATTTAATATTTGTTTGCGCTTTCTTTTCTCGTTTCTGTTGAAGTAACGCTACAAAATAATAATAAAAAAATACTAAAAACTCCTTTGCTAGAAGATAAAAATATCTTTATCATAAAAATGGTCACCAAGATACAGACTCATAGCAGATACTGATACTTATCATATCAATAACCAAACACCATAGATATTAAAATACCATCAACAAATAAACCATTAATATATTTCATTACTTTCACCGTCATAAATTAAATGCAGTCGTAAAACCGAAAACCCCATTGTGTCCAGTAATTTATTCACCGTTGGCAACACAGAAAACTTGTCCATCCCGAGGGTAACCCCGGTAAAAAGGTGTCAATTTTTGAAAGATTGTACCCCGTCATGAATATTATATGAACGAATCGAGTTAAGGGTATTTTGCGATAATGTTCGACGTTGTTGGATACTGTCAGCCTATGTCATTTCATACGGATTTGCCCTTTGTTAAAAGTAACACGTAGTGTGTCAAGGGATGCTATCGCGTGTTAAATTTGCTGCTGAAAGCCCAGTTACGTTTACGTAATGTTGAAGGATGGGCCCACAAATTTGTATGAGATTGATGTTTTGATTCTTACATTCTTGTAAAAAGGTTTTTGTAAAAAAGGTGCGTAGTTCGAAAGTATCGCATTATTTTATTCTATATTCCGCCCACGGCTTCGCCCGCGTGGTTTATTGGCTTTACTATACTAAAATATGTATGTATTATACATATAAACCTTCCTCTTGAATCACTCTATCTATTAAAAAAAACCGCATCAAAATCCGTTGCGTAGTTTCAAAGATTTAAGCATACAAAGGGACATAGGGACAGAGAAAGCGACTTTGTTTTATACTATGTAGTGATATGTTTTTTTGTGCCTGTTGTTTAAAATCTCTGTTCATTGCAACAAATGGATGTTGATTATTTTATCTATATTGATATTGACCTTTATTGAGAAGATCTAATGTGTCTTTCATAAAAAGGAGTACATACAAATCATCACGCCTGGATCTTCGCAGTATTAGGCAAAAAAATGTATTCTAAGTTAACGCATGTTTTAGATAACATGTAATAGGGGTTACAGCCCCTATTATACAAAGTTTTTTTTAGAGTAATCTAATATGTATCTGGACCAAAAACTAAAATCCGAGCTGCTACAGAAATTTTATTTCAAAAGCGAAATATTAACAAAATATGAATGGAACGCGATACCACGTGATCAACAGCAGCCTTTATGACCAATGAACCAATGAGGCAGTCATTTACACATACTTATAGTCGTGTGTAAATATTACGCGTAAATACTACTTAAATGCTTGACCAAATAAATAACATCCAACTTTTACCTACACATCCCTTAGATATCGAAACTTTTCTATAGGGGTGATATTTTATTTCATATTATTCAGCAAAAACACATAAAGCGTTAACATCCTTGTCTGCATTTGTAAAAAAAACTTGCACAAATGTAATAAATAAAAAATTTTACGCGTTAACAGTTCGATAACAGATATAAGAACGGAAATCGTAAAATAAGTTTTTCTGCGTCGCCGCCGTCCGAAGAGCAATGGATTTTATTCTTGGTATCACTGGTGGCACAAAACAAAATAATAAGAACCAGCAAGTTAGGTCTTTAATGCATTCAATTTAGACAAGTCGCTAGCTTGGGCACATTGGACATTTTTGGTTTTTGGAATATTATGCGTCTCAAAAATCACGGCATTCCTACAATGCGACATCAACTTTTGCTTAAAAGAAGTTATACAAACAGTAGTGTAAAGAGACAATTTTGGCAGAATCCTCAGATAACACTATCTGTTTATATTTTTGATACACTATTTTTTTCTTTGCCCATGAAGGAAAAGCTTTTAACCAATAGGGAGTCAAAACAGGCCAAAAAGAATCGTCTCCAACCACTATAAAAAAAAACTGAAATATATTTTACAATTTTGCCGTCGACACTCCAATTTCGTTTTACTTTTCCAATTTTTTATTAGCCATCATTCGCAAGCAAGTCAATTTTAAGTTGTTTTCGTGTTGTATCCGAACGAATCATGTTTATGTCAAATACAATATTGGCGCCAACAATGACGGCGAAGTGAAACGTCAAGTTGCACGATTACAATCGGATATACAATGTTGTACAGTATAATCGGAATTTTACGTATCGCTGATGAGTTTTTACGGTTGGATTGATTCTCAGCAGGAGGGTAGATATTATACATATAATACTTAGGATTTCAACAAACTCAGAACCCATTTTAGGTAGAAGCCTACGCCTAGAAATAGGGCTCAATATTGATCTAAACTATTATAAAATTATAGAAAAACCTGATCTGTACATTGAAGATATTTATTTTTGTTTGGAAATACTTATGAATAGATTTTAATTACGTCTTCTCTGTCTTTCGTTTGGTCGTGCAGATCCTGAGGTCATCGCTGTTGGTTACCTCAAAGCAAAAGCAAAGCCTCGGTTGGCAAAGCCTCGGGCAAAATCTAGTTACCTAACTATAAAGTTCATATACAGTCTCATAGAGAACCACCTTCTTATTTAAGAATGCAACCGATTCCATTGAATATAACAGGTACTTAAATGTCAATTTCGATTTTAAATAAAATAAAATCAATATAAGTACATAATTAAATCTATCACCAGGCCGAAGTACAAGAACAATATTAGAATCGTACTACCTAAACGTCATTCTGCACTGTTTCCGTTTAATTATAGAGTTATAGGGGTCATATAGGGAACCGACAAAAGTTTATACCAGTATGTAACTAATTGCTTAAATCTATTTAATAAAATATGCTATTTCTTATTCACACAAACTGTAAAATAAAAGTACAATATTCGAAGTAAAGTACCTACATAACGTACATAAATACTGGAGTACATTTTCAGAGAAAACCAAAAACGGCTATACCTACTCGACTTGGCATGAATAAAATAGCACCACCTACCTATTTATTATTCAATTTCAAATATCGACACGTTGACAAACCCCAAATAAATTCCCTTTCATGTCGTTAAGGCAACAGGAGAGCAATGGGAAATCATATTAGTCTAAGGCGGTCCCACTTGAAATTCATTAAAACCTGTTCTTAGTCAAATGCAATAATTTATTTAAGCAACAAAAATCCCCAAAAGTAATATTCATTGAAGCGTATTTAACGCTAAAGCGGAGATGTAGACTAGTGATTGGGGAATTCGATATATTTTTTATGTCAAGCAAGAATCAGAACGACAGACTGACGTCATATAGATATTGCATTTCTTTAACATTTATATAAAGTTACAAATATTGTGAAAACTAAATTCGACCTTCGACAGAACTAAAAAATCTCATTATTTCAAGAAAACTTAACATTTTAATAAACTCAGGATCTAATATAGCTATTTATATGTATTTATAGACACGTTGTAAAAATACTTATTTTTAAGAAGACTGCGTTCTAGAAAACAATATTAATATAATTGTAATCAGAAAATATTACACATTATTGCGTTTAAATCGAAAATTAAAATAGAAAAATATCGTAAGAAATTACCAGACATCGATATAATGCCCAACCCGTTGGCTCATCACTAAAAGCCAAGGCACACAGGAACGTATTATCATATAAATAATTCAGCATATCTTTCTCCGCATTATGTCATTTACGGCGTTACCTTTTAGACGAGTATTTACACAAAAGAAGAGAGAATCAAAAATGATAATTACATGCAAATCTGGGGATCGTTTGAGGGCACTCTCCTCTCAAATGTCTGCCTCTGTTTGATGTTCAGGAAGATTCTTTTTAGATACCTATTTAAAACGGTTGAAAGAAGTAATGACAAGCTTGAATGGGCGTATTAGCTGCCTTTAATATTTATGCACTGTTAATGCAGTGCAAATAATCCTTAGTGCTTTGTTTCTGGAACGCCATTTTGTTTTGTATCTACTGTGACCAAATTAATCAGAAGAATTATGTCAGGAACCGCTGGAAGCACTGAAGGGAAGTTTGTCGTGAGTGTTTGATATTTTGTGAGAAAATGAATGAAAGTCAGATAAGAGTTGAGTCCTGTATACTAAATTTTTAAGTAGATATTGTCTAAATTTAGTTTCTTTTTACATTTTATTTTTCACCTTGTACGGACGGCTACAAGTCAAGCTATACAAAACTAGTATAGGCAGGCCTTGAATTGTGCAGAAAAACTTTACAATGGAAGATCAATCTAAACTGGTTTTATATAGCTTGATGTGTAGCCGTGTGTACATATTTTTTTTATCAATACAAAGCTTTGGATGATACTGTACTGTAATATTGTATTTGTTACCTACACAGTAGTTATATATGAATAAATAAAAGGTATCTTATTTTAGATAAATCTATTCTTCCATCGTATCGGCATGCATCACACTTTGACAGTTCATGCCACTTATGAATGTTAAAAAATGTCATATTGTTTCCTGTTGCCAGAAATTGTTATACCTACCTATTTTATTTTTCGTTCAGCCCCATATCCCCTTCTTTGCCTAGTGGATTGGGTCTATGAATCTAGACATGGTGCGTTGAATAATGATTGAGGTATACATTATTATTAATGGAACCCTCCATTTTCTTTTTATTTTTTATTTTTGATACTGGATTTGTATAGCTTGATGTGTAGCCGTGCGTACCATATAATTGTGTTTAGGTTTTTTAGAGTTACTTTGAGTCTCGACTCAAATAGGTAAAAAATAAAAAAGTAATGATAAAACTAAAAAATATTTAACTTAAGTATTTTAAATCATGTGTCTCACGTCTGAACCTAATTCAATATTACCTACCTAAAAAAGCTTTCATTAGTATTTTAAAAGAAAACAAAAATGTAACCAAAATAGCAACATTACACATTCAAACACTGTTGCGTGCAAGATTCCCGGCCATTCAAGCGCATCTCTGTCCAAAAACAAACTAAAAAATTTCTCGTTGACATCATGTATTCCTTGTACGAACGGTCTTCGTTAGACCCAACCCATACCTGCGCTGCATATGTTACTATGCAGCAAAGTTTTCAAACTAAAATCCCATTCGCATTGTTTATTCGCTACAGGTTGACGTACCAGGACTACAAATCGAATTCCCTTTGATTCTTGGATACGACTCTTCGAGAAAAACAAAGAAAACCAATAAGAGTGGAAGATTAAACACGTAGCTATGTATTTTTGCGAAAAGTTTTTGAGGATTCATTTAAATATTTAACCCCGAATTGTTTGGTTGAAGTTCTGGATATTTACGGTAGAAAGCTTGAATGAAAGCAATCACGTCTTTGATGCCAAAAGTGTGTTGATGCAAACTCTCTTTAACTGTGATGATTCCACGCAATATGGAGAAGCCATTGCCAAAAATACAAAAACTCCCAGAGTTTCAAGTTTGGATTTTATATTTTCCGATGTTGTATTATTTCCAGTACATAATTATATAACGTAGGAAAATAAAATCCATGTGGGAATCTTGTCCAAAGTGGGCATGATACATGGGACAAAATGGAAAAAAGGGTACCCACTGGACGAGAATTAACATACCATCACGCCTGTATTCCCCGAAGGGTTAGGCAGAGGTGTACTTAATGTACAGCCACAGTTCGCCGGTATGTTTGGGTCCCATGTAATAGGGGGCGAGCCTATTGCCATTCACCGGGCACAAATCCAGACTCCGAGCTGCTACTGAGAATTTCATAAAAAAACTCAATAACACTTTGCTCGACCTGGGGATCGAACCCAAGACCTCTAGCGTAGCAGTCGCGATTGGGACCACTAGACCAACGAGGCAGTCGAGGCAGGCAGGACGAGAATTGCTTAGTCGATTATTATGCCTTAACTAAGTAACATCTATATCACCCAAATTAACATCACTAATCTTATATTTTACTCGAATCATGCCAAAAAGCCCTATAAATAACTGCAAACGTCCCCATAAATACATATTAAGGAGAGATCAAGACAAAGGAGATAATATAAGGTTAAGATTCAACCCTTCTCCTTAACTAATGTATTTCATTATAATAATTGCTCCAACCACAAGAGTGACCTCTCGGGCGATGAGTCGCAGTTCGTTGGGAGAATAATTAATATTCCTATTATTAGGATTGCGTGTTAAATAATTGAATCGCTTTTAATTATGATTGAAAAGCAAATTTGTTTTATGGCAATTGATTGTTTTATTTTATTTGCTTTAATTTTGCAGTTAAAGTATTTGTTCTTGACTTCTACAATCAAAGCATAATTAACGACTGCAACGTTATTATTATAATGATTTAGGTGGTTTAAAAGGCTTTTTGTAATATGCCAAATTAGAACTTATTTTTAAGAAGTTTAATCTTATATACTCAATAATAAATATTTACGGTATCACACAAAAAGAAATGACGTTATTCGTATTAAAAAAAACTAACTTACTTAGAATCCACACAACGTTTTTTCATAAAATGCAATTATATTACTCAAATTTTAAGTATGTTGTTAAAAATAATGTTGCTCTTAGTTAGTGTTTCCTCGGCGTTTCGCCCTGAACGGTACTAGTAGCGCCATCTCTTGTCATTATTTTGAACCATAATTTTGTTATCTTTACGAATTAATATTATAGAGAAAAGATTTCTTTGTTTGTAATCGATAACCTCTAAGACTACTGAACCAATTTTAACAATTCTTTCACGTATAATAACGTAGGCTATTTGTTATCCTGCGGGATAACCGGAATCTTATTATATGGGTGAAACCGCAGGCAACTTATAGTTGCAATCATATAAATTGCTGGATAGAGTATCCTAATCTATAACTAGCTACAGAAGATGTTTTTAGTTTCACGTAGTAAAACAATATGAATTCACGTTAATACGAATACATATATCTAACATAATAACATTAATCTTAGAAGTTAAATTAAAATGCGATCTCACTAACAAATTGCTGATAGAACAAACTAATTTAATACAAGTTTCTAGTGTTTTTGCAACACCATAAATCGATGATTTAATGTCTCAATAAATACTAAATGCGAAACATAAAGCTTTGAAGCTAGACAAATAGTTTATTGTAGTAGCTCTTAACATATTTATAGGCCTATTTTTATTCTAACATATCGTGTTTAATGGACATAGTTCTTGTTACATTGAGCAGATTTTGGAGTATAATCAGGGTCGTTCTGAACCTCAATAACTGTTTAATAGTCACAAGTTTTGTTGTTTCTGTTAAGCTAGTTGCCCTGAAATACTTAGTAAGTGGACACATATTAAAAATAGTCCATAATATAAAATATTGTATCATCCTATCATCAACCCATATATTGTCCCACTGCTGGGCACGGATCGCTTCTTACAATGAGAGGGATTGGGCTGTAGTCCACCACGCTAGCCTACTGCGGGTTGGCAGACTTCACACGCCGTCAAGAACATCTCTCAGGCATGCAGGTTTCCTCACGATGTTTTCCTTCACCGTTTAAGCGCGTGATAATTAAGTATTAATACGCTCATGACTTTCGAAGAGTCAGAGGTGCCTTGGATTCGAACTTGAGATCTTTGACATGGCAGTCCTATGGTCATATCACAAGGCTATCACTGCTAAAAAAATAAATTATAATATTGTAAGTATAAGAAAAGTTTCATAGTTACGGTATGAATAATCATGCCAATATCATAATAATAATTAGCTGGGGTGACATTTTTATTTCTGTAAAACCCCAGAATAAATAAAGATATTTTTTTTAAAGAATTAACGCACATAAATGTGTGACTGGGGACTTGGTTGCGCTATTTATATTTCGGGAGTTGTCTCTTATGTAAAAATTACGAAGGCAGAGTCTAGATTTCCACTTGCTTCGAGCCAGGCACACTACTTTCACATCATTTACATTCAATAACCTCCTCATGCATGATCGTCGGTTATTATTATAGTCTGGCGCTCCAGAGCAGTTAGCCTATAAGTAAATAATTCGTAAAATCAACTTAATCCAAAAATCAAACACAACGGAATGTTTACCGTACAATTTTAATAACCAGTCTAGACCAACATTTAGAGAAAGCGATTTCAGCTTCGCCAATTTCAAGTTTTCCACTTAAACAGCAAGCATAACCAACATTGGAATCGGAAAACTGTTTTATTGGCGGTTTGTCCGACTCCGTTCACTCAGCATTCATTCACTCATTCCCCTTGTTTAGACTCAATCACATTCGACATAGTAAAAGAGAAAATAAAAACTATAATGAACCAAGTTGATCTTGCAAATATTTTCTCGTCTGGAAACTGGCGGAATAATGATCAAGAACTTGTGCCAACTCCGTGAAACTTTTCTCTGTATTCGAATTCGCTGTAACGGCTAATTTTTATGTTAAGGTTTTACTATTATTTGTACTTTTACTGCATCGAAAATTTTATAACTCTGTCGGTGTAATGAGTTGTCTTGATATTGAAAAGCCCAAACTAAGGCAGTTCAGTGCTGATTATTTTTATTAATATTGGAAGTAAAGAAATGTCTACAGACAAAATTCCCATGTTTAAAAACATATCAATATATTAATCTATATAAATAAATCAATCCCTTTAATTCTAATAATCAATAGGACTAGGCTATTATTTAACTTGAACCCTCCTTTAGTTCCGAAATGTTTCAAGGTATTATGAAATGAAAAAAACATTATTAATTGGTTTACAGGTTTTTGTTATCAACTAGTGCTTGTAGCCTCCGTTTAAGCTAAAAAAGGGGCTGTGTTACATTAGTCCGCTCTTCCAAATTTATATTATCATTAAGACAAACCTTTTATACAACTAAGGAAAATTACATATGAATCAATATTATTAATATATGGATTTATTTATTGGGATAGTTATTGAACTATCCCTTAAAATACATCATGTGGCGCAAACGGGCCCAGCATGCAAACTTCTTTACAACGCAATATTGACTTAAGTTTGTTGTCTTGTTGCCATCAATCTGCTCAAATGGCCGGCGAATTACAAAGTTGGGTCCCTCGCAAAGCCCAAGAGGTCACTTCCTCTTATAGTTAATTATAATAATTGGTAAAAGGGTCCACCACGTGCGCTATATTGAATAGCCACTTTGTGTGCTCCAACAAACTGTCAGGAAAATTTATGTTTAAATAAATACATATTTGTACGCGTGTGTGTTTAGTATATTGTTACACGACAGATGTTTGGGGGAGGCGTCCTTTTTTATGTTCGGTCAAGCACTACTTTTAAGAACTCATTGAATTCGCGAAATGATAATAATCACTGGTCAGTTGTGTAATTAGTATTTGATTTTTTTTTATTATTACTAGTACTAGGCAAGTATATTTGTATAGCTTGTATTTGTTGAGTTTTTAATTTATTTAAAATTTAGTTTAAGAAAAATTATGATCAGATTGTTCAATGTCACGCAAATTATTAAAAAACTTGCAGAACAATGGACTTATCTCGATTTACCTTGCGATATATCATGTAGTGAAGTGAAAGAAAATCGGTGAAGGATAATATTGTGAGCATTATCAAATATTTTTAACAAGATCTAAGTTAAAATATCCCAAACACTTTAAAAGCTTACAAATTTCCCATTTCCTACGTAAGTACAATGAGGGGCTCAATTGACGCATAAACTAATTACCTGTTCTAGATAGCATGAGAGAGACCCTTCATTTATATTGCGTAACTTAATTACTCACACTGACAGACAAGCACCATACTACCTAGCACACAATCCAGTATAACTCGACCCTTGTAAACAGCACTATTCATCCCCCTTACACGAGCTTAACAAAACATCTCGCTGGCATGGAGCTCATTAATACTGGTCGGCTTATCGCGTATTACTGATATACATATATTTGAAAATGTAGATTAGCTATTGCCTCTTATAATACAACGGAGAGGAAAGTCAATTATTTGGGCATAGTTCAAATACGTAGTATGTTAGTTGAAGAGCATTTGTGAAACTAATAAATTCGCGAAATTGCCAATATGATGGCGTCTTTGACGAGAAATCGAATTTTCAATGGTTTTAGTCGTTCGAAATTGGATGAACTGATGTTAATATTGGAACAATGGCATTTAACTTATCCTATTTAAGAAAGGTAAATAAGCACTTAACATTTAAAAAGCTGGGATGTCTTTTTACCGTGGGAAAAGTCCAGGTGTGTCGGAGTCGTCTAAAACCCCCACTGGCGTTCCTTTTTTTATTTTATTTAGTTTTACCCTTTTTCTGTGTTAAAATCTAATTCAACTCATGCTCTCATACACCACAATAAATTATAGAACTGTAGTGTACCACAAACTCGTACTATGAAAAACCAGAACATACGCTGTAGCGTATGTTCTGGTTTTTCATAGTACGAGGACTGGCTAACAAACTACACAAAGGTAAAAACACCGCTGGGAAAGCTCAGTACGTCTAAGATTAATTAAATAATTGTCCAATGATTGAACCTGATGTTGATAAAAATGATCTTGTAGGCATAGAATAAGGGTTCAGAAGGTCTGCCAGCCGAAGGGGACCCCTTCAGCCCCTATTGTGTTGACATATTTTTGTACGAAATACCTCCGTCAAATTTTTACGCTGCACTAATTAGCTAGGTAATAAGATCAGTCCTTGTTCTTATCTAAACACCAAAGTGTTGCCCACGAAAAGAGACTTTGATTGCCATTTTTTTAAACGAATAAATAATAATAAAAAAATAAAAAAAGGTTTATTGCAGAAACTTGTACAACTTTTACAGTGAATGTTACATAGAGACCTCCTTTTAAGTAAAATATATACCTGTGCTAGGAGGCCCCGCTCTTCAATAACAAAACAAAGTGGTACAAAGTGGTGTACTTACGAAAATATTATATAAAAATAAGAAATTTAAAGAATTATAAAATTCAAAAAAAGAAAAACTTAAAAGTACCTTCTAAAAGTGTGTGTGTGTGTGCGTTTGTGCATGTGTGTGTGGGTGTATGTGTGTGCGTATATACTAATAATCCACTGATATTAGTAATAATAATAATATAAATAATAGTAGTCTATAGGAATAGAATAATAGTCTATATCCTTCCCCAATTTTTATAGTAATTTGTGCTGCGGTTTAGGCGTAAAAGGTAGCAGACAAACAGAATTAGTTTCGCATTTAAAATTAAAGCATAAATATGGATAATCTCTATGGTATATTTTCACAGTTCGGTCTCCAAAGCCAGTCAACACATCAGTAACTTTAAACTTGGCCACAATTCACGAACAATAACAGTTGCAAACAAAACTTCTTATGATATACAGCCCACAGTTTCATTTAAAATAGAAAACTTTAAAATATCCCTATTTTCCTACAATATGTTTATATTTTGCCGGTAAACTTTTAATGTATGCCCGTTTCGCCAGTGAATGGGGAGATGCAGTGGTGGGGGAAGGGGGAGAAACTTGCTCCGTCGATTCCAGAAGCTTGAAGAACTAATTTAACTGCGTCCCCTAACTGCCACTTCAATAAATTCTAAACTAGATATATTTTATATATTTTCTACGGAGTTTCAATCTTTTGAAATTTACAACGACCTTAGGCAAAAAAAAATCTAACATTGAATTCAACTAAAGTTTTGGCAAAAAGCAGCTCATTAAAAAATAAAGTACAAAAATTTGATTTAAGAAGATACTGCTTACATTTAATTTAATATTATCAGATTGACAAGAAGTTTTCGAGACGCAGAGATAGGTACTTGTATGTACGTTTCAATTGACCTTCCTATAGCGTTAAAGCGACAATTTTTAAGTAGATTATTTTTTTAGGTACCTATATCAGTAAATTTTATAATTATCAATATTAAATAAACAAATCAACATAAAAGTAATGAAGCTTAACTTCGTGCTGAAGTCACTCAACTCAAAACGCGTGTAGATCCTTAGTTATGGGGTAGGATCCTCTTGCCATAAACCAAGTACAAATCAAAACTATGGGTTTCAACCGAAAATCCCCGTAACACGTCTATCTTGCGTATCAAACCCAAGACCTAACGCTCAACAGTCATGATTACGACCACTGGAGTGGATAAGGGAGTATGCTGAAAATAAGGGTAATGTAATACCAAATAGCCTGCCATAAACACTCACTCAGAGAGATAATATCTAGAAATTTTCATAGCCATTTCGCAAAATGATATCTGCAGTCCTTGTCAAAGTAGTTCTCTTAATTAGACGGCCGACTTCGCGCCATGCATGTTAACGACTGACATTTGCATTCGGATCTCCCGGTTTATGCTATAGGGTTTGGTTCCACTACGCAAGCCGAGGAAACGGGAAAAGGTACGTTATGTTTGTTAAAAGTTGGTATATTTTACACTTTGTTAGATCGTTTAGGAATCTGCAAAATAGCCTCAATAATTTGGCAAAGCAAGCTACGTAAAGACAAATTGGTCAAAAGCTATGAATTGATTTATCACTTTATGAAAACAATGTCGTGCTACAGTGAGCTTTCTAACTTGCATAGTTTACTTAACTTTTTCTGTTCACTTTGCTGTTAAAATTTGTTACTTAATGCAATCATCCACAGACATAATTTGGTTAATATTTTTCAGTCCAGAATAAATCGTGTATAAATGCTTGACTAAATCTGGAAAAAAGGTTTATGAATTTTATAAACCTCTTTTTTCTTCCAGATTCAATTTTAAACAACGCCAAAATCACATATCTTCTTTTTGAATGCCGAACGAACATTCGTCGTCTTGAAACGTCAACATGAAAGGCAACGGGCGGCAAAGCCGGGGCAACTGTCAAAATCACCACGTGATCATTACACCGGGGAATGAGTCGGAAAATGAACGCTCACGGATAATTGGCGTCCCGGAATGAATTTGTGATTCTGTAATGTGATATTTTGATGAGGTGCGGATGACGTTGACTGTACGAATACAGCGTGTATTGTTTTGGTTCAGTAAGTTGTTAAGTACATTGCGTCAGTATAAGCTGGTAAGCTATGGAACTTGGCTTTGTAATTGCCGGAGAAAGTCTATTGGGCATGACAATGATTTGAACGCAAACACCCACCTTCTCTAGCTAGGCCTTTAAGGCAAAAACAACATTTTGAACATTTTTGGACTCATTTTTGCAGACCAAATTTTACATCTCGAAGAGTATTTAAACGCTAAGTTTTAGTTGTAACAAAAAGTTTCTATTCACAAACCAAATTTTTACCGAATACCTACCTCCTTAGATATAAAATTCAAAATCCTTTCATGATATTGAAGCCAGACCTAAGTACTGTTTAATAAAATCACAAGAACGTGCGCGATAAAGGCAGGGATCCATTATCAAGGTTATGAGGTTCTAAAGCTATTGCTTACAAGCATTCCTATATCCGAGCTATTCAAGCAGCGCAAAATTGTAATAGCGCTATTTAAAGTAAACTGTTATAAGCGGTGTCTGGAACGTGTGCCCCATGCTTTATGATTAAGGTAAACGCACCAGTTATTAACAATTTATGTCCTTTAAGATTTTTCTTAATTAATAGCCTCTCAGCAGTAAATCAGTACGTAGTTTCAAATTTAATGGAGCAATTTAAAATTTTAAAGTTTGCCTTTAAATACTTTCTGAGTATAACCTAAGTTGTTTGAAACTTGTAGAATATAAAAAATATTCTTTATTTAACCTACCTTTGTTATACAGAAGAAAAATATCTAGCACGGTCGACCTACAAACATAAAAAAACATACCATCACGCCTGTATTCCCCGAAATTTGAGGCAGAGGCGTACTGATGAACACCCACAGAACGCCGGTTCTCATATAAAAGGGGCCAGCCTATTGCTATTAACCGGGCTTAAATCCAAACTCAAACCTGTGCTACTGAGAGTTTTATAGAAAATCTCAATAGCACTTTGCTCGACCTGGGAGTCGAACCCAGGACCTCTAGCCTAGCAATCACGCTTACGATCAATGAAGTATTTATTCATCATCCGAAAATTTCTATCCAAAAAATCCTGTACTCTGTGTTTATATATTTTAATTGTGAATGTTGCCGGACCCAGCTTCCTTAATTCGCCCATCAGTTCATTTTTTCCGCAGGAAAAATGTTGGAGATAAAAAGCGGAGAAGCAATTAAGTATATCGTTTTCATATCTAAAGAGACTACAAAGGTCGGATACCTATATCTTTAATACAGAATCCAAATGTTATTTTAAAAAAAATAGACACAGTTCCTTTTTCAAACAGGGCCAATAAGCATTTTCACCCTATCGCCTACTTATAATATTTTTGTTTATACTCGGTAGATGGCAGTGAAATTGCAGAATATTCCCGAGGGATATTAACTCGGCTTCCTAGCCACGTGAAGCAAGTACCTACGTTCCTGTTTATCGAAATATTGTAGACTTCATGCTATTACCGTACTATTTACGTTTTGTTTACATTATCAAACTTTGCTTCTCGGTCTCAAAGGATGCAGAATATTTTGTGAATATCGGTTCGCTAAGTTGTTGAATGTAGGAAAATAGTTTCCTTTGTCGCTTACGAAAAACAATTTTCTTGTATTGATAATACTTAGTGATCTTTATAGATTATTAAGTGTGAATAACTCAATATTTTGTGCGGATTTTTTCAAATATGGTAAGGAGTGATAGTTTAGTGGACAGAATTTGGACCTGCCGTGCAGAATGGTCAAAGTTTGTGTTTTAGGCTATGAAGCTGATGTACCTATCTCTATTTTTTAAATTGTGAGTTTTCTCCGTGATGGCTGGCAGACTTCACAAGCTGTCAAGAAAATCTCTAAGGCATGCAAATTTCGATTTCACGATGTATTGCCTCATCGTCTAAACAAATAATACTTAATAAATCAATTACTCATACGCGCAATGATTGCCAAAATATCAAAGTTGAGTACTGTGGGTGGCGTCAAATTCCAGATCTTGGACTATCACTACCATTTTCTTCTTGCTTATACAGGATAATTTTTTAACCAGTGCGCAAAAAAATGTTGGTGGTTCAATATCAGTAATAGAACACATTTCAATGATTTATTCAAAACTTTTTTTTTAATTTGATCCGGCTTAAAATCAGCAAAATATGGTCGTAATAATAACAATAGGCGCGCGCAGCGGACCATGGCTACAGCGGGGGTGAACCCGGGGGGCGCGGTGGCGGGGTGGCGCCTGCGCACGTCAGGGGTGGCCGCCCGCTAGTCCGCTCCGAGCACGCGCTGCCGTGACGTTGCGTCTAACGCTTTCCCGCGCAAGCCCCGCGCCGCCGCCGCGCGTGTTTCGTACTTGTACCTACCGGTCACGATGTAATCGTGTTTTATGGTGCCGGTGTACGGAGTGCATTTAAAATATCCTAAAAATTCTAATTTAGGGAGCGAGCCTATTGCCATTCACCGGGCACAAATCCAGACTCCGAGCTGCTGATGAGAATTTCATAGAAAAACCCATAACACTTTGGTCGACCTGGGGATCGAACCCACGACCTCTAGCGCAGCAGTCGCCATTGGGACCACTAGACTAACGAGTTAGTCCGTAAAGTAAATCAAGTTGGTACCTAAGTCAGTCAGTAAAATAAATTAAATTATTATTATTCAATGGTCATTACGTGAATAATCATGATCCACGTGTAAGATATACTTATCAGTATAAATACGACTGCGTGAGTAATTATTTTATTTATTTGTTTGTTTGTAATAAAAATGCAATAGATACCATAGGAAGACGCGAAGTTTTTCTAACAGGCAATGTTTCTGTCCGGGTACGTTTTAACGATGCACGATCTGCCTCATCAGTCTATTGATTCTAAACGCCACTACTACACAATATATACTAAGTTCTGGGTTTTTCTACAAAAATCTCAGTAGCAGCTCGGAGAATGTTTGTCCGGTTAATGGCAATAGGCTCGCCCTCTTCTACATGGGACCTAAACATACCGGCGAACTGTGGGCGTACATTACGTACCTACTCCTGTACCTAACCCTTTGGGGAATACAGGCGTGAGGGAATGTTATGTTACATTGTCGCGTAAATACGTGCCTTTCCTCTTAGTAATATCCTTATCTTATTTTCATCAGCCCAGCACAAGCCTTTTATCGGAACTCTTCGCGACGACGTGTCCGAATATTTGAAGTTCGCAATCATTATTTGTAGCCATTTATGTTCTTTTTTGTAATTGCATGATAAAATTACTATTTAAATATCGATGATTTTTACATGTGAAATGGTATCGGACACATCTCTAATCCAAACTCTGAGCTGTTACTGAAATTTTCAGAGAAAACGCAATAACAATTTGTTTAACTAGATTTTGTCGTTTTGGTAGGTAACACCATTACAGATAACATCCATTTGGTTTCGTTCCGTTCCTTACCAAATAACCTTCTGTATAATATCTCTAAATAATTACTCAACTCGGGAATACGTATTTTATATTAAGAACAGCAGGAGAAGGGTTGATTATGCACATGCCTGCCGAAAGTATAATAAAAAGGCTTTTGTAAGCCTGCCTTTCAGCATACGAACCTCTGAAATGCTCTTTATTCGTCAAGAGACGTACGAATAATAGCGTCGAAAACACGCAAGCCTGCAGGTACAGATACTCTCATAAACAATGCGCGTTTTGATAATATAACGCTTTGATGAGGGTTTCGAATAAAAGGTAAGAGCTTCCGTACAATTGATGATGTGAGTATTTTTGAAATTATACACCATCACACTAATGTGTATTTAGGTAGGTACACCTACATTTTGACTGTATGGTTTGGACTCATGTAAAAAGGGCGAGCCTATTACCGTTTTTTTTTTAGCAAGAAGCTTACCAGCTATGTGTGTCATACATTACTAGTAATCTTGTTAACCCCTCGTACTAAGCTAAATGCTTGTATTACGAGTGGGTTCACGTCGGTAGTGCAATGGGCGGATTTCGAACCGGCAACCTCATGATCGCAAGTCCGACGCACTAGCCATTAGGCTAGTGCCGCTTTAACTGGAACCACAAATCGTAACTCTGCTACCCAGAATTTCATAGATCTATAAACCCAATAACACTTTGCTCGTCCTTTTTGTATAGTACGGTAAATACTCATGGATCATCTGCCACCTTGGGAAGCAGCTGGTTATGTCGGACTCGTGCCGACTGCACTTGCCTTTGCTCGACCTGGGAATCGAACCCAGAAATTCTAGCGTAGCAGTCGCACTTAGGACGTCGACTAATGAGGATTCTTCAAGTCTTTAATTCTGATATTTGTTTCGTTTGTAAAAACATCCCGTTTGATCGATTGATAAAAAATTTCACCGTAAATAGGTGAATTTTATTGAATAGACATTAGATTTTTTTCTGTTCAAAATCGTTACTCATGGCTTTTATATATTTTTCTATGGATATATACTTGCTCCAATACTTATTATTATCTTCATCAACATCTTAAGACCCATGGGATGAAATGGCTGAGGGCAAAACATACTTACCATATCTAAGGTAGATAAGGCCTAACTTCAAACATAGTTCCACCATATTGCTTATAGTTACAACTCCGTAATAATCTTTAGAATGCAAACTCTTCATCCCTTCCGAAGTTGGAAGGTACCAATCAAAGAGGTTTATGATATTACAGTCGAATTTACATCGTAAACACTAACTGCTATCAAAATTCCCCAATAGTTCCTCTTAAAGGATTACCTTTTGTAAACTAAAATGGGACGCAATCATCATCTTGTGGACCAGGATTACATGAGGGCATAGGATTATTAACCAGGGCTGTCAACAGAAGTTTTAAACCTTTTTAGACAGCTTGAATAAATTCTTTTGAATTAGGTACTCTTGTTTTTTTTTCTATATTAATTTCACTTACTGACTGTTTGTAAATTATCTATAGAGCATAGAAATATATAATACTATAGGAATACTTTATTTAATAAGGGTTTTATTTAATGAAAACATAAATGAAAGACTAATTTTCTAAAGCTTTTATTATATTGAAAAGTTATTTCAATTTAATGAAAAAATACTTTATTTGTAGAGCTTGCCAATTCTCAGAGTCCAATTCTAGTGAGACAGCCCTGAGTCCAACTATGTCTTACTATGCAATAGACGACTCGCCCGCGGCTAAACATCCCTTTGGTCCTGTACAAATATTCCATATAATCATTCGCTTTTAATTATTATTGGTAGTGGCCAAGTTTTGTTTGATGTATTGATTAAAATCGTGTTTGTTGCCAAGTGCCATCGTGGTGGGTCGTGTCAATAGAGCTCCCGTGGGGCCCCATGTCGATTTCGAGTATTGTGTAGGGTGAAATCGAAATCCAATGAGAAAGTTTAGAGGAGTAATTATTTGTGGTTTTAATTTGAAGCGGCAATGAGTACAATATTTGTCACTTGCTCGTTGATTACTTTTCAATAAGAATATCTGGAATACTCTCTTTTAAAAGCTATAAACTTTTTTTTGTCTATTGAACATAACATACATACTATCACGCCTGTTTTCCCCGAAGGGTTAAGCAGAGGTGTATTAATGTACACCCACATTTCGCCGGTATGTTTAGGTCCCATGTAATAGGGGGCGAGTCTATTGCCTTTATCCGGGCACAAATCCAGAACCCGACTCTCTCTTATGAACACGTACCTACTTAAAATGATAGATTGGAAATTTATATAACACCCAGCCTTTCAATTATAAAAGCAGCATAAAATAATTTCAAACAAATAAAACAAAGGATATTATCACCTCCTAAAATCGATTCTAGAAACAACAACAAACGATGCTATCAACACTGTATCATGCTTCAGTAATAAATACGTTCTATCGCCCATATCACTGAAAATTTCATAAACGGAACGTAAACACATTGAAGCGAACACTGTCGCAAACTAAACGACTGCACTTTACGAGGGCATAAACATAAAAACCTCATCGGGAAAAAAATGAAAATATACCTAATGTTGCGTACATGTGTTGGAATAAAAGTTTTTTCCCATCTAGTGGGGTACATTGCATTGTATTTCCCTATAGAAGTCATAAACATGATGGTTAGCGGGCAGCGTCTGTCCCACCCCCCTCTTGTCTGCCCCCTCGCCGGGCTTTACCGTCTAAAGTTCAATTTTATTTCAGTCTTTAGCGCCAGTCTATGCGAGAGAAAAATGTTGCGCTTCCCTGTCCATTAACCGGTTTAAATTAGAGTTTAAATTTTTAAAATGAATTTATCTTTGAAGGGAATCTGTCTTTGATAAAAAATGAAGAAGGTACTGTGCATTAGAAAATGGCGTTTTGGGGTTTTTTTTTAAATAACTACCTTTCTAATGAATCAATAATTATCTAACAATTAAAGATCATTAATATTTTCATCAGTTTTTACAACTACCTAGGTAGGCTTTTTATAGTGCGCACATATCCCAGGTAAGGAGACAATTAATAAAACATCACGAAATTCGGAAATTGTTAGTACAAATACTGTACACACAGGATATAGAAATTATAACAAAAACAAAATCTTAGAAGGTTTTACCTAACCGATACTACCTATGTATGTCTACTAATGTATAGTAGTGCATTTATATTTGTTACAGATAGAGGTTCTGAGCTAATAAGCTATAGTCCACCACGCAAGCCTACTGGGGTTTTACAGATTTCACATGCCGTCTTTAAAATCTTTTAGGCATGTATGTCAGAGGTGCCTCCCAATTCGAACTTGGCAGTCCAATGATAAGGTCATATTACTAGGCTATCGCTGCCACTAACGCTTCCTGTAAGGCAACATCGTTCGACATTGAACTACCTGTAAAGGCAGTCGTGTTGGTTGAAAGACATAGTAATGTCTCCAATAGATGGTGCTGACGTTGCCTCAAGACGTAGAATGTGGAAGAGAAATTCGACATCACAGGCAGTGGTCTCGGTCTTAGTTGGCAAAGCGTCTGGTGTACTTAACCAGAGAGACGCAGGTTCAAACCCTGCCTGAGATCGAATTTTTCTTTCACTAGAAATTTTCTTTAATTAACGTATAACTTTTAAATTTATTTTTGCTAATTACTGCTTTCTGTATTATGTTTATTTGAAACAACAAAATAAGCGGATTATTTAAATTTAAAGCGAAGATACACAGCCTGCCATCGTAAGCTTTAACATCGAATAACGCAATAAAAACAAATGCACAAGAGAATTTTCCACAAAATTAGCTACGCTTTGAAAAATGTATTCTAATAAAAACCATTTCCCTGTAAATAAAGGCAATTTTTAATAATAATTACGTTATGCTGCCGTTTGAAGCAACAATGTCTATCAGTTGCGTGCCGTTAAGGGTATCAAGAGGCTTGGGCGGAAGCCGCGGGAGCAAATAAAGTTATGCTCAAAACGCACGGTAATGAGAGTTCATTGGATTATGGGGCTTATGTAAGCCCCAATAATAATAACCCAAAAATGCACGTGGTCCGTGCGGTATTAAATAACTGACTCAATAATGTCTAATTTGGTCGGAACGGACCCGCGTGAATTCTTGCCCCGGGGTAAGGGTTTTGCGGTTCTATGTTTACGGTTATTTTCATTACGCTAAACGCTCTGTCTCTTGTGTTTATTTTTAAACATAATTCCGTTTCGGGTTTACGAGACCAAGTGGGTTTTCTAAGTTATGTGTAGGGAAGCACAATAAGAGTTACGGTCTTGTCTTTTTTTAATTGCGTACAGGTTATCCGATATAAGTCGTGAAAAGCGAGGTCATTACGGTTCTTGCCTTTTATAAAAAATAATTACAATTAACTTTTGACAACCGAGTGTAAACCGCCTTAAATAATAATGTGTGCCTTTAATTTATTTGGATCTTTTGTTTTTGCCACCGACTAACTTCTGAAACTGTTTTAGACATACCTAACACTATTTTTAAAGTAAAAATTAACAGCAGGTAGGGTACTTCACACCTCTACACCGTCAAAATAGCTAGGAGCAACAGGCGAAAAGTTTCAAACAATTGATTTGATTTAGTTTGTTACTGTGTTATCGATTAAATGAAAAACTAGTCAAAATAAGTTTACAAAATAATGACGTCTTATAATTTTACACTACAACAACAATAGGTGATGTTCAAGAAACACCTATTTGTACTTGTTCAGTCTTTCCGACGCAATTTAAAAGAAAAATAGACGATGAAATGGACTGAACGATCATTTATTTATAAAACTATAGTCGGGGGTGTCGCCTAGACATGTACCAACCGAGCACGCTTTCAAATGTAATCCAGTGACAGTGTAGTGATTTTATTGTAGTAAAAATAGAAGTTTCATTAAATAACAGTTCTGTACATCTTTGTGAAAGTTAGATTTAAGTAACATAACATTAGATACAGTGTTCTTACTCAAGCTTAAGTCAGCGGATTTTTTTTTTCTGTTAAAAATATCTTAGTTCTTTGTAACACTAGTGGTACAAACAAATATCTAAATAAAACTTATTTTCTTATTTTCTTAAGCCACTCAGTCAGATCTTCGGATTCCCTCACCTAGTTTTAAGGCATTTATTATGGGTCTATGTCCAGCTATTATTTATTTACTACAATGTAAAAATATTTAACAAGCAATATAACAATAATAAGACGATAGGTAGGTACGGTACCATGTTATATCAGTTAAGATATGGAAAAAAACTTTCATATTGCCAGTGTAAGTAGGTACTTCTTAAAGTGCCAATGAAAAAAAAAATGTGTAGACCTATTAATGCCAAAAATTCAGCAACGTGAACCTATGATAGGTTAAAGTATATATTCATTCATATGTATTCATTTCATTTGGGTAGCGTGCTGCAGATTGCACATCACTAGTTCGCGCAGGTGTCGTATCGGAACAATTTAGAGTTGTTCGTCCTGAGCCGGCGACGCAATAATGCACCATGCTCCATTTACACTCGTAGCAATTTGTTTTAGATTTCACATGCATTTTTACTATCGTCGCATAGTGCATAGGTATCTTTTACACTCCACTAGAGCACTTTAAAAACGATTTGGCTCTGTAATTTTTTATCAAAAAATGCCAAAACGGCTGGCGCGGGTTCTTATTTTAAAATTGCGCGGGAATTTCGACAATAAAATAAATTAACAGTTGTCACAGACTGAGTGCGGCAAGAAGATATTTAAAAAAAATAAAAATGTAATCGTGGAGTGAACTTCTTTTGGGCCAGTTCAATTAGAGATTTTGAATAGTTTTTTTTTTAGTTATTTTGAAAGGTCAATAATTCCATTCCATTTTTTACTCGAGCATTATGATAATTTTATAGGAGATAAATTTGCTGTACGTACAAAAAACCACAGACTATGTACTAAATAATTTACACGTACATGCTCGTGCCATTTACCAAAACCATTCACTTTCCAAACATAACAAACCGACCAATGCAATTCAAAATACAGCATTAATATAGAAAAAGATTCGGATCCACGTCGTTGCTTTATATCTTTTGTTACCGTTTTGTAAAATTTCACCCCATAACATTATGTTGATAGCGGCAATAAAGCTTGAAATATTTACGAATATCCTAACAAACGAGGCGGGTTGTGAAAAATAGTCGGTGCCGTGCCGGATTGACCGTGCCAGAATAAAGATTAGTCAGGAACCGCGAACATTTCTCAAACGACAACAATTTGTTGCAAGCTTATCGTTTTGTAAGAATTTGTTTTATAGAATATCACACTGTCTAACATAAATAAAAACAATTGCTTTCATTGCTTGATTTTCCTATGATTTTCAAAAGGTTTCAGTGTATTTAAAAAACTAAAATCTTAACGCTTCATTCAATAACATAATAAGACAATAAAAAAATATACTATATATAGGTACTTGATACTAAAAAGGTATGAAGAAACCATACTTATCATCTGAATATTATAAGGTCGAAGCTGGAATAAAATAGAGTGTGTATGGTAGAAATAGCGATTCACTCAATAAGTACTTAATATCTTTATTGCACTCCATAATCATGTAAGATATATTATGATATGATATCACAAAAGGTATATTAGGCAGCCCTGCAGGGCACGATAGTTTAAAAGAGGTCTTAACTAATAAGGTCAAAACAAGAAAAAAAACTTTAAGAAATTAAAGCATGTTCCATAACATACTTAGCTCCTTCATGTAATTAGAAGTCATCGTCCCCGTGCTATTATCGCTTTTCTTTTGTATTTCTAAGTTCAACTGTTGTTGTATATCTATAAGAACAAAAAAAAAACATTTAAAAAATCGCTACAAATATAGATTTATACATAACCCCAATAACAAACTATCGCACCCATGAGTACCAGCGCCGCATCATCGGCGGTCCCCACTTCATTAACAATGGATTTGACGGGCGTGGCGTGAGTCCCTCTCATCTCAGATTATATCGGTTCTAAATCCCTGACGTAACGGGCGACCACTTGGAGCGCCTCGCTGATGCTCCTTTTGCAATTTGTCTAGGATACACACGGATTAACAGTTTTAAAATCATACTTGATACTTCGTTTTTAGTTTTTTTCACCAAGAAGACCAAGAAGCGGCGTTAGCGTAATGGCTAGGGCTTCGGATGAGTTGCTAGTTCGAAACCCACCCATTGCACTATTGACGTGAAACTACTCGTAATACAAGCATTTAGCTTAGTATAAGGGGTTAACAAGAGTCAGGGTAATGTGCACATTTCTAGGAAGCCTTAAAAAAAAAAGTAGTGGTAAATTTCCTATAATTGCTTCAAGCATTTTGGGGTGTACCTATGTATGTAGTCTTCAGAACCAGGATTTTGGATGTATACTTACTCCGTTAAATAAAAAAAAAGATCAAAGCAGTCAATCAACAATGTTATGATAGACTATTTTAACGGCGTTTCGAAAATAAATTGCGAGAAAATATTCCTTTCGCGTTGTTTCTATCGATGGAGATTGACGGAGGCAAGAGGTCCCTCCTCTAGCCTCAGTCACAAGAAGATCTTGGCCATAAGACCTGCTTTCAAATTAAATAATATTGCAAAATTACTAATTATTCAACAGCTCGCATTTCTATGTGTTCGTATGTCACGAATGGTCAGTTGCAATAAAGGCGAGTTAACATCAGCCCTTAATTAGGCCGGACTGTGCTCTCACACACCCAATTAAAATACATATTTTGTAGTTACACTAATTGGCGAATTTCCCTTTTCATATCTTTGTATAAAAAGACAAATTCCTAGTATACAGGTAATTATTTTAATTTTAATAATCATGCTACTCAATTTAGGCTAGCGATTCAGATACATACCAATAAGTTGAAACTACTCGTAAGTTGGTATGGACTTAAATGACTTAAAATTACAATATAATGACTTAAACTTTTTTGTATGTATGCATGTAACACAAAAATAACTAAACCGATTTTAAAAAAATATTTCACCATTAGAAAGCTGCATCTTCACTGAGTGACATAGGCTATAATAAATGTTAAAAAAAATAGGGATCCCTAATAAAAATGTAATAATAGAACCCAAGGTGTAAAAGCGCGGGCGAAGCTGCGGGCGAAAGCTAGTAATAAATAAATCGTGTAAAATTATAGTAATATAAATTTCCATTAAGATATTTTCATGTATTGTAGGGGCATTTACAAACCCACATGACACCTAGACTTGCACTGATAGACCAGGAACAACTATCGTCTACAGCCTGCGGTGCGTAAGTGCGGGGGTCGAACCCACGACCTGTCAAAATGTCAGTGAGCTGTCAAAATATAGGGCAAGCTTTTTGCCATCTACGAGTAGTTCCTAAGATCCTATAGTTATTTAGTTTTTACAAATAGCTAAGTTTCGGAAACCCAGATCAAAACGTCAATACCGCAAGTAACATCTAATCAAAGAGTTAAGAATATAATACAATAGTAGCTAGTTAGCCAGTCAGAGAATTAGTAAGCCAGAATTTATTATAATTTTGTTATTTTTTAAAAGGAAAATGAACGCCAGTGCCCTTGGGACCAGAGGACACATATACTGGGCACAAAATACACCGAGACTTGAAACAAATATCTGTAGATCCCACAAGGATTTGCCTCTAGTGAGAATTGAACCCACGACACTTGACCCAACGGCTGTGGCGAGGTGACCACCTTAACCGCTACGCCAAACATACGGTTATTTGCAATGCAATTGCAGCAAATTGAGATAATCTAAAATAGCTGACCGCTGTATAAGTTTCAACGTGACAAAAGCAATCATCTTTGATCATATATTCACAGTACCTTTGTTAGTTAACAAGTAAATCAAGATACTGCGCTTACCTTTCCTAATTCATGCGGAGTCACGCTGTCTCTCCGACCCGATACGATTTCCCAGTGGACCGACTCGACAAGATGAAGATATCTAATTACAAATTCGATGTATCCAATAAATATTCCAATCGCATCAGATTAACATATCCAACCGGTATTATTACAATCGAATCGGTATTTGACTCGAAACAAAATTGTTATTTTATCTGATTGCATCGAAAACAATCGTTGTTGTCAAACAAAGCAGAAAGAAAATCAAACAAGATAGTATGCAGACGACATCAAAGACTACAAAGTAGACTCAATTACAATTTCGAATTGATAGTTCCAGAACCCTTATTAGGTATACCACGAAATAAGGCAATTTCGCGGACAAAAGGCTGCCCCTCATTGTACGATGGACGCTGTCGGCGATTCAAAAGTTTCCAGTTGACGGAGATGGGGCCACCCTAGCTGTCCGAATTTATTGAATTTCATCCAAAGAAGGATGACCACACGTTATTGTTCCCTCGGAACATTGATTAGGGTGAACTGTAGCAGGTATATCGGATATGTTTATGATTTAATGATGTTGGGGCTGTGTTACAAGAATGGTGTCCATATTTTATCTAATTGAAACTATGATGGGCTACTGCCCATCATAGTAATATTAATTATGACAATAGTTGAGGTTAACACGTGTTATGCTGTGAGATCTTTCCTTGCATATAACTCTGTCACATCGCAGTAATTTTTCGAATTTAGATTATTCATTTTATTTTCTTGTGACTGATGGGTTTTTTCCCAGTCTTGAGGCATTTCAATAACTAGGTATTTTATTTTCTTTAACATATCATAAGACCTTTGAAAAAATAAACAAACAATATTCCACAAACAGATTTTCAGTATTACTTCATATTTCCACTGTTATTTACGATCTTCTCATGTTAAGTAAAACATTAAATCACGATGTTCCACAAGTTCCACAAGTAAAAGCAACTAGACAAACACAAAGCGAACTTCACATAAACATGACAGTATCTAAGCTTACAAGCTTTTCTGCTAGGTAAGGTTTTAAAATAAATAACAACAATTTTGATTCTACACACAATTTGGAGTAAGATGACGTAAAGGTTGACCCAGGGACAAACAACATTAGGTAAGATTAGGTAGGTATATACAAAACAGAAAAGTTTTACATAAATAAAACTTACATAAAAAAAAAACTTTTCACTTTTCATCATCATCATCATCATGTCAGCCTGTTGCCGTCCACTGCTCAACATAGGCCTCTCCCAAAGAGCGCCAACCATCCCGGTCATGGGCAGCTCGCATCCATCCGCTGCCAGCCACTTTCTTTAAATCGTCGGTCCACTTAACTTTTCATACTGGCAAGTTATGAACGGACTTTTAAAATAGGAAGTTTCTCAATTCGGTCTTTATTTTGTATGTATGTAACGCGGTATTTTTGCAGTTTGTGAAGTATTTCACTTTTCTTTTATTGACAGTTCCGAAATGATCCAGGCTTAATTTGGCTGGATATAGCCTGGATCATTTCGGAACTGTAAAATCGCTTAAACTATTTATTGTTTATTAAAACTATAATAATACTTTGTGTTAGTAATCCATTTCCTGTTACATAAAAAAGATGTTACAAATCAACTGCAGTTAATATTATTGCTTGCTTAAATGTCATGACAATGCCCAAAGCGTACCTACTCAACGATAAAAAAAAAGATAAGGTATAATAATCAACTATATCTCGTCCTGTCCTGCAAATTCGGGGTACATCAATAATTGGTCACCGATAACAAAATCATAACTACTACCGTTAACACTGTCCGTGTCCATAGGGCGTAGCGTCGCCTCGCAACGCGGGACAATTTGTCCCAAACCGAGGGAGCTTTTCAATAATAATTCCCCGATAAATTCTGCCGGCGACCGCGTCTTACTCGAGATATAGTGGACGTTAGCTATTAATTATTACATTGCCTTTTCGACTGCATACGTCGAATAGTTCCTTTATTGAGTCGCCGTTGTTATTTAGTTGTTATTTAGTGTTGTGTTTTGATTCTGTAATAAACCGTGGTAAGGTATTTTGGGAAGGGAAATGATAATGATTAATAGCTTATATTATTATGAAATATTTATCTAAATTACTTATAGCTTGATATTCAGAATTTTCTGTAGTTTTTTAATACACCCCTTGGGAAAAAAGCATACGACGTATACACCTCATAAAGTTTAAACGACTCAAACCATCTCACTCAACCATGATTAAAACATAAGCCATTAGCATAGACCGTAACATATTAAAGCCATAAAAAGTATTAGTAATTATAGTTTTTTCTGCCACTTTGTATCCGAATGATTACAACAAACGAGGGGTTGAAATATAAAAATCAAAGCCACATAACCGTCGCAAGATTACAAGCAGATAACCGTGTATTACCATAGTTGAGCAATATTATAAGTTCATCCACCTCCGGGCAGTCTAGTGCAATTCGTTACTGTAATGTGAGCAATCAGTCGTTGAGCCAGCGACATTACTCAGTCCACGTTATAATCTCCGATGCGGTATAATAGCGATTTGCTAGCTTGTTTATTGTTATTACAATAGAAATAGCTTTTTTTTGTGGCAATCGTCAAGGAAGAAATGGATTGACGCGATCAATTTCATCGGAGTTATGGCTCACCGTTGCTCGGTGGTGTGTCTATCTGTAAATTATACTCACCTAAACAGATAAATATTTTGTTGCGTAACAAAGGGAATATTTTACCTGCTGTTAAAAACTTTTTTATATTTCCTTCCAGCTGTTGAACGTGAGGTCCGGTGTTTAATTTCTAGGTCGAGTAGCAGTCGAGTTCTTCAATTGAAAATTCTTAGAAGAAGCTTGAAGATTGGATTCCTGAGCGATAGGGTTACTCATATTACATACATAGATACCATCACGCCAGTTTTCATCGACGGGTTAGGCAGAGGTGTACATAATGTGCACCCACATTTCACTCGTACGTTTAGGTCCCATGTAGTAGGGGGCGAGCCTAGTGCCATTTCAGGGCACTCATCCAAACTCGAGGGACCTCTAGCATAGCAGTCGCGCTTGGGACCACTAGACTAATGAGTCAGTAATGAAGTACTCATATTACATGGGACCTAAACATACAGACAAACTGTGGACACACCTCTGCCTAATCCTTCGGCATAACTTGATGGTATAACTAAGTTTAACCAATTATAACATCAATTAAAGATACCATAATAATCCAATTTACTCTCCAAAACTTCATACAATACTCTACCTATAAGTTGAAAACTGCTTAATTCGCGACTCGTCCTCCCAATATATCGGAGAGGCAAACTAAGGGAAAATTGTAAAATTGCGATCGTTACTCATATAGTACTGCACAGTGCACACGAGGACCTTATTAAAGTTTAAAGGTCCCTCCCATTATTCATGAGCAGGATACGGTCTCAGTTGATTCCCCACACTTAATAGTAGCTATAAATTCAGTGAACTTTATTGGCTATTAAAATAAGTAATGAAATAGTTTCGTGTTTAGCATTGCATTTTGAAAACGTGACAATTAAATAACATACACTCTCGCCTTTTTCGCATAAGGGTAGGTAACTTTGACTTGTAAGAGTGTCTATAAAGAATGTATTTACAGAAATAAATATATTTATAATTTACAAAACGCCATTTGCCACTCTTCTTGCATGCTTTTTTTGCTTCGACTACATTCATACATCTGATCTTTTTGCAGGATCTCACCAATAATTTAAAGTGGCGGTAGCCTAATGGCTAGGGCGTCGGACTTGCGATCATGTAGTTATGGGTTCAAAATCCAACCATTACACTACCGAGGTGAACCCATTCGTAACGCTAGCATTTAGCTTAGCCCAAGGGGCTAACAAGAATTCTAGGAATGTGCAACCGCCATTGCTAGTAAACTTAAAAAAAAGTCTATGTATGTTTTCTTAGGTCGTCCATTCCAGGCAGCTCCATTAAAACTGACTCTAGAAATCCCTTTCATTAGATGTTTTGCGTTTGTTTGTCAAGCTCCATATTGTATTGCTGGGGAATAGTAAATATAATATGAAAAATGATTACAATAATAATAATATATCATTCGCTCTTGACAAAACAAGGTTCTTTATTTATGAGTGCGTTTTTCATTATGAGTGCATGATATTGATATCATGAAGACAGACCCAGTGTAAGTTTGTGTCTCGTTTTCTACGGTTGAATGCATGAATGAATAGCTGAGGCAGCCCGAAGGATCTGTTAAAAGATGAAGTCAGTCCCAATAAACTCGTTGTTACGGCTTGATATGACATGAGAAAAATATCAAACAACAAAGTTAAACAGTTTGCAATAATACCTACTTTGTTTGAGATGGATTCTAAACTACCAACTCACGCTCAGCTCCGACGTGGTATTAAGGCAGTTCTTAAATTAAACTTATTTCAAAAACAAAATACGGGAGATTTTTTAACAGCGTAGATGTCAGGTAAATAAAAATAATAAAATATTGTCATTGTCAGACGTTATATAAAACACAGTACCTAAGTATATATTTCACTTCCATTAAGTGACAAGATCTGAAGGCAGACAGTCGCTCACAGAAATAACGGGCTCATTAAATATGAAGAAATCTTACTCGACAAAAATATTCAAGTACCCTCTTACGGAGATACAACTAATTTGCAACTTTATTTACTGTATAAGTGTACTTCTGTGTAATACCTCCCCAGTCTTTGGTACGGACTATTTTAATTAGTACAATGTGTATACTTATCGTTCGTTGAAGCTCAAAATAAGTGCCTTACGGTACGAGCCACTTAAGTTCATAGTCGAGTGTTCTTTGTTTACATTTTGTTCAACTGTAATTTTGTACTCGTGAAAAATGTAAATAAATGCTGTAGCCGGTGTGTTTATTATGGAAAAAACTAATTTCGACTCTATAACGAGAAACTGTTTGCTGTTAGTAATACATAGTTACTTAGGATTACTTACTCTGTATCTATATGTTAATTTAGTTCTTATTAGGCTGAGACTGCTGTTCTTTTTTAGCAAATAAAGATTGATTATTGTAAAGTGTATGTTTCTAATGTCAAAATACACCAATTAACATTTTGTCTTTTTGTCTGTATATTTATATTTTTTTTTTAAATGGCTGGGACCTTTGATGGTACTGTCCCTGAAAGATATCTTACTCCCTAAGGAGTAACTTAGGCTATTTTAACATCACGCTATGACCCCTTTTGGTAGGAAATGAATTAAGAATTAAAAAAAAATTAAAGAAATAGATACTACCTAATACTTGAAATCTGTTTTTTATTGAATATAGGTAAATGTTTAATCTCGTCCATCCTGGTCTTCACAGTTGTAGGTATCAATAAACCCTTTAATTAAATTCAAATTCAAACTGAAATCGTAATCAAATGCGTCGTAATTAAATCAAACATGAATTCGGAAACCGCGCACAATCCTTTGACTTCACGGCACTCGACTTTCGAGATCCGGATTTCCATCAAATTAAACACCATCTTCGCAAAACTATTTATAAAGATTCCGTGGTAAGGGGAGATCTGTTCAGGATGTGAAATTTGACGTGTGAGGCCTTTACCGGTTCAAATAAAGCGTTGAAGAGAGGCCATTGTGTTGGGTTGAAAGGTGGAACATATCTATCTCATAACCATCGTGACGCCTTATACCTTGTGATTTCTTCATTTCGTTGGAAAAAAGGGTGGTATACAGAGCTGTGAATACCTCTCCAACGTTTTGTAGTTAGTAAGTATGGTAACATGAATGTTTATGAATAAAGTTTAGTGTGTTTACGAAGTGATAGTCTAGTGAAATAACTAATGGATTGCCAACTCTATACAAATCTTGAGTTCGATTCTAAAACCACTGACTTTTATATAAACCACCCCTGTATTATATAAAAATGTAAAACTTCTTACTTAAATGCTGAAGGAACATCGTGAGGAAATATGTATTCTTGCTTTTAATACATGCTTGAGGGCTTTGCCTGGCTGACTGGGTATGAAGATTTCAAACCCGCAATTAGTTAAAGTAAATTTCTTAATTCTAAGCCCTCTAATTCTGGAGGAAAACCTTAACTAGCGGCAGCATCTAACAAGATAACTATATACTGTAGATAATATTGTAACCTAACTTGATTCAAATTAAAGTAGGTATTAACAACTTTAAAGACATATTTATTAAAGATATGAACACGTACCTCATTGCGTGTGAATAAGAATACAAGCATGAACCTCTATACGATACGACCCACATGTATTATACGACTTATATGAAATGGCCCTCAAAAATTGGATCCAGCTGCCCCTATTTCATCTATTCTTTAAGATATACAGGAGGAAGGGGAGATCAAGATATACCAGTCGTTTTTGAAGATGATCGCAAAGCGTGTAAGTTCGCATTTATAAAGATTCGGAACGCATTCCGCAAATGAACACAATTTAAAGACGAATGCGTTTTTGGATTCTCAATTTGAATGAGCGAAGGCGCTCGATTCGACCGTAATGACGTCATATTTCGTCGTGCCCGTGTTTGGGGAATAGGCACAAAAGGATGCCATCTACATTTAAATGCTGATAAAAGATTGTTTACTACTGACAACATTTTTATGCGATTACTTCGTTCATCTAGACACAATGGACGTGACAATATTTTTACATGAATGTGGAACCTGAAGTAAATAATTCCAGCATTATATGTATATAAACAAGTCAATTCTCTCAAAACAACTCAGACGTTACTCTTTTTTGAGACGTTAAGAAGACTGTGTCCTTTCTTAGGAAGCAATCTCACTTTTTATTCTTTTTACTGAAATCTTTTCAGCAGCTTAGGCGTAAAAGGGATAAACAGAATAACTTTTGTATTAATAATATAATTGAGATATTAGTCTGGCGTATACATAAGAGTTGTTATAATTAATGACTTCTAAATCGCAAGTGATGTAGAATACATGTAGTATGTAACTTATCCACTTCTCCCTGCTTATAATGTAAATTAATTCCACCAATAACAAATACCACTTTAAATGCTCATCAAATTGCAATATTTCGTTCTGCAAACAACCTGAGGGAATTGCAAAGCCGTAGAAAGCCATACTCGTGCCGCATTAGCATGGAGTATGACATACACTCAACGGATTAATCCATATTAGGCATGCATCAAAGACTTCCAAACGGAGTACCCCTGTGATTTGAACAATAGGAATTATGGTAGTCGCTACGCTGGAGAGCTCCTTGACCTATTTATTAAGTATCGAATCATAGAGCTATTGTCATTCGAAATGAAACTGAACTGTAATACATTTAGCTATGGTTTCAAATAGATATTATAAGCGTGGTTGAAATTGTTAATATATAGGTGCTGTCTCGATTTTGTCATTTTTTTTAAAATAAAGAACAAAAGCAGTGGGCGCGACTAGGCGTCAAAGTGTTCCTCGGCATCGCTGTTGTCTGGTATCGTTTTCGGAAGGCTGGTAGCATTGCCCTGTTGAATGGCAACGGCTTCTTTTTTGTTAGAAAGTCATTATCATAATGTGGCAACATCAAATAAACTATGGAACTTTAAGCTCTATAGAATATTGTGTCTTGTCTGTGGCCCTTCCCTTTTGAAATAAAGTCCGTGATGGTCGTCTGTATTTTTCATAAGATCCATGTCGTTTTATTTATAACGCCCTGTTCTAAATTTTTTTATAATTTTGAGTAATTTATCCATCATGACATCTTTATTCCCATAGATTATCCTAAAACATCATATTTCTTGAGTCTTTGTAAGTATATCATCGTCTTTATCCAAAACTTTTCGAAAACTATGATGCAATCGGCTTTCAGTCTTATTAATACTTACTTTAATTTTTGAATATAAAGATCAATTGTTAGAAAGGCTTTTTTATTTATTTGTCGACTTTCTAATATCATTAAGTACATGAAACAGTAATTTAGCAAGCAATAAACTATTACTTTAAACCCATCACGATTCTACCCTAAAAATCCGGTATCACCTATAAAATAATAAAGTTATAAAATAATTTTATTAAATATTCACGAAATACAAAATATGAGCTATAATTTTTTTATTGTTTTTTTCTTTTATAAAGTGATACATTTCTCTTTGGGCTGTTACTTGTTCATTGAGTATTTTCAAGATGACACGTCGAGGAGTCGCTATAGGAATTTTTCTAGTGTTTTTTTACATACCTGCTATAGCAGGTATTGATTTAAGTTCTGCATGTAAGTGTTGTAGTCTTATACAAATTATTTAACTAATGATTAAATTGGTTAGGAATAATGGAGGGAGTGGTGGATAGAAACGGTGTAGATTAGTGGATAAAAACATTGTAGACTGGTGGACAAAAAAGCTGTAGACTTGTGGATAGAAACGCTGTAGATTGATAGATAAAACGTTGTAGACTGGTGGATAGAAACGCTTTTGCCGCACGTATATCATTAGGTTCGACTAGGTTTTGTTAGATTTGGTGATGGTTAAACCGACCGATCATGGCATCGCCGCGACTAATCACTTCTGACTTCTTAATAACATAATTTAATGGACAAGTAAAAATTATAAAATATATTCACTTGCTTTGCTAGCTTTTCAAAGCATTAATTTATATCTTTCACAATTGCATAAATTATTATTTATTTCAATTATAAAAGCTATATAAATTAATGATACAAGGGTCACTTAGGTCGGTCACATATAGTCAATACATTATTTCAGTGGCAGTATCGGCTGGCGCTAATTTCGGTCAAGTGCGTAATGGCCTTAAAACCATAGCAACTGCTTTCCCTGTGTCTTGTGAGTCAGTTTTATCTGTATAACTATATATAATGTAAAGTTATTATAGTGAAGGAATAAAATTAAAAAAAGAAAGCGAAACTGCGTCGTCAGGTTAATTTTGGCCTAGCGGGTGGCACTCGCGTTGGCTTATTTCTTCAAAGTGTCTTGTATATCTAACCAGAAGACGCAGGTTGGAATCCTACCCGCTAAAATAACTTTATAATCATAGCATGGAAAATGCGTAAAATACAAAAAGATAAATATAATGTATATAAATACAGATAATCACTTTAGGTATTTGTTTTCTTTCAGTGTCTGGCGCTAGCGCAGGTTCTTACGGTGGTACGCATTTATTTGTTATAATTTCGGGTCGGGTTGGCATTGGCGTTTCCGAAACCAGATCTAATATATTGAATAATGTATTATATTCTCCAATTATAATTTCCAATATATATCATCGTAACCTCCAAAGCGGCGGTAGACTAATGTCTAGGGCGTCGGACTTGCGATCATGTGGTTGCCGGTTCGAAACCCACCCAACGTGAGCCCACTTGTAACACAAGCATTTAGCTTAGCACGAGGGGTAAACAAGAATACTAGGTAGTTTACTAGTAGATAATGTGCGATCTACATTGCTAGTAGATTTTCAAATAAAACTATTGCACACGAATTGCAATGACATAACTGCGCAACAAACATCTCCTAATAAAATTCAACATAATACAATAAAGAAAAAAAGCAATGCTAATAACCAAACTAAAAGTTTACCCACATATCTAACTACTGCATTACAATGCATGCGTTCCATCAGCCGGGACTGGTCGACTCAAAACCGCTTTTTAAAATTAATAGTGTAATATTTAATTAAAATACGTTCTGTATAAAACCTTTTCTGCATTGCAGTTTTTTGAAGAAAATTAAGAGTTTAAAGAAACTGTTCATTTTTTACATGACAATCGACAGGTGAATTCTGTTCTCTGTTCTATTTGTAAAAGCTTTGGAACATAATTGCATTACATCAAATGATTGCTTTGTAACATGTTGCATTACGTTCTCAGTCGCCAGTTCTTACAACTTACGTTGAATCATTTCCCAACAACCTTTTCTCGAGTCTGTTCCCTCAGCCTCGGTTGTCATACAAATATATTTATGTTAAATAAATAAGACAGAGAATAGTGATGCCACAAAACAGAATTAAGTTGTATCTGTAAGTCTCTACTTCGGAAACTTTAAAAATTAGATTTGAGGTAAAAAAAATACCCAAATCTGGAGAAAAGGTCTTTTTCCAAACATACATGCATTTATCATCCTGCTGTGCTCATTAAAAATTTTTTTCTTCAGTTGGCAAGAGCGGCAGAGGAGGTCATTCGGGTCATTCGTTTTCTAAAGCAGGTATGTCTTAGTATCTTGTTCCTACCAATAATAATAATAAAAATTATAATATAATGCAGATTTCTAGTATTATATAAAATATAGGGAAAGCCTAAAGAAAAGTTGAAGCGATTGTATGAAAGACGGTATGGTACGGAAGGAACTCAGTGATGATATAAAAGCTGATCGTGATATATAGAAAAATAGACGTACTGTAGCGAACACAAGTAAATTGAGATGTGGGTAGGTTATGATGACGGAAAAACATATTATCCTCACGCCCCAAAATTTTAAGCAGAGATTTAGAATAGAACAGAATAGAATATTCTTTATTGTACACCACAAATGAAAGCCAAGTAAGCCAAGTACAAATCATTAATAATAAAATGGTACAATGGGCGGTCTTATCGCTAAAAGCGATCTCTTACAGACAACCTTTCGATGGACTAGAGAGAAAGATAAGTGTGAACCGGTAATACAACCTACAATAGTAGCGAACCGGGGAGCTGGCGAGCCAGTTACCAATACTCGGACACAAATTCGAACTCCAAACTGTTAGTTACTGAGACTTTTCTAAAGAAAAAACGCACGACCACGGCTACTATAGCTGCGCTTGCGACTACTAAACTAGTCAAAAGAACACATACTTTTACAAATACCAAGACGGCTCTTAACTCCTAACTGCTTAATTTATATTTATCTATTCAAAATATAATATAAACAAGCTGTTACCCGCAAATCTGCGGATACAAAAGGTAGCCTGTGTATTTCTCCGATGTGCAATCTATCTCTATACAAAAATGTATCTAAATTGTTAATGCAGTAGTAACTGTTGCATTATTTATTATTGCATGGAAAATTTACAGCTAAATAACAGCAGCTTGGCACAGGCTTAGCGTTCTGCCGTTCGGCCATATGCCACAGATACAGAACAAATTATAACGATATTATTATTATTATACCAGATACGGTGACCAGAATTGGGTTAATGACGTTTACTGGAAGAGTATATTTATAATAATCAATAGGCGATTACGGCGGCTGATGATGATGATGATGTTGAAAAGCGTTGACAATGGCCATGTAGCGACATCTAGCGCACAACATAGAAACTAAGCCGAAGCAAATCCTGAATCGCGCAAGCGAAGTTTACCTCGCGACCGGTCCGCCAAGTAAATTACTTGCCTGTAGCCCGATTCACGTAATTAAAACCGTAGCGATGTCGCAGCGACTTAATCGTTGAAACAGTTCTCCAGTGTTATGTAAATACAGTGAAATCTACGTTTTAGAATCATTCTCGCCCAACGAACATGTGTGAATACCGTTCAAAGATTTTTCAGTAGGACGACTTCTAAATCGGTCCGATCAACGGATGTGAATAGGAAAACTATTTCAACGATTAAGTCGCTGTGACATCGCTACGGTACTAATGACGTGAATCGGGGTACTGGTCGACGGATTCTCCCTTTGACGTTGGAGAGGCAACACACCTTTGCCTCTCTACAGCCATAACACAGTAAGAGACTATTTTGATGATATTCTTATTATGTTTTTATAGCAAGTCTTTCAAGTGGAGGAGGAAATAGTGCAGGTCAAGCACAAGCACAAGCAGCCAACCAGCAAGGTAATATTACTATTGTGACTTTTATGTCCACAAGTGTCAAGTACCAAATTATAGTATCGATAATATACGACCAGAGAATTCTCGTTAAATAAAGAAAGCTATATACATACAAGCATTATTAATAGTACTAAGGCTCTGGCTTTTATGATTTGAATTTAATGAAATATGTATTTAAATAAGAAAAGTGAAAAGCAGTATCTACTACATCAGGTTTAAATACTACCTCCATAGTATTTTACACCAAGGAAATACCTGAATTTAGGAATATTAAGAAGCTTCAACATCTCGCATGTGTCCACCTAATCTATACCCGACTACAACTCTTTGTTTAAAATGTTTAAGAGTGCGTCTTCCCTAGAAGGTATTTTACTCTAATACTTAGAGTAAAATATACCTCAATAATCTAAGGCAACGGCTACATAACAATGGTGGTGCCTCAGGTTCCTCAGGAACTCTTTTGCCTGATATGATAGATACCGTTTAAGCAAGGTATTCTTATATCTTGATAATTTTAAATACAGGTCTGATAAAAGATTCTATGCATTTTACCCCAGGAAACGGCTACGGTGGCGGTGCATCAAATGCTCAAGCTGCAGCTGCTACCCAAACAGGTATGATCTACGCTTCGATGGATTTGCAGTTAAAATTTCTAAAAATAGTATTAGGTTCCGCCTAGAGTATTTTAATTAAGGTTTTTTACTCGGTTGAAAAAGTGAAATACCTACCGTTTGACTGACTCATTAGTCTAATGGTCCTAAGCACGACTGCTACGCTAGAGGTCCTGGGTTCGATCCCCAGGTCGAGCGAAGTGTTATTGGGTTTTTTTATGAAATTCTCAGTAGCAGCTCGGAGTCTGGATTTTTGCCCGGTTAATGGCAATAGGCTCGCCTCCTATTACATGGGACCTAAACATACCGGCGAAATGTGGGTGCATATTAGTACACCTCTGCCTAACCCTTCGGGGAATACAGGCGTGATGGTATGTATGTATGTATTAAATATTCCTTACAATTCCAGGGCCTTACAACTGGGCATTCAAATTTTTCCAGTATGGTGTTAAGAAGGCTATTGGTACTGTCTCTCACACGACGCATATTAGGAAGATAGAATATTGTTAAATAATATTACCGTGTCACAATGTTGAATTATACTTATCATTCACATGTAATTTTATAATTGTTTTTACTTTTTTTATTTACCAGTACCTAATTTATTGTGTTATAACTGTTTGTTTGTGATAAAACTGTTATAAGGCGTCGTTTAAAGGGATTCTATGCATTTTACCCCAGGTAATGGATACGGCTACGGTGGCGGTGCATCAAATGCTGCAGCTGCTACCCAATCAGGTATGATCTACTCTTCGATAGATTTGCAGTGTAACTTACTAATAATAGCATAAGTGTCCGCCTAGAATACTTTGATTAATTCAGGTATTTTACTCGGTTGAAAAAGTGAACACCTACCTATTAAAAAAAAAATTACGTACTAGTAGGTATATACAAATATATTATAGTCTTAACTTTCGGATTTTCCTGGTAATTTAAGAAATGGTATTTCTGGGTGCTTTATTTCAGAATTCAAGTAGTAGTCTACAATTGCTTTTTACAATACAAAGTAAATATTTGTACTTATTTAAATCAAAATATTTACAAATCACACGCTTACTGCAATTGGCTTTACTTTTTTATTACTTAGTACTTAATTTTGCTTTTAAAATTTAATAACGAATATAAAAAATAATTATTTGTGCTATAAAGCATCGTTGAAAGGCATTCTATGCATTTTACCCCAGGCAATGGAAACGGCTATGGTGGCGGTGCATCAAATGCTCAAGCTGCAGCTACTTCCCAAGCAGGTATGTCCTACTTTTCGATGGATTTGCAATTAAACAAAAAAATATGTTTGAAATATGTTTATTATTCATATATTTTTTATTATTTACTAGTACCAAATTTTTCTTTAAAAAAATATAACGATTTCAAAAGAATATTATCTGTGTTCCAAGCCAGTGTTTAACGGATTCTATTTATTTTACCCCAGTTAATGGGAACGGCTACGGCGGCTACGGTGGATCAAATGGTCAAGCCGCAGCTAATACCCAAGCAGGTATGTCTTACTTTTCGATGGATTTGCAATTAAACATGTTAAATCGAGTATCATAACGTTATACATATATTTTTTCTTATTTACTAGTACCTAATTTTGCTTTTAAAATACATATATAACAATTTCCTACATACTCAAGCTGTAGCCCAAGCAAGTATGTCATACTCTTCGATAGATTCGCAGTTTAACTTGCTGAAAATATATCACAAAATTTGTGTTTATCAGTCATATTTAAATTTTGTTTTTGGTTTTACAATATATTTTATGAACTAGTACCTAATTAAGCTTTCATCTATATATATAAAAATCAATGCCACTTTTCGTTGTAATTTTATAACTCAAGAACGGGCTCACCTATCCAAACCAAATGTTTAGGCTTTGTTTGGACTATTTAGTAGATGGTTTATGTGAAGTTTGCGCAAAATCGGTCGAGCGGTTCTTCATTTATCACATTTTTTGTAACAAATTATTTCAATAAATGGCGGATCATTTTGTTAATGGGGATTTTGCTGTCAAATTGAAATGAACACGCGGGCAATGCCGTGGGCGGAAAGCTAGTACATTATAATAATACTAAAGACATTATGACTTAAGCAGGTATGCCCTACTCTTCGATAGATTATTTTTATCACTGATAGGCTTACGCTTGACCACAACTTGCCTGATGTTAAGCATCGAAGTGGTCTACGATGTAGCGCGATTCGCAATTTAACTTGCTAAGAAAAGTATCACAATGTTTAAATTTATGTTTACTGTTCATATTCAAGATTTCTATTGGTTTTACAATCTATTTAATTAAATGGTATCTAGTTTTTCTTTCATAAATTGCAATGATTATAAAAAACGTTATGACTTGTGTTGCAAGGCAGTTTAAAGGGATCCTATTTATTTTACCCCAGTAAATGGAAACGGCTATGGTGGCGGAGCATCAAATGCTCAAGCTGCAGCTGTTTCCCAAGCAGGTATGTCCTACTCCGCGATGGATTTGCAGTTAAACTTGCCAAATATATTATCACAACGTTTGAATTTGTGTTTGTCAATCATATTATTTTTTTCTATTGGTTTTACAATCTTTTTTATTACTATTACCTTATTTTGCTTTCATAAATTATAACAATTCCAAAAAATATGATTGTTGTTAGGCAGTGTTTAAAGGGATCCTATTTATTTTACCCCAGTTAATGGAAACGGCTACGGTGGCGGTGCATCAAATGCTCAAGCGGCAGCTACTTCACAAGCAGGTATAACATACTCTTCCATAGATTCGTAGCTTAACTTGCTTGAAATAGTAGGTATCTCAACGTTTGAATTCATGTTTATCACACTTAAGTAATAATTTATTGGTTTTACTTTTTTCATTTCATAAAGTGCAGTGATAGCCTAGTGATATGGCCATTGGACTGCCAAGTCAAAGGTCTCGAGTTCGAATCCAAGGCACGCACCTCTGACTTTTCGAAGTCATGTGCGTATTAATAATTAATTATCACGCGCTTAAACGGTGAAGGAAAACATCGTGAGGAAACCTGCACGCCTGAGAGATTTTCTTGAGGGCGTGTGAAGTCTGCCAACCCGCAGTAGGCTAGCGTGGTGGACTATAGCCTTATCCCTCTCGTTCTGAGAGGAGACCCGTGCCCAGCAGTGGGACAATGTAATGAGTTGATGATGACTTTTTTCATCATTTAATAGTACGGTATCTAATTTTGTTTTCATGAATTATAATAATGCTATTTATTTTACCCCAGTAAATGGAAATGGCTACGGTGGCTCATTCATATAGTGTCTCATTAGTCTAGTGGTCCGAAGCGCAATTACCACGCTAGAGGTCTTGGGTTCGATCCCCAAGTCGAGCAAAGCGTTATTGGGCTTTTCTATGAAATTCTCAATAGCAGCTCGGAGTCTAGTTTTGTGTCCGGTTAATAGCAATAGGCTCGCCCCCTATTATATTATATGACCTAACATACCAGCGAAATGTGGGTGTACATTAGTACACATCTTAGGTACCGAACCTAAACCTTTGGGGAATGCAGACCTGAGAAAGTGTTTGGTATAGGTACATATAATGTCTCTATTGGTTTTACTTTTTTTATTATTTACTAGTACCTTATTTTGCTTTAAAAAATGGGTGTTAATTATATAGACTTCTTTTTAATCGCATTTATTATTTGCCTCTTATAATCTACATTGCTTCTAAATTACTTACCTAATTGTCTGAATCAACATGCACCAAGTCCCGAGCCGTATTAAGTAGCCCACTTAAAACATCTAAGTCATATAATTTAACGTACGAACGTTACCTTACGAAATTGACGCTGCTTTTTTATATTGTGTTGACATAGTAAAGAAAATTAATAATAAAAATAAAAGACGCTCTATTAACTCGTTAACTATATATATATATAAAAAAAATAGGTAGCAGGTGCTAAAAAAACATTTATTGCTGCAATTATAATTTCCGTTAAAACATTATGACCATTCCAAAAACGTTCTGACTTGTGTGGCTAGACAGTGTTTTAAGGGATTCTATTTATTTTACTCCAGTTAATGGAAATGGCTACGGTGGCGGTGCATCAAATGCTCAAGCTGTAGCTAATACTCAAGCAGGTATGTCACACTCTTCGATACATTCGCAGTCGAACTTGCTAAAACTGGTATCACAACCTGCCAATTTATGTTTATCATTCAAGTTTAATTTTTCTATTGGTTTTGCAATATATTTTATTTACCTACCTAATTTTGCATTCGTATAACAATTCCAAAATAGTTATGAATTGTGTAGCAATGTTAAATCCCTTTAAACATAGGCACTGTTTCACTTTTTGATGGATTAAAAAACACCATTTCATCGGTGTTACTAATGTTATTGACTATATGACCATCTACAGAGCAACCTATACAGGTGATGTTGAGCTCACGAACCAGCTCCCTCATATATACAATATATTGAATAACATGGGAGAGCTCAGTCCCCCTTGGATAACTCCCCACTTAAATTTATGAAGTAAGTCTGGTGTCTGTAATATAAAATTTAACAATTGGTTTAACTTTTTATTATTTACTAGTTTTAACCTAGCTAATTTAGCTTTAAATAATTATGGCAATTCAAAAAAAAAATATGATTTATGTTGCTAGGATATGATTAAAGGGATTATATTTATTTAACCCCAGTTAATGGAAACGGCTACGGTGGCTACGGTGGCGGAGCAGCAAATGCTCAAGCTGCAGCTAATACCCAAGCAGGTATGTCCTATTCTATGATAGATTATTTGACAAACGCACGCACAACATTCATACATATCATAGGCAACCTACTACACATACAAACGCACGCACAACATTCATACATATCATAGGCAACCTACTACACATACAAACGCACGCACAACATTCATACATATCATAGGCAACCTACTACACATACAAACGCACGCACAACATTCATACATATCATAGGCAACCTACTACACATACACACGCACGCACAACATTCATACATATCATAGGCAACCTACTACACATACAAATGCACGCACAACATTCATACATATCATAGGCAACCTACTACACATACAAACGCACGCACAACATTCATACATATCATAGGCAACCTACTACACATACAAACGCACGCACAACATTCATACATATCATAGGCAACCTACTACACATACAAACGCACGCACAACATTCATACATATCATAGGCAACCTACTACACATACACACGCACGCACAACATTCATACATATCATAGGCAACCTACTACACATACAAATGCACGCACAACATTCATACATATCATAGGCAACCTACTACACATACAAACGCACGCACAACATTCATAAATATCATAGGCAACCTACTACACATACACACGCACGCACAACATTCATACATATCATAGGCAACCTACTACACATACAAACGCACGCACAACATTCATACATATCATAGGCAACCTACTACACATACAAACGAACGCACAACATTCATACATATCATAGGCAACCTACTACACATACAAACGCACGCACAACATTCATAAATATCATAGGCAACCTACTACACATACACACGCACGCACAACATTCATAAATATCATAGGCAACCTACTACACATACACACGCACGCACAACATTCATACATATCATAGGCAACCTACTACACATACAAACGAACGCACAACATTCATACATATCATAGGCAACCTACTACACATACAAACGCACGCACAACATTCATACATATCATAGGCAACCTACTACACATACAAATGCACGCACAACATTCATACATATCATAGGCAACCTACTACACATACAAACGCACGCACAACATTCATACATATCATAGGCAACCTACTACACATACAAACGCACGCACAACATTCATAAATATCATAGGCAACCTACTACACATACACACGCACGCACAACATTCATACATATCATAGGCAACCTACTACACATACAAACGCACGCACAACATTCATACATATCATAGGCAACCTACTACACATACAAACGCACGCACAACATTCATACATATCATAGGCAACCTACTACACATACACACGCACGCACAACATTCATACATATTATAGGTAACCTACTGTTTTATTTTTGTATTCCTTCCTATTTATACATATTACGAGTAGATTAGTAGATTGAGAAATTTATTGTATTAACGGACATATCTATCTCAAAATAAAAATATTAACGGAACGAAGGTGCCTGGAACTCACGACACAGGGAATCCTAGTGTGAGTTTCAGGAATCAATACAGTGAATGTAATTTCTTAAACAATAAATTATTCTTTATTCTTTATTCTTTATAGATTCGTAGTTTAACTTGCCTAAAATAGTATCACAACGTTTCAATTATGATTGTAATTCGTATATAATTTATCAATTGGTCTTACTTTTTTATTATTGATATATATTGAACTTAATTTTGCTTTCGTGAATTGAAAAAAGTAATTATTTTTGTTGTAAGACATTGATTAATGGGATTCTATTTATTTTACCCCAGTTAATGGAAACGGCTACGGTGGCGGTGCATCAAATGCTCAAGCTGCAGCTACTTCTCAAGCAGGTATGTCCTTCTTTTCGATGGATTTGCAATGAAACTTCAAATAGTATTAAAAAGGTTGAAGTTAGGGTAATCAGTAATACATAATTTTAAATTGGATTTACAATCTGTTTTTTTTTTTTTTTTTTTTTTTTTAATAAAAGCTTACTAGCAATGTGGGTCACATATTACTAGTATTCTTGTTAACCCCTCGTGCTAAGCTAAATTGCTTGTGTTACGAGTGGGTTCACGTCGGTAGTGCAATGGGTGGGGTTCGAACCGGCAACCACATGATCGCAAGTCCGACGCCCTAGCCATTAGGCTACCGCCGCTTCTATAGTCCTAGTATCTAGTTCCTAATTTTGCTTTCATAAATTGCAATGATTATAAAAATATTATGACTTGTGTTGCAAGGCAGATTAATGGGATTCTATTTATTTTACCCCAGTTAATGGAAACGGCTACGGTAGCGGAGCATCAAATGCTCAAGCTGTAGCTAATACCCAAGCAGGTATGTCCTACTTTTCGATGAATTTGAAATTAAACATGTTAAAAAGAGTATCATAACGCTATATATATATTAATTTTGTATTATTTATAAGGATTTCAAAAAAAAATATTTATGTTGCTAAGAAATGTTTAAAGGAATTATATTTATTTAACCCCAGTTAATGGAAACGGCTACGGCGGCTATGGTGGATCAAATGCTCAAGCTGCAGCTAATACCCAAGCAGGTATGTCCTACTCTTTGATAGATTCGTAGTTTAACTTGCCTAAAATAGTATCACAACGTTTCAATTATGATTGTATTTCGTATATAATTTATCAATTGGTCTTACTTTTTTTATTATTGATATATATTGAACCTTAGTTGGTTTCGTGAATTGAAAAAAGTAATTGTTTTTGTTGTAAGACATTGATTAAAGGGATTCTATTTATTTTACCCCAGTTAATGGAAACGGCTACGGTGGCGGTGCATCAAATGCTCAAGCTGCAGCTACTTCTCAAGCAGGTATGTCCTTCTTTTCGATGGGTTTGCAATGAAACTCCAAATAGTATCAAAAAGGTTGAAGTTAGGGTAATCAGTAATACATAATTTTAAATTGGATTTACAATCTATTTTATTTATTAGATCCTCATTTTGCTTTTATAAATTGCAATGATTACTAAAACATTATGACTTGTGTTACAAGGCAGTAAAGGGATTCTATTTATTTTACCCCAGTTAATGGAAACGGCTACGGTGGCGGAGCATCAAATGCTCAAGCTGTAGCTAATACCCAAGCAGGTATGTCCTACTTTTCGATGGATTTGAAATTATACATGTTAAAAAAACGGCGCTATATATATATATATATATATATATATTAATTTTGTATTATTTACTAGTTCCCAATTTTTCTTTTATAAATTGCAATGATTATAAAAACATTATGACTTGTGTTGCAAGGCAGTTTAGAGGGATTCTATTTATTTTACCCCAGTTAATGGAAACGGCTACGGTGGCGGAGCATCAAATGCTCAAGCTGTAGCTAATACCCAAGCAGGTATGTCCTACTTTTCGATGAATTTGAAATTAAACATGTTAAAAAGAGTATCATAACGCTATATATATATTAATTTTGTATTATTTACTAGTACCTAATTTTGCTTTAAAAATTTATAAGGATTTAAAAAAAAATATATGTTGTTAAGAAATGTTTAAGGAATTCTATTTCCTTTACCCCAGTTAATGGAAACGGCTACGGTGGCGGTGCATCAAATGCTCAAGCTGCAGCTAATACCCAAGCAGGTATGTTCTACTCTTTGATAGATTCGTAGTTTAACTTGCCTAAAATAGTATCACAACGTTTCAATTATGATTGTATTTCGTATATAATTTATCAACTGTTCTTACTTTTTTATTATTGATATATATTGAACTTAATTTTGCTTTCGTGAATTGAAAAAAGTAATGATTTTTGTTGTAAGAGATTGATTAAAGGGATTCTATTTATTTTACCCCAGTTAATGGAAACGGCTACGGCGGTGGTGCATCAAATGCTCAAGCTGCAGCTACTTCTCAAGCAGGTATGTCCTTCTTTTCGATGGGTTTGCAATGAAACTTGTTTCAAATAGTATCAAAAAGTTTTAAGTTATGGTAATCAGTGATACATAATTTTAAATTGGATTTACAATCTATTTTATTTACTTGTTCCTAATGTTGCTTTTATGAATTTCAATGATTATAAAACATTGTGACTTGTTTTGCAAAGCAGTTTAAAGGGATTCTATTTATTTACCCCAGTTAATGGAAACGGCTACGGTGGCGGAGCATCAAATGCTCAAGCTGCAGCTACTTCTCAAGCAGGTATATTCTACTTTTCGATGGATTTGAAATTAAACATGTCAAAAAGAGTATCATAACGCTATATATATATATTAATTTTGTATTATTTACTAGTACCTAATTTTCCTTTAAAAAAATATAACGATATCAAAAAAAAATGATTTGCGTTACTAGGAAATGTTTAAAGGGATTCTCATTATTTTACTCCAGTTAATGGAAACGGCTACGGTGGCTACGGTGGATCAAATGCTCAAGCTGCAGCTAATACCCAAGCAGGTATGTCCTACTCTTTGATAGATTCGTAGTTTAACTTGCCTAAAATAGAATCAACAAGTTTAAAGTTATGGTAATCAGTAATACATAATTTTAAATTGGATTTACAATCTATTTTATTTGCTAGTTCCTAATTTTGCTTTCATAAATTGTAATGATTATAAAAACATTATGACTTGTGTTGCAAGGCAGTTTAAAGGGATTGTATTTATTTTACCCCAGTTAATGGGAACGGCTACGGTGGCGGAGCATCAAATGCTCAAGCTGTAGCTAATACCCAAGCAGGTATGTCCTGCTTTTCGATGGATTTGAAAATAAACATGTTAAAATTAGTATCATAACGTTATATATATTACTTTTGTATTATTCACTAGTACCTAATTTTGCTTTAAAAAATTATAACGATTTCATAAAAATATGATTTATGTTGCTACGAAATGTTTAAAGGGATTCTATTTATTTTACTCCAGTTAATGGAAACGGCTACGGTGGCTATGGTGGATCAAATGCTCAAGCTGCAGCTAATACCCAAGCAGGTATGTCCTACTCTTTGATAGATTCGTAGTAGTAAAAAATCTGTGAGATACGGACGGACAGACAGACAGACAGACAGACATGATGAATCTATAAGGGTTCCATTTTTTGTCATTTGGCAACGGAACCCTAAAAAGTAATGATTTTTGCTGTAAGACATTGATTAAAGGGATTCTGTTTATTTTACCTTAGTTAATGGAAACGGCTACGGTGGCGGAGCATCAAATGCTCAAGCTGCAGCTACTTCCCAAGCAGGTATGTCCTTATTTTCGATGGATTAACCAAAATATCAAAACGTTTGAAGTTATATTTATCATTTATAAGTAATTTTTCTATTGGTTTTACAATCTATTTAGTTAAAAGTTTTAAAGGTTCTCCAAAAAGGTCAGGTGCGTAGTACTCGCAACCGGCGCGTGTTTATGAAAAGATGTATGAATGTGGAAGAAGCAAAAGAGATATGCAAGGGTCGTAGCAAGTGGCAGTCCATAGTTTCTACCTACCCCTGTGGGAAAAAGGCGTGAGTGTATGTATGTATGTATGTATCTATTTAGTTTAGTTGTACTCGCAGACAGTTATGACTTAGTTTGCAAAGCAGTGTTTAAAGGGTTTCTGTATTTATTTTACCCCAGTTAATGGAAATGGCTACGGTGGCTACGGTGGATCAAATTCTCAAGCTTCAGCAGTTTCCCAAACAGGTATATTCCACACTTAATATATATATATGGACTTGGCGATGCTTAAAACTGTTCCTTTAAGTGTATGGTACATTTGCATTGATAAATATTTTACTTATTAATATTTCTGCACTAAACTATCATAATTTTTCATTGGAATCATTATCCCATCAAGTTAGTTGTAAATAATGAGTTTTACTGAGTGAATTTTTTTTAACAACAGAATCTATCTTGCATATTCTGTTGTTTCGATTGATTTGTCTTGAAAATTCTGAGGTTATAAATGAAATGAAATGTTTGTTGAGCACTGCTTTTGATCATAAACCATTGGCCTTAATGCTGTCCCGCAAAAACTATAAAAAGCGTAATTATACCGACTTTTAATAGGGTTATTAATATAATGATAGCCTATGGTAGTAAAAGGGTATAATTTTAATAATACTCACTTATGAGAACGTTGGTGGAAGTCATTTATTAAGTGTAGCAGATACATTAAATGCTACTTAAAATAAAATACACATAAATACATATAAACTTTGATAATTACTTTAGTCATATCTGTCCATAGCCATTGTTTTATTCAAGGACAGCATTTTACCAATTTTATTATTGTGTAGCGAGGATTATAATAGACAAGCTTATTACTTTTTAATATACTTACAGGTTAATTCTTTACAGGTGTCTACTAGATATGCAGTTCAAGCACTTTTAATATTAATAGGTAAACAAAATTTTATTTTATTAAATATATTTGAATAAAAAAATACTTGACTGCTTCGTTGGTCTAGTGGTCCCAATCGCGACTGCTACGCTAGAGGTCTTGGGTTCGATCCCCAGGTCGAGCAAAGTGTTATTGAGTTTTTCTATGAAACTCTCAGTAGCAAATCGGAGTCTGGAAAATGGCCGGTAAATGGCAATAGGCTCGCCCCCTATTACATGGGACCCAAACATACCGGCGAACTGTGAGTGTACATTAAGTACACCTCTGCCTAACCCTTCGGGAAATACAGGCGTGATGGTATGTTATATTATGTAAAAAAAAATACTGGCTGGTAATTTAAGGGAACCTGCATTGGGAAATACGGCCTAAAAGCACTACAATAAAAGCTAAGTTAAAACGGATCAAATATTAATTATTGTTAACTATATATACAAATTTTTGTTTACAGGTAGAAGTGCTATAGTTTCGGAATCACAAAAAATATATTCAGTATAATCAATTTTATTTCCAATAAGGTGTTATGTAGAATTATATTAAAGTTTGACAGATTCAATGTTGTTTTTTTTCCTTCGGCTTACCTTATAACTTAACAGTTATTTATCCATTTATCTTATTTTTATTTATCTTATTTTTATCTTATCCATTTATTTATTTTGGCAAATAAACTATTACTATTACTAATTTATCTGCTGCCCAACCGGCTAACCTAACTGGTTTAGCGCCTCTAGTTATCATCTAAACTAAGTTTTCCGTACAAGATATTTGGAGGAATATGGTAGCGAAAACGTTATTAATACAGCGATTGAGAGAAAGAAATGACACATCCAATAGTGCTATTCCTTTTCGCAACCTAGAAAAGGATTGCATAGGAGTAACGTCATTTAACTCGAGCAGTTTGTGGGTTAATTATACAAAGAAATCGATTGGTGCCTTGCGCATCTAATTCTATAACGCTTTTAGTTACGATACTGCAGTGCCTCAGAGATGTTCGCGGTAGCTCATGTCGACAGGTTCGAAGCCATAATGCGTAAAAAGGCATCGTCCTTGTTGTACCGAATAAGGAACAGCTCCAACAGCATTGTGAGAGCGGTGGCTGACAGTGGGATTTGTCCGCTGCTTGGCCAACTCACGAAATTATTAAGAATAGTGGCTCAATTTAAATTATTATTTCAATCAATCCTTACTACCATAGTATAAGACGTTAATAGCAAAATGGATCATGATATCTGAATGGAATAAATAAATAAAATAAAAATAAAAAAGACCCTTTCTGGTATGGTCTCTTGTTGGGCTACTGAAGTGTAAGCCAAACGCCAATTTTGATGTTAGGTATGTATAACAGATCGTTGATCTGCAAGGTTGCCTGCCGCGGTTAGTCTGTGGACAGGTTACCTTTTTATCATGGAGACCCGTCTGGTAGTTAGAAGCTCAAAAGCCAGAACCAGTCTATCCTTCGATTATCGGTTTCACTCAGAAATTGGCTTCGTGTAAAGTGCTGATACTCAGTCGCATCTGGTGAGACTGGAAGACGACCCCACCATAGTTGAAAAAAGGCTAGGAGAATGATTTGCTTCCGCTGCAAGTAGCAAAGAAACCTACAGGAATTCCTCCAGATATTCTCAGATCAAATAAAAAGTTAAGACGGAACTTTTTTTTTTATGGGATAACTCGGCAAACGAGCAGGCGAGCTACCTGATGGTAAGTAGTCATCGCCGCCCATGGACATCTGCAAAACCAAAGGAGTTGCAGATGCGTTGCCGAGCCTATTTAGGGAAAGGGAGGGGAAGAAGAAAAGGAGAAGGAAGGGGATTGGGGGAGGAATTGGGCCTTTGCGAACAAAGAAGTGAGGCCGGCTAAAACTACGCCGTGCCGTGTACAGCACACAATTACACACACACACGTATACCGAAACTACGCCTTATCTTGTCAGTCAAGCTATCGGAAGCTCGACTGTTAAGATAAGGCGTAATTTCGACGGCATAATTTTCTCTGAGCAGACATTATATAGGTATGAGTATGGACTACATAGACTGCCTCATTAGTCTAGTGCTCCTAAGTGCGACTGCTACGCTAGAGGTCCTAGGTTCGATCCCCAGGTCGAGCAAAGTGTTATTGAGCTCGGAGTCTGGATTTGTGCCCGGTTAATGGCAGTAGACACGCCCCCTATTACATGAGACTTAAACATACCGGCGAAATGTGGGTGTACATAAGTACACTGCTGCCTAACCCCTTGGGGAATACAGGCGTGATGGTATGTTATGTTATGTTAAGTACCTATGGATTACATACACCCGGTAGTGTTATGACACACTAACACAGTTTTCACTACCTACAGTGATAGACTAACATACCATCACGCCTGTATTCCCCGAAAGGGTAGGCTTATATGTTCACCCACAGTTCGCCGGTATGTTAAGGTTCCATGTAATAGGCAGCAAGCTCATTGCCATTAACCAGGCTCAAATTTAAACTCCGAGCGAGACCTTTTCAAAATTATTTTACCAATAGAAAGCCACGTCATTTATAAGTATCAAAGGCTATATCGCCTAAAGAAGAGGGCACGGGTCAGCTTAGTCTGTAATATGAATACATTGATGATAGTTTTAACTACTATAGAATTAATAGGTAGGTCATCAGTTATTTTAAATGTAAAGTAACCTAGAATATTAAAAAAAAACTACCAAATTCAACTTCCTTATGTTTATGTCCGCAAAACTCGAAAATAATTGATTGAACAGAATTTTTTACATGAAGACCTTGCATTTCTAGTGTTTGTGTGTAGAATTGACAACAATAAAGCGTGGGTTTAGCTAGTTCTCATTTAAAATTCAATCGATATCTGATCGGCTCTATTTGATCAATGCGCACAGCTTGTAATCATTGTAAGGCTACTTAATGGGCACAAATTCAGACCGAGATACGATGCCTTTAATCTAGTTAAACACCTAGCCATTTGTAAAACGTGATTGACACATGGACTTCTTTATACGATACGATTTATGACATTTCCCTTTCTGTTGCGTACACTTTGTTTTTTCCAATAACAATCGCATAGTGTAAATAAACGTACCCGTAACAGTAGCTATATAAGTACTAAGACCCTTCATTGATTTAACTTCTTACACTTCTGATAAAGCAACCAAACCATTGGTCTCATTATGAGTGCAGCCAACAAAACCTATGATACTTTAAAAATAGAATTTCTATTAGAAATGGACTTCATAAGCAATATTGGCTCTAAAATGTTTATCTATCCCTTTATTGGCCGATCAAAACGTTCTACATATTGTTTCTTCTTCATTTACGGCCTGTTGTTTCTCACTTCGACTCAGTTATTCGTTACTCTTTGCTTGATTGGAATAAACAATTTCGACTGGTTCGAGATCATAAACGTCGCACCAAACATTGGAGTTTGCCTGATGATCCTGATTAAATATAGAAAAATACACGACAACAAGGATTTATACGATAGAATATTTCAGCACTTTCAATTTGATTTGTGGGAAGTAATTGCTGACACAGCAGAACATAGAAAGATTTTGAATCGCTACACGCAGATCACAAAATTAATCGTTAGATTTGAATTTTACTACACTATAGGACTGGCAGTGGTTGTTGATCTATTCCCAAGGATCATCATGGTTTATCAGAATGACATACTTGGTAAAGAAAAGCAGTACTTGTACCCATTCGATGGATGGTACCCCTTTGATAAGATCAAGTGGTATAACGCTGCATACTTATGGGAAGGCTTTATGACTACAGTCGTTATCTTCATATATGTGTTTGTTAATATGCTGCATTTTTCATATACACGGTATATTTGTATGGAATTAAAAATTCTTGGATGTACAATGGAGGGGCTAATTACTAACGAAGATGTAAATAAAATCAAAGAAGAGAAGGAAATTGTAAAAACCTACCGCCACATAAGGCGAAAATTGAAGTTTATAATTTTTAGGCATCAGTTTTTAGCCAAGTAAATAACTCAAACTACCCAAGTGTCAATAGCAACAGAGTTCTTGTTTAGATAACAATATTAAAATTGTGTTGTTTAATTTCAGAGTGACGTCTGATTTAGACGAAGTCTTGGGTGATGGGATGCTTCTGACTTACTTGTTTGGATCTGTATTCATATGCCTTACGGCTTTTACTGCCACTGTAACTTTTTTAAGAGACATTTTAATAGATAGTTCATGTGTATCATAGGTACAGAATTTTGTTAAGATTAATAAGTTTCTTACTATTTCTTCCAGGTTGTTGATGATCCATACAAATCTTTGCGTTACTTTTCTTTCTTCTGCTCTTTACTTGTTGAAGTATTCTTTCAATGCATTATGGGCCAACTTCTCATTAATCATGTACGTTATCAAATCACATATTTTATAATCTAGGCTGGTAGAGCTGCTAGGAATAAAAGTATTCAAATTATGCTATTAAATAACATTAAACATTGTAACAAGATGTTATTTTATTGACATTTCCAGAGCACGAAATTAGAGAGAGCCATATATTTTGCAGACTGGGTATACGCTGACTCAGATACGAAGAAAATATTACTATTCTTTTTGATGCGTTCTCAAATACCTTTTGAATTTAGCGCTAAAGGTTACCTGACTATGAATTTGGACACTTTTAGTGGGGTAAGTCATACATATCTATCTGCCTATAAATGCTAGGAGACTGCTAAAGTAAAGCGTTCTAGTAACATCCTGTTGAGATTAATCCCTTAAAGCCGCATACTAAAGACACAATGCTAAATGTCCTCTAATCAAAGGCAAAGGTTTTGGCCTCGTGAGATGAGCGTTAGTGAATTAAGAGGTTTACTAAACGTTTTAGAATCAGGCATCATCATCAATCAAGAATCATCTTTAAATAACACTGGAACTAGTTTAAATATAATTAACAGTTTTTGCACTGGAACTAGTTTTAATATAATTTACAGCTTTTAAATATAATTGACTAAAGCTGGCTATGCTTCTTGTTTTTTTTTCTTGCTTGTCTTTGTGTACATTGATTGTGAAATAAGTTATTATTTATTTATAGTTTCCAAACTTAGAAACTGGACCCAATCCGGAATCCACTGAACAGCCAATACTTAAAAAAACTGACGCTAACCGAAGTTAAATATTCCTGACCACGTGATCTATGTCACGAATATACATATTTATATGTTATAAAAGCTTGCGCCCACAGTTTCACTCGCACCCGAAAGAACTTTTTGAAGCAAGGGATAGCCTGTTTCCGTCTCCAAGGTTTCGTCTTTCTCTATAAGAAAATTTATCAAAATTGGGTTAGCGGTTTAGGCTTGAAATCGTAACAAAAAGACAAATAGAGTTTCAGATTCTTATTTATTGTATCAGTATGAATGTCTTCATATCCAAATGAGTCACCAAATATTGAATGTCTATTATTATTTACATATTAATAATAACTTACTTTTCATTGTTTTTCAGATCTGCAGCTTGTCCTACCAGTTTTTCAATATACTGCGCACTGCATACTCTGAATAAACATGTTTTGTTTTGAACACCTTTTTATCTAAGTAGATTATTGAAACATCTTATTAATAAGGATCTGCTGTGATTCTAACAATTAATAATTCGAATTGAATTAAAATTAACTGGATATCATTTTTTTTACACTCCATCACGCCTTATTTTCCCCGAAAGGTTAGGCAGAAATGTGTACACCCACAGTTTGCCGGTATGTTGAGGTTTCATGTAATAGGAGGCGAGCCTATTGCCATTAACCGGGCCCAAACCCAATCTCCGAGCTGCTGCTGGAAATTTTATAGAGCAACCCAATAACTCTTTGCTCGATCCCAAGACCTCTAACGTAGCAGTGGCGCTTGGGACAACAAACACACAACCAGACTAATGAGGCACACAGTGTTATTTTTTTTATATAAACCTACATTAATACTGGTATAATCTATACTATTTTAAAATCGTAAAGAACCTGTTTCTAAAAATTTAAGATATTTTCATAAAACCGAAAAGGAAAACATCTTCGAACCCCAAGAAGTTATTTTTGGATTCTTGTCTGGTTAGGAGTTGGCGCAAAAACGACTGAATAGATTTTAATTTTGTTTACACTGTTAGCAAAACCTATGCTTCAACTTAAAAACTGAGGTCCTTACACCTTATTTCAATTAGTAGAACAGATCCTGATATAGAACTTGACCTCTCTAATAATTGCAACCCCATAGAAACAAGTGACCATAGCTGTTTGGTTGGTTATAATTATTTTTTTAATAAACTTATATGCATGTCTTCCTATATCTAATACTGAAAGGATGCCTTAAGAAAGCTGCAGTTACCTACTCAGCAAATTTACGTATAGACAACACAAGTCTAATATAATTATCACGGTCATAGCTAATGTATGTTGTTACATTATTAGGTAAACAAGTGAAACATAAAATAACATACTATCATGCCTGTATTCCCCGCAGGGTTAGGCAGAGGTGTACTAATGTACACCCACAGTTCCGGCGCAAACCCAAACCCCGAGCTGCTACTGATAATTTTATAGTATATGAACCAATTTTTATCATTAACCAAATAACGCCATAATCCCATCGTTGATTCGATGTAAGGATTAAAATTAATGACCTTCATTATTTTTCAATAAATATAATTATTATGGCATGAATAGGTAAAAAAAATATTGTTTAGTGCCAGTACGCTCATTGATTGAGAATGTCTGCATTAATCGGAATGAATAATTCGCATTAGAAATATAGGAAAATAAAAATAGGTTAACCAAAACTGAAAAAAAACCAGTTGATGAAAAACCAATGGATGAAAAAACAGGAGGAAAGTTCTGTACCGACATGTATTTTTTTTATATAATGGCCTCGTATAGCTTTTTACGTACCTAACTAGTAGTGCCATTTTGATGGTTCTTATTTTATTTTCTTTGGGATTTTTGTATGATTTATTGAAATTTGAACAGAACAAAGTCTGTTCGGTCAGCTAGTTTAAAAAATTGTCGGGATAGTATATTGTTGTTACAAATATTATGAAAAATAATCATTGAATATCACTAAATATCACTAAAAGCACGAAGGTAAATATTGAATACAATTTCTATGTAAAGCTAAACTATAATATGAATATTTGTGAAGTGATTTCCACAGTATAACGGCGTGCATGCGGCGGTGGAAACGTGGCAAACGTAGCTTCAATGGCTTCATATATTGAAATCGGCTGCGGTCACACTCATAAAAGCAAGATGTCTACATTCATATCGAGAGTCTACGTGAAAAATAGGCATGTATTGTAACGGTATTTTGCTATTGCGTGTAATTTTCACCCTATATTAAATTATTCACTTTATTTCGAAAGAATATTGAGACAATCTATGGCGATCGGTAATAATGACATTATTTCCGACAAAAGTAAATACTATTTTGAAAGTAAATACTATATTTACCAACACTCACACCTACCACTACCCGACGTTTAGTATGAAATTGGCATTTTATTTAGATTTTTCAGTTCAGAGGTTATTTCTAATTTTGTAAAAAAAAAACAAAACCTACGAAATAAAACAAACAAAAGCATGTGCAACAACACGAATTCAACCTGGATAATTGATGAATAAATTAAATTAAATTTTACTGGATATAAAAAAAAGCTTAATAAGAAAGTTCACTCTCCGAATATAAGAATACCTAGCATATAAATGTTAACTTGACATTTTAGTTATCTCGTCATATTCATCATTATGAAAAATGTTCACTATACGATTTCAGGGTCGGTACCCTGAAATCGTGAAAAAAATGTCAACAATTTCATAGAAAAGTGTTCTTGGAAAAAATGAAATGTAACGATTAGCTGTTTTTATTTTTCGCTATTTTACGGTTGATCGCACGGTACAAATTTATCAAAATAATCAGTATTAAAAACAAGCTGTTGGCTGTTAGACGACTATAATGTTATATTTTAAAATAAATCAAAGTAATGTTACAAAGTTAGAACACGATCAACTTATTTTGACTTTATTTTGTGTTACTACATGAAATTCACGAGGATCTTCCTATATTCGTTCTCTAAGTAGAAAGAAAGAAAGAAAGAAATGCTTTTTAGTTACCGAACGCAAAAATAAATAACTTATTATTTACAAACTATACATAAATATTATTTACAACCGTGTATCGTTTTTTTTATACGAAAGAAGGATGAGGTGAAGTTAAACAAAATTTACTGAAAGTTGACTGAATACACGAACTTAATATACGTCAACTACGGTAACTGAAATTTCAATACGAAAGAGTGGCGAAAAATACACTTTACTTAGGTATATATATATAGAGTTAAGTTCAAATAAACCCTTATCTAATATGGATCATGGATCACGATGTCCATAAATAAATTTTATTTTACACCTATCTACAAATAAAAATAAAATGTTATATTATTAAATTATTACCTCACGATTAATTGAAGGCGTGTGATAATTTTTATTGCTTTCGTACCTTAAAAGCCTGACCAGCACAGGCAATCGTCAGTTCAGTTCCTTGTTGGAAGATGGGAACCATGCGCTGGGCTATCATAGTGTGTTGTATATTGCCTTTGGGCTTGCTCGCCCAAAATGCAGGTAAGAAACTTACATTTTACTTCTCAATGTACTATTTGCATATTAATATACTAAATTGTGGAATTTTAACCTTTTGCCGAAAGAAAACTGCTTGCAACATTTTTGTATATTTAAAGGCGTCGAAAGCTATTATGAAAAGCGGCGGTAGCCTATTGGCTAGGGCGTCGGTCTTGCGATAATGTGGTTGCCGGTCCACTCCCGACGTGAACACAAGCATTAAGATTAGCACAAGGGATTATACTAGTAATATGCGGCCCACATCTAGTGATGAAGCTTACTAGTGTAAGCTTTAAAAAAATGTTCTTGCAATATTATTGAAGTAACAGGATACCAAATTTATCAAATCTGCGAAAGTTGCTCTGTAGCTGTTGTTTTTACATTCAATCATTTCAAACAAAACAAAATGTTAATCAGTTCATCCATTTAGGAGCTATGATGCCACAAACACTATGCGGATACATGTCATGTAAAATTTATAACACCTTTCTGACTATCGGGTAATTAATAATTTCGTGTACTCATGCAGTTGGATATTTCTAAAAAAAGTATCTGCCGTGTGCTAAAACTTTTGTTTCATCTTTAATGAAGGTAACGCGGACAGTGCGGCATCCGCTATAGCTGAATCAGGTAAAATATTTTGAATTATAATAGTAAAATATTGTTATAATTTATAAAATTATTATAATTTATAAAATTATTATAATTTATAAAATTATTATAATTTATAAAATTATTATAATTTATAAAATTATTATAATTTATAATTTATAAAATTATTATAATTTATGGTTTATAAAATTATTATAATTTATAATTTATAAAATTATTATAATTTATAAAATTCTTATAATTAATAAAATTATTTTTGTAGTTATCCTTCTAAATTCACTGAATGTCTCTATAAAAAAATGTCACAAGTAAAAGGCTGCCTCATTAGTATAGTGGTCTTAAGTGCGACTGCTACGCTAGAGGTCCTGGGTTAAATTCCCAGGTCGAGCAAAGTGTAATTGAGTTTTTCTATAAAATTGTCAGTAGCAGCTCGGAGTCTGGATTTGTGGCTAGTATTACACCGGCGAAGTGTGGGGTGTATTCATATGTACACCTCTGCCTAACCCTTAGGGGAATACAGGCGTTATGGTAAATAAATAATGTTTTTTTAATAACAGCAACCAATGGTGGAGGCTCCGCACTATCATCTGCAGACGCTCAAAGTGGTAAATAATAAATGAATTAATAATAACAAAAAAATCTTACACAAAATATTAGCTGCACTAGATACACTTTCCATTAAATAAATAATATCATTCGCATAAATATCGTAATGTGTACATTAATTATTACCACTGTAACATCTATTTAACTTGTGGAGTGCAATAAATGTATTGAGTATATTGTATTGTTCCACTACTGGGATTAGACTTGCGATCATTGGTCGCTGGTTCGAAACCCACCCATTGTACTACCGACGTGAACACACTCGTAACTCAAGCATTTAGCTTAGCACGAGGGGTTAACGAAAATACTAGTAATGTGTGACCCACATTGCTCTACAAATTAAAATATAATTGTACGAGCCTTGAATCGGTAATAGTCCTTTAAAATCGTCCCACCTACATCAACATTTATGGCTGTTTGAACATGAAGAAATAATACTATTATGTGAAATTATAGGTTCTGCTGGAAGTGCTTCAGGACAGTCACAAGCAATCGCTCAATCAACCAGCCGTAAGAAAAAAAAATTAAAGCCATAAATAAAATAAAAACATTGATATACCAGTAATATTTAAAAAATCCGCATTATAAGAAGGTAACTTATGTTACTTTAACCTGTCATTAAGTAATCATCCTTTATTAAAATCGTTTTTCTCAGTAACGACTACAGATTTTTACCAAAAATACAAATCATTTGGCCACGTTTTTTTTTAAACATTACTTTGTTAAATATTGTTTACGTATTACAATGTTAAATATTGTGATGTCAATTAACTGTACTTTGTTTTATATCAGAAGCCAACGGTGGAGGCTCCGCACTATCAGCTGCAAACGCTCAAAGTGGTAAATAATTAATAATAAAATATCCTTACGCAACTCTACAATATCCGTCACATAAACAACGTCATTATGAATGTGAATAGCAGTGATAGCTTAGTGATATGACCATTGGATTATCAAGTTATAGGCACGCACCTATGACTGTCCGAAATCATGAGTGTATTAAAATCACTCGCTAAGAACGGTTAAGGAAAAAATCGTGAGGAAACCTGCATGCCTGAGAATTTCTCAACGACGAATGATGTCAGCTGAACAATTGTGGTGAACTGCCTAATCCCTCTCATCATGAGGGGAGACTCTTGATGATGACGACGATGTATATATACCATAATTCACATGACATACGACATATCATGTATATTATGGTAGCGAAATGTAATATGTCAAATGGCACGGCCTAAGCTGGGCATCCCCAACCGTTTCCTACGTCATATCCTCAGAACAGTTTTATGTCGGTGATAGACCAATAAATAGTTCCATGGTTTTTGAGCATGGAGATAATAATACTGTTTTGTAACATTATAGGTTCTGCTGGAGGCGGATCAGGGCAATCACAAGCAATAGCTCAATCAGTTAGCCGTAAGAAAACGTTTCATTATTTTATTTAAAACCTAACTATAAGAGGAAACTTCGAAAAAATGTGATATACCATTAGACTAAAAGGACAGATGAAAAGAGCTGAAAATCGGGCTCTGTGGCGTTCACTTAAAGAGATCTAAGTCCAGCAGTGGACGAATACGGGCTGATGATGATGATGACGATGATGAGAATAACGTTCAGATATTGTTAAAAAATACTCGCATACTTTATATCTATTTTACCATAACATATTTAAAATGTGACATTAGTTAACACACAAGATTAGACACAAGAAGATTACAAGATACAACAATGTTGTCGACTTATAGGTATAAGTCGACAACATTGTTGTATCCTTCCTGATCAAAAAGGTCTGTTGAAACTTCGGTGTATCTATAATTGTATAGATCTATGTCCCAACCGTTTTTCGCATCAACGATTTCTCATTCCAAAAACAGAAGTAAATTTGCCATTTCTATTAAATAGTATATCAGGAGGTTTAATATAATGATTCTTAATTTTGTTAAATTACAGAAGCTAATGGTGGAGGCTCGGCATTATCAGCTGCAAACGCTCAAAGTGGTAAATAATTAATTAATTATTTTTTAAATATCTTAATCTATCTCCGTATTATATAATCAGCTTAATTGTGATAGCCTAGTGATAATATGATTATTGGACTGCCAAATTACAGGCATGCAACTAATTTAAATAAATATCCTTACGCGACTCTACACTTACCAATTATATATATCAATAATGTAAAAAAAACGTCATTACATTATATATATACATGATATACAATTCCAAGTAGCAATATTAAAAATATTTATGAAACATGGCGCGGCCTAAGTATGCATCGTCGTAACACGACAGCCTTGATTCGGTAATAAGTCGATAAATAGCTCCACCTTCTTCTATATCCCTGGTCTTTTGAACTTTGAATTTATGGTCTGTAATATAAAGGTTCTTCTGGACAAGGGTCAGCACAATCGGAAGCAATCGCTCAATCAGACAGTGGTAGTGGTAAGAAAATTAAAAATATATTATAGACAATAAAAAAAGTTCTAAGCTATATAATATGACGTCTACAAGTTTTCCTTTGTGGGGATTGAGAGGGTATGCTCTGTCCTGCTTCAGTATTAGTATAGAATTTGTATGACATATTGGTTTGTGTCAACACAAGCCGATATAGTACGCTCTCTACCTATTTTGGGTCCAATTTTGATTTTTTAATCTGGTCTATTTATAGCAAGGGTTTTAGCAAGACCCTAAAAAAATTACAACTAGCTTATTAAAGAAGATGATGGTCGACAACATAATCCAAATCGTTGGGTGTATTTGGATAAGACAGGACGGGACACCACGGGACCGTGGTGGATGGCACAAACTTAGGGAGGCTTGCACCCAGCAGCTGGTGAAGTCGGGCTGTGATGATGATGCACCTATTAAATATAGTCCGTATAATCCTTTTGATAAGTGGGAGGAGCATACAATTGAAAAATGTAGCCTGACACACTAAAAATCACTCAGAGAAGAAATTATGTATGTTGTGAATAACAAAAAAAATATTTTCAAAAAGTTTATTAAATTATCTCAACAAATACCTGTTTAAATCTTTCTCATCTAATATCAAACGGTCATATTATTTATTAAGTCATTATAACTGAAATTCTTTTTTAACAGGATCTCCTCTTGGTGGACTTAGTCAACCTGCATTTGATTTCGGCGATTCTTTATTCGGTGGATCTCCATTTTCAGGCTCCTCAGCATCAGGTAACCGCAAACTTAATTTAAAGTATTTACCTAAGGTATAACGAAAACATTTTTTTTTATTGTTTTCTGGTTGTTTGGTTGATCTCCAAAAGGGTTGGACCAATTTTAACGGGACTATCACTGGCAGGTGACTGATGTTATAAGACATAATTAAGGCGATTTAATATTACATAACTATCTACAATTCTTAGAAGCCGAGCACAAATAATAACTTCAGAAACGGCGAGTGAACCCGCGGGGCATTAGCGAGTAGGTAAATTTAATCTGTATGTCTTTTACTTCAGCTATATCACAAGCGGACAGTGAAGGTGGCTCGGCGCAATCGCAGGCAGGTACGTTATAAAAGTACATATTAGTACAGTAAACGATCAATAGCGAACGCTACTACTTAAACATAGGTTCATAATTTTATTGACGAGTATTAAGGGTAATTGGAGTAAGAGATGACGATACTATAAGTATTTAATGTAATTAACTTTATTTTGCAATAAAATTATTTATTTAATTAGAATAAATCTAAATCATCATTTTAATTTTATTGTAAGAATGTAGTATGTGTGTATGGTAGTACATTCTTACAAGTAAAATTATTATTCAGATTCTAATTCCGATTTGAATGTAGAAGAGATTATCAGTTTTGTAAAAATGAGGTTAAATAATATGAATTTTAAACAATAAATAAGTGTCCGTTAATTTAACGCTTTTTTGTAAGCTTATTTTTAGCAAAGCAAATACATAATATTCTTAATATATTATTTTTTTAGTCGCTTCTTCCTCTGCTGGTAGCGGAGGATCAAGTGGAGGATCTGGAGGGTCTGATTCTGGAGAAGAATCTGGAGGATCAAGTGGAGAATCTGGAGGGTCTGATTCTGGAGAAGCATCTGAAGGATCAAGTGGAGAATCTGGAGGGTCTGATTCTGGAGAAGCATCTGGAGGATCCAGTGGAGAATCTGGAGGGTCTGATTCTGGAGAATCAAGTGGAGAAGCCGGAGAGTCAGCAGAATCTGGAGGATCTGATTCTGGAGAAGAATCTGGAGGATCAAGTGGAGATTCCGGAGAGTCAGCAGAATCTGGAGAATCAAGTGAAGATTCCGGAGATGAATCTGGAGGATCAAATGGAGATTCCGGACAGTCAGCAGAATCTGGAATGTCTGATTCTGGAGAGTCAGCAGAATCTGGAATGTCTGATTCTGGAGAAGAATCTGGAGGATCAAGTGGAGAATCTGGAGGGTCTGATTCTGGAGAAGCATCTGAAGGATCAAGTGGAGAATCTGGAGGGCCTGATTCTGGAGAAGCATCTGGAGGACCAAGTGGAGAAGCCGGAGAGTCAGCAGAATCTGGAGGATCTGATTCTGGAGAAGAATCTGGAGGATCAAGTGGAGATTCCGGAGAGTCTGCAGAATCTGGAGAATCAAGTGAAGATTCCGGAGATGAATCTGGAGGATCAAGTGAAGATTCCGGACAGTCAGCAGAATCTGGAATGTCTGATTCTGGAGAAGAATCTGGAGAATCAAGTGAAGGTTCCGGAGAGTCAGCAGAATCTGGAATGTCTGGTTCTGGAGAGTCAGCAGAATCTGGAATGTCTGATTCTGGAGAAGAATCTGGAGGATCAAGTGAAGATTCTGGAGATGAATCTGAAGGATCAAGTGAAGATTCCGGAGATGAATCTGGAGGATCAAGTGGAGATTCCGGACAGTCAGCAGAATCTGGAATGTCTGATTCTGGAGAGTCAGCAGAATCTGGAATGTCTGATTCTGGAGAAGAATCTGGAGAATCAAGTGAAGGTTCCGGAGAGTCAGCAGAATCTGGAATGTCTGGTTCTGGAGAGTCAGCAGAACCTGGAATGTCTGATTCTGGAGAAGAATCTGGAGGATCAAGTGAAGATTCCGGAGATGAATCTGAAGGATCAAGTGAAGATTCCGGAGATGAATCTGGAGGATCAAGTGGAGATTCCGGAGAGTCGGCAGAATCTGGAATTTCTGATTCTGGCGAAGGATCTGGAGGATCAAGTGAAGATTCCGGAGATGAATCTGCAGGATCAAGTGGAGATTCCGGAGACTCGGCAGAATCTGGAATGTCTGATTCTGGCGAAGAATCTGGAGGATCAAGTGAAGATTCCGGAGATGAATCTGGAGGATCAAGTGGAGATTCCGGAGAGTCAGCAGAATCTGGAGGGTCTGATTCTGGAGAGGCAACTGGAGGATCTGGAGGATCTGGAGTAACTGGAGGATCTGGAGGATCTGGAGGATCTGGAGTAACTGGAGGATCTGGAGGGTCTGAAACTAGTTCAACGATATCAAGCGTTGCTGGGACAAATAGTAGTGAGTGAATATGCTATAATTTAATAAGTACTTAGTTTAATATTTATTTTAACGATAACATACTGTTACGCAGTAATTCTAGTTTATGAAACACAAAATTTATATTAATGGACTTCACCTTCAGGTATTATCCACCAGTCAATCATACCGTGCTGCAGAGAGATGCAGATGCAATGCTGGATTCAATTATTTTTTTTATATGATCGCATAGATGCAACCTACCGGTTTCATTGCTGATAATGCATTTTAAAATCAAATAACTATCATAATACCTAGGTCCAACCAAACGTATTACCAACTCTTAGTTCATGATACAATAACCTAATATTAAGTCAAGATTATTTCGAATCAGCTAATATATAAAATCTTGTATTCAGGATGCAATTTTGTCAGAGCTAGCCCAGCAGCAATGCTGAAAGATTGAAAAGGCTGGCTGAATTATTCAAATAATCGTGAAAAACTTAAAACGAAGCCGCTGGGCTTCGAATCACACGAATATGTGATTCATGCAAGAACACTTATATATATATTACAACAACGCTGACGTTATTCTTACTTTGCAGATGCTGAAAGTGGCTTAGGAGGATCCGCAGAAACAACAGGTTTAGGACAATGTACTAAATTTTTATTTATCTATATAAGATTAATTCTGAACCAATAGAATATTTACCGAATCGACCTAAACTTAAGTTCTAATTAAAGCTTTAGTTATCGTTGTTTAAAGTTAAACCAGGACGCTATGCGGCATTACAATATGATTTTTACGCCGCTTACTATAACAGGGACCAACCTGAAGAATATAAAACATAATGTTAATTTTCTATTGCAGCAAGCGGTCAAGATGACAATGGATCGACAATATCCCAAGCTATCACCACATGTAAGATACTATAACTTTACATTCATTTTCTGTAAAAAACTAGCCAAGTCTCGATGGAGCTCCATCGAGACTTGGCTGTTTATCTCTAAAAATCTGACACCAGAAACCCACTATTTGGCGCTCAACTCCCCACACAACGACTTAAAAGTCCGCACAGCTTCCTAAAATCCGCAGAGGCCCTATAAGGATACCCGGCCGAGGCCCGCCGTAAACTGTGGCTATAGAAACTCCCACCACCTACTCACTACCTACCACCACGTGAGCACCTCCCCACAGGGTCTAACCTTCCTTGGCCCACCTGGAAGCCACTAAACCGACTCCGAACCCAAGTGGTGAGGTGTAACTCCAATTTAGTGAAATGGGGTTATCTCGACAAAACGGCTTCAGGGTGCGGATGTGGAGCTGCGGTTGAACACAACATTAACAATAAATAATAAATAAATCGCAGTAAGGAACCTCAGACTTGGCACGACTTTGTCTAGATTTCATTACCTTTTAGTGATAAACAAGCAGCTCCATCGAGACTTGACTACTTTTTTACAGAATGTTTTTAATGGGATTTCATTTCTTTTTGTAGAAACGTGGGCTTATTGATTTATTTTATTAGATTTTCTTATTTGACACAGTTTTTTTTCTTTTTAGGAGTATATGCGTATTAAAAGCAGAAGGGGAGGCATTCGCCCAGCAGTGGGACGCTAAAGGCTAGATTAAATTTAAATTAGAAGATGTGTCCCACTACGCTGGATTTTTGCAATGACAGTAGATTTTTTATGTATCAATAGTAGAAGGGGGCATTACCATATCTCTAATACAGCTGAGACCAGCTGAGGGTTCTTCATCAGATACTTCAAACCTTCGATTTTTGACATTAAATGAAGCGGCCCACCAAGTTGAATATTGTTTGTAAAGGCGGTATATGTCGATATCTCTAATAGTTTGGTTGGGCTCTTGTGTTTTCTAATCAGGGTCACCAGGTACTCCAAATCTTCGATTGACTTGGCTAGTTTTTTACAGAATGTTTTTAATGGGATTTCATTTCTTTTTGTAGAAACGTGGGCTTATTGATTTATATTATTAGATTTTCTTATTTGACACAGTTTTTTTTCTTTTTAGGAGTATATGCGTATTAAAAGCAGAAGGGGAGGCATTCGCCCAGCAGTGGGACGCTATAGGCTGGATTAAATTTAAATTAGAAGATGTGTCCCACTACGCTGGATTTTTGCAATAACAGTAGATTTTTTATGTATCAGTAGTAGAAGGGGGCATTACCATATCTCTAATACAGCTGAGACCAGCTGAGGGTTCTTCATCAGATACTTCAGACCTTCGATTTTTGACATTAAATGAAGCGGCCCACCAAGTTGAATATTGTTTGTAAAGGCGGTATATGTCGATATCTCTAATAGTTTAGTTGGGCTCTTGTGTTTTCTAATCAGGGTCACCAGGTACTCCAAATCTTCGATTATTCTAGTTTTTAAAGTTTTCCCTTTATGTGGCCATTAAACCCTAACTCTGTACCAAATTTCAGCTCTCTGAGTTTATGGGAAGTACTAGTTCTATTTTGATGATCATGAGTGAGTGAGTGTCATAAATGCGAAACTTTGCTTTCGCTTAACTTCGGAACTAAATGACCTACAGACTTGAAATTTTGGATTTTAATTTTGCTTTTTCTGCGTTCTGGTTTTATCCAGAGGTTCTCAAATAGGGGCCTGAAAATGCCGCGAAATGGTTCCAGTAAAGGATGGTACGGCAGTGTTTGCTTCGCGCTCGATCTGGCAGATACATTTCACATAGGGGGTCAGTCGCCTAGAGAGAAGCCAGTACTTGTCAAGCAAGTCTAAATTGGCAATTATTGAGATGTATCATCCGAAAGGGCAGTTATTTCATGGCGAAGTGTATGTACTAATGGAGTTCAAATAGCAGATTGCAGGTTTCTTACGTGATATGAAATATTTTATGATTTCTTTTTTCAAGGATTCAATTCAAAATATCCGTGTGATGGACTATCTTCATGTGCCAGTCTTGAAGACTTTAGAGAATTAAAACATACTAGTTTGTACTCGCAACTTTTGTGTGTATAGGGTCCAACCTGAAAAACAACTAACTTTTGTGTCCAGGTGATAAACTACTGCATGCCAAATATCATCTAAATCCCTTCAACGGTTTTTGCATGATCGCGTAACAAACATCCAAACATATTTATTTTCGTAATTATAATATAAGTTGGATTATCTCGTTCAAATCTGACAACAGTAATGATTTAAAGGAGCTTAATAGGATAGAAGATATATTGAAAGAGCTGAAATAATTATCTTTTTTAATTGCGAAATTGTAACCAAATCTTAACTTCGCAGCATCTACGACAGGAGTCGGATCAGCTGATTCAACGGCTATCACTCAGTCTTCAGGTATCTATGTCTACTTTATAGTGTTTGTACGATTTCAAATCCCATATAATAATTATTGCAGGGTTATAAATATATATAAACATTATATCTTAGTTCTGATAACTACATGTCTACATTGATGACTCCTTAATATTATCGATGTTTTTATTTGTTTATTAACAATTTCAATTATTAGTATTCTCTAGTACAAAATGGATAAAATAAAAAAGAAGGCAGACATAAAATAAAATTTGAAACCTTAAAGCGTGGCATAGCCATTCCAAGTCATAAGTGTGCGTTCTAATTTTAATCACTTGGCAAGCTCCACAACATACTCTCTGATAATTTTAAGATTTAATTTCAATGTTTTAATTTGTAATGAATAGTGAATTTGCACTTATCTTTCCGTAATAATAGTATTTTCCTGTAATGTTAGGTTACTTTTTAAGATGTTCTTGATTTTCTTTTTAATTTTTGGTTTTTACTCCTAATTTAAGTGCATGAGGTGCCCACCTGTGAGTGATTGTAACACTAGACTTAGGTTTTGTTGTTGTTTTCTATATATAATTTAATGTGTGTCAACAATTGTTGGTGAGCCAAAATTAATAAATAAATAATTAATTACTAGCTTGTAATATTAACTTACTATTAGCTTAAACAGTCTAGAGAGATTTTCTTGACATCGTGTAAAGTTATATAGACTGGACTAAATAGGTTGATGATGATGAAGGATTTAATTTTTTATGTTCTAACAAATCAGACCCAAAATGTCAGATATCACTAATGCTTTAGCAATACATATTTTAAAATTCAATGAAATTTAATCTTCAGTTTACCCAATTGTGCTTATACAGAATTGTCATTCAACATAATTATAAATTATATTTTTTTCAGTCGCTGATGAATCCAGTGGAATGTCTGGAGTAGGGTCTGAAGGTGGAGGGTCGGGTAATAACTCTGGAGGAGAATCCGCAGGATCAAGTGGTGAGTGAAAAAGAAGAAAAAACTGATAGGTAGTTGTTCCAACGAAAACGTATCAAACTCACTGATACTCCAAAAAAAATTATATAGTTGGCATAGTACTCATATTAAAAGCTCATTTTCATCATCATCAATAATGATCAACCAATTATATTGGTTCGATAACCGATTACAGGCACGGGTCTCCTCTCGTGTGAGAGGGATTAGTCTATAGTTTCATTGCGCACGATTCACGCAATTAAACTATAGCTGGTTGGCAAACTCCAAACGGCGTCAAGAAAATCTCTGAACCATACCTACTGGTCTCTGCATGATGCTTTCCTACACTGTTAGAAACACGCGATAATTTATTCAATACGCAGATGACCTAAAAAATATATATATGAGGTGCGTTCCTTGGGTTCAAACTCGAGACCTTTGCCTTAGCAGTCCAATCATCATATCTCTATATATAATAATTTCTATCAGTAAACACTTCAACATTTGATTAGGTTCTGGAGAGTCCGACGAAGAATCAGAAGGAAGTGGTGGGTCTGACGAGTCAGAAGAATCTGGAAGTGGTGGGTCTAATGAATCCGGAAGTGGTGGGTCAGATGAATCTGGAAGTGGTGGGTCAGATGAATCTGGAAGTGGTGGGTCAGAAGAATCAGAAGGGTCCGTAAGTGGTGGTTCTGAAGAATCAGAAGGATCTGGAAGTGATGGGTCAGAAGAATCGGAAGCATCCGGAAGTGGTGAATCTGAAGAATCGGAAGCATCCGGAAGTGGTGAATCTGAAGAATCCGGAAGTGGTGGGTCCGATGAATCTGGAAGTTGTGGGTCCGATGATTCTGGCAGCGGTGAGTCTGAAGAATCAGAAGGATCCGGAAGTAATGGATCTGAAGAATGATCTGAATAATGAATATGATCTGAAGAAACTTATTTCAAAGACAAAATACGGTAGATTGTTACCAGCGTAAATTCGGGTAAATAATAAAATATTGTCATTGTCAGACGTTATACAAAACACAGTACCTAAGTATTTATTTCACTTCCATTAAATGACAAGATCTGAAGGCAGACAGTAGCTCACAGAAATAACGGGCTCATTAAATATGAAGAAATCTTACTCGGCAAAAATATTCAAGTACCCTCTTACGGAGATACAACTAATTTGCAACTTTATTTACTGTATAAGTGTACTTCTGTGTAATACCTCCCCAGTCTTTGGTACGGACTATTTTAATTAGTACAATGTGTATACTTATCGTTCGTTGAAGCTCAAAATAAGTGCCTTACGGTACGTGCCACTTAAGTTCATAGTCGAGTGTACTTTGTTTATATTTTGTTCAACTGTAATTTTGTACTCGTGAAAAATGTTGTAGCCGGTATGTTTATTATGGAAAAAACTAATTTCGACTCTATAACGAGAAACTGTTTGCTTTTAGTATTACATAGTAACTTAGGATTCGTTACGCTGAATATATATTATAATAATAAAGATCTTATTAGACTTGGACTGCTGTTCTTTTTTGGAAAATCAAGATTTATTATTTTATAGATCCACATATGTATACACAAATAAATAAAAAAAGTAATGTTTCAAATGTCAAAATACAATAATTAACATTTTATCTTTGTGTCTGTTTATCTTTATTTAAATGGCTGGGCCTTTGATGGTACTGTCTCAGAAAGATATCTAGCGGCTAAGGAGTAACTTAGGCTATTTAACATAATGCTTTGACCCCTTTTTGTAGGACATGATTTTAAAGAGATAGATACTACTTAATTGAAATCTTTTTTTTTATATAAATGTTTCATCTCGTCCATCGTGGTCTTCACAGTTGTAGGTATCAATAAACCCTTCAACATTAAGGGGTTTGGGTAAAGTTGGCGTCGTTTTGAAGTTGCGCGGCCAGTAATGGAACTTGGATATTATTGAAGAGCAGAAAAAAGCGATCAAAGTTATTATGGATACAATGCTCTAAACCATATCAGAACAGAGATATTTGGTTTTAATAATCGAAGAAGTTAATATATTATACTGCACTCTTTTGGGTATCTATGGTATTATTTTGTACATTACTTGAAGTTTAAGTCTTGATTTATTCTTTCTAAGGTCTACTATAACATAACATACCATCACGCCTGTATTCCCCGAAGGGTTAGGCAGAGGTTTACTAATGTACATCCACGCTTCGCTGGTATGTTAAGATGGGACCTTAATGAGGGGCGAGCCTATTACCATTAACCGGACACCATACTCCGAGCTTCCAGAGAATTCCATAGAAAATCTCAATAACACTTTGCTCGACGCTGCTACTGCTCTAGCGTAGTAGTTACGCTTGGGACCACTAGACTACCAAGGCAGTCTAATTCTAATTATACAACACTTATAAATAAAGGAAATTATTTAATGTATCACTTTGTGTGTGAACAATTTGTGTACTTACTTATATCACATAATTGATGTATAGGCGATATTTTATCAGAACCTACTCTCAAAGTCTACATGTACTAATCACGACGACGAAGCACACAGCATAATATAATGATTAAACGAACTTATCAACAGTGATTGTAAACTGATGTACCCAGTGTTTTTCTGCAAGGTTAAGTTACACCTGCCGCGTTCAGCCTGTGGATAAGTTACCTTTTAATCATGGAGACCAGTCTGGTAGTTAGAAGCTCAAAAAAGCCTGACAACCAGTCTATCCTTCAACTATCGGTTTCACCCAGAAATTGGCTTCGTGTAGTGCTGAAACTCAGCCGCAACTGGTGAGGCTGGAAGATAACCCCACCATTGTTCGGAAAAGGCTAGGAAAATGATATATTGCTTCCGCTGCAAGTTGCAAAGAAACTTACTAAAAATTCCTCCAGATATTATATAGTTATAAGAATGGATTACATACACCCGGTAGTGTTATGACACACAAACACAGTTTTCACTACCTACAGTGATGGACTGACGTACCATCACGCCTGTATTCCACGAAAGAAAGGCAGAATTGTATACCCACAATTCGCCGGTATGTTAGGGTTCCATGTAATAGGCAGCAAGCCATTGCCATTAACCGGGCACAAATATAAACTCCGAGCTGGTCCAGTAGCAGTCCAGGACCTCTAGTGGAGCAGTCGAGCTTGAGACAACTACACTAATGAGACTAATTTTCTATACTAATATTATAAAGAGGTAAAGTTTGTGAGGTTGTAGGGGGTAATCTCTGAATCTACTAAACTGATTTTAAAAATTATTTTACCAATATAAAGCCACGTCATTTATAAGTATCAAAGGCTATATCGCCTAAAGAAGTGGGCACGGGTCAGCTAGTCTGTAATATGAATACATTGATGATAGTTTTAACTACTAACGACTTATAAGTTGGATCAACAGTAATTTTAAATAATAGAGTATATTTAGGTAACGTTTGTTTATTAAAAAAGATTATATAAAATTCAGCTTCCTTATGTTTGTGTCCGCAAAACTTGAAAATAGATTGATTGACCAGATTTTTTTGCATGAAGTTGCCTTTCTAGTGTTTCTACATATACATATACAACCCGAAATTCCAATAGAAATTAAATTAACGAACAGAGTCACAATGAAGCGAGGGTTTAGCTAGTTCTCATTTAAAATTCAATCGATATCTGATCGACTCTATTTGATCAATGCGCACAGCTTGTAATCATTGTAAGGCTACTTAATGGGCACAAATGCAGACAGAGATACGGTGCTTTTAATCTAGTAAAGCACCTAGTCATTTGTAAAACGTGATTGACACATGCACTTCTTTATACGATACGATTTATGACATTTCCCTTTATTTTGTGTACAGTTTGGTTTTTTCCAAAAACAATCGCATAGTGTAAATAAACGTACCCGTAACAGTGCTATATATAAGTACGAAGACCTTTTAGTGATTTAACTTCTTACACTTCTGATAAAGCAACCAAACCATTGGTCTCATTATGAGTGAAGCCACCAAAACCTATTATACTTTAAAAACAGAATTTCTATTCGAAATGGACTTTATCAGCAATATTGGCTCTAAAATGTTCATCTATCCTTTTATTGGCCGATCAAAACGTTCTACATGTTGTTTCTTCTTTATTTACGGCCTGTTGTTTCTCACTTCGACTCAGTTATTCGTTACTCTTTGCTTGATTGGAATAAACAATTTCGACTGGTTCGAGATCATAAACGTCGCACCGAACATCGGAGTTTGCCTGATGATCCTGGTTAAATATAGAAAAATACACGACAACAAGGATTTATACGATAGAATATTTAAGCACTTTCAATTTGATTTGTGGGAACTAGTTGCTGACACAGCAGAACATAGAAAGATTTTGAATCGCTACACGCAGACTACAAAATTAATCGTGAGATTTGAATTTTACTACACTATAGGACTGGCAGTGGTTGTTGATCTATTCCCAAGGATCATCATGGTTTATCAGAATGACATACTTGGTAAAGAAAAGCAGTATTTGTACCCATTCGATGGATGGTACCCCTTTGATAAGATCAAGTGGTATAACGCTGCATACTTATGGGAAGGCTTTATGACTACAGTCGTTATCTTGATATATGTGTTTGTTAATATGCTGCATTTTTCATATACACGGTATATTTGCATGGAATTAAAAATTCTTGGATGTACAATGGAGGGGCTAATTACTAACGAAGATGTAAATAAAATCAAAGAAGAGAAGGAAATTGAAAAAACCTAATGCCACTTAAGACGAAAATTGAAGTTTATAATTTTTAGGCACCAGTTTTTAGCCAAGTAAGTAACGCAAACTACCCAAGTGTCAATAGCAACAGAGTTCTTGTTTAAATAACAAAATTAAAATTGTGTTGTTTAATTTCAGAGTGACATCTGACTTAGACGAAGTCTTGGGTGATGGGATGCTTCTGACTTACTTGTTTGGATCTGTATTCATATGCCTTACGGCTTTTACTGCTACTGTAACTTTTTTAAGAGATATTTTATTAGATTGTTCATGTGTATCATACAGAACTTGGTTAAGATTAATAAGTTTCTCACAATTTTTTCCAGGTTGTTGATGATCCATACAAATCTTTGCGTTACTTTTCTTTCTTCTGCTCTTTACTTGTTGAAGTATTCTTTCAATGCGTTATGGGCCAACTTCTCATTAATCAAGTACGTTATCAAATCGTATATTTTATAATCTAAGCTGGTAGATAGTAGGCATATTAGTAAATAATGAAACGAATAAACGAATAATGCTGTTAAATGATAAACATCGTAATAATAAGACATTATATAATATACTAGCTGTCCGCCCGCGGCTTCGCCCGCGTGGCGTATACGTTTATTACTTAGGGATATAAAAAATCGGTCAAGCCATTTCGGAGGAGTATGGTAACTAACATAACGTAACACACGAGAATTTAATTAATAGGATTATTGACATTTTCCAGAGCACGAAATTAGAGAGAGCTATATATTTTGCAGACTGGGTATATGCTGACTCAGATACGAAGAAAATATTACTATTATTTTTGATGCGCTCTCAAATACCTTTTGAATTTAGCGCTAAAGGTTACTTGACTATGAATTTGGACACTTTTAGTGGGGTAAGTGTACCTGTCTATAAATGCTAGGAGACTGCTAATGTAAAGCTTTCTAGTGACATCCTGTTGCCATTTATCCCTTCAAGCCCCATTCTATAGACACAATGCATAATCTATTGTTTTGGCCTCATGAGACAAGTGTGAGCGTCAGCCAATTAAGTAGTAAAAAGAGGTTTATAATTTAGAATCAAGCCCTTTAATTACACTTGAACTAGTTTCATTATCACTGACAGCAGTCTTGCAGATATCTTAGTATTAGAGTATATTCTCATAGATAAGTCTGACCAAAGCTGACTATGTTTCTTGTTTTTTCTTGCTTGTTTTTGTGTACATTGATTGTGAAATAAGTTATTATTTATGTATAGTTTCTAAACTATACCACTGGCCAGCCAATACTTAGAAAAACTGACGCTAAACGATGTCACGAATATATATTATGTTATAAGAGCTGGTGACCACAGTTTCACTCGCATCCTACAGAACTTTTTGAGGCAAGGGATAGCCTGTTTCCGTCTCCAAGGTTTCGTCTTTCTCTATAAGAAAATTCATCAAAATTGGTTCAGCGGTTTAAGCGTAACAAAAAGACAAATAGAGTTCAGATTCTTATTTATTATATTAGTATGAATGTCTTCATCTCCAAATGGGTCACCAAATATTGAACGTCTATAATTATTCATATATTAATAATTACTTACTTTTCATTGTTTTTCAGATCTGCAGCCTGTCATACCAGTTTTTCAATATACTGCGCACTGCATACTCTGAATAAACATGTTTTGCTTTGAACACCTATTTATTGTAGAAGATTATTGTAACATCTTATCAATTAAAAATTGTGCATTAAATTGTTATTAAAATTCACTGGATTTCATTGTTTTAACATACCATCATGCCTTATTTTCTCCAAAGGGTTAGGCAGAAGTGTACTAATGTACGCCCACAGTTTATCGGTATGTTTAGGTCCCATGTAATAAGGAGCGAGCCTATTCGCATTAACCGAGCGCAAACCCAATCTCCGAGCTGCTACTGAGAATTTTATAGAAACACCCGATAGTATTTTGTCATTTTTCAAGATAAACCCATGAAACTTTATATTAAGGCACTTGATAAGAAATAAATAAATATTTGGTCTAGCGTTTTTGAAATTTCGACCTGTGTGGGGATGAAATAGGGGATGAAAGTTCATATGGAAGTCCAAACAAAGTAACGCTTTCAAGTTTAACCCCGGAACCGATTTTGATCAAATTTGGAACAAAAATAGACTAGACCTTGGAAATGGATATAAGCTACATTTTGTTGTAAAAAAGGGGTTGAAATAAGGGATGAAAATTTATATGGGCGTTTTTCATTGTTGAAGATATAACGACGAAACTTTGAATTAAGGCACTTGATTAGAAATAAATAAATATTTGTTCTAGCGTTTTTGAAATTTAGACCTATGTAGGGATGAGATAGGGGATGAAAGTTCATATGGAAGTCCAAACAAAGTCACGCTTTGAAACTCAACCTCGAAACAGATTTTGATGAAATTTGGTACAAAAATAGATTAGACCTTGGAAAAGGATATAAGCTTCGTTTTGCTGTAAAAAAGGGGTTGTAATAAGGGATGAAAAATTGTAAGGGAGTTTGTCATTGTTGAAGATAAACGCTGAACTTTTGTGTTTAGGCACTTGATAAGAAATAACTAAATATTTGATATGGGGTTTTTGAAATTTCAAACTGTGAGGGGATGAAATAGGGGATGAAAGTCCGTTTGGATTTTGACGAAATTCGGTACAAAAATAGACTAGACCTTGGGAAAGGATATAAGCTGCGTTTATATTTCAGTAAATAATAAAGTTGGGCAAATTTTGTGGTCTACCTGAGCAAAGAAGCGGACGGAAAGATATGTAAAGATAATTTGTAATTTCCCACCAGAATTGGAAAAAGCTAAACAGTCAAAATAGCGCTTTCCACGCGGGCGAAGCTGCGGGCGGATAGCTGGTAACGTTATAATCACATCGTTGTTTCGATAGTAACGTGGAATAAGCTTCGTTATTTTACAATGTAATTAATAGATATGTATAAATAATAATGGATTGAATAGGTAAATAAAATTATGTTTTAATTCATCATCAAACCATTACATGGTCCCACTGCTGGGCATGGGTCTCCTCTCAGGACAAGAGGGAATAGGCTTAGTATAGTCCACCACGGTAGCCTACTGTGGGTTGGTAGACTTCACATGCCCTTAAGTAAATCTCTTAGGCATACAGGTTTCCTGACGATGTTTTCCTTCACCGCTAAAGCGCGTGATAATCTATACTAATATTATAAAGCTGAAGAGTTTGTTAGTTTGTTTACTTGGACGCGCTAATCTCAGGAACTACGGGTCCGATTTGAAAAATTCAGTGTTAGATAGCCCATTTATCGAGGAAGGCTATAGGCTATGAATCATCATTCTAAGACCAATAGGAGCGGAGCATAAATGAAAAATGTTGCAAAAATGGCACAAATATAAATGCAGAAAAGCCGAGAAACCACGCGGGCGAAGCCGTGGGCGGAAAATTATATAAATACGCACATAACTTCGAAAGTCAGAGGTGCGTGCCTTGGGAGAACTCGAGACCTTTGTCCTGGCAATCCAATGGTCCTATCACTAGGCTATCACCGCACATATTATATTATAATTATATTTTGTTTAGTGCCAATACGCTTATGGATTTAAAATGTCCGGATTAATCGGACTGAAATTGTCATTATAATTCCCATAAGATTTATAGGAAACTAAACATAGATTAATTAATCAAAACTGAAAAAAAAAAACGAAAGTCCTTTGTAACGGATGGATGAAAGAACAGGAGGAAAGTTAGGGAAAGGAAAGTCCACACGTATTTTTTTTTATATATTGACCTCGCATAGCATTTTACGTACATACTTAGTAGTTCTATTTTGATGATTCTATGGGGTTTTGGAAGACGTAAAATGTGGAAGAGAAATTTGACATCACAGGCAGTGGTCTCAGTAGCTTAGTTGGTAAAGCGTCTGATGTACTTAACCAAACAGATGAAGGGTCAAACATTGCCTGAGATCGAATTTTTCTTTCACTAGAAGTTTTCTTTCATTGGAAATTTCAAAGTCTGTTCAGCTAGTTTCAAAATTTTATGGTATCGTTTATTGTAATGTTACAAATATTATGAAAAATAATCATTGAATATCACTAAATATCATAAAAAGCACGAAGGTAAATATTGAAATCAATTCCTATGTAAAGCTAAACTATAATATGAATATTTGTGAAGTGATTTCCACAATATAACGGTGTGCATACGGCGGTGGAAACGTGGCAAACGTAGCTTCAATGGCTTCGTATATTGAAATCGGCTGCGCTCACACTCATAAAAGCAAGATGTCTACATTCATATTGAGAGTCTACGTGAAAAATAGGCATGTATTGTAACGGTATTTTGCTATTGCGTGTAATTTTCACCCTATATTAAATTATTCACTTTATTTCGAAAAATTATTGAGACAATCTATGGCGATCGGTAATAATGACATACTATGTTGAATGTAAATACTATATTTACCAGCACTCACACCTACCTATCACTACCAGACGTTTAGTATGAAATTGGCATTTAATTTAGATTTTTCAGTTCAGAGGTTATTTCTAATTTTGTTAAAAAAATAACAAAACCCACGAAATAAAACAAACAAAAGCATGTGCAACCACATGAATTCAACCTGGATAATTGATGAATAAATTAAATTAAATTTTACTGGATATAAAAAAAAGCTTAATAAGAAAGTTCACTCTCCGAATATAAGAATACCTAGCATAGAAGTGTTAACTTGACGATTGAGTTGTACACGAACTTATTATAAGTCAACTACGGTAACTGAAATTTCAATAAGAAAGAGTGGCAAAAAATACACTTTACTTAGGTATATATATATACAGAGTTCAGTTCAAATAAACCCTTATCTAATATGGATCATGGATCACGATGTTCATAAATAAATTTTATTTTACACCTATGTACAAATAAAAATAAAATGTTATATTATTAAATTATTACCTCACGATTAATTGATGGCGTGTGATAATTTTTATTGCTTTCGTACCTTAAAAGCCTGACCAGCACAGGCAATCGTCAGTTCAGTTCCTTGTTGGAAGATGGGAACCATGCGCTGGGCTATCATAGTGTGTTGTATATTGCCTTTGGGCTTGCTCGCCCAAAATGCAGGTAAGGAATTTACATTTTTGGTCTCAATGTAGGTACTATTTTCTTATTAAATTGTGGTATTTTAACTTTTTGTCTAAATAAAACTGCTTGCAACATTTTTGTATATTTAAAGGCGTCGAAAGCTAATGGCAAGGGTTTCGGTCTTGCGACCATGTGGTTGCCGGTTCGAAACCCACCCATTGCACTCCTGACGTGAACACAAGCATTTAGATTAGCACGAGGGATTGTACTAGTAATGTGCGGCCCACATTACCAGTAAGCTTTAAAAAAATTGTTCTTGCAATATTATTGAAGTAACAGGATACCAAATTTCAAATTTATCAAATCTGCGAAAGTTGCTCTGTAGCTGTTGTTTTTACATTCAATAATTTCAAACAAAACCAAATGTTAATCAGTTCATCCATTTAGGATACATGTCATGTAAAATTTATAACACCTTTCTGACTATTACGCGGGTAATTTATAATTTCATCAATTCATGCAGTTGGATATTTCTAAATAAAGTAGCTGCCGTGTGCTAAAGCTTTTGTTTCATTTTTAATGAAGGTAACGCGGACAGTGCGGCGTCCGCTATAGCTGAATCAGGTAAAATATTTTAATTGTAATGTTAAATTATTATAATTTTTAAAATTATTATAATTTTTAAAATTCACACACGTACCATCACGCCTGTATTCCTCAAAGGGTTAGGCAGAGGTGTACTTAATGTACACCCACAGTTCGCCGGTATGTTTAGGTCCCATGTAATAGGGGGCGAGCCTATTGCCATTCTCCGGGCACAAATCCAGACTCCGAGCTGCTACTGAGAATTTCATAGAATAACTCAATAACAATTTGCTCGACCTGGGGATTGAACCCAAGACCTCTAGCGTAGTAGTCGCGATTGGGACCACTAGACTAAAAAGACAGTCTTTTAAAATTATTATAATTTTTAGAATTATTATAATTTATAAAATTATTATAGTAGTTGTCCTTCTAAATTCACCGAATGTCTCTATAAAAAAAGTGGGGTGTATTCATTTGTACACCTCTGCCTAACCCTTCGGGGAAAACAGGCGTTATGGTAAATAAATAATGTTTTTTTAATAACAGCAACCAATGGTGGAGGCTCCGCACTATCATCTGCAGACGCTCAAAGTGGTAAATAATTAATTAATTATAAAATATCCTTACGCAACTCTACAATATCCATCACATAAACAACTTCATTATGAACATGTAAGTATGTGTACAGCAGTGATATGACTATTGGACTGCCAAGTTATAGGCACGCACTTCTGACTGTCCGAAATCATGAGTGTATTGAAATCATTCGCTTAAAATGATTAAGGAAAACATCGAGAGGAAACCTGCATGTCTGTTAATGTCTTAACGGTGTATGTAGTCTGCTAACCCGCACTGAACAATAGCCTAATCCCTCCAATCATGAAGGGAGACTCGTGATGATGAAAACGGTGATGTATGTATATCAACCATAATTTACATAACGTACGACATACTTATCATGTATATTATGGTAATATGTCATTTAGCGCGGCCTAAGCTGAGCATCCTCAACCTTTTGCAACTTCATGTCCTCAGAACAGCTTTAAGTAGGTGATAGTTCAATAAATAGTTCCTATAGTCCATGGTTTTTAAACATGGAGAAATAATACTGTTTTTTACATTATAGGTTCTGCTGGAGGGGGATCAGGGCAATCACAAGCAATAGCTCAATCAGTTAGCCGTAAGAAAACGTTTCATTATTTTATTTCAAACCTAACTATAAGAGGAAACTTTGAAAAAATGTGATATACCATTAGACTAAAAGGACAGATGAAAAGAGCTGAAAATCGGGCTCTGTGGCGTTCACTTAAAGATCTAAATCCAGCTGTGGACGAATACGGGCTGATGATGATGATGATGATGATGACTAATAACGTTCAGATATTGTTAAAAAATACTCGCACACTTTATATCTATTTTACCATAACATATTTAAAATGTGACATTAGTACCTATAAGTCGACAACATTTTTGTATCTTTCCTGATCAAAAGGGTCTGTTGAAACTTCGGTGTATTCATAATTGTATAGATCTATGTCCCAACCGTTTTTCGCATCAACGATTTCTCATTCCAAAAACAGAAGTCAATTTGCCATTTCTATTAAATAGTGTATCAGGAGGTTTAATACCTATAATGATTGGTATTAATTATATGTTGTTAAATTACAGAAGCTAATGGTGGAGGCTCGGCATTATCAGCTGCAAACGCTCAAAGTGGTAAATAATTAATTAATTATTTTTTAAATATCTTAATCTATCTCCGTATTATATAATCAGCTTAATTGTGATAGCCTAGTGATAATATGATCATTGGACTGCCAAATTACAGGCATGCAACTAATTTAAATAAATATCCTTACGCGACTCTACACTTACCAATTATATATATATCAATAATGTAAAAAAAACGTCATTACATATATATACATGATATACAATTCCAAGTAGCAATATTAAAAATATTTATGAAACATGGCGCGGCCTAAGTATGCATCGTCGTAACACGACAGACTTGATTCGGTAATAAGTCGATAAATAGCTCCACCTTCTTCTATATCCCTGGTCTTTTGAACTTTGAATTTATGGTCTGTAATATAAAGGTTCTTCTGGACAAGGGTCAGCACAATCGGAAGCAATCGCTCAATCAGACAGTGGTAGTGGTAAGAAAATTAAAAATATATTATAGACAATAAAAAAAGTTCTAAGCTATATAATATGACGTCTACAAGTTTTCCTTTGTGGGGATTGAGAGGGTATGCTCTGTCCCTTTCCTGCTTCAGTATTAGTATAGAATTTGTATGACATGTTGGTTTGTGTCAACACAAGCAGATATAGTACGCTCTCTACCTATTTTGGGACCAATTTTGATTTTGTTAATCTGGTCTATTTATAGCAAGGGTTTTAACAAGACCTTAAACAAATTACAACTAGCTTATTAAAGAAGATGATGGTCGACAACATAATCCAAGTCGTTGGGTGTATTTGGATAAGACGGGACGGGACACCACGGGACCGTGGTGGATGGCACAAACTTAGGGAGGCTTACACCTAGCAGCGGGTGAAGTCGGGCTGTGATGATGATGCACCTATTAAATATAGTCCGTATAATCCTTTTGATAAGTGGGAGGAGCATACAATTGAAAAATGTAGCCTGACACACTAAAAATCACTCAGAGAAGAAATTATGTATGTTGTGAATAACAAAAAAAAATATTTTCAAAAAGTTTATTAAATTATCTCAACAAATACCTGTTTAAATCTTTCTCATCTAATATCAAACGGTCACATTATTTATTAAGTCATTATAACTGAAATTCTTTTTTAACAGGATCTCCTCTTGGTGGACTTAGTCAACCTGCATTTGATTTCGGCGATTCTTTATTCGGTGGATCTCCATTTTCAGGCTCCTCAGCATCAGGTAACCGCAAACTTAATTTAAAGTATTTACCTAAGGTATAACGAAAACATTTTTTTTTATTGTTTTCTGGTTGTTTGGTTGATCTCCAAAAGGGTTGGACCAATTTTAACGGGACTATCACTGGCAGGTGACTGATGTTATAAGACATAATTAAGGCGATTTAATATTACATAACTATCTACAATTCTTAGAAGCCGAGCACAAATAATAACTTCAGAAACGGCGAGTGAACCCGCGGGGCATTAGCGAGTAGGTAAATTTAATCTGTATGTCTTTTACTTCAGCTATATCACAAGCGGACAGTGAAGGTGGCTCGGCGCAATCGCAGGCAGGTACGTTATAAAAGCACATATTAGTACAGTAAACGATCAATAGCGAACGCTACTACTTAAACATAGGTTCATAATTTTATTGACGAGTATTAAGGGTAATTGGAGTAAGAGATGACGATACTATAAGTATTTAATGTAATTAACTTTATTTTGCAATAAAATTATTTATTTAATTAGAATAAATCTAAATCATCATTTTAATTTTATTGTAAGAATGTAGTATGTGTGTATGGTAGTACATTCTTACAAGTAAAATTATTATTCAGATTCTAATTCCGATTTGAATGTAGAAGAGATTATCAGTTTTGTAAAAATGAGGTTAAATAATATGAATTTTAAACAATAAATAAGTGTCCGTTAATTTAACGCTTTTTTGTAAGCTTATTTTTAGCAAAGCAAATACATAATATTCTTAATATATTATTTTTTTAGTCGCTTCTTCCTCTGCTGGTAGCGGAGGATCAAGTGGAGGATCTGGAGGGTCTGATTCTGGAGAAGAATCTGGAGGATCAAGTGGAGAATCTGGAGGGTCTGATTCTGGAGAAGCATCTGAAGGATCAAGTGGAGAATCTGGAGGGTCTGATTCTGGAGAAGCATCTGGAGGATCCAGTGGAGAATCTGGAGGGTCTGATTCTGGAGAATCAAGTGGAGAAGCCGGAGAGTCAGCAGAATCTGGAGGATCTGATTCTGGAGAAGAATCTGGAGGATCAAGTGGAGATTCCGGAGAGTCAGCAGAATCTGGAGAATCAAGTGAAGATTCCGGAGATGAATCTGGAGGATCAAGTGGAGATTCCGGACAGTCAGCAGAATCTGGAATGTCTGATTCTGGAGAGTCAGCAGAATCTGGAATGTCTGATTCTGGAGAAGAATCTGGAGGATCAAGTGGAGAATCTGGAGGGTCTGATTCTGGAGAAGCATCTGAAGGATCAAGTGGAGAATCTGGAGGGCCTGATTCTGGAGAAGCATCTGGAGGACCAAGTGGAGAAGCCGGAGAGTCAGCAGAATCTGGAGGATCTGATTCTGGAAAAGAATCTGGAGGATCAAGTGGAGATTCCGGAGAGTCTGCAGAATCTGGAGAATCAAGTGAAGATTCCGGAGATGAATCTGGAGGATCAAGTGAAGATTCCGGACAGTCAGCAGAATCTGGAATGTCTGATTCTGGAGAGTCAGCAGAATCTGGAATGTCTGATTCTGGAGAAGAATCTGGAGAATCAAGTGAAGGTTCCGGAGAGTCAGCAGAATCTGGAATGTCTGGTTCTGGAGAGTCAGCAGAATCTGGAATGTCTGATTCTGGAGAAGAATCTGGAGGATCAAGTGAAGATTCTGGAGATGAATCTGAAGGATCAAGTGAAGATTCCGGAGATGAATCTGGAGGATCAAGTGGAGATTCCGGACAGTCAGCAGAATCTGGAATGTCTGATTCTGGAGAGTCAGCAGAATCTGGAATGTCTGATTCTGGAGAAGAATCTGGAGAATCAAGTGAAGGTTCCGGAGAGTCAGCAGAATCTGGAATGTCTGGTTCTGGAGAGTCAGCAGAACCTGGAATGTCTGATTCTGGAGAAGAATCTGGAGGATCAAGTGAAGATTCCGGAGATGAATCTGAAGGATCAAGTGAAGATTCCGGAGATGAATCTGGAGGATCAAGTGGAGATTCCGGAGAGTCGGCAGAATCTGGAATTTCTGATTCTGGCGAAGGATCTGGAGGATCAAGTGAAGATTCCGGAGATGAATCTGGAGGATCAAGTGAAGATTCCGGAGATGAATCTGCAGGATCAAGTGGAGATTCCGGAGAGTCGGCAGAATCTGGAATGTCTGATTCTGGCGAAGAATCTGGAGGATCAAGTGAAGATTCCGGAGATGAATCTGGAGGATCAAGTGGAGATTCCGGAGAGTCAGCAGAATCTGGAGGGTCTGATTCTGGAGAGGCAACTGGAGGATCTGGAGGATCTGGAGTAACTGGAGGATCTGGAGGATCTGGAGGATCTGGAGTAACTGGAGGATCTGGAGGGTCTGAAACTAGTTCAACGATATCAAGCGTTGCTGGGACAAATAGTAGTGAGTGAATATGGTATAATTTAATAAGTACTTAGTTTAATATTTATTTTAACGATAACATACTGTTACGCAGTAATTCTAGTTTATGAAACACAAAATTTATATTAATGGACTTCACCTTCAGGTATTATCCACCAGTCAATCATACCGTGCTGCAGAGAGATGCAGATGCAATGCTGGATTCAATTATTTTTTTTATATGATCGCATAGATGCAACCTACCGGTTTCATTGCTGATAATGCATTTTAAAATCAAATAACTATCATAATACCTAGGTCCAACCAAACGTATTACCAACTCTTAGTTCATGATACAATAACCTAATATTAAGTCAAGATTATTTCGAATCAGCTAATATATAAAATCTTGTATTCAGGATGCAATTTTGTCAGAGCTAGCCCAGCAGCAATGCTGAAAGATTGAAAAGGCTGGCTGAATTATTCAAATAATCGTGAAAAACTTAAAACGAAGCCGCTGGGCTTCGAATCACACGAATATGTGATTCATGCAAGAACACTTATATATATATTACAACAACGCTGACGTTATTCTTACTTTGCAGATGCTGAAAGTGGCTTAGGAGGATCCGCAGAAACAACAGGATTAGGACAATGTACTAAATTTTTATTTATCTATATAAGATTAATTCTGAACCAATAGAATATTTACCGAATCGACCTAAACTTAAGTTCTAATTAAAGCTTTAGTTATCGTTGTTTAAAGTTAAACCAGGACGCTATGCGGCATTACAATATGATTTTTACGCCGCTTACTATAACAGGGACCAACCTGAAGAATATAAAACATAATGTTAATTTTCTATTGCAGCAAGCGGTCAAGATGACAATGGATCGACAATATCCCAAGCTATCACCACATGTAAGATACTATAACTTTACATTCATTTTCTGTAAAAAACTAGCCAAGTCTCGATGGAGCTCCATCGAGACTTGGCTGTTTATCTCTAAAAATCTGACACCAGAAACCCACTATTTGGCGCTCAACTCCCCACACAACGACTTAAAAGTCGGCACAGCTTCCTAAAATCCGCAGAGGCCCTATAAGGATACCCGGCCGAGGCCCGCCGTAAACTGTGGCTATAGAAACTCCCACCACCTACTCACTACCTACCACCACGTGAGCACCTCCCCACAGGGTCTAACCTTCCTTGGCCCACCTGGAAGCCACTAAACCGACTCCGAACCCAAGTGGTGAGGTGTAACTCCAATTTAGTGAAATGGGGTTATCTCGACAAAACGGCTTCAGGGTGCGGATGTGGAGCTGCGGTTGAACACAACATTAACAATAAATAATAAATAAATCGCAGTAAGGAACCTCAGACTTGGCACGACTTTGTCTAGATTTCATTACCTTTTAGTGATAAACAAGCAGCTCCATCGAGACTTGACTACTTTTTTACAGAATGTTTTTAATGGGATTTCATTTCTTTTTGTAGAAACGTGGGCTTATTGATTTATTTTATTAGATTTTCTTATTTGACACAGTTTTTTTTCTTTTTAGGAGTATATGCGTATTAAAAGCAGAAGGGGAGGCATTCGCCCAGCAGTGGGACGCTAAAGGCTAGATTAAATTTAAATTAGAAGATGTGTCCCACTACGCTGGATTTTTGCAATGACAGTAGATTTTTTATGTATCAATAGTAGAAGGGGGCATTACCATATCTCTAATACAGCTGAGACCAGCTGAGGGTTCTTCATCAGATACTTCAGACCTTCGATTTTTGACATTAAATGAAGCGGCCCACCAAGTTGAATATTGTTTGTAAAGGCGGTATATGTCGATATCTCTAATAGTTTGGTTGGGCTCTTGTGTTTTCTAATCAGGGTCACCAGGTACTCCAAATCTTCGATTGACTTGGCTAGTTTTTTACAGAATGTTTTTAATGGGATTTCATTTCTTTTTGTAGAAACGTGGGCTTATTGATTTATTTTATTAGATTTTCTTATTTGACACAGTTTTTTTTCTTTTTAGGAGTATATGCGTATTAAAAGCAGAAGGGGAGGCATTCGCCCAGCAGTGGGACGCTATAGGCTGGATTAAATTTAAATTAGAAGATGTGTCCCACTACGCTGGATTTTTGCAATAACAGTAGATTTTTTATGTATCAGTAGTAGAAGGGGGCATTACCATATCTCTAATACAGCTGAGACCAGCTGAGGGTTCTTCATCAGATACTTCAGACCTTCGATTTTTGACATTAAATGAAGCGGCCCACCAAGTTGAATATTGTTTGTAAAGGCGGTATATGTCGATATCTCTAATAGTTTAGTTGGGCTCTTGTGTTTTCTAATCAGGGTCACCAGGTACTCCAAATCTTCGATTATTCTAGTTTTTAAAGTTTTCCCTTTATGTGGCCATTAAACCCTAACTCTGTACCAAATTTCAGCTCTCTGAGTTTATGGGAAGTACTAGTTCTATTTTGATGATCATGAGTGAGTGAGTGTCATAAATGCGAAACTTTGCTTTCGCTTAACTTCGGAACTAAATGACCTACAGACTTGAAATTTTGGATTTTAATTTTGCTTTTTCTGCGTTCTGGTTTTATCCAGAGGTTCTCAAATAGGGGCCTGAAAATGCCGCGAAATGGTTCCAGTAAAGGATGGTACGGCAGTGTTTGCTTCGCGCTCGATCTGGCAGATACATTTCACATAGGGGGTCAGTCGCCTAGAGAGAAGCCAGTACTTGTCAAGCAAGTCTAAATTGGCAATTATTGAGATGTATCATCCGAAAGGGCAGTTATTTCATGGCGAAGTGTATGTACTAATGGAGTTCAAATAGCAGATTGCAGGTTTCTTACGTGATATGAAATATTTTATGATTTCTTTTTTCAAGGATTCAATTCAAAATATCCGTGTGATGGACTATCTTCATGTGCCAGTCTTGAAGACTTTAGAGAATTAAAACATACTAGTTTGTACTCGCAACTTTTGTGTGTATAGGGTCCAACCTGAAAAACAACTAACTTTTGTGTCCAGGTGATAAACTACTGCATGCCAAATATCATCTAAATCCCTTCAACGGTTTTTGCATGATCGCGTAACAAACATCCAAACATATTTATTTTCGTAATTATAATATAAGTTGGATTATCTCGTTCAAATCTGACAACAGTAATGATTTAAAGGAGCTCAATAAGATAGAAGATATATTGAAAGAGCTGAAATAATTATCTTTTTTAATTGCGAAATTGTAACCAAATCTTAACTTCGCAGCATCTACGACAGGAGTCGGATCAGCTGATTCAACGGCTATCACTCAGTCTTCAGGTATCTATGTCTACTTTATAGTGTTTGTACGATTTCAAATCCCATATAATAATTATTGCAGGGTTATAAATATATATAAACATTATATCTTAGTTCTGATAACTACATGTCTACATTGATGACTCCTTAATATTATCGATGTTTTTATTTGTTTATTAACAATTTCAATTATTAGTATTCTCTAGTACAAAATGGATAAAATAAAAAAGAAGGCAGACATAAAATAAAATTTGAAACCTTAAAGCGTGGCATAGCCATTCCAAGTCATAAGTGTGCGTTCTAATTTTAATCACTTGGCAAGCTCCACAACATACTCTCTGATAATTTTAAGATTTAATTTCAATGTTTTAATTTGTAATGAATAGTGAATTTGCACTTATCTTTCCGTAATAATAGTATTTTCCTGTAATGTTAAGTTACTTTTTAAGATGTTCTTGATTTTCTTTTTAATTTTTGGTTTTTACTCCTAATTTAAGTGCATGAGGTGCCCACCTGTGAGTGATTGTAACACTAGACTTAGGTTTTGTTGTTGTTTTCTATATATAATTTAATGTGTGTCAACAATTGTTGGTGAGCCAAAATTAATAAATAAATAATTAATTACTAGCTTGTAATATTAACTTACTATTAGCTTAAACAGTCTAGAGAGATTTTCTTGACATCGTGTAAAGTTATATAGACTGGACTAAATAGGTTGATGATGATGAAGGATTTAATTTTTTATGTTCTAACAAATCAGACCCAAAATGTCAGATATCACTAATGCTTTAGCAATACATATTTTAAAATTCAATGAAATTTAATCTTCAGTTTACCCAATTGTGCTTATACAGAATTGTCATTCAACATAATTATAAATTATATTTTTTTCAGTCGCTGATGAATCCAGTGGAATGTCTGGAGTAGGGTCTGAAGGTGGAGGGTCGGGTAATAACTCTGGAGGAGAATCCGCAGGATCAAGTGGTGAGTGAAAAAGAAGAAAAAACTGATAGGTAGTTGTTCCAACGAAAACGTATCAAACTCACTGATACTCCAAAAAAAATTATATAGTTGGCATAGTACTCATATTAAAAGCTCATTTTCATCATCATCAATAATGATCAACCAATTATATTGGTTCGATAACCGATTACAGGCACGGGTCTCCTCTCGTGTGAGAGGGATTAGTCTATAGTTTCATTGCGCACGATTCACGCAATTAAACTATAGCTGGTTGGCAAACTCCAAACGGCGTCAAGAAAATCTCTGAACCATACCTACTGGTCTCTGCATGATGCTTTCCTACACTGTTAGAAACACGCGATAATTTATTCAATACGCAGATGACCTAAAAAATATATATATGAGGTGCGTTCCTTGGGTTCAAACTCGAGACCTTTGCCTTGGCAGTCCAATCATCATATCTCTATCTATAATAATTTCTATCAGTAAACACTTCAACATTTTATTAGGTTCTGGAGAGTCCGACGAAGAATCAGAAGGAAGTGGTGGGTCTGACGAGTCAGAAGAATCTGGAAGTGGTGGGTCTAATGAATCCGGAAGTGGTGGGTCAGATGAATCTGGAAGTGGTGGGTCAGATGAATCTGGAAGTGGTGGGTCAGAAGAATCAGAAGGGTCCGTAAGTGGTGGTTCTGAAGAATCAGAAGGATCTGGAAGTGATGGGTCAGAAGAATCGGAAGCATCCGGAAGTGGTGAATCTGAAGAATCGGAAGCATCCGGAAGTGGTGAATCTGAAGAATCCGGAAGTGGTGGGTCCGATGAATCTGGAAGTTGTGGGTCCGATGATTCTGGCAGCGGTGAGTCTGAAGAATCAGAAGGATCCGGAAGTAATGGATCTGAAGAATGATCTGAATAATGAATATGATCTGAAGAAACTTATTTCAAAGACAAAATACGGTAGATTGTTACCAGCGTAAATTCGGGTAAATAATAAAATATTGTCATTGTCAGACGTTATACAAAACACAGTACCTAAGTATTTATTTCACTTCCATTAAATGACAAGATCTGAAGGCAGACAGTAGCTCACAGAAATAACGGGCTCATTAAATATGAAGAAATCTTACTCGGCAAAAATATTCAAGTACCCTCTTACGGAGATACAACTAATTTGCAACTTTATTTACTGTATAAGTGTACTTCTGTGTAATACCTCCCCAGTCTTTGGTACGGACTACATATTTTAATGAGTACAATGTGTATACTTATCGTTCGTTGAAGCTCAAAATAAGTGCCTTACGGTACGTGCCACTTAAGTTCATAGTCGAGTGTACTTTGTTTATATTTTGTTCAACTGTAATTTTGTACTCGTGAAAAATGTTGTAGCCGGTATGTTTATTATGGAAAAAACTAATTTCGACTCTATAACGAGAAACTGTTTGCTTTTAGTATTACATAGTAACTCAGGATTCGTTACGCTGAATATATATTATAATAATAAAGATCTTATTAGACTTGGACTGCTGTTCTTTTTTGGAAAATCAAGATTTATTATTTTATAGATCCACATATGTATACACAAATAAATAAAAAAAGTAATGTTTCAAATGTCAAAATACAATAATTAACATTTTATCTTTGTGTCTGTTTATCTTTATTTAAATGGCTGGGCCTTTGATGGTACTGTCTCAGAAAGATATCTAGCGGCTAAGGAGTAACTTAGGCTATTTAACATAATGCTTTGACCCCTTTTGGTAGGACATGATTTTAAAGAGATAGATACTACTTAATTGAAATCTTTTTTTTTTATATAAATGTTTCATCTCGTCCATCGTGGTCTTCACAGTTGTAGGTATCAATAAACCCTTCAACATTAAGGGGTTTGGGTAAAGTTGGCGTTGTTTTGAAGTTGCGCGGCCAGTAATGGAACTTGGATATTATTGAAGAGCAGAAAAAAGCGATCAAAGTTATTATGGATACAATGCTCTAAACCATATCGGAACAGAGATATTTGGTTTTAAAAATCGAAGAAGTTAATATATTATACTGCACTCTTTTGGGTATCTATGGTATTATTTTGTACATTACTTGAAGTTTAAGTCTTGATTTATCCTTTCTAAGGTCTACTATAACATAACATACCATCACGCCTGTATTCCCCGAAGGGTTAGGCAGAGGTTTACTAATGTACATCCACGCTTCGCCGGTATGTTAAGATGGGACCTTAATGGGGGGCGAGCCTATTACCATTAACCGGACACCATACTCCGAGCTTCCAGAGAATTGCATAGAAAATCTCAATAACACTTTGGTCGACGCTGCTACTGCTCTAGCGTAGTAGTTACGCTTGGGACCACTAGACTACCAAGGCAGTCTAATTCTAATTATACAACACTTATAAATAAAGGAAATTATTTAATGTATCACTTTGTGTGTGAACAATTTGTGTACTTACTTATATCACATAATTGATATATAGGCGATATTTTATCAGAACCTACTCTCAAAGTCTACATGTACTAATCACGACGATGAAGCACACAGCATAATAAAATGATTAAACGAACTTATCAACAGTGATTGTAAACTGATGTACCCAGTGTTTTTCTGCAAGGTTAAGTTACACCTGCCGCGTTCAGTCTGTGGATAAGTTACCTTTTAATCATGGAGACCAGTCTGGTAGTTAGAAGCTCAAAAAAGCCTGACAACCAGTCTATCCTTCAACTATCGGTTTCACCCAGAAATTGGCTTCGTGTAAAGTGCTGATACTCAGCCGCAACTGGTGAGGCTGGAAGATAACCCCACCATTGTTCGGAAAAGGCTAGGAAAATGATATTTGCTTCCGCTGCAAGTTGCAAAGAAACCTACTAAAAATTCCTCCAGATATTATATAGATATAAGTATGGATTACATACACCCGGTAGTGTTATGACACACCAACACAGTTTTCACTACTTACAGTGATGGACTAAGATACCATCACGCCTGTATTCCCTGAAAGGATAGGCAGAACTGTATACCCACAATTCGCCGGTATGTTAGGGTTCCATGTAATAGGCAGCAAGCCATTGCCATTAACCGGGCACAAATATAAACTCCGAACTGCTACTGAAGCCCTAGTCCAGGACCTCTAGTGGAGCAATCGAGCTTGAGACTTTTATTGCAAAAAATAGTTTTGAAGGGGTTGAAATAGGGGGTGAAAGTTTGTATGGGAGTTCGTCATTTTTCAAGATAAAACCATGAAACTTAATATTCAGGCCCTTGATAAGAAATAAATAAATATTTGTTCTAGCGTTTTTGAAATTTCGACCTGTGTGGCGATGAAATAGGGGATGAAAGTTCGTTTAGAAGTCCAAACAAAGTCACGCTTTCAAGTTTAACCCCGGAACCGATTTTGATCAAATTTGGAACAAAAATAGACTAGACCTTGGAAATGGATATAAGCTACATTTTGTTGTAAAAAAGGGGTTGAAATAAGGGATGAAAATTTGTATGGGAGTTTGTCATTTTTGAAGATAAAACGATGAAACTTTGAATTTAGGCACTTGATAAAAAGTAAAAATTTGTTCCAGCGTTTTTAAAATTTCGACCTGTGTGGGGATGAAATAGGGGATGAAAGTTCATATGGAAGTCCAAACAAAGTCACGCTTTGAAGCCCAACCTCGGAACCGATTTTGACGAAATTTGGTACAAAAATAGATAAGACCTTGGGAAAGGACATAAGTTACGTTTTGTTGTAATAAGGGATCAAAAATTGTATGGGAGTTCGTCATTGTTGAAGATAAACGCTAAAACTTTGTGTTTAGGCACTTGATAAGAAATAAATAAATATTTGATATAGGGTTTTTGAAATTTCAAACTGTGTGGGAATGAAATAGGAGATGGAAGTCCGTTTGGATTTTGATGAAATTTGCGTATAAGCAAATATATATGGATATAAGCTGCGTTTATATTTCGGTAAATAATAAAGTTCGGCAAATTGTGTGGTCTACCCAAGCAAAGAAGCGAACGGAAAGATAATTATGTAAGGATACTTTGCAATATCTCGCCAGAATTGGAAAAAACTAAACAGTCAAAATCGTGTTGTCCACGCGGGCGAAGCTGCGGGCGGAAAGCTAGTATACATATACAACCCGAAATTCTAATAGAAATGGAATTATTTAATCTATAATGAAATTATCAAACATAGTCACAATAAAGCGTGGTTTTAGCTAGTTCTCATTTAAAATTCAATCGATATCTGATCGACTCTATTTGATCAATGCGCACAGCTTGTAATCATTGTAAGGCTACTTAATGGGCACAAATTCAGACAGAGATACGATGCCTTTAATCTAGTAAGCACCCAGTCATTTGTAAAACGTGACTGACAGATGGACTTCCTTATACGATACGACTTATGACATTTCCCTTTCTATTGCGTACACTTTGGTCTTTCCAAAAACAATCGCATAGTGTAAATAAACGTACCGGTAACAGTAGCTATATAAGTACTAAGACCCTTCATTGATTTAACTTCTTACACTTCTGATAAAACAACCAAACCATTGGTCTCATTATGAGTGCAGCCAACAAAACCTATGATACTTTAAAAACAGAATTTCTATTCGAAATGGACTTCATCAGCAATATTGGCTCTAAAATGTTCATCCATCCTTTTATTGGCCGATCAAAACGTTCTACATATTGTTTCTCACTTCGACTCAGTTATTCGTTACTCTTTGCTTGATTGGAATAAAACATTTTGACTAGTTCGAGATCATAAACGTCGCACCGAACATCGGAGTTTGCCTGATGATCCTGGTTAAATATAGAAAAATACACGACAACAAGGATTTATACGATACAATATTTAAGCACTTTCAATTTGATTTGTGGGAACTAGTTGCTGACACAGCAGAACATAGAAACATTTTGAATCGCTACACGCAGACTACAAAATTAATTGTGAGATTTGAATTTTACTACACTATAGGACTGGCGGTGGTTGTTGATCTATTCCCAAAGATCATCATGGTTTATCAGAATGACATACTTGGTAAAGAAAAGCAGTATTTGTACCCATTCGATGGATGATACCCCCTTGATAAGATCAAGTGGTATAACGCCGCATACCTATGGGAAGGCTTTATGACTACAGTCGTTATCTTCATATATGTTTTTGTTAATATGCTGCATTTTTCATATACTCGGTATATTTGCATGGAATTAAAAATTCGTGGATGAAATCAAAATCAAAATCAAATGTTTTTATTTCAAATAAGCTTTTACAAGCGTTTATGAAACGTTATTGACTCTAGTTGCACGGTTCCAAAAGGTTGATCCTATGGAGAAGAATCCGGCAAGAAACTCCATGGACACTCTTTTAAAATAAAAGATGTTACATTATTCACTTTACACTCTGGCGATAACAGGATGTGAGTACATCGGAGGCTTATGTCATAATTAGCCTGAAATCAGGATTAAAATTAGAATAAGGTTCTCAGAATCTGAGAACTCAATGTCAATCTAAAACAGATAACATATGTGAAATAATACACATCATCAAAATATATTAACTATAAACTACTTAGACATAAGTGGCTACAATGTACTCACATTTACAGTTCCTGTATACATAAAGTTCTAGTAAACAATACAATAGAAAATTGTGAGTGACTAGGTAACCTCAGGGTGCCAGGGAGACCACCAGTGCATCTGTATTTTGACACCACACATTTTTATCATCAACATAGTCCTTGATTTTATAATATGCCTTCTTAACAAGAACAGATTTAACATAGTTTTTAAATTTCTTGCCGGTGAGATCGGTGACAGATTTTGGGAGTTTATTGTAAAAACGTACGCAATTTCCTAGAAATGATTTATTTGTTTTAGTTAATCTAAATTTAGGTACCACTATTTTATGTTTATTTCTAGTATTATGGTTGTGAAAGTCGCTATTTATGCTGAAAATATGCAGATTTTTACGGATATACATGATGTTTTGAAATATATAAAGTGACGGCAGCGTTAGTATATTGACGTTCTTGAAGACTTCTCTAAGGGAATCGCGAGGGCCCATATTGTAGATTGCGCGGATGGCCCTTTTCTGCAAGATAAAAATAGAATCTACGTCAGCAGCTGATCCCCACAGCAGAACACCGTATGACATAATGCTGTGAAAGTAAGCAAAGTAAACAAGTCTAGCCGTAGCTACGTCAGTGATCTGCCTAATTTTCCTCACTGCATATGCTGCGGAACTTAATCTGCGAGACAGGGCTGAGATGTGAGCACCCCACTGCAACTTACTATCAACCGTAATACCTAAGAAGACAGTTTCATAGATTATATCGAGTTTGCTGCCTTCAAGAATTAAATTAGTTTCAACTTGTGGGACATTTGGTAACGAAAATTTTAAACATTTTGTTTTGCTGGCATTAAGAAGTAAATTATTAGCAGAGAACCAGTTCGATAGGGATTTTAGGCTTTCATTTACATTAAAGAGATTGCTATCATTCCGTTCGATCTTAAATATAAGTGAAGTATCGTCAGCAAATAGTACTATATTAGATAACTCAGACATCATATAGGGGAGGTCGTTTATATATGCTAAGAAAAGGAAAGGGCCTAAAACAGAGCCCTGTGGAACCCCCATTTTGACTACAGACCCGGAAGATGTGACTCCGTCAATGCCCACTTTTTGGCGCCTCTCAGAAAGATAGGAGGACACAAGCTCCAAAGATAGCCCTCGAATTCCGTAGTGGTCTAGTTTACGGATAAGCGTGTTGTGATCAACGCAATCGAAAGCTTTGGAGAGATCACAGAAGATACCTATGGCATCCTGTGATCCTTCCCAAGCCTCTAAGATATGAGAGACTAGTTTCGAGCCTGCATCAGACGTTGACCTACCCTTCGTGAAGCCAAACTGCTCATTATGTAAGATCTTATTTTCATGAAAATGAGCTATCATTTGATTCAGCATAAGTTTTTCAAATATTTTACTTAAAGCAGGGAGAACAGAAATGGGCCTATAATTACAGGGATCCGCCTTACAGCCTGATTTGAAAATTGGAATGACTTTACTGTGCTTCATTAGGTCTGGAAAGATTCCCGTCTTAATACAAAGGTTAAATAAATTAGCAAGGGTCGGTGCGATGTCGTCGATAATCGACTTGAGTAATCTAACAGATATGCCCCATAGATCTTCGGTATTTTTCATATTTAAACTATTAAAAACTTTTTTAACCGTGAGGGGAGATACTTGAATAAACTCAAAATTTGGTATTTCTCTATTGAAGAATTTCTTAGCTAGAGATTCTGCTAATAATGAGGACGAATGTAAAGATTTCGTGATCTCGATCGGAATATTAGTGAAGTAATGTTCAAAAGCTTCTGCAACTTCAACTTTGTTTGAAATCACTTCATTGTTAATTTTTAAATTTAGTTCTAGATCCTGTTTATTGTTGTTGCCCCTTTCAGTATTTATTATTTTCCATACTGTTTTAATTTTATTATCAATATAGTTTAATTTTTTATGATGTACAATGGAGGGGCTAATTACTAACGAAGATGTAAATAAAATCAAAGAAGAGAAGGAAATTGAAAAAACTTGAACTTGACGAAAATTGAAGTTTATAATTTTTAGGCACCAGTTTTTAGCCAAGTTAGTAACGCAAACTACCCAAGTGTCAATAGCAACAGAGATCTTGTTTAGATAACAATATTAAAATTGTGTTGTTTCATTTCAGAGTTACATCTGATTTAGACGAAGTCTTGGGTGATGGGATGCTTCTGACTTACTTGTTTGGATCTGTATTCATATGCCTTACGGCTTTTACTGCCACTGTAACTTTTTTAAGAGACATTTTAACAGATGGTTCATGTGTGTCATACAGAACTTGGTTAAGATTAATAAGTTTCTTACTATTTCTTCCAGGTTGTTGATGATCCATACAAATCTTTGCGTTACTTTTCTTTCTTCTGCTCTTTACTTGTTGAAGTATTCTTTCAATGAATTATGGGCCAACTTCTCATTAATCATGTACGTTATCAAATCGTATATTTTATAATCTAAGCTGGTAGATAGTAGGCATATTAGTAAATAATGAAACGAATAAACGAATAATGCTGTTAAATGATAAACATTGTAATAATAAGGCATTATATAATATACTAGCTGTCCGCCCGCGACTTCGCCCGCGTGGCGTATACGTTTATCACTTAGGGATATAAAAAATCGGTCAATCCATTTCGGAGGCGTATGGTAACTGACATTGTAACACACGAGAATTTAATATACATAAGGTTATTGACATTTTCCAGAGCACGAAATTAGAGAGAGCTATATATTTTGCAGACTGGGTATATGCTGACTCAGATACGAAGAAAATATTACTATTCTTTTTGATGCGTTCTCAAATACCTTTTGAATTTAGCGCTAAAGGTTACTTGACTATGAATTTGGACACTTTTAGTGGGGTAAGTGTACTATATTCCTACCTGTCTATAAATGCTAGGAGACTGCTAAAGTAAAGCGTTCTAGTGACATCCTGTTGCCATTTATCCCTTCAAGCCCCATTCTATAGACACAATGCAAAATCTATTGTATTGGCCTCATGAGACAAGTGTGAGCGTCAGCCAATTAATTTTAGATCTAGAGATTTAGAATCAAGCCCTTTAATTACACTTGAACTAGTTTAATTATCACTGACAGTCTTGCAGATATCTTAGTATTAGAGTATATTCTCATAGATAAGTCTGACTAAAGCTGACTATGTTTCTTGTTTTTTCTTGCTTGTCTTTGTGTACATTGATTGTGAAATAAGTTATTATTTATGTATAGTTTCTAAACTATACCACTGGCCAGCCAATACTTAGAAAAACTGACGCTAAACGATGTCACGAATATATATTATGTTATAAGAGCTGGTGACCACAGTTTCACTCGCATCCTACAGAACTTTTTGAGGCAAGGGATAGCCTGTTTCCGTCTCCAAGGTTTCGTCTTTCTCTATAAGAAAATTCATCAAAATTGGTTCAGCGGTTTAAGCGTAACAAAAAGACAAATAGAGTTCAGATTCTTATTTATTATATTAGTATGAATGTCTTCTTCTCCAAATGGGTCACCAAATATTGAACGTCTATTATTATTCATATATTAATAATTACTTACTTTTCATTGTTTTTAGATCTGCAGCCTGTCATACCAGTTTTTCAATATACTGCGCACTGCATACTCTGAATAAACATGTTTTGCTTTGAACACCTATTTATTGTAGAAGATTATTGTAACATCTTATCAATTAAAAATTGTGCATTAAATTGTTATTAAAATTCACTGGATTTCATTGTTTTAACATACCATCATGCCTTATTTTCTCCAAAGGGTTAGGCAGAAGTGTACTAATGTACGCCCACAGTTTATCGGTATGTTTAGGTCCCATGTAATAAGGAGCGAGCCTATTCGCATTAACCGAGCGCAAACCCAATCTCCGAGCTGCTACTGAGAATTTTATAGAAACACCCGATAGTATTTTGTCATTTTTCAAGATAAAACCATGAAACTTTATATTAAGGCACTTGATAAGAAATAAATAAATATTAGGTCTAGCGTTTTTGAAATTTCGACCTGTGTGGGGATGAAATAGGGGATGAAAGTTCGTTTAGAAGTCCAAACAAAGTAACGCTTTCAAGTTTAACCCCGGAACCGATTTTGATCAAATTTGGAACAAAAATAGACTAGACCTTGGAAATGGATATAAGCTACATTTTGTTGTAAAAAAAGGGGTTGAAATAAGGGATGAAAATTTATATGGGCGTTTTTCATTGTTGAAGATATAACGACGAAACTTTGAATTAAGGCAGTTGATTAGAAATAAATAAATATTTGTTCTAGCGTTTTTGAAATTTCGACCTATGTAGGGATGAAATAGGGGATGAAAGTTCATATGGAAGTCCAAACAAAGTCACGCTTTGAAACTCAACCTCGAAACAGATTTTGATGAAATTTGGTACAAAAATAGATTAGACCTTGGAAAAGGATATAAGCTTCGTTTTGCTGTAAAAAAGGGGTTGTAATAAGGGATGAAAAATTGTATGGGAGTTTGTCATTGTTGAAGATAAACGCTGAACTTTTGTGTTTAGGCACTTGATAAGAAATAAATAAATATTTGGTCTAGCGTTTTTGAAATTGCGACCTGTGTGGGGATGAAATAGGGGATGAAAGTTCGTTTAGAAGTCCAAACAAAGTAACGCTTTCAAGTTTAACCCCGGAACCGATTTTGATGAAATTTGGAACAAAAATAGACTAGACCTTGGAAATGGATATAAGCCACGTTTTGTTGTAAAAAAAGGGTTGAAATAAGGGATGAAAATTTATATGGGCGTTTTTCATTGTTGAAGATATAACGACGAAACTTTGAATTAAGGCACTTGATTAGAAATAAATAAATATTTGTTCTAGCGTTTTTGAAATTTCGACCTATGTAGGGATAAAATAGGGGATGAAAGTTCATATGGAAGTCCAAACAAAGTCACGCTTTGAAACTCAACCTCGAAACAGATTTTGATGAAATTCGGTCCAAAAATAGATTAGACCTTGGAAAAGGATATAAGCTTCGTTTTGCTGTAAAAAAGGGGTTGTAATAAGGGATAAAAAATTGTAAAGAAGTTTGTCATTGTTGAAGATAAACGCTGAACTTTTGTGTTAAGGCACTTGATAAGAAATAAATAAATATTTGATATGGGGTTTTTGAAATTTCAAACTGTGAGGGGATGAAATAGGGGATGAAAGTCCGTTTGGATTTTGACGAAATTCGGTACAAAAATAGACTAGACCTTGGGAAAGGATATAAGCTGCGTTTATATTTCAGTAAATAATAAAGTTGGGCAAATTTTGTGGTCTACCTGAGCAAAGAAGCGGACGGAAAGATATGTAAAGATAATTTGTAATTTCCCGCCAGAATTGGAAAAAACTAAACAGTCAAAATAGCGCTTTCCACGCGGGCGAAGCTGCGGGCGGATAGCTGGTAACGTTATAATCACATCGTTGTTTCGATAGTAACGTGGAATAAGCTTCGTTATTTTACAATGTAATTAATAGATATGTATAAATAATAATGGATTGAATAGGTAAATAAAATTATGTTATAATTCATCATCAAACCATTACATGGTCCCACTGCTGGGCATGGGTCTCCTCTCAGGACAAGAGGGAATAGGCTTAGTATAGTCCACCACGGTAGCCTACTGTGGGTTGGTAGACTTCACATGCCCTTAAGTAAATCTCTTAGGCATACAGGTTTCCTGACGATGTTTTCCTTCACCGCTAAAGCGCGTGATAATCTATACTAATATTATAAAGCTGAAGAGTTTGTTAGTTTGTTTACTTGAACGCGCTAATCTCAGGAACTACGGGTCCGATTTGAAAAATTCAGTGTTAGATAGCTCATTTATCGAGGAAGGCTATAGGCTATGAATCATCATTCTAAGACCAATAGGAGCGGAGCATAAATGAAAAATGTTGCAAAAATGGCACAAATATAAATGCAGAAAAGCCGAGAAACCACGCGGGCGAAGCCGTGGGCGGAAAATTATATAAATACGCACATAACTTCGAAAGTCAGAGGTGCGTGCTTTGGGAGAACTCGAGACCTTTGTCCTGGCAATCCAATGGTCCTATCACTAGGCTATTACCGCACATATCTACTAAATTACTGAAGTTTGCTGTGCCCGACAGGGTCCATAATTGTTACACTTATCTTAAACTATAATACATGTTCATATTTACATTATGGAATGCAATAAAGTATTGAGTATATATATTATAATTATATTTTGTTTAGTGCCAATACGCTTATGGATTTAAAATGTCCGGATTAATCGGACTGAAACTGTCATTATAATTCCCATATGATTTATAGGAAACTAAAAATAAATTAATTAATCAAAACTGAAAAAAAAAACGAAAGTCCTTTGTAACGGATGGATGAAAAAACAGGAGGAAAGTTAGGGAAAGGAAAGTCGACACGTAATTTTTTTTATATATTGACCTCGCATAGCATTTTACGTACATACTTAGTAGTTCCATTTTGATGATTCTATGGGGTATTGGAAGACGTAAAATGTGGAAGAGAAATTCGTCATCACAGGCAGTGGTCTCAGTAGTTTAGTTGGTAAAGCGTCTGATGTACTTAACCAAACAGATGAAGGCTCAAACATTGCCTGAGATCGATTTTTCTTTCACTAGAAGTTTTCTTTCATTGGAAAATTCATATCTTTAAGAACAAAGTCTGTTCAGCTAGTTTCAAAATTTTATGGTATCGTTTATTGTAATGTTACAAATATTATGAAAAATAATCATTGAATATCACTAAATATCATAAAAAGCACGAAGGTAAATATTGAAATCAATTCCTATGTAAAGCTTAACTATAATATGAATATTTGTGAAGTGATTTCCACAATATAACGGCGTGCATGCGGCGGTGGAAACGTGGCAAACGTAGCTTCAATGGCTTCGTATATTGAAATCGGCTGCGCTCACACTCATAAAAGCAAGATGTCTACATTTATATTGAGAGTATACGTGAAAAATAGGCATGTATTGTAAGAAAGAAAGAAAGAAAGAAATGCTTTTTAGTTACCGAACGCAAAAATAAATAACTTATTATTTACAAACTATACATAAATATTATTTATAACCGTGTATCGTTTCTTTTTTAACGAAAGAAGGATGAGATGAAGTTAAAGAAAATTTACTGAAAGTTGACTGAATACACGAACTTAATATACGTCAACTACTGAAATTTCAATACGAAAGAGTGGCGAAAAATAACTTTACTTAGGTATATATATATAGAGTTAAGTTCAAATAAACCCTTATCTAATATGGATCATGGATCACGATGTCCATAAATAAATTTTATTTTACACCTATGTACAAATAAAAATAAAATGTTATATTATTCAATTATTACCTCACGATTAATTGATGGCGTGTGATAATTTTTATTGCTTTCGTACCTTAAAAGCCTGACCAGCACAGGCAATCGTCAGTTCAGTTCCTTGTTGGAAGATGGGAACCATGCGCTGGGCTATCATAGTGTGTTGTATATTGCCTTTGGGCTTGCTCGCCCAAAATGCAGGTAAGGAATTTACATTTTTGGTTTCAATGTACTATTTTAACTTTTTGCCTAAATAAAACTGCTTGCAACATGTTTGTATATTTAAAGGCGTCGAAAGCTAATGGCAAGGGTTTCGGTCTTGGGACCATGTGGTTGCCGGTTCGAAACCCACCCATTGCACTCCTGACGTGAACACAAGCATTTAGATTAGCACGAGGGATTGTACTAGTAATGTGCGGCCCACATTACCAGTAAGCTTTAAAAAAAATGTTCTTGCAATATTATTGAAGTAGCAGGATACCAAATTTCAAATCTATCAAATCTGCGAAAGTTGCTCTGTAGCTGTTGTTTTTACATTCAATCATTTCAAACAAAACCAAATGTTAATCAGTTCATCCATTTAGGAGCTATGATGGCACAAACACTTATACGGATACATGTCATGTAAAATTTATAACACCTTTCTGACTATTACGCGGGTAATTAATAATTTCATCAAGTCATGCAGTTGGATATTTCTAATTAAAGTAGATGCCGTGTGCTAAACCTTTTGTTTCATTTTTAATGAAGGTAACGCGGACAGTGCGGCATCCGCTATAGCTGAATCAGGTAAAATATTTTAATTATAATACATAGTTAAATTATTATAATTTTTAAAATTATTTTAATTTTTAAAATTCACACACATACCATCACGCCTGTATTCCCCAAAGGGTAAGGCAGAGGTGTACTTAATGTACACCCACAGTTCGCCGGTATGTTTAGGTCCCATGTAATAGGGGGCGAGCCTATTGCCATTCTCTGGGCACAAATCCAGACTCCGAGCTGCTACTGAGAATTTCATAGAATAACTCAATAACACTTTGCTCGACCTGGGGATTGAACCCAAGACCTCTAGCGTAGTAGTCGCGATTGGGACCACTAGACTAAAAAGGCAGTCCTTTAAAATTATTATAATTTTTAAAATTATTATAGTAGTTGTCCTTCTAAATTCACCGAATGTCTCTATAAAAAAGTGGGGTGTATTCATTTGTACACCTCTGCCTAACCCTTCAGGGAAAACAGGCGTTATGGTAAATAAAAAATGTTTTTTTTAATAACAGCAACCAATGGTGGAGGCTCCGCACTATCATCTGCAGACGCTCAAAGTGGTACATAATTAATTAATTATAAAATATCCTTACGCAACTCTACAATATCCATCACATAAACAACTTCATTATGAACATGTAAGTATGTGTACAGCAGTGATGTGATATGACTATTGGACTGCCAAGTTATAGGCACGCACTTCTGACTGTCCGAAATCATGAGTGTATTAAAATCACTCGCTTAAAATGATTAAGGAAAACATCGAGAGGAAACCTGCATGTCTGATAATGTCTTAACGGTGCATGTAGTCTGCTAACCCGCACTGAACAATTGCCTAGTCCCTCTCATCATGAAGGGAGACTCGTGATGATGACGACGATGATGTATGTATATCAACCATAATTTACATAACGTACGACATACTTATCATGTATATTATGGTAATATGTAATTTAGCGCGGCCTAAGCTGAGCATCCTCAACCTTTTGCAACTTTATGTCCTCAAAACAGCTTTAAGTAGGTGATAGTTCAATAAAAAGTTCCTATAGTCCATGGTTTTTGAACATGGAGAAATAATACTGTTTTGTAACATTATAGGTTCTGCTGGAGGGGGATCAGGGCAATCACAAGCAATAGCTCAATCAGTTAGCCGTAAGAAAACGTTTCATTATTTTATTTAAAACCTAACTATAAGAGGAAACTTTGAAAAAATGTGCTATACCATTAGACTAAAAGGACAGATGAGCTGAAAATCGGGCTCTGTGGCGTTCACTTAAAGAGATCTAAGTCCAGCAGTGGACGAATACGGGCTGATGATGATGATGATGATGATGACTAATAACGTTCAGATATTGTTAAAAAATACTCGCACACTTTATATCTATTTTACCATAACATATTTAAAATGTGACATTAGTACCTATAAGTCGACAACATTTTTGTATCTTTCCTGATCAAAAAGGTCTGTTGAAACTTCGGTGTATTTATAATTGTATAGATCTATGTCTCAACCGTTTTTCGCATCAACGATTTCTCATTTCAAAAACAGAAGTCAATTTGCCATTTCTATTAAATAGTGTATCAGGAGGTTTAATATTTTATAATGATTCTTAATTTTGTTAAATTACAGAAGCTAATGGTGGAGGCTCGGCATTATCAGCTGCAAACGCTCAAAGTGGTAAATAATTAATTAATTATTATTAAAAAATCTCTATCTATCGCTCTATTTTATAATCAACTTAATTTTGAACATATTATCTATATGTACAGCACTGATAGCCTAGTGATATGACCATTGGACTGCTAAGTTACAGGCACCCAACTAATTTAAATAAATATCCATACGCAACTTTACTCTACACTTACCAATTATATATATAAATAATGTAAAAAAACGTCATTATGGACATGATATACAATTCCAAGTAGCAATATATGTATAATATTAAAAATATTTATAAAACATGGCGTGGCCTAACTATGCATCGTCGTAACACGACAGCCTTGATTCGGTAATAAGCTCCCCTGTCTTCTATATCCCTGGTCTTTTGAACTTAGAATTTATGGTCTGTAATATAAAGGTTCTTCTGGACAAGGGTCAGCACAATCGGAAGCAATCGCTCAATCAGGCAGTGGTAGTCGTAAGAAAATTAAAAATATATTATAGACAATAAAAAAAAGTTCTAAGCTTTAGATGAATTCTACAAGTTTTTCTTTGTGGGGATTGAGAGGGTATGCTCTGTCCCTTTCCTGCTTCAGTATTAGTATAGAATTTGTATGACATGTCGGTTTGTGTCAACACAAGCGGATATAGTACGCTCTCTGCCTATTTTGGGACCAATTTTGATTTTGTTAATCGGGTCTATTTATGGCAAGCGTTTTAACGACACCTTAAAATAATTACAACTAGCTTATTAAAGAAGATGGGTCGACAACATAATCCAAGTCGTTGGTCGTACTTGGATAAGACGGGACGGGACACCACGGGACCGTGGTGGATGGCACAAACTTAGGGAGGCTTACACCTAGCAGCGGGTGAAGTCGGGCTGTGGATGATGATGATGATGCACCTATTAAATATAGTCTGTATAATTATTTTGATAAGTGGAAGGACAATAAAAATCACTCAGAGAAGAAATTATGTATGTTGTGAATAACAAAAAATTTTTTTTTATAGTTCATTAAATTATCTCAACTAATCAAACGCTCATATTATTTATTAAGTCATTATAACTGAAATATTTTTTTAACAGGATCTCCTTTTGGTGGACAACCTTCATTAAATTTCGGCGATTCTTTATTCGGTGGATCTCCATTTTCAGGCTCCTCAGCATCAGGTAACCGCAAACCTAATTTAAAGTATTTACCTAAGGTATAACGAAAACATTTTTTTTTATTGTTTTCTGTTTGTTTGGTTGATCTCCAAAAGGGTTGGACCAATTTTAACGGGACTATCACTGGCAGGTGACTGATGTTATAAGACATAATTAAGGCGATTTAATATAACATAACTATCTACAACTCTTAGAAGCCGAGCACAAATAATAACTTCAGAAACGGCGAGTGAACCCGCATTAGCGAGTAGGTAAATTTAATCTGCATCTCTTTTACTTCAGCTATATCACAGGCAGACAGTGAAGGTGGCTCGGCGCAATCGCAGGCAGGTACGTTATAAAAGCACATTTTAGTACAGTAAACGAACAATAGCGAAGGCTACTACTTAATCAATAGGGTTCATAATTTTATTGAAGAGTATTAAGGGGAATTGGAGTAAGAGATGACGATACTATAAGTATTTAATGTAATTAACTTTATTTTGCAATAAAATTATTTATTTAATTAGAATAAATCTAAATCATCATTTTAATTTGTAAGAATGTATTAGGTAGTACATTCTTACAAATAATATTATTATTCTGATTCCAATTCTGATTTTAATGCAGAAGAGATTCTCAGTTTTGTAAAAATGAGGTTAAATAATATGAATTTTAGACAATAAATGAGTGTCCGTTCATTTAACGCTTTTTTGTAAGCTTATTATTAGCAAAGCAAATACATATTCTTAATATATTATTTTTTTAGTCGCTTCTTCCTCTGCTGGTAGCGGAGGATCAAGTGGAGGATCTGGAGGGTCTGATTCTGGAGAAGAATCTGGAGGATCAAGTGGAGAATCTGGAGGTTCTGATTCTGGAGAAGCATCTGGAGGATCAAGTGAAGAATCTGGAGGGTCTGATTCTGGAGAAGCATCTGGAGGATCAAGTGGAGAAGCCGGAGAGTCAGCAGAATCTGGAGGATCTGATTCTGGAGAAGAATCTGGAGGATCAAGTGGAGATTCCGGAGCGTCAGCAGAATCTGTAGGATCTGATTCTGGAGAAGAATCTGGAGAATCAAGTGAAGATTCTGGAGATGAATCTGGAGGATCAAGTGAAGATTCCGGAGATGAATCTGGAGGATCAAGTGGAGATTCCGGAGAGTCGGCAGAATCTGGAATGTCTGATTCTGGAGAAGAATCTGGAGAATCAAGTGAAGATTCCGGAGAGTCAGCAGAATCTGGAATGTCTGATTCTGGAGAGTCAGCAGAATCTGGAATGTCTGATTCTGAAGAAGAATCTGGAGGGTCAAGTGAAGATTCCGGAGATGAATCTGGAGGATCAAGTGAAGATTCCGGAGATGAATCTGGAGGATCAAGTGGAGATTCCGGAGATAAATCTGGAGGATCAAGTGAAGATTCCGGAGATGAATCTGGAGGATCAAGTGGAGATTCCGGAGAGCCCGCAGAATCTGGAATGTCTGATTCTGGAGAAGAATCTGGAGAATCAAGTGAAGATTCCGGAGAGTCAGCAGAATCTGGAATGTCTGATTCTGGAGAAGAATCTGGAGGGTCAAGTGAAGATTCCGGAGATGAATCTGGAGGATCAAGTGAAGATTCCGGAGATGAATCTGGAGGATCAAGTGGAGATTCCGGAGAGTCGGCAGAATCTGGAATGTCTGATTCTGGAGAAGAATCTGGAGGATCTGGAGGGTCTGGAGGATCTGGAGTAACTGGAGGATCTGGAGGGTCTGAAACTGGTTCAACGATATCAAGCGTTGCTGGGACAAATAGTAGTGAGTGAATATGGTATAATTTAATAAGTACTTAGTTTAATATTTATTTTAACGATAACATACTGTTATGCAGTAATTCTAGTGTATGAAACACAACATTTATATTAATGAACTTCAGTTTCATGTATTATCCACCAGTCAATCATACCGTGCTGCAGAGAGATGCAGATGCAATGCTAACTGGATTACATTTAAACTTTTTTTTATATGATCGCATAGATGCAACCTACCGGTTTCATTGCTGATAATGCTTTTTTAAATCAAATAACCATTAGAATACCTAGGTCCAACCAAACTTATTACCAACTCTTAGTTCATGATACATTAACGTAATAGTCAAGATTATTTCGAAACGTGCAACTCGTGCAAGTTTGTCAGAGCTAGCCCAGCAGCAATGCTGAAAGATTGAATAGGCTGGTTGAATTATTCATATAATAGTGAAAAAATTAAAAATGAAGGCGCTGGGCTTAGAATCACATAAATATGTGATTCATGCAAGAACACTTATATTTAAACAACGCTGACGTTATTCTTACTTTGCAGATGCTGAAAGCGGCTTAGGAGGATCCGCAGGAACAACAGGATTAGGACAATGTACTAAATTTTCATTTATTTATATAAGATTAATTCTGAACCAATAGAATATTTGCAACTTATACTTGTTCGTCACAAACCGAATCAACCTAAACTTAAGTTCTAATTAAAGATTTAGTGATCGTTGTTTAAAGTATAAGTCAGTTAAACCAGGACGCTATGCGGCATAACAATAAAATTTCCACGCCGCTTTCAATAAAAGGGGCCAACCCGAAGAAAATAAAACATTATGTTAATTTTCTATTGCAGCAAGCGGTCAAGATGACAATGGATCGACAATATCCCAGGCTATCACTACATGTAAGATACTATAACTTTACATTCACGAAGCATAAAGTAAATACATTTCACATAGGGGGTCAGTCGCCTAGAGAGAAGCCAGTACTTATCAAGCAAGTCTAAATTGGCAATTATTGAGATGTATCACCCGAAAGGTCAGATATTTCGTGGTGTAGTGAATGTACTAATGCATTAAAAATATCAGATTGCACTATTGCACGTTTCTTACGTGATATGAAATGTTTTATGATTTCTTTTTTCAAGGATTCATCAAAATATCCGTGTGATGGACTGTCTTCATGTGCCAGTCTTGAAAACTTTAGAGAATTTAATCATACTAGTTTCTACTCGCAACCTCGTATATGTATTGGGTCCAACATGAAAAAGAACAACCCTATGTGTTCATACGGGTTATAAACTACTACATGCCAAATGTCATCCTAATCCCATCAACCATTTTTGCACGTTCGAGTAGCAAACATCCAAACATATGTATTTTCGTATTTCTAATACTAGTTAGATTATCTCGTTTAAAACTGACAACAGTAATGATTTAAAGGAACTCGATAATATATTACCTAGATATATATTAAAAGAGCATTAACATAACTGAGATAATGAATTGAATATCATTTTAATTGCGAAATCGTAACCAAATGTTTACTTCGCAGCAACTACGTCAGGAGTTGGATCAGCCGGTTCAACGGCTATCACTCAGTCTTCAGGTATCGCTATGTCTATTTTATAGTGTTTGTACGATATTGAATCCCCTAAAATAATGATAGCAGGTTAATAAATATATACATTACATCTTAGTTCTAATAACTACATGTCTACATTGATTTACTCCTTAATATAATCAATGTTTTTTTTGTTTATTAACAATTTCAATTATTTGTATTCTCTAGTGCAAAATGAATACAATTAAAAGGAAAGCAAAAACTAAAATAAATTTTGTAACCTTAAAGCATGACATAACCATTCCAAGTCATAAGTGTGCATTTTAATTAATTAACTAGCTTATAATATTTACTAGCTTAAAAATTCAAGGCACAAGGCCAGTGTGGCGGACTCGACTAAATAGGTTGATGATGATGAACGGTTGAATTTTTTATGTCTCTAACAATTCAGACCCAAAATGTCTGATGTCACTAATGCTTTAGCAAAATATATTTTAAAATTCAATGATTTTTAATCTTCAGCTTACCCAATTAAGTTAATACAGAATCGTCATTCAACATAGTTATAAATTATTATTTTTTTAGTCGCTGATGAATCCAGTGGAATTTCTGGAGAAGGGTCTGGAGGTGGTGGGTCAGGTAATAACTCCGGAGGACAATCTGGGGGATCAAGTGGTAAGTCAAAAGAAGAAAAAAATTATAGTTGTTCTAACTAAAACGTATCAAACTCACTGATAATCCAAAAAAAAATTACTCATACTAAAAGCTTTCTTCAACAATTTCATCATCATCAATAACCGATTATATTGTTCTGCTGCTGGGACCGGGTCTCCTCTCAGAATGAGAGGGATTAGTCTATAGTTTACGATGGCATGCAATGCAGGTTAGCAAACTTCAAACGGCGTCGAGAAAATCTTTGAACCATACTGGTTTCTGCATGATGTTTTCCTACACTGTTAAAAACGCGTGTTGATTTATTGAATACGCAGATGACCTAAAAAAAATCTGAGGTTCGTGCCCTGCCAATCATTATATCACTCTAACTAAAATAATTTCTATCAGTAAATCACTTAAATATTTTTTTAGGTTCTGGAGAGTCCAACGAAGAATCAGAAGGGTCTGGAAGTGGCGAATCTGAAGAATCTGGAAGTGGTATGTCAGATGAATCTGGAAGTGGTGGATCAGAAGGATCCGAAAGTGGTAGTTCTGAAGAATCTGAAGTATCTGGAAGTGGTATGTCAGATGAATCTGAAGAATCTGGAAGCGGTAGTTCTGAAGAACCAGAAGGCTATGGATATGGTGGGTCAGAAGAATCAGGAGGATCCGGAAGTGGTGAATCTGAAGAATCTGGAAGTAGTGGGTCCGATGAATCTGAAAGTGGTGGGTCAGAAGAATCAGAATCATCCGGAAATGGAGAATCTGAAGAATCCGGAAGTGGTATGTCAGATGAATCAGCAGAATCTGGAAGTGGTGGGTCTGAAGAATCTGGAAGTGGTATGTCAGATGAATCTGGAAGTGGTGGATCCGATGAATCTGGAAGTGGTGGGTCTGAAGAATCAGGAGGATCCGGAAGTGGTGAATCTGAAGAATCTGGAAGTAGTGAGTCCGATGAATCTGGAAGTGGTGGGTCAGAAGCATCAGGAAGTGGTAAATCTGAAGAATCAGAAGAATCTGGAAGTGGTATGTCAGATGAATCAGAAGAATCTGGAAGTGGTATGTCAGATGAATCAGAAGAATCTGGAAGTGGTATGTCAGATGAATCAGAAGAATCTGGAAGTGGTGAATCTGAAGAATCGGAAGAATCTGGAAGTGGTATGTCAGATGAATCAGAAGAATCTGGAAGTGGTATGTCAGATGAATCAGAAGAATCTGGAAGTGGTATGTCAGATGAATCAGAAGAATCTGGAAGTGGTGAATCTGAAGAATCGGAAGAATCTGGAAGTGGTATGTCAGATGAATCAGAAGAATCTGAAAGTGGTGAATCTGAAGAATCGGAAGAATCTGGAAGTGGTGAATCTGAAGAATCTGGAAGTAGTGAGTCCGATGAATCTGGGAGTGGTGGGTCAGAAGAATCAGGAAGTGGTGAATCTGAAGAATCAGAAGAATCTGGAAGTGGTATGTCAGATGAATCAGAACAATCTGGAAGTGGTATGTCAGATGAATCAGAAGAATCTGGAAGTGGTGAATCTGAAGAATCCGAAGAATCTGGAAGTGGTGAGTCCGATGAATCTGGAAGTGGTGGGTCAGAAGAATCGGAAGCATCCGGAAGTAGTGCATCTGAAGAATCCGGAAGTGGCATGTCTGAAGAATCAGATGAATCTGGAAGCGGTGGATCAGATGAATCTGGCAGTGGTAGTTCTGAACAATCAAACGGTGAGTAAATTTAATGAAATTAAACAGTTTCGTTTCGTAATTCTGATTAAATCCACGTAGAAGTTGTTGTTTATACATATATTTATTTAATCTACTTAATACAGGATAGTACAAATATCTTTACCAGAATATGAATAATAAAAGGAATTTGTCATAGGTTATTGTTTATTGTTTGAAGGTTCTGGTGAAGGGTCCAGTACACAAAACGAAGAACCTGCAGAGTCAAGTAAAGGATCTGGTGACAAAGGGAAAGAGTCAAGTAAAGGATCTGGAGACAAAAAGAAATCTGGGGAATCGAAAGGCATGGGCGGACATAAAAAATCAGGCAAAGGCGGCAAATCTATTTCACAAATAACTGACCTTCTTGATTCTGATATAGAAAAACTTGTAAAAGAGTTATTGACTCCTATTTCTCAAGGTGAGTTATTTAGTAATACCGACATAGTTTACCCGTCATATTCATAAAAATATAAAACGCCCAATTTATTTTCTATAGCCGTAATGAGATTTTTCCTCTTTGCCGTGTAACAAAATGTCGGGTTTCAAAACAAGGCAAAAAGCTTCTAAGAGACATATTAGACGTTTTTAGGGTTCCGTAGCCAAATGGCAGAAAACGGAACCCTTATAGATTCGTCATGTCTGTCTGTCCGTCCGTATGTCACAGATTTTTTTTCTCTGAAACTATAAGAGCTATGCTGTTGAAACTTGGTAAGTAGATGTATTCTGTTAACCGCATTAAGATTTTTACACAAAAATAGAAAAAAAAAACAAAAAAAATTTGGAGTTCCCCATACTTAAACCTGAAACTCAAAAATTTTTTTTTTCATCAAACCCATACCTGTGAGGCATCTATGGATACATCTTCAAAAATGATATTGAGGTTTCTAATATCATTTTTTTCTAAACTGAATAGTTTGCGCGAGGGACACTTCCAAAGTGGTAAAATGTGTGCCCCACGCGACTGCTACGCTGGAGATCCTGGGTTCGATCCCCAGGTCGAGCAAAGTGTAGCAGCTCGGAGTCTGGATTTGTGCCTGGTTAATGGCAATAGGCTCGCCCCCTATTACATGGGACCTAAACATACCGGCGAAATGTGGGTGTACATTAGTACACCTCTGCCTAACCCTTCGGGGAATGCAGGCGTGATTCTGTGTATGTATGTGTTAGGAGGTATTAAAGTCAGTAAAGATTAAATCCCCTTTTTTATTTTACAGCTCGGTATCGCGCCGTGACCAGATACGCTCCGATGAAGAAACGTGTTAATAAACAACGTAAGATGTGCTTCTGCCTCTAACTGAAGTCCTGTATAGAATAAAGGTATCTATATAATATACATAATACTCAATTTAGCAAATTCGGCTGCTGCGCTAGGATTCACGGATTCGATTCCTAAGACAATGAAACGGCGGTAGCCTAATGCCTAGGGCGTCATATTTGCGATCATGTGGTTGCCGGTTCGAACCCCACCCATTGTACTACCGACATGAACCCACTCGTAACACAAGCATCTAGCTTAGCACGAGGGGTTAACAAGAATACTTGTAATGTGTGACCCACATTGCTAGTACCTAAGCTTTTATTAAAAAAAAAGAAAATATTAACGAGTGCTAGACTATATTTGTATGAATTTCTCAGTAGCAGCTCAGAGTTAATTATTAATTATCAGAAATTATCAGAGTTAAGATTTGGATGGCCGCCTATTGCATGGAACCTAAACATAACGGCGAACAGTGCATTATTACACTTCTTCCTAAGCCGACTTAGCATTATTCTTACATTTATTAAGAATAATAAATGTTTGTGGATAGTGTCAAAAATACCCCCGAGAATAAACTTACACCACTATTTTTCAATTACGCAACAAATTTACTCAGAGCCATCTTTTTCTATAATTTATATCAGTCAGTTTCACTTTAAATTACATATTTAAAATATAATTATATATATTTATGTATTATTACATTGTATTTGTATTACTTTTATTACATAATATGAACTGCCTAATAAAATAGAAAGTTCAGTAAAAAATCGGACCTAATTTCACCAAAATATCGCTTTGCTAGAATATTATAGCAATTCTAAGTATTTTTAATTGAATTTCAGTCGCCTGCACATAGTTAACTGATACACATGAGTTAAATGTAACAATTATCTGTAATAACATGTTTCAGGTTTCCTGAAAGGGAATGCAAAGAAGAAACAAAATCATAAACGACCACTGCATGAATATGGACTCCGAATTATTTTATATTTTATTTGGGTATCTTTATTATAAATACTAATGGTTATGGATTCTATTTTAATCACAATATATTTATACAAACAAGCATGAATACTTTGTTTGATTACCTAATACCTACTTTCCTTTTCAAAGAAATACAATCTATATAATTTTTTCTTAAATTAAACGAATTAACAAATCCTTTTTTTCTCAAAGAAGGTAGCCTATGTGCTTCCTTAGGATGCAGCTCTCGTCTTGCAAAATTGAATCTTAATCTCTTATAGCGATTTAGACCTAACCAAAATTTTACAAACTGACGGAGCTATTTACGCATTTAAAATTTATTACGAATAAACTGTACTGTCAGTGATACTTGTACCGTAAAAGGCTGTCAAAATCCCTGGATCGGTTGCAAAGAATCCCAAAAGTAAACAAATGAATATCTAATCTGAAAATGGCGAAATATGAAAAGATACTTAAAAATATATTATTACGAAATAAAAAGTTTACTATCCAAATAGATTTGACAAAAATCCTAAAAATACAAATCTAATCGTGCTTTATTCGATGCAAACGGATTTCCTGCCCACGATTTGAATATCAAAGAATACCTATTCCTAAAAATTTTGCTTTGTCTTTGAAAGCGTGAGAGATTTTCCGTAATGGTGTCGGCGTCGGATACAAAACAGAAGATAGGTTGCATCCGAAACAAAATCGAATTTAAAAATAAATAACCCTCAATAGAGAACATATGAAGAAAATAGGGGAAGAGGTAAATTGAATATCCTATCCTATTAAGTTCAGAAAAGAAAAGATGTTTATTTATTTTTTACGAACACTAAGGCTAGGTAAATATTCGAAATGGCTAAGCCCTAAGTAGTTACTTCTTAACCAAAGTAAGGCTAGGTTAAAGCTGGGTTTGATACCAAGTAGCCAAGTTTGTTGGGTTAATGCATGGCTTTAAATATTACTTGTTTTTTTAGTGTGACTATTAATTCTTTTTGTTTGCACCTACAAGTAAGTTAATAATAACTTACTTGAAGAAATAAAGGTGCGTTAAGAGCCATTTTCATATAATTTAATTACTCTCACTTGAACTTGAGAACACCGCAAAATGATTTGCTACGGGAAGTAAACAGATCATTTTGTAATTATTTTTTTTCAGAAATGAGCTAAAACTATTTCTAAAAAGTATCAGGAACTTACCTGAAAAAACTTACCTTCATGCAAAAAGAACTTACATTTATTTTTGATCTGCTAACTTCACGGCTATAGAAAAATCTCTAAATATCAATTTTAATGTTTTCCTTCGGTTTTTCTGAATAAGCAACATATTATATGTAGTTTATATGGCCTTCTAAAACTATATTTATTCTATAAACGTCACAACCTTTAAAGTCTAATGATTTCAGCCATATTTTATTGAAAATTGATGAAGTAGGTACATCTATATTTTGATATGTTCACCCTTCCATTGGGCAAATTTCGTTTAGGCGATGAAATGAAGCGCAAGATCAGATTGAAGTGGCTGGCAACTACATCTGTGAACGCAAATCTAATTTAGCTTTACTACATATTCTCAATATGACTTGCGGAGCAATTTCAAGGAAAAAGGAGGAATTTTTGAGTTGATATTTTATAGCAAAAAATGTGTGAAGTACATGTAAAAATTAATTTACAGTCAAATTCGCATTGCTTGAATATTTTAAACTGGTAGGCTGGTAGTCTGTCATTGCGTGTATTCTTTCTTTAAATGGCATTAGGATTTATCAGAAAAGAAACCTAAAAAATAATTTAAGCAAATGGGTCCTCGTTTGTTTTATCAATAAAAATTTACATTCAGTTAGCTACTAAAAAAGATTTTGCAAAGCGTGAGTGACTGCTTTGCAAGAAATATCAGAAATATAGGCCTCTTTGACCTATAAGTAATGTGTTTATTCTTGTTTTGACACGTGATATTTCGTGACACGGAAAAGAAAGGAAAACATATTAGGTATAGCTATTGGAAATTTGTTTGAAGTTTTATATTTTATTAATAAGACGGATAGCCAAACAACTAATGTAGGAAAATATCAAACTATAACTATCAATAAATTTGCTTTCTTTCTTTGCTTTATAGCTTAAATTATCAAGCGTAAGTAAATGTCTCAATTGTAACCAACCAAACATTAATTATGTTTATAAATAATTCAGTTTGAAACAAGTTATGATTATTTTGATCAATAATATTATCTTATTGGATTCAATGTCATTATAATACATAGTTTAATTCAATGACATTATTAGTAAATATAAGAATCGTCAATTTCATTCAAAGTTATTAGAGATAGGAAATTTGTTAGAAGTTTTATATTTTATGGATAAGACGGATAGTCCAACAACTAATGTAGGAAAATATCAAACTATAACTAAACTAAAAATTTTAAGCGTAGATAAATGTCTCAATTGTAACCAACCAAACCTTAATTATGTTTATAAATAATTCAGTTTGAAACAAATTATTACGATTTGGTCAATAATATTATCTTATTGGATTCAATGTCATTATAATAGTTTAATTCAACGTGTTAGCCTCCAAAGTAAATATATGAATCGTCAATTTGTTTTGATTGCGAGTGATAATTATTTTAATATTGCGCACAAAAACTCAGAAGCGTGTGGCTTGGATTCGAACTAGAGACCTATCACATGGCAGTTCAATGGTTCTATCACTGGTTTTAAATTTCAAATTATTGTTATGTATATAAATTGAAAAACAAGACAAAGATATTACACTTTTATTTACATACATGTTTGTAATCATATTTACATTATTTTTCTCATTAATTCACATAATTCATACAAAATTATTACACAAAAACATTCAGCACGTAGGTACTATGTGGTAAAAAATATTTTACATCATCCTTTCATTGTTAATACATACTTATTTTATTGTTATCACAGTTTTTATCATTGTGTTGTATTTACATATAATAATACATAGTGATTATGACGTGTCTCACCATTATATCTATGATTCTAAGAACTTATATTGGCAAAGATTACAATTTTATAGTTTCAATTAATGTTATTGCACAAAGGATCCATTTATTCAACATTTTAAACTCAAAAGTGTACGATACAAAATGAAGCTATGTGTGACTAACACTAGTACACACTTTTAATTTTAGAAACTGGAATGCCAGATGTAAGGTAGACTGCCAGTAGCCGGTATGCCAGTGTAGCAGTTCCTAGTGCAGACATGTGTATCACGACCTTAAATTGCAATATGCTATACGCTAACAATGGCCCAAAATACTTCCATGTTACCGACAAAATGAAAAACGTGAATTCGTGTGCACAAATTCGTTGTGCACAAAAATTTGGTGAACCAATTCAAAATATAATTTTCAGGATTTTTTTAGAACACAACAAGACCTACTTAAATATGATTCTATGTTGTTGATTTGATTCACACAACATTTTTTAATCTTGGGCTTGTAAAAGGACGCGATGTAATGCCCTTCTAACCAAGCGGAGGAACCTCCTGGTGTTTTGCCTGGCAAGTTGCCGCCCGACTGTTTTTGTTGGTTGTTCGCTTATGCAATTTAGGTTTTGTTTCCACGTAGTTCCGTGTAGCACGCTAGATGTCGCTACAAACCTGGAGCGACATCGAGATTTTAATTTTTTTAGCATAAATAATAATATATTTCTTTTTGTTGTTATTTTGCAAGACTGTAAATACTTAATATTTCTTGATGATAAATCAAGAGATTATGATAATGAGTCATACTTTTTTATTGGTCTTACGGTATCATAAACGGCTGCTCATCGTGACGTTCCGGATTTGATTGCGATACAAAATTTATTTATTTAATCTATGATTTTATATATCGATACAATGTAGTTGAGTCGAACAGCGCCGATACACATGACACAGATTCCTACGGCAATGTTTTCCTGTAGGTATATTTATTATATTGAATTATTCCTAAATATCAAACTGATTCAGAAAACTAATTAGAACAAAACTGTAAACAAACAATAATATTATAATCATGTATTTGTTTAAAGCTGTGTGTATATGGAGTTTCTTACCTGCTCTTCTCAATAAGACTTTTTGGAACAGTGCAAAAAATATCTGACTATCAAAACTTATTTTATTAATGCTCTAATTTACTGAAACCTATTTTAATGAAATAAATCATTTTTTTTACTATAATCAAAATACCACTTACTGATGACTGATTAATTTGGCGTTTAGGTTTCTAAGCATAGACATCAGCTAAGCAAAAATTTGTGGAGATCCTGCGCGATTGCAAAATACGAAATCAAACGCGAGAAACGCCGCGAGGCAAAGCTAGAGTTATATAAAATAAATAATCGTGAAACAAGTCTAAATCAAGTATTAATATACACACACATATATATAAAACACACTGCATACATTTACACCTTCATAAATATTCAATATCATCATTAATTTCACAGGAAGAAAGGTACTCAGGTTAAAATTAAATAATTATTTTGTACAAACAAACATAGACACCATTGCGTTTTAGTTTAGCTAATTAGTTCTACCTCCTTAGGTACATACGTCTTCTGTAGAAAAACCTTGGGATTGCCGGGCCTGAAAACAGAAAATTTTACGCAAATTTATTAATATATACTGCCTAGTGGTCGTAAGCGCGACCGCTTCGCTGAAAGTACTGGTTTGATTCCCAGGTCCCGGGTCTATAAAATATATATTTTATAGGCAGCAAGTCCATATGGACTTATCCATATGGATTACATAGAACATTAGAATACTGGCGAACTGTAGGTTATTTTATTATTATTTATTTTTTATACTACAATTGTAAACAGTTGTGTCTTTAGTTATATTTTTGTGTTGGGAAAGAGCTTCAAGATAGTTTTTACTAATTTGAAGAGCAAGAACTACCCGTGAAAAGGATACACAATGATCTAGTTCAAAATAAAAAATAATTATTATTATTAGTACCAGCACCTCTGCCTCAGTTATAACGGTGATTTAAAAAGAATCGAAAAAACAATGTCTCTCAATTGACATTGTTTGAGCTCGACTAATTGTAACTTGCATCGCAAGCAGCCGAGCTCGATATATTCCTAACTTCAGGTTATACTTTATTCAAAAAAGCAGATAAAGCAAATAAGTACCTTAACCCATCGAGTCCCATATCTATAAATACCTACTAACATAATAAAGCTGAAGAGTTTGTTTGTTTGAACCCGCTAACCTTTGAAACTAACAGCCAGATTTGAAAAAATATTTTTACATTTTTGACTCCCAATTCTTGAGGAAGGTCATAGGCTATTTAACTTCGAGGTTAAATCCTTAGGAGCGAAGCATAGCGGGTGAAACTGCAGGGCACTGCCGGTGATAGATACAATGCAAAATCTATTTTTTTGGTTACCTGCGGTCGGTACAGGCCAATTTATTTACAGGTTAATTTAAACATAAGGTAGCATTAATATGCTAAACTATTTACTAGAAATAAACTCGACTTCTTAAAAACTTCAGATATTACCCAAATCAGGCTACTTTTATATAGAAGCCTATACAGAAGTTATAAGAATTGTAATTTTTTGCTAGACTATAGCGGTCTGTTACATCATAAACCAATGCGCCATATACATTCAACTCAATCCACTCAATATCCACTCAATCCTCACCAAAAACTTTAAGGTTCACTGTTTAGGCTTGGGCGCTAAACAATTTGCGAGAAACCAAAAGAAAATTAAATTTTGCGCCCAAAACGCGTATATTTTAGAACTATACTCGCTGACATAAGTTCCTTAATGAGATTTTTTTTATAGATAAATCAAACAACAGTCTTCAATTAACTATAATATCTGATAACACTACTAGACTAGTACTATATGAACTGTATAAGAGACCATTTGAGTTTGTTTCGGCGTTTCTTCTCAGAGGTCGTTAGCTTAATGGTCGCGTGCAGCGCCATCTAGTATTTTTATAAATACCTAGTGACTTTTTTTGTGTATTGGAACTAAAAACGCAAATTACAATAAAATTACCTACTTAATAAAAGTGTCTTTAGAAACGATTAACAGAATAAAATATCGCTTATAGAAACATTAATATTATTGAAGTTTGATACTTTCAAATAGGTACTTTAACGAGTAATGACAAAAAAATTACGTATTGACTCCAATATCATTCGCCAAACTGACCACAAGGTCGGAAGTCGAACAAAAGTCAATGTACAATAAAATGCTTACAAAGGACCATATTTTTTGTGTCTATTTCGGTTCTATTAAAATTCTATGAACTTTTTCAGTAATGCGTTATAAATAATATTAGTTATTTAATAGCGATAATAGTTGTAGGCCTTCAAAGTAGAAGCTCTATTATTAAAAATCACAACTTGTGACCAAAGCTCATTAAGTTCCTTTGATGTAAAACTCTTCAGTTCATTGGCATGACTAGGTAGGAGGGGTGAGCCATTTTTTGGTTGTTTGGTTGCTGGTTTTTTAACAAAAGTATGACGTAGGTGCACGTCTGACATTAGCATAGATCAAAAAGGGCACATATTGTCATATTTTCTTTTTTTATTAACTTTGACGTATTGTTGAAAATCATACCTCCATTAGATAATCCTTTATTAGACTAAAAAACTAATTGTTACTTAATTAGGTATGTTTGTTGATAAGTAGGTACCTTACCTACTTATCAACAAAAACAGCCAAAACCCCAAATCGCTTCTGAATAACAGACTTTCCTTTTGTTTATCCGCGCTAACAATTTAATACAAAATGTAACAAACACATTCAATATACCAAGAATAATCACTCAAGTAAAGTTATATCAGTATTGAAGAGTGCTTGACACTCCACACAAGCGAATTTGGAGCTTACGAAATTTAGTGTAAGGCTTAAAGTTGTGCGGGGTCATTTGTGTCGGATTTCACGCTTGTCGGCTCGGAAATGCACAAAGTTTCCTTTTGTGGCGTTTCTCATAACTTGATTTGTGACGGCGCAACCCTTCAGCCGGGTTCCGGCGTGGCGCCGCAGCGGCGAGACGCGTCACTTCCGTCACGGAACACCCCTAGTCATAGGATGTAGCGGGTGACTGCACCCCATTGGTACTGACGCTAATTTGATTAAACATTCGTCTTTTAGGTATTTTGTTCGTGATTATTCAACGCATTTTCAAGATCTGAACACTTCATTAATATAGTATAACTTTGTAATTGGGTGTATCCTGCTGCGTCATAATTATACTCAAGATACCAACAAAATCTAAAGTTTCTTAACGAATCGTTTGGAATATAAATGCTTTTGATATATTAGTCAATTGTTTATATGTAGACAAGGTGATTTAAAAGGGTTATTTAACGGACATTGAGAACGTTTTTGATCCTGATTTGATATGTTTTTTGTCAGCCTGACATATGACAGAGACAGAGCGAGTTAACAGAGAGATTTATTTCCAACAAGCAAAAAGTAACAGGTAAATCATGATAAATTAGTTCCTGATGTCACCTTAATGTCTTTGTGTATAGAAAATATTGTTATGGGCTGAGTTAGACCTTCATTGAAAGGATTGGTTGCAGAAAGCTCTAAACCGTGGGGAGTGTAAGGAGGAAAGGGAGGCCTTTGCCTTGCAGTGGGTTAATAATGCATTCGGGCATTCTTGAATTGCTCCAATTTATATCTATTCAGATTTTTATATTTGCTGGTGGAAGGCGTTGGTACACACAGTACTAGTATAGAGGACACAGTACTAGTGGAAGACACAGTACTAGTACGGAGACCGTCGTTAACTTTATCTGATTTTTGTTACTGTAACCTATATTAGAGTATTCTCTTTCTCTCTTTGTATCAGGTAGATGAATATCTGTATCATTGTTTTGAATTAAAGGTTATTATTATTATTAATGGCTGAATAAAAAAAAGAATATTGTTTAACCATTTTCGTTTTTATTTGACTTTATAATGATACATTTTTTCCAACTCGCTCGTCGCTTATTCCTGCGCCCTACACTATAACCTCACCCTAACATAAAACAAGCGGTGCACGTATTACAGACGTGCAAAGTTTTCAGTCAGACAAGAAGCCATGTTCATTAAGACCAACCTAGAATTTAATTCATGTTAATCTTAAACTGACTAAAGTTCACGTAGACTAGTTAGGATTGTATGTTTATTAATAATGTTAATTTAGGTAGAACAGACCTCATATATATCATCATCAATATATACATGTTTATAAGTATGTTCATACGGCTACAGGTCAAGACTTACAGGACCAGTTTAAGCTGATCTCGCATTCTATCGGCTTTCCGTACAATAAGAAGTGAGCACAAACTGGATGTGTGTCTCTCGATTGCTTATTATGGACCGTTAAAGTGTCTTAAGTATTGCGAATAAATTAAACATTGTAAGTAGATTGAAAATTATTACATACAACTTATTGACTCTAATTTTCACAGCCCATTAAAAAGGTCTATATCGATTTATTTTCTTAAGCACCAGGTAGTGAGTACTGCTCTCTGATTACAAATTCAGTTCGTAGTTGATTGTAGGGTTCTTGTAAACAACTAAAAAGTAATATAAAAGACAATATTATTTCATAAGAGAACTTTTCTTCCAACAAATCTTCAGAACAATGACGAAGCAAAACAAACAATTCTTTCATAAAAGAGAATACATGTCTTAGCTGTCACAGCAAAAAAGCTTATGAAACTGTCTTAAGTTGGCTACCCTGGGGGAAGTTTTCAAGATGTATCTGTTTTCCTCCCTCGGTTAAAACAATTGTTTTCTTACAAGAAGAGCTTAAAAACTATCTTCAAATATGATAGAGCACAAAAAAAATCTTTATTAAAAAAATAATGCTTATTATTCAATCAAAAACACGAAACTAAAAGGGTTCTAATGTGACTTAATTCAACAAACACACGACTCCCTATTTTTGTATGTGCAAACATAATAAATATTCATAAGATAAATATCAGGAGAGGTCTGGCTAGAAATGGCGGAGGTCGGAAAAGGGTTCAATTAATTTTACAAGTCCATACTCTTTTATTAAATCATAAAATGTGCGCAGCTCACAGGCTGTTCACGGACTTGTGATATGTCAATTTCATAATTAAAATGCGTTTGACCGTATAGCTAGGGCCCACGAGATTAAGAGCGGACGCAAATTGAATATTCCGCGCGGTTGGAACTGAACCCGAAAATATAAATGAAGTCATCGAGAAATTTCGTCAAACACAATTAAAAAGGTCCGTTATGAATAATTTAATTCTCATACTGTGCTATTAATTTGATGAAAATACCCTATTTGAGCTACTGTTTGATTGCGAAAACCATTCTGTTTATTTTTTTGTATAATTATGCATAATATTTACTGAATGTTATGAGAAATTATATAGATCATTTGCATACTCAAACAGCAAGTTGATTGTAGTAACTACTGAGTGCAACTGTCAGCGTTTATTTCTGAGGTTGCATTTCAGGAACAATGTAAGTATTGTCTGGTCGGAGTAACAGACATTTCAACAGCAATGACTCAGCAACTATGTGTGTAGGTACTCTAAAACTTGAATTGCTTAGTTATACAGCCTGTTGTGGTTTCAAAACATGATTTATTCCTCATTGTTTTCTGCAGTCATGTAATAAAACAACTTTTTTAATGAACGGAAGCTACTGCACTGTCTTGTATCTTTAAAAAAATAAAGCACTTTTATCATATAATTGCAGAGATCTATCTTTAGTTTTCGTAAAAAAAAAATACTATAATAATTGACGGCTTTTCAATTCTGAGCCATGTTATACAATACAGCCTGTATATTTATGTTACAGTGTACTGAGAATTCATTTTAATTTATAGATATTATAACTTGTCGTGTCAAAACGCAATGCCCTCAGGTCAATTCCACTGTGCTGTTCCTAATCTATAAGGCCCCTTGCATACCGCGCGAGTTGGCCCTGAGGTTCAACAATTTCACAGTATTTTTTTAATTTAATTCTGTTTGAATCATTGGAATTCCCTTCAAAATGATAAAGGAGTGATTCAATACAGGTACTGGTTTCCGATCACCGTAAAAAATAGAATTAGACATGTGTCACGATCTTTCAGCTTACTGCTAAAATGTTATTTTTATTTAATAATCTTATTATTTTTTATTACCACTTCACTGGAACTGGCATTGCTGAAAGTACTCGTTACCTACTCAATTGTTTAATTTAGATGCTCTTAATTAGCAATTTAATTGACGATAATTACTTTATTTTACTTTACGGTTGCTGAGCATGAGATCCTAGATCCGATTCTTATGTTAGACAAAATGCATCCGAAGTTTTGTGCAATTACATTGTTTTGGTTGCAAAATTGAATTCATATTCTCATTAACTATGTTTTTAATCTAGAGTATAAACCAAACTACTGTATCTATTAAAAAAAAGACAATCATAAAAAAAATCATCCCAGTATTTTTTTTCTATTGCCAGACTATCCTCGTGTGTAGACAACCTAACATTCAAATCGTTCGTTCCGACAAGTCCGAGTGCATGAACAAGTGACCTTCAAAATGCCGGATCAGAAAGTAAAGCACTCGTTTCCCTATTAAGTTTATTTATAATTATTTTCTTTGTTGGCTACTGACAAATCAATCACGACTTTCGATATGGCCCGATTGACACAGAGTTCGGTACTTTCAAGTGATATGTCGACAATGTAATTTTAGTACCTGACCTACTTTTTTGACATACTTTTAATGTCAATAAGCGATTGTGTATCTTTCCAACTTAAGTCATAAAAAAATATTTGATTATAAGGTTAACAATTAACGAAAATGGATTTGATTTTGATATTTATCTCTAACAGATAAATATATATTTTTTTTGTTTTTTTATGTCCTGATGTCCCAAGTGGGTTTAACAATGGTTTAATATATTTTTAATACATATTTTATTTTCAGTATAACTTCGAAGAATTGAACATGAACATTTATTATCGTATCGGTAACGGATATGACAAAGATGCATTCGAAAATCTACAAAGAACGTAAACTTAACCAACCCCATTGAACAATTACAGCTAATCCTAATCATCCCATCAAGGTCGTGGCGCATGTCACGAATCCCATAGCCGTTACTATAAGGCAGGTACCTAAGTACGGTTTTTAGTTGGTACGATACAATATTATTATGTGTTTTTTATAGTACCTACAAAAAATCCTAATGGATCGTCTGGCACCTGGGGCCGCGACAAAGCAGGTACAGTAGGGTACCCCTACCCTACTGTCAGACTCGTACCAACTAAAAATCCCTTTTGTCTTCCCTTGTCCTATAGTCAAGGTCATGTGATTCGTGATATTCGCCACAACCACAACAGGCTTTGGACCTCCGCCATGGGCGAGTCCTTGCCTCGTATCCGCGCTCATGTTGCAAACACGCAAGCCACCTACCGGAGTAGCATAGGTCTTCCCAGCTTAGCCTTCCCAGGTGGTAGACGATCCATAAGTATTTTCCGTATAGCAAATAAGTAAAGCCCCAGATTTTCAGCCATATTCCCAGTATAAATCTGCGCCGGATGCTATTCCGGCGCAGATTTAGCAGCAGGCGTGATTATCAATACGTTCTTTTTGGTATTGCATGAGCTAACTTAGTATATTTTTGTGTAGCTCACACCAGAAGAAGTTATTAAACTAGGTCCTCTACTAATGTGGGTCACACATTACTAGTATTCTTGTTAACCCCTCGTACTAAGCTAAATGCTTGTGTTACGAGTGGGTTGACGTCGGTAGTGCAATGGGTGGGATTCGAACCGGCAACCATATGATCGCAAGTCCGACGCCCTAGCCATTAGGCTACCGCCGCTTCAATATAAATGTTTACTTGTTAGTTTGTGCGAAAATGTATACATGTGTGGGTGCATTATTGTAATCCTTGTAGATCCTAATCAATTGTATAGATCTGTCTGGTTCGTAACTAATTTGACTATTATTAATATAACAGTAGATATTGCAACCTAATTATAAAAGCTATTAACATGTTGGCATACAACGCTAATTATAACTACATCGGCCATTGTTATTAATATTTTGTACGTTGTTGTAGATACACATCGACTTAATAAGGCAGGTGCAAACATGCGTATTATTGTGCAACGCAAAGGAATAAAATAAAACAGATAAAAATTAATTCGTTTATTTATAAATTTAAATAACATGGGCTCTAATCACAACTTCATTCACAACTTAACGCACTAATATAACATACTTTTCTCACCTCTCATCATATTTACAATATACTTAATTTACTTGCTAATAATGTTTAATATTAAACAACAGCGCCCACACTACAACGTGTTAATGCTAACATTTTTAGGTTGCAAGAAAGGGACGGCGCTATGTAACTTGAAGACCGACATCTCTGTCTGACAACATAAATTGATTGTGTTTAACACTTTGTGGTACAGGACCTGTACTGACATCCCATTTTTATTTTCAGTTGAAATAACAACCAATGGGATACAGTCCGTTGGGAACAACTCATGCAAAAACTACCCATGCAATTAAATTACACTACAGCAATATTTAACAAAACAATAATTTACAATCAATATGCTATTCTCCATTTAAATTTTGTTGGTAGAATAGCATATTAAATAGTTACATCTAATTTTCCAAATTTGTAACACGAGATTAGACATTATGTAACCTTCCTATTTTGTTAGTATAACCTTAACGCCAGTCTTCTGAGCATAGTCTCTACTCATAAAATATATGTCACACCTACATTATAATTAGCTATTAATGTCGATTTTCCAAAAATCGCAAGTATACCACTAGAATTAAGTTTTTCAGCCACCGTTTTGTTAGTAAACCCTAAAAATTTTGCATAATAATAAAGCCAAAAATAATTGTGCTATACATTTTACCTAAAATTGTTTGGGGGAAAAGAGACCTGTTTGCCTATTCCTTGTGAGGAATTGCCAAACAGGAGCCTATTTCCCGTTGATTATGGGGATAAAAATGCCCATAATTTCTTAGTTAAAAGCAAAAAGATTGCCCACTTTGCTTTTTAAGCCGAACCTCGTGCTACAATTTGTACTTCCAAATTAGTGCTATCTATGTCTTGACTAGGGCGTAATTTATCGGCCGTAGGATTTACCTTGCGAGCCGGGAGGGACAAAGCCGTAGCCTGATGCTCCTACGACAACGCCACTGGTCTGGGACGGGTCACCGCTAGGAGATGGAGGGAACAGCACTGGTCCTGAAACAGTTTCAAACCTGATGTTATTTATTGAATTTAGGATCACTAGAAAAAAAAAAGGATTCAGTTGCATCATGTTTGACCACCAATATTGAGATTGACTGAATTTAATCCTGTGGTATTTTCTAAATAGACATAATTTGAATATTTACTCTAAATAAATAATTGTGGGATTTAGAAAAACTAAAAATATATAGTTTTATTATCTATAAACAATTGCAACAGATAACATTAATTATTAAAATTCATTTGTAGTAAGTAGATGCACACATCTAGGTAATATTCAATCAAAAATGAATAAATATTCGTCGATTTGAATTCAATATGAGAACAAAAGAACGTTTCTTTTTAATCGCACCACACTACGCGATTATAATCAATGTGTCAATCCATGGAGTAACTATCGACTGTTATAAAATTTGTCAGCAGTCTAACAAAAATAAAATCATAAATCGTTAATCAATTGTCAAGATTTTATCAATTACGTAAACGTAAATTTGACAATGAAAAAAATAGAACATTGACACTTCTGTTACTTGTTAATTGAACGACAATGGCCTTTGGGCAAAACAGACGAGGTGGGGTACGACGGCGCACGCGCAGTTCTGTGTTATTTGGAAATAATAAATAATGAATGGTTTAGTGGTTAGCTTGTAAGTGGATTCGATTCCTATCAAATAAAAAAATGTTATTGGGTTTTGGATACATTATAAGCATGACCTAACAATATTAAACTCTTGAAATTATAATTATTAACTAAAAAACTAACTTCCGCACAGCTACGAACGCCTTGATAAATGTAATTAGGTAATATTGGCAAGTGCTTGTCAACAAAAGATAAGAGAGATTACTACAATTAGTTATTATATTACCTACAATTAAATGAATTAAGTAGGATAGTTTTTCAAATTCTTTGTACTTATTAGATTTAATAATAAAATAAATAAAAAATTGTACTGTAGAGTATAACTGCGCTTGTGGAGGTTATCTATATTTTGGATTGGTGACCGATGTCATATTTAATTAGTCTTGTCAATTCCTTTAGTTACTTATTCTTAAGGTCAACTCCAGTATCACATAAAAAATATCAAGAAATATCAAGAAAAATCATAAAATAAAAAGGGTTTCGCTTGAATATTATTGAAAGCGAAAGTTTAATGACAGAAGTGCTTGTCTTGGATTTGAACTCCAGACTTAAGACTTGGCTCACTCCACACTCCAACGATCTTATCGCTAGGCTTTAACTACACTGCTAACTCCATTATACCTTAGAAAAAATATTTAGATAAAACATTTTAACGCCTCATAACTTAGGGTCGCATTTAAAGTATAACTGCAATAATGTTAACCGGATAGATCAAAATGATACTAGATTTATAATAAAGTCTATTGTAGATGATTGCTTACTCGTTTTTTACCGTTTAAAAGTTAACGAGATAAGCGAGATAATCAAATTAAACCGTCAGAAACCAAGTTTATATAAAGGCTAGATCTTAGATAAACACCCTTTCCCTCTTAAGGCTAAGTCATTTGGGTAGCGCGCTGAATTTAAATTGCGTTTGGCTTTTCTCGAATTGTGGTTCTATAACACATCAAAGGTTATATTTATTATTTATTTATTTACAACACTACATACTTTGTTTAGATTATTTCATCACCACTGCTCTCAAAAGATGAAGGAAAACCTCGTGAGGAAAGTAGCATGTCCTAGAACCAAAAAATCAAAGACATGGGACATCTACCAATCCGCATTGGGCTCCGTGGTTGATTACGGTCCACACTGAGAGGAGGTCCCTGTGTCTCAGCAACGGGAACGTTATTGGCTGATTATGTATGTATGTTATGTATAATAATTAATATTATAGACCTACAATTACCATTACCAAGAAGATGTAGTAACAAGGATTGAGAAAGGTATGTTAAGATGGTTTGGTCATGTAGAGAGAATGGATGAACGGAGATTGACGAAACAAGTATATATGGTGAGTATGGATGGACGAGTTGGAAGGGGAAGACCTCGGCGAACGTACCGCAACCAAATTGCGGATGTTCTTAAAAAAGGCCAGGTTCCGAGCACCCTAAACCGACGGTCATGCATGAAGAGATTAATGAATGTAGATGAAGCGAAAGTAGTGTGCCAGGATCGTAGCAAGTAGAAATCTATAGTCTCTGCCTACCCCTATGGGAGACAGGCGTGACAATATGTATGTATGTATGTACAATTACCATAAAGCCAAAACTTAGGGAGGATCTTAGCCTTAATACAGACGCATACTTTAAAACATATTTCCAAGTCTGATGTTATCTATTAAAGTCCTACTCTATCAGCCGTAATTCAATAAAACCAAATAAACCTTATTGATACCTTATACTTTGACACAATAATGAAGATTTGCAGCCAATAAGTTTAACCGTTAATTGAGATATTATGCAATTATGTCGTATTATGTAAAATATCACCAACCGGATTAAAATCATTGTGTCCGACCGCTTCAATGAGAATTTCTCATTTCTGCAAATTACTGTTAATTCGTGTCGTAAAATGCGTTACTTTAAAGCATATAAGGAAACATTATGTTCAAAATATGTAATCTTCATAACATTTTATATTTTTTTATATAATATTATTTTTAGCAGACACAAAACAAGACATAAAGATTTTTATCAGAGCTGTCTGAACATAATTAGTAAGTAGATACAATAAACATACCATCACGCCTGTATTTGAGAGGTGTACCTACTGCTGTACACTTAGAGTTCACTGTATTGTTTACGCCCCATGCGAGCGAGCTTATTGCCATTATCCGGGCATAAATTCAAACTCCAAGCTGCTACTAAGAATTTCATAGAAAAGCCCAATAAAACTTCAGTTACTACTACGAGGTCAAACAATTTTTTTTTATAAACATTGCAAAGACAAATCTTAGTGATAATTTATACTATTTAAAATATATTAATAAAAATTATATAATCCATTTACATAAATTATCTCAAAGATATTTTGATCACTGTTGAATAAAATATGAGTTCGTTTTAGGAGTATTCTCATTTGTTTTGAAGTTATATTTTTTAATTTAGACATTTATTTATCTCGTGCTATTTCTAACTTAGACCGTCCAGGGGCCCAATTCTGCTAAACATATCAATTTTATCTTAATGGTTCTCCAATGATACGTAATGACGTAAGCACTCATAGATTTGGTAGACAAAACTGTCAAATATCAACATTTAATTCAATTCATCAAATCAATTTGAAGCGGGCGGTAGCCTATTGGCTACGGCTCCGGACTTACAATGCTGTGGTTGTTAGTTCGAAACCATCCCATTGCACTACCGACGTGAACCTACTCGCAAACAACAAGCATTTAACTTAGCACGAGGGGTTAACAAGAATATTAGTAATGTGCGACCCACATTGCTAGATTTTGTTTTTTAAATCATATTCATTAAATGACGATTTCGACAAAATAAAATAAAACTTGGACCCAGGTCAGCGGAATAAACGATGACAAGAAGCCGAGATTCTATCAGTTAACCTCTGCTTTACTTGGATAGTAGACTGTGCTGTATAAATTTAAGTATAAATTATACAATTCCTATATACATAATTTTTCGTAAATTAGCATTATGAATGAAACATTGTGAGCTAAACTAGATTGAAACGTACTGGTCAGTGATCGCCTTCTGCGCCAAAAATAGTGGGTTCGATCCCCACACCGAACAAAAATATGTAACAACCTAGATATTCTGAGTCTGTCCAGTGTGATGTCTGTGGGAAATAGTGCTGATAAACGTGTCCACGGTAAGCGGAAATCCTAGAGATTTTTGTTGGTGTATTTCTCAAGAGAATTAGTGTATTGAAATATAATATTTTTTAAGCCCGATTGCCTGCACAATCAAGCTCTATACATGTGAGTTGTATACAACATTATTTTTAGTATATGCGACACCAGAAATAGTTTGTTCAGAATAAGTAACTGAATAGATTCCAATATTTTTTACAGCATGTTATATTTTTTCCCAAAAATTGTAAGTACCTATACCAAGTACCTATCCGCAATTATACGCGCACAAAACAAGTCACCGCCGGTCATAGTGGCACTAGGCGGGGGCGCACAGCACGGCGGGGGGTAAAACAACCCCTTCAGTCGCCCGAAGTCGATGCTACAGATTGATACGACAGACAACCAGATAACATAACAAGCTTATAAGTTTGACATTTTTAAAGATACAGTTTTGAAATTTTGTACATAGATTCTTTACCTAAAAATACTAGACACGTGTTTCATGTTTCGCATATACTAAAAATGACCTTGTATGTACATATTTGTACAAGAAAGTTTAATATTTCCTTGACAAAATATACAATTATCTCAAATAGTATACTTAATTACGCATACCATTAAAACATAACCTTTCAAATTAAATGTCCTTGGTTCAATTCGTAATCAACGAACAATAAAATTGTCCAAATATGTCCGACTGTACAATTATTTCCTAATTCATTATAAATGCAAATCCGCAGTACAATAAGCTTTCGTTAATCGCTAACCGGTAATTATTTGCGGATTAAATTATAAAGTACGAATGTAGGTCTAAGACAAATAAGATGTTTGAGGCATAACTAGTAGGAGACAAATAATTATGTGACTTCGTACAATCCAAGGGTAATTCGTAGTGATACATACAATGAGAGGCCAGCGTAAAGTGGTTTTTATACAACTTAACGTGTAGCCGTGCTTACACCCACAGTAGGCCGGTATGTTTAGGTCTCATGTAATTAAACTGCCTCATTAGTCTAGTGGTCCTAAATGCGACTGCTACGCTCGGGGTCCGATCCCCAGGTCGAGCAAAGTGTTATTGGGTTTTTCTATGAAATTTCCAGTAGCAGCTCGGAGTCTGGATTTGTGCCCAGTTAATGGCAATAGGCGCGCCCCCTATTACATGGGACCAAAACATACCGGCGAAAAGTGGGTGTACATTAGTACACCTCTGCCTAACCCTCCGGGGAATGCAGGCGTGATGGTATGTTATGTCATGTAATTAGAGGGCGAGCCTATTCTATCAATCGGGCACATATCCAAACTCCGAACTGCTATTGAGAAATTAATAGAAAATCCCATAATAATTAGATATAAATGAGATAAATAATTAAATATAAAAGATAATTAAATGGCATGAGCGTTTTACACTTATGCCATAAACACTCATTGTTGTGCATAATAATAAAACTCTGCCAAGGAGGACAAGTTCTTAGGTAATGTATGCATATATGCGTTAACTAGAATCGGGAAGTTAGAACACCTAATGAAAACCATCAAAGCATTAATTATCTTTTGAAGTGTTTCTAACATATTTTATAGCATATATCAGCAATTAGTGTCTTTATTCACGGGTAATAAACAATACTTAACGTTTCGTCGCAATAAACCTTTTGCCTATAAAAAATACCTACTTACCCACACGTTCGAATGAAAAAAAAAATAGTAAGCAATAATAATTTCAATTATAATCATGTAAATTTATAATTAAAATAATAATGAAATTGGAATTAAATATTGGTTTTATAATCTTGTAAAGGAAACAAATATTTGCTATAATTAAATGAAACGATAGGGGAAAATTGTTTGGCGGGCCAAGCTGCCCCTGCTAAAAACAACCTAATTACTTCTCAATAAAACATAAATTTCATCATCCATTACAAGTAAAAAACCCTTCTAAAAACTACATAAGTGGGCCCCACAGCAATTTCAGTGGCCCACACAGTTTTGCGTAATGATACATTATTACAATAATGTTACAAACATAATTAATAGAGTCGCGTAATGTTAACATTATTGTGACGCAACAATGATACTATTATTATTGGGTGGCCTTTTTTATTAACCGGCTATAATTGTCGACTTTCCACGGGTATTTTCAGCTAGGGATAAGTCTGTATACTAGAACAATTGAAAAACTCGTAATTTTCCACTCAGTACCTACTTGCCCTAACTGAACTTTTTTTTATAGATAAAAAATGACAAACGAGCGAACAAACTGCCCTGACGCCGGCAACACCGGTAGGTATCACTTTATCTCCTAAGACCTCAGCTGTTATATATGCCCAGTAATTTCGATAGCTACATTGCCCTTCAATCTGAATAACAAAAATTATCAGCACATCACTATTTACATAGTAATGTTTTCTTTTCCTAAGCCTATCCACATATTAAAAAGTTATCGTCTGTCCAATAGTAGATGGCTTCTTTTTCTTATCATGCATCACACACAATAATATTTCATGCTGTGGGGCGTGGTAATGAGTGGATTATCATCTTAAACTTCAAGATCCATAAAAGAAAATGGATTTATCAATTGTTTGCAATAAATCAATACAAAAGCTTTTGTTGTATTTTCGCTCCCGAAAGTAGATATATATATGTTCGCTCCCAAATGTATCTATGTTTGCTGCTAATACATGAACACAGTAAAATCAGCATAAAACCTCGAGACACTAAATTAATTTTGTTCCCACGCTACGAAGTAATATTTTTGTTTAGTTAATTGCTCAAACTTTTATCGTAAAATTTCATCATCATCTTCGCAAAATAAATAATTATAATATGGAGGTGCCTACTGTTTAAATTAAAACTATAATATTATAAGTAAGGTCACAAAATTCTAAATGCGCAACCGAAATTTATACTTTTGAAATCGGATACAAAATCATTTATAATTAATTTAATTTTGTCCCCTGCAATTTCCGTTCATTATTTCGTTTATATGAATTTTTTGTTGCAATTGCCAATTGTCCTACTTCAAGATAGAGCACGAAACGTTAGGCAAGGCATACTGGTACCTACACCTACTAGATATGGCAAGAAAGGATTTGATAGATTACCCCATAGTTTGTAATAAAGCAAATAGGGCCATAAATGAGGCATTAATCAAAAGGAATTGCCAAATAAAACCTGTATGACTTGAGAATCGAACTACTCATCAGCCACCGCCACCAATGAGACATTTATTTATATTTCTTTCACATCAAACATACGATCTTACCATCCGAATTCTCATATTTCTATCTGTATCATCCTAAGGTCGAATAATCAGAGAAAAAAATAGCAGGAATACAACATGTACCTGTCATCTATCTATATATATAAAAATGAATCCGTATTTCCCTTGGTCACACCATAACTTGCGAACGACTTTTCCGATTTCATTCATATTTTTTCGAGTTTTCTAATTACTTGTAGAACGGAAATTATAAATAAAGAAAATTGCGCAGAAAATATTAGAAACTCAAAGACCATTTTTTTCCTCAGCACATGTTTTTTTAAATAATTATTTATTCCAGTTCGAATTGAATAATTATACATATGTAGCTAAAACAGGACAACGTCTGTTCGGTCAGCTATTTATTGCAATTAATATTGAAACATCCCCTACATATCTCTTCGATAGTATAGTATATGTAGGTATATGATGGGTCTTATATATTGCATAACCCTTCTAAGCTATTTCCTTGCAGTTACTTCCGAGATATAAGTATTTAACATAAATGTTATTGTCTTATTGTACACGCGACATAAACGCTTCTTTCGAAATATTTGTCCTTAAGAGCAAAGGTACCCATTACATAGTAGGATGTCAAGTTCTGATACTAAATACCTCGCTTATTACAAATGTTTATGACTCATTGTTCCCCTTAAGTTGTATATCAAAGCCGTGTTCTTTCTAAATCTTAGTAAGCATAGTAAAATTAAAACACCACAATATTCAAGTTAAATTCGCCTCTATAGACTTAAAGACATGGTAATAAATCGATAGATGTATTATTAACCACGATTTTAACTATTAATATCAACTGTCCTTTTGAAACAATAAACCATAACAATACATGGATGGAAGAAGATCTTGACAGTATGCTTAAAGTATTGTTAGAAATCAATGTGAGCTGTAAGTTATCCGTTCGTATGGACTAATAAATAAATGTCTAAATGCGAAACGTCCGATTAATAAAGGAAATAAAGATCACACTATAGTATAAATTCCATATCCAACCACGCATAAATCTATAATATATATATAAAGAATTAACGCAACAGTTGCTATGCTCTAATTGCAACGCGAAGCGTCACCCTGACATTGGAACAACGAAACAGAGCGAGCGAACGTATTGGCAAACGCCACACCAATCGTGACTGCAGCAAGAAACAATTAAATTAACCACACTTACATGATATAATCTGTTTTTATTTTCAAATGGTTTGTAATTAAAATTCTAGACTAGCCTTAGAATAGAATAGAATTGAATATTAATTATTTTTAAAGAATAGGGTGACATGCAGGTCAGTTTTGAAGGGGCGGTAGCCTAGGGTGTAGAATTTACGATCAAGTGGTTGCCGGCTCGAAACCCATCGTTTGCATTACCGACGTGGACCCACTCGTAACATAAGCATATTTTAGCTTAGCACAAGGAGTTAGCAAGATTACTAGTAATGTGCGACCAACATTGCTAAAAAACAGTGTTTTTTACTGCCTTTGGTGGGATGTGATGACACTCTCACTGTTATTACGGTATTAGGGTTTCTACTACTACATAATTAGATCTTACGTAAAAAATATCAAAAAGGGTAAATGATTTGTGAGCTATATCGAATAAACCGATAGAACCTAAAGAAAATAAATTGGATAAGAAAGAAGGAAGACTCGATACGAATGGGTGCGATCTATTTCAATATAATTACAAGAAACATCTTGAATGGTGTCAAGTTTACTTTATTATAACAATGGAGTGTACGGAACGTTTGAATAATCTTGCTACTCTCTCTCTCTCTCTCTCTATCTCTCGTGCTGTCGTCATTGATCTCTATCTTTTGTTTTTTTTAGCTTTAACGACGATACGACTCTTCTCTTATAGCTTCATTTGACTTTCAGAAGGACTGCTTCAATATAATTATTGTCCGATTTTGCATTTTAAGTTCTCAATTCGAATTTGAACTTTTCCGTCGACTCTAAAATACTCACAAGAATAGATGGGATGTCTCTTCTGATCACTTTATGAGGCTTCGGGTGTTTATTGGTTTGCTTTATATCCAAGCTGTAAACTCGAATAGTTATTACATTTATATTACCAATCGACATATTTACTCGATCGTTTATAGATACGTCTAGATACTTAAGCAGACCTTATAAAATGTAAATTTTATGTTTGGTAATACTATTTTATTTAGTTAGGCATGATAAGTTAATTAAATCGATAGGATATAGACTGTGAAAAGTACACTATAAAGAACTTAACTGGGTAAAAACAGATCAAAATGGAAGTCGTACGGTGATAAATGGTTTTTGTTAGCAACGTCAATACAGAACTTAATCTTATGTATTTATGAACTCCTAGTACCTGGACAATTCAATAAATGCATTTTGCAAAGAATAAAGGTCCCATTCGCGGGCATAAAATTACTAAAATAATTTTCGTAGTACTTAACTATACCTTAATTATCCTATCGTTTGTGTAAGTCTGTCAACATTAATTAAACGCCAGATTGTATTGAAAAAAAAACTGACTTAATTTCATATCAACCAGATCACAATATAAAATGCAAAATTTATTTGCTTAGGGCAAACACAACTGTGACCGTGATTAATTATTCTGATTAAGGGATGCGACATGCGTTTATCAAACGCGCACTTGCGACATGTCCTCGGTTTTTGCTCGACGAAGCATGATTCTGTCATTATGACCCTTCTAAGAGCGTGCCATACTGCGGTTACGCACGTTAAAATTGAACGGAAAATATGCCATGGTTAGATGACCAACGAGAGCATGTATGGCTTAATTTGCCTCAATATAATAGACAAGTGGTGTTAAATTGCTAGCTTATTATTTTCATGTCTTCGATGCATCGATATGGAAAATCGATATAGACTTACACACACAATGAACATTGATTATTATGTTAGCAACGAATGACAGCATGTCGGTTTGATAATCGATGGAGAACATAATTATTGCGAATCTATTCCTCTTGTAACAACCAATCATTTTTTGATAACAAGGCTGATTTGGAGAGATAATTATAAGTACCCAGTTAGGTATCTACTTAAACTGGTAAATATCTAAGGCAAATCGGCAAAATGATTGTAAAGTCTACTATTCGATTTAATCGAGTAACTTAATTTTTTCCTAGCTGACTCGACAGACATTGTCCTGTTTTACCAATTTTTTGCACATTTTTTTTATAAAATAAATCTTATAAACACGTATGAAATTAGTAAAGTCGTTAGAAAAAGTTAAGCAAAAGACTAGGAGGATTATAAATTTGAATAGAGTTTATAGACAAATAACTATTAAAGGTTACGAGACACTATAAGTAAATATAAGTTACATTTAATGTTGTAATATTTTTTAGTGTAGCATTTAGCACGGTTGTGTTACCTTAACACTTCGTGTGACAAAGTTTGTGAACAAACAATCGTAAGACAAAAGTAAAGTAAAACATTGTTAAATCATATGTTCTGTACAGTTGGGATCAAGACCCACGTTTGTGCCACATTTTGCGTCATTTACATAACTCTTGCGACTTCTAAAATCACATAAAAGATTTACTTTGTAGCACCTCGTAAATAAATAATAAAACTATAAGAACTAAAAGTCGCGTATCATAACAAGGCGTTGCTGCAGTAATTAGCGACAAAACCGTTGAAAAAATTTAAGACAATACGAAAATTATGAGTCTTACGGTCATTAAACTCATTAATTATAATAGTCTGGCGCTTATTCACACAGATAAAGAAATATCACAGATAATAAAAAAAAAACAATAAACAAAACTGTTTGGAGCACACACGTTGAGACGTAAATAATAAAAATAATTTATTCTGCGTAAAATATGCAAAGCTTGAATGAGAATTTAACATGCGAATAAAGAATAAACTAGACGATTGTTTTATTATTATTATAATGATAGTGATAATTTATGTGAACCTTTTCTTATACAAAAAATAAACAATGTTTGAAGCGATGTTGCGAAAAATACCTATTTCTCGGATGTTATGCACGAATCATTCAATGTCCGTCTCGTCTCATCTGTTATTTAATATAAAATTGTGGAAAGTGAAATTGCTGTACCCAAACATCGGAACCATCTTAATTAAAAAATCACTGAAGCAGTTTAACTAGGTTTCCTCTCGTTAAAATTAAGATAACAGCCAGAACACTGTTTAACATCATTATATTGAAAGCGAAGTTGGCAAAGATAAATATTGTATTCAAACAGAAGTCCTTGTCAAGATATTTATTCAATATGGGCCCACGTTATTAACCAATGGATGCTTTTATACGCTTTTAATCAATTCATTTTTTGTTTAAGTATCAATCTTAAATTGAATTTAATTAAGTAAGTAGAGAAACAAATTTCAAAATAACTCCTTCTTCTTAAATACTTAATCGTCATAATATGTATAGTATATTCATGTTCAGTATAGCCAATAATGTTGTTTTGAATAATCTAAGGAATGGCAACAATTAAAAAATCTTCCGTATATTCTTAACTTCATCCATTCATTCATCTTATGAAAAAAGCTTTGTGAATTGCAATTCACTTTTTCTGTTTTCAAAAATAAATATTTTTTCATTTGAACTGGCAATATTACATATAGTATTTAACATGATGAAGCGACATTTTACATATATTGTTATATAAGGTCATATAAATTTTCTTCCAAGTTAGACCTAAATCGTTAATATTTTCGTGCTGACTGCAATTTGTACTGATCCCAAACTATAATACGTAATAACAATAAATAAAATCGAGATCACTTACATAACAAAATGCAAATAGGCTAACATTGCGGTTTGTTCGTTGGAAAAGACACAGCCAGTTAATTATATTTAATTTCCATAGAGCAAGCCTTGTATCTACAGCGTTCCGTAACAGCGAAACTTGGTCCCTTTATTCCAATTTGTTTTAATGCTAACAAACAACAATGTAGATTAAACATGAATCAATTCTATTCTAATGCATTCTAGTTCTGAATAAACACATCAAAACATCATCATCATCATATCAGCCAAATGAAGTCCAATGCTCAACGAAGGCCTCTCCCATAGACTTCCACAACGACCGGTTATATGCCGCCTGCATCCTTTACTCCCCGCAACCTTTACCAGGTCGTCTGTCCATATCGTTGGCGGTCGTCACTACATTTTCCGATGTGTGGCCTTCATTCGAGAACCTTTTTGACCCAGCGATAATCCATTCTACGAGGTATTTGCACGGCCCACTGCCATTGTTGGAGCACTTTGGTTCTTCTAATTCTAAATTTCTAATTGGTCGTGGTATAGCTCTCTCCATAGCTCGCTGAGTTACTTTGAGCCTTCCTATGAGACCCATAGTGAGCGACCACGTCTCTGTGCCATACGTTATCAGTAACATAAACAAACAAATATAAAAAAAACTCCGGTAGCTAAATAATTCAAAATAGTAAAGTTTTTGTGTACCATGTACAGAATTAACATGCCTTGTACTTAATGCCTCCGTGTTCCGGAATGTAGGTGTGTCCATTAATCAAATGGTTTTGGAATGACTGGATAATTAATTATAGGTATTAGCTTCAAATCTGACCATTGGCCGTATTAAACGTTTTAATCCACTTCCTGGAATTAATTTCAGGGCGCAAGGTGTTAGGCTTGTTATTTAAACCGTGCCATATAAGGTGCAATTTGTGTTAATCGTAAGTTTAACCATAAAGCACTTTACTTTTAATTTGGTATTTTTCGGAAGTTCCTACTATCTACACACTTTTAATGAATTCTTATTAACATATAGTAAGGTACATAGAGTTCTTTTTACATTTTTACTATCTCTTTTGAAATGCAGTATACCTCCATCGATTACCCAGTGGTGAAGACTAAGACAAATGACATTAAAACAAAACGAAACCACATGGGAAGTACCAAACGACACAGGACATTAGCCGTAGAGTAAAAAGACCAAAGCTTTGTAGGTACTGGCAACAACAACAGCGTTTGCGGCGACGACAGTTGTATCGGTTACATGCAATTAAATATAGTACAGTCGTACACAGTCGTACTTCCTCAATTTCATCGCTATGGACATTAGTGAATGGCGCGCCTTAAGGGATTGCTTTGCTTATGTAATTTGAAAAACGTTATTATAGTGTTCCAACCGGACACTTGTTTGTCACTGTAAAATGGAGCTTGGGAATTTTATTGAATGAAAATTTGAATTGGTAGTGTTTAATCACAAACCCTCTCATTATTATAGGAAACCTAGTAATGGACAGTAATTATTGATAGGTTATAATGTTAGTTTATAGCCTAAATCTGTCGCTCAGTTAACTAATTGTATTTTTTGTTTTCGAATGTGATTTGTGTTTAATGATTTCATGTTTATTATTTTGATTTTATTTAGTTTTTAATTCCACCACCCATTGAATTCCGTCCATTTCATTTATTTTTCTTTTCTTTAGTTAAGTTAATTTAATTGTACATGCAGTGAACGTTGTGTACATCTGTTAGTGATATACATACAAGACCTCCATCACAGTAATTAATTTAAAAAAAAATCGTATGTATATTGTTGATGTACCTTATTAATAAATAAATAAACTAATGAAAAGATAAATTAAAGCACACGTATTCGCATGTAAGGTATAGGATCTTTGAATTTTCAAAATGTATCCTGCAAAATATCATATGCCTAAACGGTCAAAGAAAATATCATTATGTAAACTGCACATGATGTGAGGAAATTAAGCTTATGACGGGCATGCTTGTATGACTATAGCCTAATCCTTGTCAATTTAAAAGGATTCCCTGCAGGAGCAGGAAATCAAAGGGCTGACTTAGGTACGTATATTGTTCGAAACGCAGGTGTAGAATTTGTATTTAAAAAAAAAAACAAATTATAAATGCCTTTTAACATCCAGTTTTAAATATCGTAAAAAAAAATTGGAAACGTGAAAACTAGTATAAATAAAATTGATAATAAATCACGCACAAGTATTAAACAGCAAAAAATGTATGTAATGAGAACTTTTCGTAACACATTCAAATGCGATACACATCTACATGGGCGAGTTACTTATCAACTGTGTCCATTTTTGACTTACATTGTGAAATGTTTTGACCAAGCGCAAGTTGATTGAATAAATCGCGGAGCTGATAAAATTACGATGACTGATTGCGATACCGGAATAAATTATTCGGCAATAATCTAAGTGAAGGAATGCTATTTGCATAGTGGTTGAAAATTGTGAAAATTTGCTTCAATATTAATTTAAAATGAATAGCAGTTGAACGCGATGAAAGGAACTTTGACGTTTCCAAACTACGAGTTTATGCAAAATCTTTACATATTGGAAAACAATTGACTCTATATTAACTTGGTACATCTTCATGCTCATAAATTTTACCTTATTTAAGAAAAAAAGGTAACATAAATCTGTAAGGAGACATGCAAACTTTCTGTCTAAAAATAAAAAGCTTCATGCAGCTCTATTTAATGAAATTTTCACTCTCGATTTCACACTCTCACTAATACTTAAATCTGGTTGAATCTGTACACTGTGTTAATAATTAATTTGTACATTAATTGACCCCCTGGCAGCATTCAATCACAATTCAAAGTGCTTGAAATATACTGATTGACTCGTTATGGCAATCAATAACGGAATTACACTAACTGTTCCGTAGCACCTTCGTATGGAAACGTTTAAAGCATTGCTTGTCCGAAGACATTCTGTAGGAACCTTGAGTAATGGAGATTTATTTATAAAGACAATTTTACAAAAACTAAAGCATTTTTCGTACTACAAAACGTGTAACAGACACATAAATTACAGACAGAGTTAAACAGTCGTGAGCTTACATTTTTCTTTTGCAACTCTATGATAAGAATCGGACAACAATTGTTCTTCTCATGACCTTCAAACGCATATTTGTGTCTTAACGCTTAACATTAGTGCGATCATTATGTTTGACATTGTTTTAATAACCAAAACAGTTGACATTTTTAATTGCTTTATAGTTACATAAACGGCTTGAATATAATGAATGTCTGCCTAAAACGACATTGAGAACTAGAGCTAGTTATGACAATGTTATTTTTATAGTCTTACAAAAATGTTGGTAAAATATTTTGAGAGGTCAATCGGTAAATTATAACGAAAACTTAAAAAACGGGGATTTAAATGGTTACGAAACCATACCGAGATGAATAAACATGCTATGTTTGATGGAAATAACATCACTATATACATACATTAACCTCTTGAAACATTTTACACAAATTGTATAACAAGTCATATTATTTACTCACGCGACCTAGCCATGTATAATATATTATACATGAGTATGTATCTACCCTTTTAATTATATATAACTAATATATCCATTGATTTGAAATATATTTTCTTCTTTTCTGTCCTAGCCTAGAAGGAGATAGCGGGACGAAATAGATCTTTATTGGAAGGATTGGCCGCAAAAAGCTCTATACCGAGAGGAGTGGAAGGAGAGTAGGGAGAATTTCGCCCTGCAGTGGGACCATAAAGGCTTAAGAAAAAAAAACTGGTAAATCAATATGTGCCCGGTTTATGGCAATAGTTGTTCTCTATAATTTGAGCCCTAAATCATAGCGAATTGTTGTGTACATCAGTACCCTTGTGTTTTAATCATCAAAATTCCTACAGCAAAAAAAAACAATTCCTTTTACTACAAGTACCTATAGCTAGTGAGGTTTTTAACAGATACCTTTACTAACCTTGTGGTTAGTTAAATTGATAAAACATGCACTATAAAACAAGCTCAATAAACATGCAGAGCACAATACATGCCTATTCCATTTACATTTACACAAATACGTACAATTACGGTCACAGTTCTTGATGGATTAGTATCATACAATTAGTGGTAAAGCAAAGTGACTTCGTAACCAGATTCGAAGTCAATATTATTTAGCACTTGGTAGAAATAAATTTAGTTTAGCATTAAATATTTTAGTGGTAGGATTAAATTTAGGTGTATAATGTCTGTAGGCAGTATAAATATACTCCCGGGTAGCGCGACTATTTCAAAAAGACGATAGACAATTTTGGTCTGATATTTTATACAAGAAGAGATTTTAAGGTATTTTATTATATAGAAGCTGTTAAAATCACAAATTAAGCGGCTAATAAAAGTTATCAGAAATAAAATATTAAATACACATTTTCTAAGATCCGCAGGGAACAATAAGGAACCTTAGGTAACTGGACATCATTTAGAATCGACCTGACAGCCTAGAAGCTCATGTATGTATATTTGTTAAAGTAAAATAATGTTAAGAAACCTGCAATCTCCAAATAGTTTTGGAAATAAATTAGTTTTTACTTTGCTTCTACGTCTACGTCTGCTAGCATAATATTACATGCAAATTAAATTACCTTGTAAGTACCTTTAGTCATTTCCAGAATTAGGAGCATGCACACCCAGTTCTGCATGCAATAGGAATGAAAAGTGTATAAACCTTGTAACCCCTTACCGGTGTTAGCCCTGGGGTCTCTCGCTGCGGCCGCAAAGCTGTTGTAGCTCGGCGCCCCAAAACTTGTGCCGAAGTCGGCAAAGCCGAAGTGGCCGAATTGTGCTGACGTTAGCGCTAAACACGCGCACATCACTATCGCCTGAGAACAAAATAAAAGGACATTGTTAAAAAACTTATTCCAAAGACTTAAAAATATAGGTAGACTGTGTTTCTATTTTTTTTTTAAAGTTTACTTGCTAAGTGGGTTGCACATTACTAGTATTCTTGTTAACCCCTCGTACTAAGCTAAATGCTTGTATTACGAATATGTATAGTTTATTTCCTCCGAAACCTTCGTGAGTGAGCTCACAACGACTCAAATTTCATGGTAATCTAAGTAAGTCGAATGGTGCGACACGTGGCGAACGAACTAACAAAATATACCTACTAATTTTATATTTATTTTCTTCTTTTATATTTATTTAATAAAAAAAATAATTGCGTCGTTATAAATCGACCAAACAATAATGAACACAAAACCTACAAAAACCATGGATAATGACTGCGTGGAATTTTAATGTCATGGATTATAAATAGATAATATACAAAGTATAATCCATTTTTTACCATAATTAAGTATTTTTGGCCGTCACGGTAGATCGATTTTCAGGTGTAATTTAGTTTTTCTATTGGGTAAACTCACTCTCTTAGCTCGTCTTCGGATTTGTGTCCGGTTAATAGCAATAAGTTGGCACGTAAAAACATACTGACAAACTGTCTTTATACATTATTACCCCTTGGAAAATTATAATTGTATATTTTATGTCAATTTACTTGGATCATTACTTCATAGCTTACAGGGTCAATACACTATCAACAATAACCAAATAAATCATTAAGGAAGTAAAAAAGCGAGCATTACTTAGTTTAACTGAAATATCCTCATCCTCAATAATTGTCTAGACCGTTTAGGTCATTCAACTGAATTCAACAAAGAATTAACAAGGACATCCGTTTTGAGTGATATTTTTATACTTTAATAGTTCTAGATTTTGTAGACTTAAAAATATAGCACTTTTAAAGGCTACTTCAATTATAATGCTTGACATTGAAATATTTGAATCGGTGATGAATCATTATTTTCGTAAGAATTTAGCGACGGAAAATCGCAAAGCTTAACAACAGAAAAGGCTTATAAAATATCAACACTTTAAGTTCAATTTTAATAAAACCTATTTAAAACATGGTCTAGATCAAGAACTAAGATATATTATAAATAAATCGTGAACATATCAATAGAGATGACATATCATACAAGCAAAAACATTAGACAAAAATTAAATCGAATACCGCACTCAGATTACATCTCGATACAAATATATTTCATACATGTGACCCGCAATATATTATTTATCATTAGAACAAAGAACCTTTTAATCGATTTTAATATAAATGTTACATTAAGTAACACGTTATATATCATTAAGTTAATCAAGACAACATTCTATCGAGATTGTTTAAAAAATAAAATCTGCATTTTGAGTACTAGTTTTGTATTGATAAATATTTTTAGTCCTATTAACTCATCTTCAGATTAATCAAGTTCAGTCTTATCCTTGGCCCCAATCTACATAGCCTAAATATTACGCATTTTATGCAGACTTCACGCGCACACAACAATCATCAAAAGCTCTAAGTATATAGAAACGCAAAAGAGGTCGAACAAAGAGTAAAATATCCATACTAAAATTAACTATTAGGTATACGAATGTAAGTCTGTCTATCTGTTTGTTACGTTTTCACGCTTAAAGCGCAGAATCAATTTTGATAAATATGGGTAGGTACAGAGATAATAATTGGTCACAGAACAGAATTTCTACACAAAATCGTCATTTTGCCGCCGTCTGAAATATTCATTAAATGCAAATGAAGCCACTGAATAGAGCTAGTTTTTCTATATCATTATAGAAAATGCATAAATTAAGGTCTGTGTAAAACAATAAATTTAAAAAACGGTAGACCGTTCCGTAATCTTGAGTTCTAAACCGCGTAAATGTTCCTTTCTAAAACTATTTTTATTACCATGCACCGCATTGGTCATATAAAACAATCAGTGTCACAGCTCACAGCCGGCTCTTATCAGTTGCAATAGAAGGAAGGCAGTACACGGAAACGAGTGACGTAAGCAATGCATACATTCATGTGGTGTGGCGAACTGGTTTAGAACAGATACGAAACAGGTATGTGTGATCTTGATATGTGACCTCAGCCGCGGACTGGGCGTGCGTGAACTCTGTGGCGCTCAGCTGATGTGCCCACGTGTGCCGGCCGGACAGACCGGCGGCATAAACGATATTATTTATATTTATTTTTATTTTTAATACCAACCAAACACCCTTAATTACCCTTAAAGATTTTATCAAGTATTTTTAGATATTTAAGTCAAATTGAAGAAGGATATAAGAGAATTCGGAGGCTGGATGTATTCCCCATAAATTCTTTCCTATTTATAATATTAGTATAGAAATCTAAGTTTAAATGCATTGATCTATGTCCAGAAATTACAAGATGAAATATAATTATTTATGTAATTCCAAAAACCCGCTAATGCTTTAAAAACGCAGATATAACTGACTTATTCAATTAAGAATTAGTTTCCGGAAGAATCGAATTTGATTTTTTTTCTGATATGTTAATGTTAGTGTATGCGTTTTACAAAGTAACTAGCAACAAAGTCAAATGTTTTTTTATTCTAATTTAAATGATTTTTTATAATTATCTCAAAGTTGTCATATTTATGGAGAAGATCTCGGCAATGGACCCTATAGATATTCCTTTGATTAATCATGATAATAATGCTTTTCTTTCTGTTTAAAATTTTGATCTTGTTATATCAGAATTATGCAACTTGAGTGTAAGATAAATTCAATAGACTAAGATTCAGCCTTCCAAAATAAAAAAAAAAACAAAAGCGATTGCCATAGCATGTAAGACTACACAAGACGGCGTAGCAAACTCTAAAGAAATTGCTACAAAACCGCTCAAAACAATTACTTCATTAAAACAGCTACTATTACACATAGAAATTATAAATTGATTGCTTCCGTATCTACAAACAATTTATCTACAACTGAACTTTCGTAACTGGCCGACTAAACCCGCCCGTCTGTAAAGCCCTACGCAACATACCTATTACCATTTAAGGATACGGTGTAAATACTTGCTGAATCAAATATGGTAATAAGTGCTTACTTACAACACGGTGACAAATTTTATCAGTTACCCAGTTGTTGTAATTAATAACAACCTATCAAATTCGAGCCAATACCTCATTGCAATTTCAACACAAATTTGACATATTATATGAATATCCGGAAATAAAGCCATTCCCCGCCGCATCTTGCCAAATTTCTGAAGGATGTCTTCTAGACATACACGTGCATATTGTGCAAGGCCAAACTGACAGAATTTGACGAAGCGTGAAAATATGTCTCCGGGTGCGAATTTGTCACAAAAAATCTAAAACAAAAAGTCTATAGAAATTGGCCCCAAGACTTATGAGAAATAATCTCGACTACGGCCTCAATCAAACCGTTTAATGACAATAGCGTCACATTATTACACGGTTCTATCTATTTGGTCTTAACCATGGGTGTCAAGGTGGAGTTAACATAAAACCTTAACTAATTTATCAATTGCGTGTTGTCGTCTAATTTCTCATAACCCACTTTGGGGACTATTCATAAAAAAAACTTGATAACACGATATTTCCAACGCTACTTAAATATTTATTGTGTTTTTTTCAATCTGTTTAAGAATAACATAAACTTGGCGTAGGGGCTACAGTTTTTAAATTGACACGTGAACTGCGCGAATTATCGGCAATAAAAAATATAGCTTTGTTTAAAAACCCTTAAGATAAGGATAGAAGGCACAAAGCAAACTATAAGCTAGCATCGCATTATAAAGACTTTCCGTGCAATACAAGACCAGCCTATACTAGATGAATGAACGCCTCTGAATGATCTAATCAAACTTACCTGTCAAACGTCTTGTCAATGTCAACCTGTTGTCAATGCAAAAAGGATAATTATATTATCTGGTATCTAGAAGCTACTTCCTTGATCGAAAAACGGCTATAGTAAAAATAGTTAATTTTCCGTCGATATGAATTTGGAAGATTTTGTAATGAATTTAATTTCGCTTAAGAAATTGCAATATTGTGCCTAAACAGAAAGAAATTGCCAACTGAATAACGTAATAGCTAGCCATATTTCGTTACGCACCTATTAAACGCGGGCTACTGATAAAACTGCACTTAACTTAGACAGGTCTTAGCCCATCGGTAGAACAGTACCTCCCTATCGATAAGAAATAGCTTTCCCAACCAAAGTTAGCGTACAATAATTATTCATAATGAAATACTCGTAATAAATAAACTAAATGGAGTAAAGAGCTATAAAATAGTTTTAATATTCCTACATGGTTATGTGTAGTAACGGAGCGAGTTTAAACGCTGTCTAGGAAGTTTAGCAACTAGTGTTCTATTGATGAAACTGTGCGCGATAAAACTATACAGATAATTGTGTTATACAACCACTTTAGAAAGGTATTAGGGATCTGTAGTAGGACTGCTGGGTGGCGGACTTCGAGCGAATTCCGAAACCGATAAAATGTTGAGCGTTCCTGATATTTTGTTATAATCAATGGCGTGTATAATCTTTATTACTGTGTATTCGATAAGGATGCATATTCTTCTACACGAATAGACATCATTATCGCACGATAGTATCTTTCAAGCTATTTAATTATAAACTATTTTTTTTATTCTATGTTATTGTAATTTGGTATTTGATTTGATTTTTCAAGCTTTTCTATTTTTTTGCTTACTTTTGCTAGACATATCATCATCATTAGCCTATATTCGTCCACTGGTAGACGTAGGCATCTCCTAGTGAACGCTGCAGAGCCCGATCTTCTTTCCTCATCTAGTCATTGCTAGGTGTATTCTGTAAGTGGTCACTATATCTAAACGGCGGGTGTCCTACACTACACTTGCATAGACGCGGCCTACACACATGCTACTGCTGAATTGGTTCAATGGCTATAGTTTTTTTTATGGGATAACTCGGCAAACGAGTAGGCGAGGTACCTGATGGTAAGTAGTCCTCGCCGCCCATAGACATCTACAATACCAAAGAGGTTGCAGACGCGTTACCGAGCTTATTTAAGGAAAAGGAAGGGGAACAGAGAAAAGTAGAAGATGGCTTCCGGCGGTCCTCACTCACCGTATGAAACGCAACAGTACTGCTACTTGACGTCGATAGTCTGTGGGATGGGCATGCAGACGTGCCAGCGAGGCATTACTAGTAATAACACATACAAACAATATATGCATACATTTTGTAGCATACAGTCACGATATTGTTTTTCATCGTGTTAAATAATTTCTACTTCGAATTTAATCGGAAATGTTGGCAATTCTTGCCTTGCAATTGGAGTCACAGGGTTTTTTTACTAGGCTATTGCACCTGGTTAATTTGCACTAGACAGTTGTAATGTCAGTTTTCATTTAAAAGCAAATTGTTACGAGTGGGTGAGACAGGTCGTTGCAAAACTGACAGGGTGCGAGCTCCGATAACACAGCTACTAATATCACTCGATAATTTAGCGTTCACGTTTTATAAGTGAAGTAACGAGCGATTTCAAAATAGAAGCCCATGTTATGAGCAGTTTCCGGAGTAAACTTCTTGTTTTACTTGCTCGGTATAAACAGTCATATCACAAATATCCGTATCTTTACACAGTTCTTCTAGATTTTCTCAAGTTTTGTTAATGATAGTTTGATTTATTTACCAATTCAGTATTTCGCTAAGTTTGGAACTTGGTTTCCCCTGTGTATTTATAACTCTATTGAACTGCCTCATTAGTTAAGTGATCTTAAACGCGACTACTACGCTAGAAACCTTGGATTCGATTCCTAGGTCGAGCAGTGTTATTGGGATTTTCTATTAAATTCCCAGTAGCAGCTGGGACTTTAGATTTGGGTCCGGTTAACGGCAACAGGCTCGCTATATATACGGTATGTGTTTGTACATGGTACACCTCTGCCAAGCCCTTTGGGGAATACAGATGTGATAGTATGTTACGTCCATTCAGTTCCTTGAAAGTATTTGCTTTCAGCAATATGCGCACCGAATCAAATGTTCATTTCTCATATTACGCTGGTATAAGACTATATATCTACTAGTATATAGCAAGTGAAGTATACAATTTTGGACAATCTCAAAATCTCTAGCTACGTATAATTGTACTTAAATATTTTCACATAAATTTGTATAGGTACTTTTAAATTATTGCTTAATAATTATTCATAGTTTACGCAAATCGAGAAACAAATTGTTTTCGTTTATAATTTATTCAAGTTTATGTGGCTTGCTTAAAATAGCGATTCATTTGTCTTACATTATTAATTGTTATATATACCTATATACATAAGCAATGGATTAAGTTAACCTGTCATTCAAGACGCCTAAGGAATTATAATATCTAATTTATATAAATCAATATTAAATGTTATATTTTGTCGATAAGTGGATCACTTGAGAATAGCTAGACGTATTGGGAAATATATTTTGTTAAATGATCGTCATAGTCGCATATATTTTTTAAAGGAAAGATAAATTGGTCAAGATGCTCGGGAGCATTGCATTTTTTTTTTATTTGTGGACTATTATATTTGTACGATTTATTGTTTGAACCGGTCAATGTCCGTCAGGCCGGCTAATAATTAAAATTCTCAAACGTCATTGTCAGTTTTTTCCTGTGCTAAAAAAGTAAGGTATTTATATTAAAGTTTGACAGCCTCATTAGTCGAGCAAAGTTTTATTGGGTTTTTCTATGAATTTCTCAGTAGCAGCTCGGAATTTGTACACGGTTAATGGTAATAAACAATTGTGGTTTTATATTAGTACACCTCTGCCTAACCCTTCAGGGAAAACGGGCGTGATGGTTTGATGGTATTATAGTATTACCGTAATATACTAGTGCACTAGTAAGTTTGTCAATCCTCTTATCAAACGAACGATCTCGCGTGAATTAATACTACTATTACAAACTACTAGATTACCTAATAGTAATGATATGCCTACCATAAATCCGCCTGACTGTCAACAATCAATTCTTCCGCCTTTATTGCACTTTCCTACTAACTCTAATTGAATACTCAATGCAACAGCTATACAAATATTCAACAAACAAAAAGACCTAACCACATTGCTAAGTATAACAGCATTTTCACCACTATATCGATATCTGTCGTAATAATTTATTATAATGTCAATACAAATGATATTACGAAAATATTTCGAAACTATATCACAGTTTCTAAAAATTAATCTTTTGTTGTTAAGGTCGCGAATGTAGGGTCAATACGTAAAAAAAGGTGACACGTGCTCCTATTAGCCCATGTTATTGAAAGAACTAGGTACATTATTCAATTACCCGTGGTGAGCGATGGAGCTGAAAGACAATTCACGTAGGTTCCTACATCCTAATTATGCAGGTTTTAACATTTATAATTATAAATGTTCAAAACTATTTCGAATCTATTGACTGCCCTAATTAGTCTAGTGGTCTTAAGTGCGACTGCTAAGCTAGAGGTCCTGGGTTGGACAGGTCGAGCTAAGCAAGAGGTCCTGGGTTGGACAGGTCGAGAAAAGTGTTATTCGGTTTTTCTATAAATCCTCAATAGCAAAAATACCGGTGAACTGCGGCTGTACACCTCTTCCCATAAGCACAAACGACAGACTTGAAAAAGTTTTTAATTAAAATTTCATTTTTATTTAAATGAATTTGCCTTGAGAAAAAGTATTTTTTTTATTATTGAATTAAATCGTTAACCCTGAACAGGACCACAAAAACAAAGAATTAAATAAAGTTTTTCAGTATTAGGAAATAAAAAATATTATTGTGTTCTCACTACTTTCCAGTAGGTATACGAATATAAGAAGTTAGTTAAATCTAAATAAAGCTATATTATTTACCTACTAAAAAAATTACCTTCCTATAAAAAGTACAGAAGTAAATCTAAGCTTAACTCATCATCATCATCATCCAACCATTATGATGTACCACTGGTCTTCTCTCAGAGTGAGAAGGGTTAACTTATTATCCACCACACTAGCCTACTGCGGGTTGGCAGACTTCACATGCAGTCGAGAAAATCTCTCAGGCGTGCAGGTTTCCTCACGATGTTTTCCTTCACCGTTTCAAGCGAGTGATAATTTATTATTATTAATACACACATGATTACGAAAATTCAGAGGTACCGTACCTTGAATTCGAATTCGAGACTTGGCTTTCCATATTATTAGGCTGTCACTGCAATAAGCTTAACTCCGATTAAACATTATAATTACTTTCTAACTACATTTAAAAACTCAGCTTATAACTTTTTAATATTTTATAAGTAGGTAAAGGTAAACCTTCTTCTTGCAAAGACTAAATCTCGTAAACAATTTATGTATTTATAATTCAACAAAATATATAGTAATGTAGGTAATATTAAAATATGTCGTAAATAAATACCTGTCAGTAGCCTGTCCGAAAATGTGTAGTTTCTTTCTAATAGTCTATTCTAATTAAATGATTATTAAAAATGTGTATCTAATTATTTCAAGCAGAACAATGATTCTTGCCTAATTCTTTGTTTGCTTATTAATTCTCATCGCAAAATTGCACCAGGTTTAACAAGGTCCCTTACAAAAGTGTACGTGTAAAGACTGGCCGGTCGTGTGACTTGATTAACATTCTCTTAGCCAACCCACTCGGTATCATTCGGAAAATAATCGAATTGGTCCGATTTGTTAGTCAAATTGAGTGGCGAATCGATTCTAGGTAGGCTTTAAATCGAGTATCGTTGATCTGATGCACATAATTATGTAAGGTCTATTCCAGGACAAACCTCTTTCTTATTTTTAGTTTTTTTGTAAAACCTACTATTTACATCTCACCAGCAGCTCTGAGGATTTTTATTTAATATTCCTTCTAAAAGAAAGTTAAATGTTTTCTCCTATAGGTATTATTTTTCATCAACGAGTAGTAACTGAAATAAATTAGGTGTGTATTGACAATTTCACAGACTTACACAATACTAAAAAGCTTAATTAATCTCAATAATCTAATTAATTTCGATTAGGTGGTAAATTATTCTTAACCTAAAAAGAGACATCAGAATTAGCTAATCCTCTAAAAAATACGCATTACGTATGTAATCATTTTGATCTTCAATTAGAATCAAGGTTGTATCTTTTTGCAGCACAGCCGATTAATATACTATGATCATAGATACTTATATTTTTTTCTTGCTCAATGCAAAATATTCCTTTTTACTTCTTCACGTGTAAATTTTTCTTTCCTTAACCGCATTACTCAGTGAATGACCCGCAGTCCAAGGTCTTCAAGGCATGGAATACTTCCATACAAATAAACCCATCAGCAAAAGATTCCACCAGTGTGCCTGCAGCCTATGCGCGAAGTATGTACAATTCACAAATCACCCGCATGCGTGAGGCGAAACCGAATCAAGTGTGAACGCACCGAGCTGAGCTTGCGACATTGTGACGCAACCGTGTCCGACGGCCATTGTGTCGAGACTTTGTTGTTAGTCCATATTTAGCATTATTCGTCTAATGGCATGATCTTAGTAATAGTTCTGGGGTCCTCCTGTTTGTGGGATATAATAATTTACTTTAAAAACATCAATCCCAAAAAGAACTTGATTAATTTGAATCACCTTGTAGGTATGCTTGTGAAGACCTATTTAAACATGTGGAAACCATGTGGTAATTTCATAGAAATGAGAGTGAGCAGTCCTCTCTATTAACAAAGGATATTCGTCCCTAAAGAACAGAATAGATATTATGGTACCTTAAGTTACACCACATAGTTCGTGAGTGCATTTCTCTGCAACTCTGCTCTAAGTCTGTGACCTAGATTTTTATTGCATCCAAACATCAAGATAAAATAGGACTCAAACACTAAATTCTTAAGAATGACAAAACGTTAAACAAATATTAACCTACTGAATGTAAAAAAAAAAAAAAATGTTTCTTACATTAGAGATTTTAAAACTAGTCTTAGATTACTGGAATTACGATTACATTGAACAACTCAAAAGAAAAAGACCAAAAAAACTTAACGATGCCTACATAATGGACAGACGCACTTTACGAATTTTGACAGTAAAATTACTGTATCAGGTCTATGAAATAATACAACAAAACGCATATTATGGAACTGTTACATTACTATTGCACAAGTGATTTCGGAACAGGCTACTTGTAACTGTTATGTCCGACGCAACTTGTTTAAAATTCGTTGTGTATGCTCTGCTAGAGATAAATGAGATATATATGTTAATGGCAGCCTGCATTTCTCATAAAAGGTTCATTATATACACCTAAGAAGATAGACTATACAGAAATGGAGACAATATCCACCGAATAAGAAAAACCGTATTCTAATAGTTCCTCTTCTGAAATAAGTACTCATAGTATCACCTTTCTTTATAGTATACATTAAAGTCGATAAGTAAATTCAAATGCCAGATTTAAAAAGAACTTTGATTGTGTGATAGTGCTATTTCTTCGATACCGACATCCCTCTGTGTTTTTAATCGGCAGGAGTCCGATACTAGACTCCACTTTTCCTGCCGAGATTGATTTCCACACGGAACAAACGTTATTTGGAATGGCAAGATTACATATTATTTTATCCAGTGGTCATCACTGTCAAACTGAAATGGTCACAGGCAGGCCCCGAGATAAATAAATCTACAATTCTTTAAAACTCTACGAATAAACAACAGAATCCTATCAAAATCTAGGTAACCGAGCTATAAATATTTCATATTAAATGTTGTATAACGGATATGCTTTCAATCCTTGTCCATAAATAATACTCACGAATCCAATCCATCTTGACTGGTGTATGGAATGGATTTATTACTGGCACAGTAGCCTCTCACTTTGGAGATGATCACTTTAGATGTGGTTCCATCGTTAATGACATTTTATGCACGACAAAATTAATTGTTAGGAATCGTATACACAATATTCTTAGTAGCAAAAATATCGCCGATATACGATTTTATACAATATGCCTTAAAAGCAGCGTCTGTAAAGGAATGTGACCCTAGTCAGGTGGAATGAAAGCAATTGAATGCAGGTTAAGTACAAGGGTAAAAAGTGGATGGGTTGGAAAAGGGCGTAGACCCAGATGATGGTGTTAATACATTGCCATAAGTAAAAAAAATACAATTGTTTCCTGCGATTACAGTCGGAAATCAAAGGACTTTTTGAAGCGAAAATAAGCAGTTATCAATGTCCTTCCTCGGGATCTATCAATCTGTTCAGAAATAAAGATGTGAAAAGAACAGAAATATAGACAATTAACTGAACAGAACTATATACAGCGTATATTATGAAAATATCGTGTATTTATAATAGTAATGGATTGTTTGTCCGTGTCGAACCTTGACCAAACACAGTGAAAATGATTCTTAATGACTCACTAAATCACTAATTAAGTACAGTTATAATAATTAATTATTCGTGGAAATAGTCTAGCCTACAACATCCTCATTTGTCATAAATCATGTAGGAACGGTAATTCGTACGATAATTTAAATAGCTTGAACACTTTAATAATCATATAATTGGTAATTATTTTTTATTTATGCGAAGATGATTTGGTGTTAGATAATTATGTTAGATATTCGGGTTGGTACGGCAGATGATTTTTATCACGAAAACCGGATACTCTTCACGGTCATACAAACCAAAATGTTGTACATCACGAGCCCAGTTTCACCTATTACGTATGATAATTATTGATACATATCATACTTATTCTTATCTAAGGTCATCATTTTGCGTACTAACGCTGTTACGTGCAATCTTTAGCTAGCAGACTTTTCGTGACCTAATGAAGAATTGACATTATAATATTACACAATTTTTTTAGTATCCGGTATATCCGGTAACATTTTATTTCGATCTTTTACCACCGGATTTACCGTAGTTCAGGCTTTTGAATGAACATATTTTAACAAAATTATTATGTATCAGCATTTCCCAATCAACAGTAATGTGCCAAATATTCCCATGGACCAGTTATCCATAAAGAAGGCAAAGTCCAGCGATGACTGTCAATGGTTTTACACTGATTCGTATCAAAGTAATATGTTGCTTAAGGTCATACCTATTAAAGCTCTATATAGGGCAAATCTGAATATTGTGTATCATGATTTACGACATCGTTGCGCTATTATGCTCAGTACAATGTTTATTACCTCAATAAATACAGATAGTAGAATTGTAGCTCAGTAAAATTACAATACTGGGGCATTTCTCCAGCATTAAGCTTAAGCAATTCTCATAAATTCATAAATCCTAGTCTTGTTTACGGAAACTTATTTCTCAAGTAGGTACGGACCTACTTGAGAAATATTGCAACAACTATTTTTTATAAGTCTTTCGAAAAAAATTGAGGGACTGTTTATATCTTCGTTAGTTTATATTTTTTATATCTTATATCTCAGGTCTCTTCTGAAAATAATATTGTTATCCCCATAAAAAAAATATTGAAGCGATTTTTGAAACGAAACAAAATGAATATTTTGTACTTTTTATGAAGAGTGAAAAATACGTAAAATTTTCAAGAAGTTGAGCTCAAAACCATCAGAAATGATACCACATATTCTGTTGTCAATGTCAATAACATAGGCATCAATCAGCAAGGTCATTTCCGTTATTCAAAAGATCCGTGACATTCGTAAGTGGTATGCTAACAAACGTATTTTATAAACCAATAAATAACTTGCAAAAACTAATAATGAGTATGTCAGATGACTAAAATTTTATGATAATAATACTGTGAAGTTCAATATCGAATTAGGTTACAACTTCCTTATTTATAATTACGGTATGTACCACAAGTTTCAAGGTGCAGTACCGACTGATGCGTTTCCACAGTTTTCGATGACCTCTCCTCAGTTGAGGTCTCTCATCAGTTTATTTAACAAAAGAGTCACCATGCTGTGATGTCATTCATGCTGTGTTAAAGGTGCTTCAGTTTCAGCTAAGAACATGCGTTACTAATAATCACGCCTTTTTCTGGGAAACTTGACGCCGTTTACACTAAATGTTTTAGGATATCCCGTTCACTGAAGCAATACGTAATGCACACAAAAAGTGCCAGATCTAGACATGACTTTGATTTATTTAAATTAGAGCTAGCAATGAGTTAAAATTTAGCTCAATGCAAGCGTTATTATTAGTTTAGAAAAAAATCGATTATATTTCGGCCATTCTTTTATTTAGTTTTGTCTCTTGCTTATTATAATGCTCTGTGTCTAGTGTTCGCAATTCCGGTATTGTAAAATTACGCTCAAATGCTTTGTCAAACGTTAATTAATCTATACTAATATTATAAAGAGATAAAGTTTGTGAGTTTGGGAGGTTGTAGGGGGGTAATCTTTGGATCTACTGAACCGATTTGAAAATTCTCTTACCAGCAGAAAGTCACGTTATTTGTGTCATAGGCTATATCGCCCAACGAAGTGGGCACGGGCCAGCTAGTTACAAATTCTAGAATAATTCTAGGCCTAAGATAAGCATTTGCAAAATAACAAATACAATAATATGTACTTACTAATTGTTAAAGTTAAAGGTTAAAAATTAAAAAGTTAAAGGTTGCCTGGAAGAAATCGCAGATCGCGGTATATTGTCAAATACAAAACTTTGTATATTTTGTAATAATACTTGGTGTACAATAAAGCATAAATAAAATAAATAATTGTGCAGATGTGATGTATCTTTATCGATCGAAAATTAAAGTTAAAACAATGAATGAACAAATCTCAACAATGTCGTCTTGACATCTTCCAATACGCAGTTATGCTATCGTGATCTCCAACTGTCACCTAGATATCCAAGGTTAGCACCAAACACGTCACAACGGTCTAAGACAACATCATTATAGCCACGCCTTAACTCCAAGTTACTTCAACTAAGTAACAACTTACATTCGATTATAAAACTGTCCACAGATATTGAAAGCGTTTCCGAGAAGGTCATACTACGACCCCCATTTTACGTATTATGTAAAGACTTTCGATGATTTATTTTTAAATTGAAGTCTACATTGTAAAGCCGTGAAGGACATCCAGATTCTATTTTCCGAAAGAAACCTGAGGTTTCACTTTTTTGTTTGCCTTACACAATTTTACTAGTCTTCTGGGTAAGTAAGGTAATAATCACTGTGTTGTTAACGGATTATTTTTTTGTGAGGAACAAAAAATGTGCTTCTTAAATATGCTTTGAAGATTAGTATTTACAATCTAGTTCTTAGTTAAATACCTCTTGTTAGGCATTATTTATTGTCTTTAATATCCTCACATTGACAAGAAGAGAAGTGGTAACAATGAGGTATTTATCAACGTCCTTCTGACATGTTCTAACGACCAATACTAGTTTGAGATATAAGCCCAGTTATGATACAAGGAATTAATGCATTCCCAGTCTTAAAGGCTTTAGGCTACATAGACATTATGGTCCATTAATAACCATCATAGGACGTAGCTATACTACAATTTATTGGGTACATATTCACATATTTCCAAATAAATGATACGAATAAAATAAACTATTATTTCCTGGCGAATTTATAACATAAATTAAGATTGAGACAGTTGGTATTTATGTTTTTGTGGAATTGGACATAATACCTCAATATATATTTGTGTTACGATGTTATGGCTCCTATTTCAGAAATAGATTTATTAATTTTAAACAATTAAGTAATAGACATTTCTTTCATAAATGCAGAAAAACAATCCGACAGCAGAACAAAAAATAAAACACCGAATTACGCTCACGAATTTTAAATCGCTATTAAAAACTAACAAACGATTTATTATAGCTAAAATAAGCAACACTTATGAGAGCTATAATCATCACTTAAGCATGACCAAATAGCCTTAAGCCTGACTGCATTGCCCACGAATATTAGGTCGATTTATTAAGTCCACCAAAAGTTCCGCATTCCGTGACAAGCCCGCGCTAAATCCGACAAGTGTGGTCTACCAACCGAACGGATTTCTTACATTCTCGTGTTTCTCCGTATTGTTCTATTACGGATATGTTTTTCTCTAAGATTGCGTATGTCGGTAATTGGTAACAAGATTGTATCCGTCATAAACATACATAATTAGAGGTCTTCAACTCACGTGTTTGTGTCACTATAAACACCTTAAAGTCATAGTCATTTTGTTTTATTTCAAAATAGCTGCATTTGAAAAGTCTAAATCTAGTTGCAACGCTCCAAATTAACTCAAGAGGGACTCCTTTATAAAACACTGCGAACTCATATTTGATAAAAATATCATATAAGAAGTTTAAAGGTGACGGGCAACATTTTTTTGTGTGCAATAATGAATAAGTATTCTATCCATCTATAAATTGGGAGAAGCAATTGATATTTGAAATTCAATCCATCACTATATTTAGTAATGCTAAAATAATTGTCACCTACACACAGAAATACAATCTCGTTGAGCAAGAAATTGGCGATTTTATTACTTCAATAGAAACAACTGTCATAAAGTGAACTTATTAATTAGTTAGTCACACTCTTTTTCTTAATCTCTAACAAGAACAAAGATGAAATCGAGGTTGAAAAGTAATTTCAATAAACCAAACTTCACGAAAGGTACAATCAGCAAAATCATTGGTCAATCATCTTAAGGTCAAATGTCATTCGGATATCATAAAATAACGAGGTCTGTTATCGCCTTCAAGACTAAGACCTAGACCAATTAGCTTTATCTCGTAATTGTTTAGAAATCAATAAAGTTCTATTTTAGCTGACTATAAATCTCAGATCAACAGAACGGAATTGAGCATCATTCAACTATTGTAGAATATCTATATCCGCAATATTAAATTACCCTTCCACAAATATCCGTCCTAAAGAAAACTTCTTAAATAAAAATGTTAAATTAAGAAATCGGTGCGTAAATGCACAATATTTTATTAGACATTGAATCTGTTTCACTGAGGAACTGGCAGAGATGGTCTGATCTAGATTAATTTATTATTTGCCAATTTCCATGTAAAATGAAGCAGATATCAGAGTTCAGTTTGTAATATTTTTGTATCATATTTCTGATACTTCGCGAATATTAGACATTGAATTAGCGGATACCACAAATACCATGGATCCGAGACATCGGGATTTAATAATAACGCTAATAACGCAATAAAATACCATAAAAAAAGTTTTATCAAATTGCGTAACGTTCGTCATATACATATTTTACATTGATTTCCGACGTTTAAACCAGGTAGACAAACTAGTTTCGTAAATATTTAGTAGCTGATGTTTCCGTATTAACTGGACTATCCGGTTGATTTTTTTAGGAAGTATTATTGCTTCAGTTGGAAATAACAGTTACAGGATACTGCTTTAACTTTTTTTTACGTGTGGAAATCCAGCGGGGAAGCTGACGGGGCGTGTCGGACTCCACCCAAAGTGAGTGACCTATTGACTAAAACCACTCGGGTGTTTCACCTTCCCACTATTTGCTCGGGTTACGGGAGGGAGGTTTCATTCAGGAAATCGGTTACCGAAAACTACTGTAACTTATCGTTACTCCACTTAACCCTTTATATACTGGTGTGACTTATAACTCATTCTTTAGCATACTTGGTCGGTATTTATGAATCATAATAACTTTTATTTTTCAACATTTACAACAAGTCAATCGTCTGATGCAGAGCGTTGACCCCGGAATCAGCTTATATATTAATTAAACAATTATAAAATATTTATATCAAATCTCAACACCAATTTATTGTAAATACAAAAAAAACATTTAATATTGACTTGTCTGGAGATTTTTCCATGATTTAAAAATCAGCCCGTATAAAAAAACAAACATCTAGTTATGCTGGCCTAGTATTTATTTTCGAGGTATAATTATGTTATAGAATATTAATTTATATTGCTGTCCATCTAGCAGAAACACCGGCGGCAGGAGCGTGCAAAATTTAAGTTATTTACATATTTATTTTTTATGATTTGCATTAAAATGCAAATGTTATGCTAATAGTTTGTATATATATACTGCCTCATTGATTTAGTGGTTTCAAGTAAACGTGCTGAAGGATCCCGAGTGCGAATCCCAGGTTAATGAAACTGTTATTGGGTTTTCCATTAGGAAATAGGATCATCAGACTTGCCCCTATTTTATGGAACATAAAACATTCCGATGAGCTGTGGATGCACGTCAATATGCCTCTGCCCAACCCTTCATGAAATCGGGCGTGAAGGTGTGTCTAATTTAAAGTATTTGTCGTGACTCGTAGATTATTAGCTGCGCGTTAGGTTATTCCCATTATATACAAGTATATTTTTGCATCGCTGCATTTTCCACTTTTCCGGTCAAACAAGCTATCATTATTCGCGTTAAGTAATCATAAAACTAAACCATTCAAGCCATGTATTGTGAAACTAGGTTAAGATACATAAATATCTACTGCAAATAACATAATTATCGCCATATTTCTCAAAATCAATTCTAATAAAATCGCAATATTTAACACATTTTGAGGAAAAAAAACAACACTAACGAAACTATTTGTGACATTTTTATAGCCAATAATTTGTTTTTATATCACAAAATACCATCAAAATAAATAAAACTTTTTAATCTTGGTCTTATTTAAATATTTTTAAATTCGTCATGGAGGCCTTTTTAAAAGTAATCGATATATGGAAATTATTGAATAAATCAGAATGACCACGTCATACTTGGCCTAGCAAGGGCATACGAAAAGGTGAAGGAGAGGGCTATGTGTCGAGTAACTGAAAACCTGAAATGTAACTTGTGGAAAGCTCTGTAAAGTGGACTTTGAGGTCTTCAGATCTCGTCTGGATTATCAACCACTGCATTGACAAATATCTTGGCGCTAAGCGATAATGTACTAATATAAGGTATCGTGTATCGGTTTGTAGCCACTGTAGCCAATAAATTACTGGCTATATGAGACCTAACCACTGTGTTCTGAAGATGATAACGCGCCCGTGATACCACTGGTGTTGCCGTCTTTAGGCTGCGGTTGCCCGTTAGGCGGCCTGTTTGATTTGTTTTTCATCTTTTTTACAATAAAAAAAGACATCCATCAGAGTTACATCCACTGTGTGAGATTCTCTGAACAGTTCAGGCTCACTGCACAAAGCATGGTATCAGAATTATGCACTGATTCTTATATAAAGCTTGTGCACAGTAGCAGAATGGAGTCAAGCAAGTCCTTGACTAAATGATCACGAGTCCCAAGGCTCCGAAGATAGGGCATGGAAAAACAAGTGGTTATGAGTCCGCCTAAGGCAGGGATCGCGAACCTTTTTTTGATTTACGTGCCATTTGTTTATAAATATGTTTGATGAGGCCATCGAGTGCCGCTAACAATCTCGAATTAAGAAATAAAAATTTGCAAACTGTCCTAATGCTAAATTCATTCACGATCTGTTTTCTTTGTCTTTACAATTAATTGTTTACTGATAGGCGACTGGCGGAAATAAAATTGTTTCGATTAGATAAGTAAGTACCTACCTATATTCCCATATTCTCCATCACTGGGCACTTGGTGGTGGATGATCCCTAAGGATCTGCTGTACTATAATAAAGCTTTCTTCCACGCCGAGAAGAAGCAGTGTGGGAAAGTGAATAAATCTTGTTAGAACTTTTACGCACAAATTCTAATCATTAACTTATAGAATCTGCAGGCTTATCTAAGCTAACCGGTATCTTATATCACTTAATAAAAAGCTTGCACAGACCATGAATGGGCAACATACGTCACATAGCGGGAAGCCTGCACAGGCTCATTGAACACACACATGACGGCGGCGACGACGGCGGCGCGCGCGCAGACCGGTCCCGCAACTTCCGCCTTCCGACTACCGCGATAACATATATCGATTTTATACGCATATTGTTTATTTATTTTTTAATTTGACGATACAATCATTATGTCAGATCTGGCCTTTATCATGTCCGGTTAAATATAATACAGTAAATTTTAACCGTATTTACTCTAATTTATGATGGGATTAAGTTGATTAAAACTTAGTCTCATCATAAATCACGATTTATGGCTACTGATTTTTAGAATTCATCACCATACACAAGCTCTTTGCTAAGTTACGGCTAAACAAAACGATACATTTGGCATACCGGTCAAAAAATCTAGGAGAACAAATGACAGTCAAAATCGGTGATTCTTACATTATTTAAAAGCAGTACAGAAGAATATCCTATCTGTTACTCCATTAAGCCTTGCAAATTACTACTACACACATTAAAATTACATTATAAGTAATAGGACAAGCAGTCACATATATCACAAATAAACGTTGTACGGCTAAACTGCATTCTACAAACATGCGCCGGCACACTCTCTCCGTTACATCAGTACTCAAAGAAAAATATAAAAAATTCTCATCAAGCAACGTTGCGATAACCACTGTCGTTCTACCATGACTTAATTCATTGGCACATTATGCAATTTTATAATGACAATACATGTAAATAGTGAAAATAAAGATTAGTTAAATAGCGACTTACATGCTTACGGCTTAAGATTCTTTTATATTACTAAAACTTTCATGAAACCAGTTTTTGAACTGTTGTTTGTCTGGTGACTTAGCGAGTACCTAAGATTAAACCCCACTTTAGACTTTACAATGGTCATCTTATGATCCACCATAAGATATTACACCAATGTCAAACAGTGTCACTGTGTTCTGTCAAGTATACCTATGTCAATTTTAAAGGTCACGAAAGAGTTTAATGCTCTCCATATAGGGTTGCCAGGTGTCCGGCTTTAGCAAGACATGCCCGGGTTTTTGCTTTCGTGTGAAAACAAAAAGTTCTTCAAAATTCCATAGTTCAACCAACCCTGTAGTATGTTACAACTGAATACAATTATCCTATATAATAAGTGACTAGGTAGGAACTGTTCTGTTCTATATACATGATGTCGAAACAAATTTAAAGCCTTGCAAAATTCGATTTAAAAGTGATTGAATTAAGTACAAATTTCGAAAAACCGTGTCACATAATTTTAAGTATTCTTACTTATCTTTCTTATTAGTCACCTGCAATAAGGAACTGATCGTCGAAGGTTATTAGCCAAGTAACTGAGCAAACATGGTACAATTATCTTGAAGACACATAGAACTATTGAAAGATGTCAATGGCATATAAATTGCAGTAAGTCGAGGCCGTCATTTATGTAAACGGACCAACAAGGTCATGATACCACATTAAACGACATATTTAAACTCGCCTTGACTGATGTCTTACATGGATTTGAAAAAGGAAACGTTAAGCTACAATGGAAAATTCGTCTATTGACGATTACTTGACGTTTGGCGAAGGCTAATTCGGTCGGCATTGACATAATAAGACTATGGTATTAAACTATCGTTAGCTTCGCTTCCCATATGTAAGAGCCATTCAATTGTGTTGTTCAAATTACTCGTTCATTAACTGATCTGATATAATGAATGTGTAGGTCTTGTAACAAAGACGCCGATGTGGAAATAGCAGTATTTCCTTGAAAGTTTTTTTTTTTCATCTATTTTATTAAACCTTTTTTGCACGTACTATTTATATTCTGTTTTGCAACAAAAGCAGAATATTTATGAAATTAATGCGGTGTGTCGGTGTGTTTAATTTTGGTTGTTAATGATATGTCTTGCAAAGACAATATAATTAATCCTAATTCAAACGGTACCTTCTCACAATATAATATAGGAAGCAGACAATGTTTGGAAATATACATTCTTATTGAAAGTGCAAATTTACATTCTTATATCAACTACATTAAAGTTCATAGTTCCCATAGAAATTGAACAGAATCCAAAACAGCGTTGAATGCAATCGCAGTTTTCGCTTTCTACGTACATTTTACAAATGCGCTTTCTGTGTTGCGCAACCTGACAACAGTGCTCTCAAAACTTTACTAGACCTATCATTAACGTCCTATTATTTTGGTCACATACGAATTGTGGCCACATTCCTAACACAATCTCTTTGCTCCACTCACTTACGAAGCTTTATTTTTAAAATAAATGAACACTTGAATAGCTCGTTAAAGAATATGATAATTACCGTAGATAATTCAGAGATCAAATCATTAAGTTTAGCACATGATTAACGCATATATCACAAAAAAATCAGTCAACATCCTTTGCAACATACAAAATAGGTCATTCACCCATCATTTGTATAGTCGTGAAGGTCGCTTTTTGCATATCTCGGTCATGAGCCGGCTGATGATCATCTGGCGATCATGAATTATAAAATTTATGCGAATAAACCACACAAAAAAATAACAGCAATTATTATGAGAACTATTGTTTGACGCAATGACACCCTTGGCCGTAATTAATCAAATACTTTTGTTTGATTAATGCAAGCGTATACGAACGTACACCTGACCGACTTTGAGACATGGAAATTGTATTCATCTCGTTAGATTATTAATGAATTGTCTGAATACGATGTTCTACCATTGCCTAACCAGGAAACGTGGTGCTGACTGGTGGCGCAACTGTATACATGGCTATTATAAAAACGGTTAAGTAAATCAACATACGGTATTGAAAAATGATGTATGTACATGACTTATCATTTAGCCTCTGTTCATATACAATTAAAATCATTTATCTTATCGCCACATATAATTCTTTAAGGAGCCAAAGATGCACTTATAAAATTAAGTGAAGTAGAGCAATTTCACTTATTTATTTATATTCTCATATAAAACATAGTTAAACTTTTTCGTTCAAAAACAATCACTAGAATTACTATTTCTACGAAGGTCATATCAGTGGAATGTAAATTAGGTTGTTTTACACTAAATACTTGTACATAACTAAAGCGAATGCTAAAAGGACTGGCAGGAATAAAGTCAATGTTCTATTCTAAATTTATAAAATGTATTCCGGACTCTTTCATTCGGACTTTTTTTTATATCAACGTGCCTATAATGCTTATTAAACCTTATTATTAAGCTTCTTCTCAAACAGAGAAGGCATTGATTATAACGATATATGACAATTAAAATCCAGCTTACTTACTACAACTCGTTAATATTAAAATGTAATTGAAAAACTCACATTTCGCAAGTTTTTAAACTTGGAATCTATTTAGTTTAAAGTACTTATCCAATATCTAAAGTATAATGTCCTTTATACAAAAACAAATTAGTAGGTACATATTAGTCTATACTACATAGGTAATGTTTTGCTGGATTAACTACAAAACACTTCAAACATTAGTGCATTAACGATCAATATACATAGGTATTCCAAAATGACACCGCAAGTCATAGGTCATTGTCGCCTATCTAATATTTGCTCTCAAATCGTGAATGATTTTATCATAAATTTGATGCACAATGTAATTTAAAATTTGATTTATAGAGGCAAACAATCGGACAGACGGACGATTAGCAAAGTAATACGATCGGACAAACAAAAAATGCAAAACGTTTAGTGAGAGGTTAGTTCAGTAAGTTACATTTATAATTAAAGTGACAATTACATGTAGATATTCTGTGGTTAATATGAATAACAACAATTTGATTAGAACGACGTGTGGTAATAATCAAAACTTTCCGCGCGATTCCCCGAAGATAGACAAAGGTGTACTAAATTACACCCATAGTTCGCCAGGCGAGCCTATTGCTATTAGCCGGGCATAAATCCTTATTCTAAGCTGCTACTGAGAATTTCATAGCAAAACTCAATTAGCTCAACCTGAAAATAGAACCTAGGTCCTCTAACGTAGCAGTCGCGCTAAGGACCACTAGCCTATTGAAGCAGTAATTGAGGAGATCCGTAATAAATTTCGGACTAAATAACCTAAATTCAATAGTTGACGTCATCGTCACCCCTGGCCAATTTTATATGGCGCTTTTAGTTCCTCAAGGGACCACAAGAGGATTGTCATACATACTCGTAAAAGAGCTAGGGATGTTAACGTCTGTCGCTAATTTAATTCTTGATTAGTCGATAAAAAGGAGTAACTGTTCCATAGTTCACAAAGAAATGTTAATTTTGCTACTGATCCAGATAAACTTTGATATTTAAAAATATGTTCAAATAACTGACTGCTTAGACTGCCTCATTAGTGCAGTGGTCCTAAGCGCGACTGCTACGCTAGAAGTCCTGAGTTCGATTCCTAGATCGAGCAAAGTGTTATTGGGTTTGAAATTTGAAATTCTCAGTAGCAGCTCGGAGTCTGGATTTGCTCCCGGTTAATGGTAATTTTCGCGCCCCCTATTACATGGGACCTAAACATACTGGTGAAGTGTGTACACCTCTGCCTAACCCTTCGGGGAATACAGGCGTGATGGTATGTTATGTTCAAATAAACACTTGACTTGCTAAATTCCCATAGTGCTTATTTCATACCATTTTCTACAATTTATAAGGTTTGAAACTTAATGGGCAGTTATCGAAGGCGATCGTTACGAACAAGACTATCGCACTATCTGAGTGTACTGCGATTTGAATTGTGAAACTATTACTGGATAATAGTTTAATATCAAATAATGTTGCCATTATACTGATTAAAATATAAACTGAATTAGATAAATACTTGAAATAGCAAATAGTATACAACAAAATTAACGGTAGAGAACACAATGTATAAAAACTCTTTGGAATCTTGACCACGGGGTGTTTTTTTTAACTTGACGCGTGTTTCAATAAGAATCTAGTTTCCATCAATAGTAATTAAAAGCTTTTCAAAATTTATTTCAACCAGATAATTTTGTAGATTGTCTCATTAAGCTACTTTTTTTTTAATTTAAAATTATCATCACCAATTCAAATGAGCCGATGACCAGTAAAAATTTGTTGAAACTCATTAAAAGTTATATAATGAAAACTTTAAACTCTTCAATACTTCATTAGATAAACCGTCAACTAGGTATTTTATCTTAAAGTACTTATCTGGCTATTTTAATTCAAAACGATCAAATTTGAATTTCGAAAGACTTCATTTACGTTACGTGTACACACGAGGCTATTAATCTACGAATTGAATAATGGATTGACGATATATTGCCAAGCGTATCGTAGGATTTTTATAACACAAGCATTATATAAAATTTCAATCGCCAATTAATTTAAATATACAAGTACCTTCAAGTAGAATTGCTAGTATTGCAGTTAACGTGACGAAACTTTTCCGTAACGAAACTAATTAAGTTTTATGCAAACTAGTAAAGGCAAATAAAACTACTTTTCTGATAAAATAAGATTTAGAATTATAAATACAAGAGCTATGTATTAAAACCAAATAACTTAATAAGATTGTTTTAGTTTTATTCCTGTCGAAATGACACCTAATAACTTTAAAATTATGATCCGGATAGAATGATATCGTGATTAATGTAAAAATATTCATAAATCAACAAATTGACAACCGAATGTTGTCACGGAAATCCGTGTCCGAAGTTATCGATCGATTGGTTAATGTCTCCGACAGTTTAATGACTCATTGTTACAATACAGCTAACCGTTTTAACAATATGATTAGAATTAAAATATAGATACCTAGTACTTTTACTAGACCGCGAAATCAGTTCATTAAAATAATTGTCCGTGCGATTTAATCTCGTAAATTAAAACTTTGAATTACGAATACTTTTTAATTCGACATCCCTTGTATAGTATCGTGTCTTATAATCAGATTATCAAAACAATGCAGTTAATTATTATAATGCTACATATCTAAGAAATTATGAGTAGAGAGATAATGCTTTAAAAAAAATGTCTTGAGCAGAGATCTAGAAGATTAGTAGTTAGATTCAATATAAAAAATATTTATTTCAATTCATTCGACAGTTAAAATTGATACTTTTAAAAACTCGGAACTGAACTAGACACCTGCATTATTCCATCGTCCATGGAGTTAGATAAGTAGATTAGACGAAATCTTGTTTATAATGTATTTTCTTCGACATCGTCGAAAGTCAGATTCCGCTACAGCAAACGCTCTCCATAAAAACATACACATTACAAGATTACATAAAAACCGATAATAATTTAACATAATTTCCTTAAAATCGAGTAGCTTCTGATAATTCTTGTCAACTGGTTTCTTATGCAAGTTGAGAAAACGACAAACTATGTATGTTATGTATATGTATCACGTGATTAACATGCTTTAAAAATTGTCGTGTCTAATAGTTTGAACTACTATCCATTTCAAGAATAAATAATAGAGAATATAGGTATTAAGAACTAAGTATTATAAAATTACTTGGTATTCAATATCAAAGTTGTGAAATAGTCCAAACACAGTATTTAAAGAATAGGCATGTTATTTTAGTTAATAAGAGCAGTAATAAAATTCGAATTATACTTTATCATTTATACTTTTCACGCTACAAAATATTTATAAATTGTTAAGGATTCTATTTAGTATTCTTCTTCTATTATAGTAGTAAAAAGTCCGAGCATAAATGATAATAAACTTTTATATCTAGCTAATATACTAGAATTGTATAATTTTATTATATTATTCTGTCATAAAAATAACTGTTTCTCTCACAAACATTGCATTAGGATATATGCGCAGCATACGTACCTAGGCTACGAATGACCATTTCAACATTGTTATTCAAGTTCATCATATATTATAGTATTTTTTTTATTGCCGTGTGTTAAAGAACTTGACATAATTGGATGGAAACTGGATCATTGACACTTTAACAATCAAGACTGTGACAGGCTGTGTCGTGATATACTGACATAAAAATTCACGAAAAAAACACTATTAAATAATCATTTAACTACGATTGTTTACGTGCAATCAACTTTTTTGTTTATATTCTCCTTCGTATTTCAGTAGCAACATAAGTTCTACATTTTTAATGATCACTTTAAACACGCAAGTTGCATTTTTTAACATACCAAACAAAAGTAAAATTACTTACAATTTTCACGTAGTGGTTCATGTTGTATGTAGTTTATTATCGGGTCGTTACTGTCACTGTCACAGTATCACTGTAGTGCGCGCGCACTGTGTCCGAGTGGTGGATGCGTACGCGCAGACTGACTGGGGCTTGGAGCTGCAGGACTGACCGCTCCCGCTGCAACCAAACGTTCAGTGGTGGGTCCACGGTTACCAATGCCGCGACACATAACCGGTACTTAACTCAATTAGATCACGCGCATTTTTATTAGAAAAAAAAAGTAAAAAAGTTTAACCTTGGCCGGTATGAAAATTGGATCGATTTTAATGTTATGAGAATTTTATTTTAATATCCTTTATTTACGTACAGTGTTTGGTGGTTGGATGTTGGCGGCGTGCGCGTGAGTGTGGTAGTGTGCGCTTGAGCAACTTGTTCACATTATATAGAACGCTGCGCGACCTCCGACACGCGGGAAGTGCGTCCGCGCACCACGTGCTCCCGCTGCTATGCTGACCGCTGCATGTCCCGAACACCCAATAAAGGACCGTCGATAAAAATTAACCAGGTTTCAAATTATTTTCAGAGAATCCTAATCCTAAAATATACGTAATTTTAACTGAAAAACATGCCTAGATTAATGTTTAAGTGTATATGTAACTGAATGGTTAATTATTTTATATTTTATTTTTATAAGTGGACGGACTCCTGAATAACCTAAGTATATTAATAGGTTTTCAAATATACCATTACTATCGTATCATTACGCCTATTTTCCCCAAAGGATAAGGCAGAGGTGTACTTATGTACACCCATAGTCCGCCGGTATGTATAGGTCCCATGTTATGGGGGTGAGCCTATTACTATTAAAAACCAAACTCCCGAGCTGCTACTGAGAATTTTATGGAAAAACTTTGCTCGACCCGTGAATGCACCCAGGACCTCTCACGCTACTAGAATTATGAGGCAGTCTTTAAAATAATTATGCTCTTAAAATAACTTAAGTAGAAGAAAACCGACTTCAAACATTTTGATGTGTATCTTCAAAACATACCAAGCCTACTAGCTTAGGAAATCAAAAATTTGCAGATACATTTCCTTATAAGGTATCAGACGAGCTACCTGTTAGTAAGTAGGAATCGCTGCTCATTAACACTTGTAACACCAAAGGAGTTGCTGAATCGTTGCCTACGTACTGCAGACGATCAGAGCCGAGGACGTGGGGGTGTAGCAGCTCGGAGTCTGGATTTGTGCCCGGTTAATGGCAATGGGTTCGCCCCCTATTACATGTGACCTAATACACCGGCGAAATGTGGGTGTACAATTAGTACACCTCAGCCTAACCTCAGCCTTCGGGGATTACAGGCGTCATGGTATGTTATGTTATGTTAGTCTAATGGATAGGGCGTCGGACTTGCGATCAATGCGGTTGCCGGTTCAAAACCCACACATTGCACTACCGATGTGAACACACTCGTAGGTAATACAATCATGACGCTTAGTACAAGGGGTTAACAAAAATACTAGTAATATAAGCTTTTTTTTTAAATATGCTATTGAGGTTATTACATGCGATGAGCTAACAAATAGGAGGCGTGACTAGTAAACCAATACATTGTATTGCTAAACATAGCTGTGAATGAGGCCGATAGCATTAAGTAGATACTGTGTATACATTTGTTTAATAAATATTAAACAAATGTATCAACAGCTCATATTTGACCCCCCCTTAGAAATAATATAATTTTCTCTCGTAATATCACGCGCCAAAAATTCAATTCAGTAGTTAATTATATCGTTCGTATATGACGAAACTTATAAACGTTAAACGTAACAAAAAGTGAAATTTCCTCTACTTGTCTATAATTACGTTACCAAGGATTTTCCCACTTTCCATGCCATAAAACAGATTATGTCCTAATATCCTTCTAAGCCTGTAATTTCTCGGGTACCCATAAATTTGCCTAAGTTCCTGTTAAGCAAAAGATGAATGGTCATATAAGATCCAAATATGGTACCAATTCCTTAAAATAATGGAGAAAAGTCGGGTAAACATCGGCGAAGATATGACACACAGAAAATATCATTGAATATAGACTCATTTGCAGCCTGGTAATAAGTACCAAACCAAAATAATATTAAATCTCTCGTTCATCACTTTAATAATACGAGACCTTCTAATGTAAAGAGAAAAGATTTTTTTTTTTATTTGTAATCGATAAACTCTGAAGTACTGGACTGATTTTAATCATTCTTTTTTTATTAGAAAGCTACATTTTTTGCGATTAACATATATGTTGTCGTGGGATACTCTGGCTCCTAAGGGCCACTCAACAACGTCTCAAATAATTAAATTAATTAAAACTTTCCTTTATTCAAAAAGGTATGCTTAACTAATCCACAATCCACATTCCATCAACAATTTATATCAATAAATAAACTTGCACTTGTTAAAGTCATAAAGTGACTAGAGCTTACCTATGACTTTTGAGAGTTACGACCAGTTAGTTATTTCAATTATTTTAGTTCCTATTTTAAATCATTCCGAAATACAAACTCATTGGTGAGTCGGAAGGTTCAAGTAAAACAAATCAATTAGTAAGAAATATAGACCAAACCAGATCGATATAAATGGTAACACAATGTCAGAACATATCAACACATGTATGTATATCCATGTAATACTTTCGTTTAAAAAAACTGCGACTGAACTTGCCCTTGCCGACGTTGTAACGTTAAAATAAACTCTTAGTCCGTTTAAAACAGGTAGATAAGCTTCCGCGTGCAGCATGGAAGGTGAACGCCCGTGGGTTGGATACAGGGCAATGTCAGTGAGTGGGCCTTTTTAAAATCCTTCTTCTGATTTTTTTTAATTTCAAAATGTTGCCTAAGTTAATCGATTGTTTAACTCTTAACGATTATGTAATCGGTGGTGATAATTGGCGACCTTATTTTTTTTTATAATGTCGAAATCAGTAGAATATTGTCGTATTATTTTGTATTTGTTCTCATTTATATATCTTATTGCCTAGTGCTCACAGATGCAACTGAGTGTAAAGTCTTAGGCTCAATGCTCAGGCCGAGTAAAGTTCTATTGGATTTTTCTATAAAATTCCGAGGACCTGTGTTTCCTTAATACCAATAATCCCCTTATTGCTTGGGCATACATTAATAAACCTCTGATTAAATCTATTGCGAATAGGGGATGTTACGTTAAATCTACTTAAATAAAATTTGTATCTAGTACAAAAATTCAGATATCAAACTTGTTTGCTAATATACGACGCGGAAGTAATTATTTAACCTTTGGTTATCTTAAGTAGTTATAATTATTTATAATTGGTAATTTTAAATTGAGCAAGCAAAAAATGTAGTTTCAGGGTTTTTCAAGGCTTTTGGTTATCGTCAGCCCTGAGAAGGCCAAGTAAAATACTAAATAAATAGATAGCAATAATAGTTATTATAGAAGTGTCTCATTAGTCTGGTTTTAAGCGCACAATTTTTTCCCGGGTCGAGCAGTGTTACTGGATTTTTCTATGACATTCTCAGTAGCAACCCGGAGTTTAAATTAGGCTTGCCCCCTATTTCACCTAAACATACCGGTGAACTAAGGGTATACATGAAGAACTCCTCTGTGAAACCCTTGGGGTCTAAAGGAATGATGATATGTATGTAATAATAGTATAATAGAAAGAATTCATAGAAAAAAGTCTTCTTCGGAGTAAGTAGTCTAAAAATTTAATTTTTCTTCGCCTGTTGCGTCCCGCATGACACCTAACATTTCATGCTTTTTTACCAAGAATTACCATTCTCCGTTTTATCGGATAATGTAATACGTAAAAGTTTGTCCCATTTTTTTTCATTCCAAATTTGAAAATCAAAATTCATCCCTATGGGTACAAATTCAGGACGATAGATTTTACATTCACTCAATTTTCACATGTGATCCGATTATCGTGTTGCTTCTTATCTATGATGTACAATAACGATTTTTTTAGTCTTTTCTATCTTGAACTTTGGCACACGTACGTAGTTCTGATGACACTACAATATCATGGAGTCATGGGGATTTATTTATTTAATTTTCATGAACAATTTACATTGTATTTGAATATGACAGGGTTATTACAATAACATTTATGATGATCTGATGATGGAGTTGAGGGAACTCTTCAACCGTTTACGGCAGCCTCTTCGTGTTTGGGGATATTTTGTATATGATGATATGCACATTAGACTTGTAAACCGCCTATAGACCACCACTTCCTATAACTCTTGCATATTTCGTTCGCTTCTTCCACATCATAGATCTTTTTATACACATAGTATTTTGATTTTAATGGCTACGTAGACGAAAAGCGGCAACTGGACATTGAACTTAAAGGATTCAAGGAACACACAGGCCTCCTCTCGGTGAGAGGGAGTGGGCCGTAATCAAACACGCAGGCCCAGTGTGGGTTGATAGATGTCACATGTCTTCGAATTTTTTGGTCTCCCTAGACCAATACCGATTTCTTCACGATGTTTTCCTCCACCGTTTTGGGAGAAGTGCTGATGATTTACACAAAGTAAAGCGCCTGTCGGTTCGACCCTACGAACTACAACTCACAAGACCCGGCCGCTACCATTGGACCACTACCGCTCCAAAGGATGCGCAGGAGCAATATACAGAGAGATCAACAAGAAAAACGTACCATTCAACAGAAATTAATAACACCCAAACAACAACCGATCACAATAAAAATAATGCTATACTAAATTACAACCAATCGCTGAAAAGAAAACTTAAGTACAGATATTTTGTAATTTTAATTGGAAAATCAATGTAAATTTTTGCTATATTCGTGTCGTCGAACTTAGATTCGGTCACGGCTAAAGTTGCAGATAAGATGGGGTGATACAGCGATCGAAACGAGGATGTCAAACTATTATGATAATTAGACACGGTAGGAATAGATAATTTCATTGTTACATTGTTGATTGTAAGGAACACAATGCCATTTACACTCCCAATACGTATATATTGGGAGTGTAAAGTGTACATTGTATATACATACACACATACCAATACACCTGAATTCCGCGAAGGGTTAGGCAGAGTTCTCCAGTGTGTGTATTAAAAGGAGCGAGACTTATTTAGTGGATAAAAATCGCATCTTCCGGCCGACATTTATTACTTCAATCTGTGTGTGAGTATCTGAAGTTTCTTTTCGGCTCTTCTCCATAAGACTCACTATTTGGAACCAAGCAACTAGTCAAACCGTGCAACTAGTATTAGATGTTTCAAAAGTTGAAATACACCTCTGACTTCGATAACTTTTGAAAAAGGTAAAAACCTCTGACTTCGATAACTTTTGAAAAGAAAAAAAACAATATCACCTTGAAATAAAACTACTTTTTACGGATTTTATCGCGTTATATTGATTATTTTAAATTCCCGACGTTTCGGATCCTTTACAGCATCCATGGTCACGGGTGACCATGGATGTGAGGTTCAATATCACCTTATTCAACAACTACACTAATGAATCAGCCAAACAAATTACAATGTTAGAATAGTGAAAAGTGTTAAGAAATTTGTAGACAGATTAGAAAACTTTTTAAACTTTACATGACCAATGTTGATGACTTGATGTCCAATAAAGGTACTAAAGCTTGAGTAGGTATGTATATAATATTTAACCCTGCCAAAGTCGGGACGGGCCGCTAGCTTGCGTTATAAAAAATAGTGTTTTTTGTAAATAAATTGTATTATTCAAAATAAAAAAGTACGAGTAAATCCGACGAATAATTCAAAAACTAAAACATAAATCTTATCTAAAATTAACATTATTTAAATTTTGCTGCAGGAAAACACGTAAAATTATACCATCTTGAACTGAAGATGATGTAAGAGCATCGTAATAATATCGTATTAAGATTATTTCACGTGACTTACATCAATTAAATAATATGCTGACATCACCATGACCAACGTAGTTACTTTAAAAAGTTATGGCCTGTAGACTGTACTGACGAATATTATTAGGAATCAACTTGAACTGACCCGTATTATATTTTCACGGAAAATCTACAATCAATATAGCCCAAGGAGCCTGACAACCCTTTTTTAGTTTACATTAAGCATATTGGTATTGCCCATATACAACCCAGACATCAGGCCGCCTGTTAAGCTTATTTGCAAGATGACATATAAGCACTTATAGAACTGCCTCATTAGTCTAGTGGTCCTAAGCGGAACTGCTTCGCTAGAGGTCCTGGACTACGTTAGACGAGCAAGGTGTTATTGGGTTTTCGAAGAAATTTCCAGTAGCAGCTCGGAGTCTGGATTTGTACCCGATTAATGGCAATAGGCTCGCCCCCTATTACATGGGACCTAAAAACAATACAGGTGTGATGGTATATACAAATAAGCATATGGGCCGCCTGATGGTAAGTGACAACCGCAGCCTCTGATAGGCATCAGTAACACCAGTATTATTACGTGCCAATTATCACGCGCGCTTTCGTCTTGAAACCTCAGTTGCTAAGTCCATAAGCCCATTGCCCATTAATGGTTATATTGCCCTTCAAACTTGAACACAACAATGTTAGCACATTATTTCCTTGCAGCAGAATATCCAGTATAGGCTGTTCTCGTATTGTACGGAAAGCCTTTACAATGTGAGGTCAATCAGTTTTGGATTGGTATAGCTTGATGTAGCCAACCAAAAACGGTCGTTCTACTTTAGTAAAGTTGTAAAATTCGTAAATGATTATTGAAGTGAGTATTGAAGTGTGAATCGGAATCTTCTTTTTTTGTTATCATTCGGTCACCGAGACTGATTGTATCAATTTTATCAAAGAACTTTATCAGTCATTGTTGCTTGTGACCCTGTCCGCGGCCACTACAACCTTTAGCGGTACGATAGATGCAGCGACTCGCAATACGCTTCTTCACTACCGCTACGCATCACAGATTAGATTTATTATGGAATAACTCTGCAAACGAGCAGGCGAGCTACCTGATGGTAAGTAGTCATCGCCGCCCATAGTCATCAGCAAAACCAAAGGAGTTGCAGTTGCGTTGCCGAGCCTATTTAAGTAAAAGGAGGGGGTAGGGAGAAAAGGAGAAGGAATGGGACTGACGCACGAATTGGGCCTCCAGCGCTCCACAATCACCGTACGAAACGCAACAGTATGGACTACTACTTGACGTCGATATTCTGTGGAACTTTTTATATAGGTATTGGTAGGTATACGGAAAATATTCACGGATCATCCGCCGTCTGGGGCGGATTGGTATTTCGGACTCGTACCGATTAAAATAGAATAATTTTGCAAAAAAATAAGTTTTAAATTCTGCACTTGCCTTCCCTTGCCCTGTTCTCACGGCCAATGGATACGTACGGGTTACCTTCTACATTCGAAATCTGGGTTTGTGAACACACATGTACCTATCTGACATTTGAAGGGTAATTATAGTACCTACTCAAAAAATATTAAATTACAATTCCAATCTTAGGCTCTTTTGTCAACTGGTGGTAATTCATTATTGTTATTATTACTATTTTGTCGATTGGAACCGCTGTTACAAGTAGTAAAAAAAATAGGTGAATTTCATATTTTAGTACAGGCGTTTAAAAAAATGACACAGCATGTTTAGCTGATGCAAGTGATTTTATGGTGGTAATGTAAAATCTCGATGTAAGGGAAATTTCGTGATTAATATCAAACAAACACTTTTCTACTATACTTACAAATACAAAATATCCTATTGACCAAATCAAAATATGCATTTCTTCAAGTGCACCCGTAGGTCCTTCATGAGTGGGATTAGTTGACTAAAGACCAATATTATTTCAATGTCGTAAATATCAAAGTTAGGTGATTTTCCGATGGTTCAATTTTGTGATTACCATTCGACATTTATGATGGCTTAATGGATGATCGAGTTAATGTAATGTTGTGAAATTTTTAAAGTTCACATTTGTCAGTTTTATCTTACTGACTCAAAGTTCATATATCCGTAATAATTAAATATACATTCTTAATCGGGCAACATTATCTGGCAGGAAATGCTTAACAGCTAACCTAACGCCTTTTGCACCATAATAATATGTACACATAAATGTTGTTATGTATGTCTGCAAGATAGAGTCAATGTGTGACCTCGAGTCCTTTAGCCCCAAAGATAGGATTAGGCAAGGAAAGTGCTGTTTTTATTTGGTACGAATCCGACCCTTTTCTTTATTAAAATCCTTATAAGTCAGATCCTGAGGAAGCAGCAGGTTGTGTCGGACTCATACCGACTCAAAACCTAGCCTTCTTTTTTTTTGTGTAGTGATACTGTCGTGTAGTAGAGTAGTGTCGGACTCTACCCATGGTAGGTGTCCTACTGACTAAAACCACATGGGTGCTTTGCCTCACCTCTTTTTGCTGGTGTTATTCACTAGGTCTCAAGCCTAATACCTAGCCTAGCCTGATAGCCATGGCCATGTGCTGCGATAACCTACAGCAAAAAGTCAATTGCAATATTACCCCTTGAAAATTGATAGCTCTGTGAAATAAAGAACTAGCTAACCTTCCTTCCGTTAAAAAAACAATACCTACATACAATGTCAACATAAAAAGCCTAAACCTTACCAAGCGACTGGATGTTCCAGCCTTCGATTTGCGGACAGTTATATAATATAAAAGTTAAATTTTTTTTTCGATTGCGTCAGGTCGCATTGAACTTGGGTAAAAATAGGTAGTTCGACATCGACCTAATTAACATGTGAATGTTTCAATAACTAAAGCCTTGTTGTTGAAAATACTTCGGTGATCTGGTACCGTCGTGCGACGGGTTGTTGAGGTTAAACTGATGCTGCTTGGACTGATCCACCATAAGCCGCTATGGCTCTTTATTCTATAGGTCATTTCAGACACTGTACGTAACTTACATGAAATAACTATCCTAATAATTTGACTGACTTTAAACGTGTTTTTTCTCCTAGGTCGTCAGTTAGGAAATGCTGACGTCATCTAATTAAAAAAATAATACAAATATCATTCACTTTATTTCTCCAATTTTAATTTCATTTGTTTCCGTAACAATGAGGAAGCCTATCTAACAGGAAGAAATCGTCATAAAATGCATTTTATTTTCTTTAATAAACATAGTATAGTTTCTATTATAGTCATTAATAAGTATAGTTTCTTAAATTCCATAGAACGATGAATGAATTAATGATTTTAGGATAATTATGCCATAATTTATCGTATATGAGCCCTTCTGCACTAGATCGATTTCAGCTGTAAAGATTTTTTTGGGCGGTTTACATTTTAATTACGAGATCCATTAAAATCATAATTGAATATTTATACTAATAAAAATACTTTAGCGGGTATAAATATTCATTTATTTTTATCATTAATTGCGAAATAAAAACTAAAAAAAAACGTGACATCGTTTCACAGAGATTACCATAATTTGATTCTTAAAACTTAATTAGTATGGACCATTTCAATCACGCAATTTAGATTCACAATAGAAGTAGAATTTACCATTTACTTCTCATGAGAAATCTTGGTATTGACTTAGGACCGAGTTACAGAGTGATGCCATCCAGTTTTCGATCACGCAAAGCAAGATGCAAGCCTTCGGAATACCTATTGGTTGTTTGTAGGGTTGGCCTCAGCTGCCTTATTAGTCCTAAGTGTGACTACTATGAGAAGTTTTTACAGCTGTATTGCTGGAGGTACCTATAACTTAAAATCTGGTATATATTTCATTTTGATACGCCACCAAGAATCCGAGGTACTGCATGGACTACATCCGTTATAGAACGCAAGTGCAACTGCGTTTATGAATACAATCATGATATTATCACTATCACTACATATATTATTATAAAACAAAGTCCTCTGCCGCGTCTGTCTGTCTGTTTGTTCGTGATAAACTCAAAAACTACTGCACCGATTTTCAGGCTGTTTTCACCAATAGACAGAGTGAAGTGAGTGAGTGAGTCAAGAGGAAGGTTTATATGTGTAATACATACAGAAAGGCCGAGAAACCACGCGGGCGGAATGCTAGTGTTATATATTCTAACAAACATAACATAACATACCATCACGCCTGTATTCCCCGAAGGGTTAGGCAGAGGTGTACTTAATGTACACCCGCAGTTCGCCGGTATGTTTAGGTCCCATGTAATAGGGGGCGAGCTTATTGCCATTCACCGGGCACAAATCCAGACTCCGAGCTGCTACTGAGAATTTCATAGAAAAACTCAATAACACTTTGCTCGACCTGGGGATCGAACCCAAGACCTCTAGCGTAGCAGTCACGATTGGGACCAACGAGGCAGTCTTATAGTATATTAGTCAGAGTTATATATTCTAAGGAGTGACAAAAATAATCATCAACCCGGTGATATTTTTTGTGGTTCTGAATAAATATTTACTAACAAACACTCGGTGGGACACGGTACATCAAACAAGATAGGCACACTCGAAAAGCCTTCACCTTGCCGATTCGCCAATCAAGCGTGACTTGGATACGCTAAAAAACCGTTATTACCTAATAATGGTAGAATTGTGCCAAGTTCATTGGGCACTATGGTTATTTCGATTGTCTTAAATAGGTCCGAGACAATGCAGCCGATTGTCGACGAAATAATGTCATTTCGTGTGATTTTTCCTTTCAATACCACTCAACACATTCATTTATTGTCGATTGTTACGCAGAATGCAGATGAAATTGAAACAAACCGTGATAAGTAGTTTTATATAATCAGCTTATAATGGTCCCACTGCTGGGACACAGGCCTACTTTCAGTGAGAGGCAGTGGGCTATAATCCACCACGCGGGCTCAATGCGGGTTGGTATATGTCACATGTAGGTATTCGAAGATTTGGCTCTAAGACGTGCCAGTTTCCTCACGATGTTTTCCTTGACAGTTTTGGGGCAGTGGTAATGAAATAATTTACACGAAATAAAGCGCCTGTCGGGGTTTGAAACTACGACCTACAACTCGTTAGTCGCGACCGTTATCACTGGGCCACCAACACTCCCAGTAGTTGTTTTATAGCATCTACATTTATATTAAACTTTAAATTTAACCCTTTTTTGAGAATTCGTCGACAATGGTGTCTTACATGTGTAATAACATAAATATGGAATAGATTATGTACAACTGTATTTCTAAGTATTGTGTTGATTTAAGAATATTTAGTTAAGCTTGTAACTGTTGTTTTGTCACTAACAAATAAAATAAAAAATAAAAATAAAATAAATTAGTTATAACTGTAACACTAGCTGACTGATAGAGAACGCTCAGTTTAAAGTGAAGGGGTGATCGCTTCGTCTGCAAAATTCAAATTTCAATTGGTTTTTCGCAACTCGTAACTCTATAATAGTATTCACAACTCCGAAATAAAATAACATAGCTAAATCATTGCCAAATTTGACAATTTTGACAGTTGGCACAGTCTTTGTAAATGTTTAACTATGATGATGATTTTTTATAAAAGGTTTTAAAACATTGATTGTAAGTATATAAATAAGTCGATGATTGCATAGATAATATTGCGATTATTTTACGACTGCCATTACCCTAGAAAAGAAGAAGAAGGTGGCTGGCAGCGGATGGATGCGAGCTGCCCAAGACCGGGATGGTTGGCACTCTTTGGGGGAGGCCTACGTTCAACAGCGGACGGCAATAGGCTGATATGATGATGATGATTACCCTAGAATTTATTATAGACCTACCTAACTAAGTACATTTTGCGGAAAGCGATCGGCCTCAAACTGGGCTCCTAAGCTATCGGACTCGTGAACACATTCCTGACTACCAGGACCCTAACAGGAAATGCAGGTGCAACCAAATGCAGATCCAGGAATTAACTTTAAGCTTATACCGAAGACAATGAGTACTTAACGCCTTTATTTGAATTATCACTTATACAAAACAGAGTAGAAACGGTGGGTTATCGATGGCATTTCGGGGGTTCTCCTTACGGCCATGCCCGTAAGTAATGCGAGTCCGGCTTGACTTCGCGTATAAATATTATTTTTCACTTATCTACCTGACTTGAAAACTAGCGTGACATGTACCATTAAATAATGTTACAACTTTTATTTTAAAAGAGTATTCATGGAGTTTCTTGCCGGACTCTTCTCATATTCACCATAGGATCAACATGGAAAGTTGATCCTATGGAGCGTTTATGAAACGTTATTGACTCTAGTTAGAGTCAATAACGTTTCATAAACGCTTGTACAAGCTTATCTGAAATCAAAACATTTGATTTGATTTGAACATTCGCCGTTACACCGACCCCCTAAAAGAAATTCAGATAAACTCTGTACCTCAATCGTGAATGCCGGAATATCTAAATATTATTAGATCACATGTTACACCACAATTTAAAATGTCGGATGAGCTGCGTCAATTAATTAATTAAACTGCTGACCTCCGCAACATTTACATAAAGCAATCGCGACACGATCGCAAGTGACTACAACCTTATTAAAATATATATTCGATAAATGCATAGCTATTATCGACGGATATCCTTTTGCTTATTATTGATTGTACGGATATCCTATACTACGTCATAATCATCATCTCCTTCTCCTTGAACCATGTAAGGTTTAGCTTCCAGTCAAACCAAATATGGCTGATAAGATACATTTATTTTCTATAACAATTTGTCACGAAACGACTGTCATCGACATACAATTTTCTAGGCACTGTTTTGTGAATAAACTGGTTTTTTGGGGCTTCCAACTACCTCTAACGATTGTCATGTGTTCGTATGCCAGCCAGGACCAACCGTTAAACGTGCTCTTCCAGACACAGCAGCGTGTCTCCGTGTTATAGATGGTCAATAAGTCACCCATCCACTGACTGACCGTGGCAAGTGCAGTAGTTACTACACGAGTCCCTTCAATGTTTACGTCAATAAGTTATATTATAATTGTATATTGACTCATTGGTCTAGCGGTTACAAATGCAGCTGCTAAGCTTGAAGTCCTAGGTTAATTTCCCAGGTCGAGCAAAGTGTTATTTGGTTTTTCTATGAAATTCTCAGTAGCAGCTCGAAGTCTCGCACCCAGGGACCTCCAGCGTAGCAGTCGCGCTTAGGACCACTAGACTAATGAGACAGTCTATAGACATGTTATGCAATTATAATTTATTGTAATTAAAAATACAAACACAGTTTTCTAGGTCAGTTCGTCGCACTCTTTTGTTTTAGCAGTCTAATCTGTCTAGAATAAACTGAATTAAAATAACTATGTAAATTAAAATTGTGATATATTCGTTTGTCATTGCCAAACATTCACTATAATGCAAAAGGTGAGGTAGGTTATGTTACTTCTGCGTGGGGCAGGTGGACAAGTCACCGCTAAACCTGTATTTTTGAGGTTTAAACTGCTTCATTTTGTTGTAGTAGAGCCACGCTGTTCGCAGCATGGGGGAGTACCACACTCTCACAGAAGACCGACGTCCGAGTAGTAGCGTTTCGCTACTGCCCTTCGTTCGGTGAGCGAGAGGGTTGGAGGCCCAATTCCTCCCTCAATCCCTTTCCTTCTCCTTTTGTCCTTCCCCTCCCTTTCCCTAAATAGGCTCGACAACGCATCTGTAACTCCTTTGGTTTTGCAGATGTCCATGGGCGGATGACCACTTACCATCAAGTAGCGAGCCTGCTCGTTTGCTGAGTTATAGCATAAAAAAAAATTATTTATAGTGATCCTACTGTACTGCGTCATTAGTGTTGTGATCCCAAGTGCGACAGCTACGCAAGAGATCTTGGGTTCGATTCCCAGGTCGAGCAAAGTGTTATTGGGTTTTTGTATAAACTCTCAGTTGCAGCTTGGAATTTGGATATGTGCCTGTTGAACTAACATTAGTACACCTCTGCCTAGCCCTAGCAGCCCTAGCAGCTATTTCTATGTAGGAGTACATATTCCGACATATTTCTTGTATGTTTTTGGGCCCCATGTAATCGGGGCGAGCTTATTGACATTAACCGGGCACAAATCTAAGCTCCGATCTGCTACTGAAAGTTACATAGAAACACCCTAGAACACTTTGCGGGACTTGGAAATCGAACATCATATCCTGATGATCTCATTAGTCTAATGGTCCCAAGTGCTCTATGCCCTATTTTTTAAGGGGTTACTACCTAGTAGCCACGTTTAAATTACCTAAGTGACCAAATGTATACAAAATCAAATACTAATTCTAATTGATATAAGACCGCGAGAAAAAGATCCTATAAATTACTACAAGATTTATTAATAGGGTATCTACTTGTCGACAGATCAGTACCAAATAAACTTACTCGTTTATTTGTCCTCGACACAACATTGAGACAGAATTGGACAAATAAGTAACGTTTAAATATATACTAAAATATTTAAATTGCATGCCAGCATGCAATAATTACGTTACGAATCGAACTTTGAAAAAACGTTATAATTAACGACTTTTGTTCAGTATACAACTGTTTTAAAATAGGTGAATGTCGCTGTGTTAGTAACCGGATAAAATAACTGTTTGTCTTGATAACTAGGTACTAATATCATATACGATAATCGGAAACCGGAAGGAAGGATCACGGTGGCATGGACCTTGCATATATCTAATACTTCCTGTATCGTAATCGGAACTGGTGCAGTAACCAACAACCTCCACCTGACCCAATGAAATGTATACACCGCTTATAAACTAGTTAATTTCTTATTAAAAAACAATGTCAACCGATTATTATCGAAGAAAATGTTGCCAAAGTTGTTTTACTTGAAAATATGATATTATGCAGTCGAGTTATTATAAGCATGTACAATCAAGCCTAAATGTAAATGCGGTTTTTCACATTTATCATGACATAAACTAATAATCTTGTGTCGATTATCATGAACACTGTTATGTAATTTAATTTAATTAATAAAATACACGTCAAACTTTATTGAACTAGTCTATAGACAACGAAGCTATAAATTTTCTACATATTGGGTATGGGTATGAATTTCTGATCTATACAACTAAAGTTCTGGAAAAAAGTCATTTAAATATTACGAACAAAACTTTTTTTAATTTTCAAAACGCGGCAATCAAAGGAAGGGCTTCAAAATGTTTTACCTCTTCGACAATGTACAATAACGGGTTCTTAGAGGTTTTTCAACGTTCTAAAAATAATACTTAGGCACATTAAATTATTTTATGGCATAGTAAGATGACTGACAATTTAAACTCGTAAAATTAACGATGGTTCCTGTTTATGATGTTAGGTATTTGATAACTACAGGCATAGGATAAACTAACTATAATAATTTTTATTTTTTGGAGATTTCACAGATACTTACCTAATTGTTTGGGTAGTTTCCAAATAGGTAGGTACATAAAATACCATTACGCCTGTAATCGATGAGAAGTTGGCAGTGGCGAAGGTGAAGACATTCACATTTTGCAGTGTGTTGAGTCCATTTCATAGAAAAATATGTACATCAGAACAAAAATTCTGATGCATTACACTTAATTCCTAGGCTCGATTCCGAGGTTGAACGAAATTTATAGCTAAAGAAATTCGTAGAATGCGGAGGTCAGACGCATGTCCCGTTAATGACAATAGGCTCACCCCTTTTACAATTTTATTACTGAATATTTTACAAGACATATTTATTATATTCTTGTGGTACTAAGGTGTAATAAGTGTATAGTAATTCTAAGTCGTGGTCCACATTACTGTGGTTTAGGCCAATCGGTCTGTACCGATTGGCCAGACAGAGGACTGGCGGACAGAGACAGTAGATATCAGTCAGTAGCTGCCTACGAGTACGTGACCGCTCGCACGACTCAGAAATCGTGATTACAAAGATACCTTTGCTGTTCAGTGAACCTTGATTCTTTAAAATACGTGCTAAACTCCAATGGCTAACTGAAAAAATATGTAACAAAAAATAAATAGGTAAGTAATAGATATTTTTTAATTTACTTTTCAGCGAAGGCTTATTTTTGTTCTCAAACAATGCCCGGATGTCATTGATATTGAAATAATATAGCAAAATTATTGCACCTTAAGTAAATTATAATAATAATGCGAAGTTAGAAGGTTGAAATACATTATAATTCGCCTACTACCAAGTTCCTACCGAATATATAAAAATAATTACATTTGAATATTTTTTTCTATCATACGGAAAAGCCTTATCGGTCGTCTGTCGTATTTCGAATGTCCATCTAATCGTACTAAAAATGGCACTTTCCAACTCCTGTTATTGCTGGACCAGAGACTGTTGAGGTCGTGGTGTGCTGTTCCGTGTCCCATTATTCCAAGGCACATGCGATTTTAATTGTAAAGAGTACAATTAAACCGCCGCCTTCCAAGGACAGAAACCAATGGAATTTTCGTAATTATAAAAAAAATAGGTACCTACATCTATCTTTTTCAAAAAACAAAATTAAAACATTTATTTGCATCTTCTTATGATATAGAGTTCACGAAACCCGCTACGGCGTAGCAACGCTTTAAATCTTCATAGATCCAATGAGCATCATTATTTATACTAAGTACCTAGGTACTCATCAATACCTACATATTGTAAACGAATAAATTTAATATTAACGATTATAAAATTACTCGTTTATATTATCATGAAATATTTAATCGCAAGTGTTTGATTTCCAGATTTACGAGTGTATTTTTAAGTTTGTATCCGGTAATTTCTCTGATCTTTTTTACATATACATATTGCCACGCCTGTCTCCCATTGGGGTAGGCAGAGACTATAGATTTCCACTTGCTACGATCCTGGCACACTACTTTCGCTTCATCTACATTCATTAATCTCTTTATGCATGACCGTCGGTTTAGGGATCTCGGAACCTGGCCTTTTTAAAGAACATCCGCAATTTGGTTGCGTTACGTTCGCCGAGGTCTTCCCCTTCCAGCTCGTCCATCCATACTCCCCATATATTCTTGTTTCGTCAATCTCCGTTCATCCATTCTCTCAACATGACCAAACCATCTTAACATACCTTTCTCAATCCTTGTTACTACATCTTTTACTCCACAACGCTCCCTTATCACACTGTTTCTCGCTCTATCTTTCAACCCTAAAACCACACATACTTCTCAAATTTTTATCTTTCAATTAAACCAACAATATTTGTATTTAAGTAACTTTAAAATTTCAGTTCACAGAAGTCAAATATAATCATTACCACAATCCTACTTTACCCACTTCTCGTCCCAACCCACTACACTCTATCCCAATCTACTTGCTATAAATTGGGCTAAATAAGGACGGGACGATAATGGGAAAAAGACAAAGGTAGGTACTTCGCAACCTCAAGTAACTTGGCCCCAACTAACTTACACCTACATCAGCCGTCACTTAGTTACTTCCGTACCATATCCTCTTACACTGTTACACACAATCCATTTTCTTCGGCCTACCTCTTTTCTTATACCCATCCACATGCATCCTTAAACTTTAACCTTTCTGGTGACATGTCGTTCTTCCTTCGCATCACATATCCATCCATATCTATTGAACTCTCTACGATATGGTCGAGCTACACAATGTCTGATGCATGCGTGTCGTCTGTTGGCACTAGTCTCTTCTCAAATCCGCTGTGGCTCTGACATTGCGCTGCATTTGGACATTCTTTTTATTACTAAGTAGGTATTATGTCTGGATTTTGAAAGAAACAATGATTCTCCGAGTTTGTTTCAGCTTCGGCATCTCTCATTGTCGTCAGCTAGGAAATGCCGGCACCATCTATTGATAAAAAGTTTAAAACATGTACTTCTTAGTGTCTTTAAAACATCTATTTATTTTCCGGCTGATAGCGCTGCGGAGTAGGATTTTGTTGCACTTTTTTAATTTTTCTTTTATCAATAAATAAATTTAGTTAGTTTTTATGTCAAGTTTACTAAAATAAATATAATTTATTATCTACATATATTATTTACAGATATCAATAATTATTATCACATAATCATAAATGCACGTGCATTGCTTGGGTGCATCTCGTGTTTAAATTTTTTTACGTAGATTATTTTTAAATTATCCTACAATACGCACCTACTACTTATTAAGTAATTTGTTGATGTGAAACACATTATTATATTTGCATTCGAACATGCAACGACGGCCTCTAGTGGAGTATTAGGTAATTAGCATGCACTACCAATGTCGAGACTATGTTGAGGCCACACAAAATAGGACAGACCCAACGGAAATCGTTGTACCTATAGTTACAAATGGTTTGTTAAATAATGTCATATAGATAAGTCTACAAAATCCAGATGTAGGTACCTTTATTCCCTTTACCAGGAAATTTTATATTTATTGGTAAAATATCTCATTGTAATCCATATCTGTGATATCACATCATAGAGTAACCCTGACTATCCCTGACCCTAATCATAACAAGTAAAGAATAAATTAATATATTTTTTCCATTCTTTTGTATTTTTAACTCACACGGAAGCTACTTAATCAATTCTAGAAAATATATAGTTGGGTAAATGTAACCTATTAAAATACCACAATTAATGCAACTGCAGTTTCTGAACACGAAGTTCCGAATTCGCTCCTGAAATCAAGTCTGTTGCCAGACTGACAATAGGTTCGCTCCCTATCATTGAGAAACATTGACATTGAGAAAACCTAAAAATACAAACAATTGTGATTTGTAGTCCCTAGTAGAGTTTGTTCGATATAAGTAAGCCGATCGGAAGTTAGCCGTTCCGAACTACCGCGGTGATAAAATCGTTTAATTGTTTTAATACATAAATATCGATATTAGTAAACAAAATAATTAGAAATGTGAAACATATACGACTCTATATTTTATCTTCTTTGACTCTATAATTATCTTGCACCTACTCTTTATATTAAAATTTACCACTTCTAAACCACTTGCAGACAACTTCCGATCGGCTTATATTATCTACTTATTTCGGACAAACTGTATTTTAGTAACCAACTGCCTAACACTGTTTCACTCATAAATAAAAATAGTGTAGGATTCTAACCTGCGTCCCTCTGATTAATAAGAATGCTTTAGCCACTATTAGCGAGACCACCGCATAGAAATTCCGTTCCATTTTTTAGTTTATTCAAGACTAGCTAGCAGCACCTATTCTTACATTGTGAAACGGCCTTATTCAAACAACTCACAACAACAACAAGCATTTATCATAAATTTTCTTTCATGAAAACAGCCGATCAAATTGATAGATTTGATACAATAATATATAATTATAGAATGTGTTCTTAGGGTCTTTTTTAATAAATTCGAAAGTTGCTAATGACATTTCATTTTTGTTGCGTTCCTATAACTAGTATGTTAAAAATAAATCGGGACGGGACGGGAACAATATTCGCAGGTGAATAACAGTTAAAATAAAAACCAACTTATTTCACATTTAAAATATTTATTTAAAATTGAAGTTTGGATAGTAAAACACGACAAGCCTCCGCGAATGTGGATTTTAGTACATACCACTCGAACACCCTGTTATAGATCCATTACTTGTTTTGTACAGATCATTATTTATTTAGTGACAGCGGTCGCGGATCGATTGATCCTCATCCGCATTTCCATATCAGAAGAATATATATGTACCTCTGTTATCTCTAAATAAATAAATGATCTTTACAAACCATACTAACTATTGATATATGTTGCTGGCAAATAAGAAACGCACTCTGCTGCCGTGTGGATGAAACAGCTAAAAACATCAATCTCTGATTCAATGGCTCAATTTTAATTATTTTTACAAGATCCTTATGTATCATCACCTCTCTTCACCCTTATTATAAGGTTCATTAGAGTGGTCTCCTAGATACATCAATTTCTAACTATTTTCACATCAATTCTTGCGGTTAGGTAGTTTATCCAGACCGTTTTTTTTGCCAACTTTAGCGTAGAAGTAGCAAGTAGACATCGATGAATTGAACGAAGCAATTTTCCAAAGTGAGAGAGAAACAGACAGTTATGACAATAATGTGTTATCTCTTGCTTTTAATTATACTCTTGACATGAATATTATATAACTCTAAAGATGATTATAGACATATTTTGACACAGAATTATACTTAATCTTTTTTTTTTTCTTGTTTATTTACTGATTATTATAGACAAAAGGATTTGAAGATTCTAGGTTACGTGTGGAGTCCGACATTTTTTTTATCCAACAGCTTCAGTCTATTTGCATATTTTAACAACATTAGACATATTTTTTCATAAAACGTCACGATTCCAAGATAAACGCTATCAAAGTTGTGACGTTTATAGGTCAAACACATCTGTGAATTTACTAACAATATTGTTTTAGGGGAATGTACCTACTCTACAGGTCTAATCTAATTATCGACGATCACGACGTTCAGAAAAAAAAACGATTTTCTGTCAAATCATTCTTGCAGACCGAAAAAGTGCCTTCAGCTCGTAATTTTAACCATAGAGAAATTTCAAGTATAGCAGATGAGGGCGCAGACAATTAGATTATACCTTTCGATTCGGATAGTTTCGGTTTTGTCACCATTAAAAATTGGATTGTTTATATCTGGGAAACTTGACGCTTTACACGATTTTGATGGCGATTGATGGCTGCTATCGATTTTGAAGTTTTTATGAGTGCCCGCTACCCAACATCTTTTTTTCTAAATGGCCCCCGAAAGCTAGGCCGTGCTCCATAGTAAAATCTTCAAACCCCTTTTGACACAGTTATAGTTACATTATACTTAGTTTTTTTTTGGTTTTCTGGTTTATTTAATTGGACACACAGTTTTGTTAAATGTAATTGATTTTATGTTTTTATTGTATATAAAGTAAACACATTGAGTGTATACAACAAGATATCTTGAACTACGTAAACTTTTATATAACTAGTCGAAATCTACACAAAGAACATGCGGCTGAATTGTAGCATCTTGTCGAGTACGTGCAAACGCTTCGGCTTCCGCTCAAGCTCCCTGTTATCAAACTTTTCTCCGCTGTAAAGAAAAAAAAATGTATTCAATGTGATACCCCATAATGGTGCTTTTTCTTTTGCAAATGGCACATACCTAATTTAATCACACTTTTATCAATTTTAAATAATCGGCACCTTTGGCGACAAATTAATTAGCGTTAATCATTTTGCCTTTATCAATTTCTCGACATTATAGTTACAAAGAACAACAATAGATATTTTTTTATATTCAGGGCGTTTCTTCGATAATATCGCACACCTAGATCTAAAGAGAGTTAAGTGAAAAATCTGTGTAATTGAGTTATGCTCACCATTTCATTTTCTATACGGATACCTATTGTTGTTTTAACCTGTTGTTTTATAGGTCAGATAGATATCCGTATAGGAAATAAAATGGTGAGCATAACTCAATTACAAAGATGACTTAACTCTCTTTAGATCTAGGTGTGCGATATTATCAACACTCTAGTAGTACTAGAAAACCTGGTCTAATATGAGAAATAATTAACGTCCTCAACAAATAACTTGTATGCATGCTTGCATCGGCGTATAATATACAGCAGTATGTCCCACTGCTGGGACACAGGCCTCCTCTCGGTGAGAGGGAGTGGGCCGTAATCCACCACTTGGGCCCAGTGTGAGTTGGTAGATGCCACATGTCTTTGAATTATCAGTTCTAGGACATGCCGGTTTCCTCATGATGTTTTCCTTCACCGTTTTGAGAACAGTGGCGATGAAATAACTTACACAAAGTAAAACGGTTGTCTGTGTTTGAAGCTACGACCTACAAAATGGCCACTCCTCTACAAAATGACATGCAGATAACGATATAATTATAAACTATAGATACGTTACCCGCTCTCTAAAATGGCAACAAGAAATCAAGGTAATTGCCCGGATCGCGTTTAGTTACGCACCAACCAGCGTTACGCTTGATCAATTAGAATGCAGAACTTAATCGTAATGTAACTAAAGATGTATATTCGACTCTTTCTAGCGACAAGTACACCGTGAAGTGCCATTTTCTTTTTCCTTCTTCGCACGTATTAGTAGGTATTTAAATAGTTGTGCTGTTTTTGATAGCCGTAATGTTCGTGAATAACGCATCTATGCATGGACTATGAACAGAAAATAAATACTTACTGTGTAAGAGATCTGGCGCGTAGGCAGGCAAGATGTGCGTAGTAGGTCGGAGTGGGGTAGGACACGGACCTCATGCAGCGTGAGTACAGGTGACATAGGTAGTATGTCAGCTGTTCCACCTCGTCGTCGGGGATCCTGCCGTCATTGCATACGGCGTGGTAGCGAGTGGGGCGCGCTGTGCCTTTAATAGCTTGGTGGGATACCTGCAAAACATTTTTATTTTTTAACCCCCGACGCGAAAACGGCGGATTGTTATAACTTTGACGTATCTGTGTGTGTGTGTCTGTCTGTGGCATCGTAGCTCCCGAACGGATGAACCGATTTTAATTTAGTATTATAATTTAGTTTTTTTTGTTTGAAAGGTCGGGAGTGTTCTTAGCTATGTTTGATGAAATTCTGTCGAGAGTCACTCATTAGTGATCCTAAGCGCGATTGAGGTCCTGGGTTCGATGCCCAGGTCTCGTAAAATGTTATTGGGTTTTCCTATGAAATTGTCAGTAGCAGCCCCGAGTGTTGATTTGTGCCCGCCAATAGTAGGCTCGCCCCCTATTACATGGGACCTAAACATACCGGCAAAATGTGGGTGTACATTAGTACACCTCTGCCTAACCCTTTGGGGTATTCCCCGACTTGATGCAAGGTTGATTGCTTCAGGCTTGGTGGTATGTTACGCACGGCTACAGGTCAACCTTTACAATCCAGTTTAAGCTGATCTCGCATTGTATAGGCTTTCTATAGGATAAGGGGCCAGCGTAAACTGGATATTCGAAGCTTGACGTGTGCGTACTAGCTGAGCCAACAGATGTTGTCTTGTCTTATCTCCTCTTAGCAACTGCAACTCCTTTGGTATTGCAAATGTCCTCGGGCGGCGATGACTACTTACCATTAGGTAGCCCACCTGCTCGTTTGCCAAGTAATCCCAAAAAAAGTAGATGCTAAGTTTTCTAATATTTTCCAACTTTCTACGCTATATTCTTTATTTCCGTTAGAACCTTCTACAAAGTATTAGAAAACTTAAAAATAAAAGATGAATTAAATTGATAAAGTCGTCGGATTTACTTTGTCAATCTCCGTTCATCCATTCTATCTACATGACCAAACTATATAGTATATCTTTTTAATTTGTTCATAGCAAAATATTGTGTAACAATCAATGCGCAATGTCACCCCATCTAGTAGCATTTTGTAATAACAAACTTGTGTCGTAACGCCATCTAGTGGTATAGTTGTGTAGGAAAAGTAAGTGGTGGGGTAGGCATTTAATTATTTAAGATGGCATCGCACTCGGAACGGGTCATTCCGTGCAATCACTTGACTGGGGAAACTTATGTCCAACGTCTGTGTCATATGGAATAAACACAAATATATAAACTTATGTTGTTTTTATCGTTTTGCCAATGTCAATTACCTGCCGAGTGTTAAATAAAGTGCAAATTTGAGCCCGCGTTTATAATTGGATCAATAATTACCAAATAAAAGTCCAGTTCGGACGCGTGAACGATGTCAGTGTCGACCACTGTGCCGGGCTCGACATTAAAGTGGCCTTTGCTCCCTTCATTGAACAATCTGAAAATAACACAGATATGTAGTACCGAGTACATTATTCATCAATAGACTAAGGCGATTCGCACACTTCACCGCATCACGCAGCGTAGCGCCGGAGTTCGTGTTCTTACGTTCTGAATGACTAATGCCCGGTTTCTGAAGTCCCTAGATAACTTCTCAATAACTATTGATTCATTAAAGATAAGCATAAGTTAAACGTCGGTTAATTGTGACTGCGTTTCTGAATACGCAACACACCATTCAATAACTATCTAACCGATAACTAGTTCCTTATTTGCCGCTAGATGGCTCTGTTTATGAGATCGCGTTCAAAATTGTTTTTATTAGTTTAATTCGTCTTTAGTATTCGTTTTATTTAGTATAATATTTTTTTCAGTGGCTTAACACTGTTTTAGTTAAAAAATATGATAAGTCATTATTTATGAGACACATCATTGCCGACTTTATCTGTGATACTCGTCATTGTCAATGTCAATCATTTTTAAAACGAAACGTCTTTCTTGGTCTTTCTCTCGTTTCAGTTGATTGTTTTTGCCAGTTTTTGCTTTGGAAAAAAAAAACTATTATTAATTATTTGATAAAAAATTGTTCCAAAACAGAGAATGTATATTTGTGATGCGTGACGGGAGCTAGAGCAGGTCTGATAGTATCACAGTGTTCTTATCAATGCGATATCTCAACTGAAATTCTTCATCCGTAAACATTTCGAAAGGATTTCTCCTATCACTTAAGTTTCTGGGTACCGATATATTAACAATAAACTCCATTACTTCCAAATCAGACTCTGATGAGCTGCTCGTATTTATTATGCTAACACTGATTGTTTTCTCCTTTGTATATTTTTAATAGAATAGAATAGAATATTCTTTATTGCACACCAAAAAATATTGTCAAGTACATGTTATAAATCTTAAAATGGTACAATGAGCGGTCTTATCGCTTAATATTAAGCTTTTACTGGTAATTTACTATATTAATACGTTACAAGTACCTATATATAACCTAAAAGTAGATGTAGTTTGTTTGAAATGAAACGTCAATTTTATAGTTATGGAACCGATAAACGCCTAACATTGGTCAGTTAAGTTAACCTCAGTTTAAACGGAGGTTATCTTATATCGCGGTGTTCGGAAACGCGCTTTTACAAGTTATCGAACCAATAGCGCTAATGAATAGATAAACCACCGATAAAAGTGCCTCAGAAACCGGGCATAAGACGCTCGGTTAGTAAAACTGGAAACATACTATCGGACGCAGCTGACGGACGCGGCTTACAGCCGTGACTTATAGGAATCTAGATAATGAATGTACACACGGCTACAGGTCAACCTATAAAAAACCAGTTTAAGCTGAACTAGCATTGTACAGGCTTCCTTTACAAGACGAGGCCAGCGTAAACTGGTTTTGTATAGCTTGATTTGTAGCCGTGCGTACACTGAACTGTTCAGACTATCGGACGTAAGTCGTGGACGCAACCTTGAGCGTTTGGACGTCCGACAGGAATCTGGCAAGCCAACCAAAAGACTGAGCACAAGTTTATCAGTCACGAATGTCAGCCGCGTCCGTCAGCTGCGTCCGTTAGTATGTTTCCAGCTTTATGCAGCGAACCCACAAGTTTTAGTCTACCCGAACCTACACTAATTTAATTTGTTTTATATTATTTGCCTACCTACCTAAACATATATTTTGTAAGTTCAAATTATGTATTTTCCGTAAGTTATTTTATGTAATCTTTGAGAAGTAAAGAATTCTTAAACCGTAAACCGTAATTATCTGTGTTTGTATAGAAAACACGCGTAGTACAATACACAGATACTCATGTGATTCGCCTAACTCGTATCATCGTCATCAATATTGCTATCCCACTGCTGGGCACGAATCTCATTTCAACGAAGGGCCATTCTTATGAATCACATCACAATAAATCCCCGCAATATCTTTTATCTGTACTGTACAATCTCTGCCCCGCAATTTCACCCGCTTTGCCCCGCTTCTAAAGACCGTACCGTGCTGTACCGTGATATTGAAATTTAACTAGTTCGTTGAAAACGAACAAACACTTCAGCTTTATAATAGCTTACCAATTGGTATTTTTGTTAGGAAATTCTAAATAGTCTAGGAGTTAGGAGTTATGCTCTGTGAGTGGCCATAGGTTCGCCCCTTTTATCATACCAACGCACTACGAGTGTATTAGTACACAACTGGCTAACCAAGTATTTGAAGTTTAATACTTTATTTCATTTTCATACCTCGTATGATGTCTTTTTTGCACCAACAAAAACAGTACTTCAGGCTTTTTACCAGGTCCAGCCATTCGCTGGTAGGCATTGTGAACGGCTTGAAGCTCGCTGTTCATCACCTAAAACAAGAAAGATCAAAAGAAGTAAAACATAGTGTAGGACTATTTAAGAAACGGGTTATGTGGTAATAAAAGCAATGGTTTTTTTTATGGCGTAGGTGGGCAAACAAGCAGACGGATCGGCTGATGGTAAGCGATTACCGCCGCTCATGGACACCTGCAACACCAGAGGAGGAGAGGAGGAAAAGGGAGGGGAAGAGGACTAAGGGTGGAATTTGGCCTCCGGCGCTCCAGCTGGTTTCTCTTATGCGATTCATCATCAACCCATTATATTTTTGCACTGCTGGACACAGGTCTCTCAGAATGAGGGATTCGGCCATAGTCCACCACGCTTACCTTGAAAGACTTCACATGCCGTCGAGCAAAACTCTCAGACATGCAGAATTTCTCATGATACTTTAATTCAAGTTTCCGTATCAGCACGAGATAAATTAGATATTAACTCGTACTAAGCTAAATCCTTGTTACGAGTGGGTTCACGTCGGTAGTGCACTGGGTGAGTTTCGAACCGGCAATCACATGATCGCAAGTCCGACGGCCTAGCCATGAGGCTACAGCCGCTGCCAATACTATGATAGATTATCAAATACTATGATATATATTATTATTATCTCAACTTAGGCATTACCTGAGCAAACTGTCCTTCGGATACACCATCACGGAAGACAAATATCTTCTTTGGCAAGGCGTTATGGTTTCGCTCCTTGTACACCCTCAGATGATCAAACATCATGTCTTCAAACTCGACAATCATCTCTTTCTGTCAACACATTCAATTAAATCTAATAAATTAATTTAATCATCTAATATATAAAATCTCGTGTCACAATGTTTGTTATCGAACTCCTTCATAACGGCTTGACCCATTTTTATAATATTTTTTTTGTATATTTGGTAGGTCTTATAATAGATCGTAGGCTATTTTTTGTAGCCCTGGCAATACGACGTTTGCCGGGTTAGCTAGCAGGTTTATATAAATACTAGCTGTGTACGCTCGGCTACATATCAAACTATACAAATCTGGTATAGGCTGGCCGCACAATATACGGAAATCTTTTACAAGGCGAGTTCAGTCTATCCTGGTTTAGTATAGCTTTGTTTTTCCCCAAACCCGTGGGAATTTACCCAAATTCCGTTTATATGCTCACCTCCGTTATATAAGAAACTCCTTCCTAAGAATCATGCTCTGTCAGTCATGTTAGAAATTTTAACACAAACGGACGAAATGGGATTTAAAGGCTGATTTAAACAGAGAACTGTAATAGCCTTTTGATTTCAAAAAAGAAATAGCAAAAGTCGACGATGCAAGTCATTTATAGCTTTGGTTTTATTGCATGTAAAATGCAAGAAATTTACATAGTGTAAATTATAAAACTTTCAATGAATTCTAAGTTTTTAACAATAAAAACATATAATTTGTATTTAAATTATAAACTTACCTTAGGCGTTTGTATGCTGAGCTCAATATTATAAATGAAGCATTTAGGATCCAAAGAGGCAGTCACCGCTGCAATACTAGGAACATTAGACTGAAAAAAAAAACAGTTGTGGCATACAGGAATAATAAATCTTCAAATCTGATACTTTTTAGTGACCAAATCCTCATTCAATTAGTTCGGATTCAAGAATTACTTGAAAATGAATACCTGATCGGGTGAAGGATGAGTGACATCGGCACCGACGATCATAACTCCGCCCTCTCTCAAACACTTGGGCATGGCGCCGACATCGATGGCTTGGTTTATGCCCATCAACTTCGAATTCACCTGTCAAAAACACAACATTTATACCATCGAACCTGTATTACCCGATGGGCTAGGCTGGCAACGTACTGATGTTCCCCGATATGTTTAAATCCCATGTAATAGGGAGGCGAACTTTTAAACCTACCTATTTCATATCTAAACTGAGCGGTTACTTAAACTTTCAAAAAAAATTAATAACACGGCACGACCTGGAAATCAATCCTAGGACCTCACGGCCAGCAGCACTCAATTTTGCTACTATTCCTTAACTGGCTCAAACTTCTGTCTTCAAACCAGACCGTTAAGGCAGATTACAATAATCGAATTAATAAAAAAAACAGTTGCATTACAATCTAATAATTATTATTATGAGTGACTAGCTTCTACCCACGACTTCGAGGTCAAACACGAAGTCAAACCTCGTAGCCTATGTTAGTCCAGATTATAAACTATCTGAGTCACGAATTTCATCTAAATCCACACCACCGTTATTGCGTGATTGTGCCAATAAACATATAATCTTACACATTTAAAATATTATTTGTAAGATTACTACAATTAAAATAAGGAAGGTTTCTATTAGTTACCATTAACATTTAATAACAGACATAATATTAAATCTAGTTCATCTTGTACACAAAGAGTCCATATTGGCTCAGTGAATTAAGAAAAAATAAATATTTACCTTCAACAATATATTCTTGGCAGTCATGGCGTTCATTCGACGAGCTGTCATCTCTTTTATGCACTGGGTCAGTATTCCTACCTCACGTTCTGCCATTTGTTTCACCTGTTAATAAAACGTTAATTATTTTTTACCAACATAATAATCGTTACTTTTGAGCTTAAGGTATTCATAAGTATTATTAATCATACAATAAGGGTGCTTTTGTACCGTTTTGATACCCTAATGCCATGACCATTGGACTACCAAGTCGTAGGTCTTAAGTTCAAATCCAGAACACGCACCTCTGACTTTTCGTAATGTGCGTATTAATCTATACTAATATTATAAAGCTGAAGAGTTTGTTTGTTTGCTTGCTTGAACGCGCTAATCTCAGGAAATATGGGTCCGATTTGAAAAAATATTTCAGTGTTAGATAGCCCATTTATCGAGGAAGGCTATATGCTATATATCATCACGCTAAGACCAATAGGAGCGGAGCATAAATGAAAAATGTTGCAAAAACTGGAAAATTTTAAATGCAGAAAAGCCGAGAAACCACGCGGGCGAAGCCGTGGGCGGAAAGCTAGTAATTAATATCACTCCCTTAAACGGTAAGGGAAAACAAAGAAACGACTGTTGGCTAGTGACTTTTCATATACTATAGGGGTAAGGCTATAGTCACTATAGTCTAAGTTATAAAAAAATTAAGTATGTAACTGAAGCAATAACAAACCTTGTGATAGTCATCCCGGCCTCGCGAAGACACGATGATGAATACAAATCGTACTTCTCGATATGCGTTTAACAAAATGCTTTGAAGCGATCTCATTTTAGCAGTCACATTCACCAACTTTGGCTTAGCGATGCTCATTCCCATTTGGGTTCCAGTGCTGATAATCTGAAATATTATAACATACAGAATCTGTACCAAGACGTGTGAACGCGATTATTTTTAGGTGGTGAGAAAGGGATGGCACTATTTAATATGTAGAGCGGCATCCCTCTCTTTCAATCGCAAAACGATCACAATAACACGAATAAAAAAAAAACACTAGGAATACTTACCAGTGAAATCATAGAGTCGTATTCGTTTCTCGGGTCGGTATCTAGGGCGATTAAGCCCCAAGACTGGAGATGTTCTGGCTTCAACAGGCGGTTGGCCTGCCACTGTCCTCTCCTGTGTAAATCCATACATTTTTTATTTCGTTCTATTGGACCAACCCAGTAATTTATCATTCATAATAGAATACAATATAAAGCCATATTTAAAGCCAAAGTTGTAAAAATATCTTATAACTTGTTGCCCACTGCTTAGCTCACATCCCAAAGGATCCCTTCGAGACAAAAGGTAGTCTATGTCGTTCCCAAAGTCCCAAACAATCTACATACCAAATTTCATCTAAATAAGTTCCGCAGTTTAAACGTGAAAAGGTAACAGACGATAGATACCCTTTTTTATGTTTCTTTATAATAATTGCATGTGAGTAAGTAATGTTGAAGGTAAGTATTTTTTTGCTTCACAAAATTTTTATATTTTGCGTAATCGAATCTTTTGTTCACGAAAATTCAACACGTCCCTTGCGATAGAAAATTAGAGAATTCCAATATTCTAATTCCGTTAAATTGAAATTAGCCCTCATCGAAACTTAGATGACTTAAATAAATAGTTTTTTGGCCATTCCATTGTTTGAAAAAGGAACAAACAAAATAAAAAAACCATGCCACATACCTGGGAACAGTTTTACCATTCCCAATCTCCAATGTTGGTGGGTCCAAAATTTTTGCCTTGACAGTGTAAAACTTTTCAGAGATTTCCAAACCAAATTGTTTGAAATCAGCGTTCTGAGAATATTTCATCTGAAATCAAATATGCATTTGTAAAACTTTATTATTTATGAGTTTTCGTTATTGTTACGACGGATATAAAATTAATTTGTTACCGCCTGAAAATATTGGTAAATTACTTAAATCAAAATTAAAGTAGCAACTCAGCAGTGCTTGCGCATTTCAATGAGGCAATCAGTTTCAACTTACGTTAGAAATAACTTCTTTGATTTTAGCCAAACGCTCATCGGGTGGAGTAGCCGCTTCCCTCACCATCTTCGATACTTGAACTTCGTTTAGCTGTCTAGATAATGGCTGCAAATATACATAGTATTTTTATGAAAACGTAATGACATAAAAAATATAGCTTTACAGGAAATTTTAAACGACTGTATTAATAAAAATACATACCTGACCATAAGCCACATGTAACAGTTCTATTGGGAAATAAATGCACTTATCCCTAGCACCAACCCACAAGCAATTGAGTTTTGGATACTTGAGCCTGAAATAAAAAAAATCGATTATTTTCGGGGTCCTTTCAAAATCATTCGAAATTTTGGTACAGTCGCCAGCACATCAGGTTATACAAAACTTTCAAATTTGTCCAAATGATTTCAAACCTTAAATTATTTTATAATAAGTTCAAAATCGACTGAGATAATTTGACATTTTGTGGTAACTTGATGTACTCACCATACTTAAGGCGGATTGTTTCACGTTGGGCATCAAATAAAATATTTTTCGCAAATTATTGTGTAGTTTAAATTGTAAATTTTGGCCGAATCCTCTATTTTACGCTGCTATCAGCTACGACTACGATTTTCAAGCAAATTTTTTAGTAGGTACTCAGTAGTCAATAAATTAGTTGAGGTCCCAATAATTCTTAATGCAATGATCCTAGAATGTGTTATACCGGGTGGAAGGGACATCGACACACAACTGCTTACCATGAATTCAATACATGATTTTGGACCCTCGTGCATTAATATTTTTCGTCGGATATTAAAAAAGAAAACATAAAGTTCTTAAACCATCAAGTAATGGGTGACAAAAATTACATGAACAAACGTGACAAAACGCAAACTTACTTGTATTTTTTGTCTTTCGCGAAGTATTCTGCAACAGTGGTCTTACGAGTGCGACCATTTGGCTCCGACAATTCGAAAGTGAGCTGATCAGGTGGGCCTACCAAACTATTGCAGATATACTCGCGTCGATCTCCGGCTGAAGGTGTATTACCCACCAACATTGCAACTACCTAAAACGACAATCATTTGATTACATCTGGCGCGTCACTTGTCTATGGAACTGACAATATAGGTTTGTTAAGGCTGATTGTCAGTTGTTTATTTCATATAGCTGACCCATGCCCACTTCGTTGGGCGATAGCCTATGATACCCACAAATAACGTGGTTTTCTATTGGTAAAAGAATTTTCACAAACTCATAAACTTTACCTCGTTATAATATTAGTATAGAAGTATAGATAAATTAATCCTATTTTTAATTTATTCAGTAAGTGTTCTATGATTTACTGGCAATGTAAAAAACAAAAGACTGTCTCATTATCGAGCACTGAGGCAAAATACGTTGCTCTTTCGGAGGCATCTAACGAGGCTATTTACTTGAGAAATCTGATGTATGAGCTTACTGGTAGAAAATGTATGGTTAATTTGAAATGTGATAATCAAAGTGCATAAAAATTAGCAACGAGTCTTCAGGCACATGCAAGGTCAAAACATATTGATGTTCGCTTTCATTACGTTAAAGATGTAGTTAAAAATAAATAAATTAATATTAACCAACGGTCTTCTATCAACTAAGCATTATAAGTTCATGCACATGTTGGGAATTAAAGCTAAATAAAAGTATACGGTAGTATCATATTACCTTGAGGCCTTTAACAAAAGCTGTGAAGTAATCACAGCCACGCTGAGCGTCCAACGGCCGAGTGGGATCCAAGTTAAAATCTTTTACTAAAGCATCCAACAAGCTCTGCGCTTTGGGAAAGCCCTTATGAGCAACTGAAAAAATAAATAATACATAATTAATGGATCACAGTGATAACAGAAGTAATACTTTGTTATTCACGACACAAGATTTTTTTTTATCGTACTTTAACATGTTAAAGTTCTGGACAGTTTTATATTTTATATTAATATTTATAGCAAAACTATTCATAAATAGAACATCGTTCACGGAATGCAGATTGACAGTTCTATTTAGTTTTAATGAGCATTTCTGTCAGTGAAGGTGGCTGCACAAATGCTGATATCGCTTGGGCACTTGCGCATGTAGTATCAGAATAAATGATTATTGTTATAATTTAAATGTTTAAAAAAATGTAATAAAACAGGTGCATTCTTTAATATTTACAAATTGAGGTTATATCTATATATTGTATAATATTAATATAAGTTAACTATTTAAAATACTGCCTCCGCTGCCGTACCGTCCAAAAATATTTATCGCAAACAGATGCGATAAAACTTTTTAAACTTATTGCTTGCACTTGCTCGAAGGTATATAGACAGTCTGGGCCGCGAGTGAAACCTACATCTACTAACGGGTACAATAAAAAAAAATTATTGTTTGTTCATCTTCTATTTATTCTTGTACCATTCATCTAATTACTATGAGACCTTGGCGAGTTCTCGACGAGTTGCTTAAAAAAGGAAGAATTGCAACACACAGTTGGTTGTAAAATAAAAATGGTATTCAACGTCACTTACCATCGATGTTGATGAAGGACTTGTTAGTGAATATGGCAGACTGGAATAGTCCTGTCCACATTTCGTAGCCGTAGCCTAGATCTACAGGATTGGACGGACGCTTGAAAAACTGACGACCCGCCTACAAAACCAAAGAAATGCATGAATTATTTATATAAGACTAGCTTTCCGCCCATGTAGCGATATGAACATTGGACTGTCAAATTTCTCAAGTAAGAAGGCACGCACTTTTGTCTCGTCGAAGTCTTGTCATGACTGTCGCGATCACACGGTGAAGGTTAGCATCATGAGCTACATGCCTGAGATTTTCTCGACGGCATGTGAGATATTCTGAGATGAGACCCGTGCACAGCAGTAACAATATAATGGTGTGATGATGATGAAGTTTACACACCTTTACATATGACTCCAACGCTCCCTGACGCAGTATGACGTCGATGCATTGAACTTCTTCTGTAGGGTGACAAAGCGATGACCCCTTCGATGTCATGTAGCTAAAAGAAGTTAAAAACAAGTGAAGGGTTGCGTCTATCGGTAGAAAAATATACCATTATGCGTTATCCCGGTAAAGAGTCAAACAGGTACTGGTTATACACTTGGGTACACACCAATCTATACATTTCCAGTTTAAGCTGACCTCGCACTGTATAAGCTTTCCATACAATAATAGTTCAAACTGAAACGGAAATATCGGTAATATAAAGGTTGAGGCCAACCCGCAGTAGGCTAGCGTGGTGGACTATAGCCTAATCCCTCTCATTCTGAGGGGAGACCCGTGCCCAGCTGTGGGAAAATATATGGGTTGATGATGATGTACACACGGCTACAGGTCAACCTATACAAATCCATTATAAGCTGATTTCACAATGTATAGGCTTTTCCTACAATAAGAGGCTAGCGTAAACTGGTTTTGTATAGCTTGATGTGTAGCCGTCCCTACTCCCACAGTGCGTCAATATGGTCTAGTTCCCTATTAGGAAGCCTATGGCGAATAACAGAGCCTAAATTCAATCACATCTGCTACAGAACATTTTGAAGAAAACACCAATAACACTGTTTGAAGGGAATCGAGACGCCGGAAGCTCACTAAGTACTATCGTTGGAAAATAAGGCAGTTTCCGTCTCAATAATTTAAAATAAGATTATAAGCTTAAATTCTATAACTGTATTGTAGATCTTATATACAAAAACTTTGAAACTCGACTTACCGTCTTATGTTTGCCAAATCTACAATACCAGTAGCCTTTATTGACACTTCGAAAGTCATCATTCTTCCATTCTGATCTTTAATCTCAACCTAAAACAGTTTTTATCAGTATTGGACCGCTACGTGACTTGCGGCAATCACACACTACCAGGATATACTTAGTGATTGATACCAAATATGAAATTTGTGTATTTGATGAAAATGCTTAAAAAAATGCGAACACATTTATAAACAACCACAAATAAATCACCATCTTAAATGTAATGTACTAATGTAAGACTGCCTCGTTAGACTAGTGATCCAAAACGCAACTGCTACGCTAGAGGTCTTGGGTTCGATCCCTAGGTCGAGCAAAGTGTTATTAGGTTTTTCTATGAAATTCTCAGTAGCAGCTCGGAGTCTGGATGTGTTCCCGTTGAATGACAATAGGTTTGGGCCCCTATTGCATGGGACCTAAACATACCGGCGAACAGTGAGTGTACATTAAGTACACCTCTGCCTATCCCTTCGGGGAATACAGGCGTGATGGTATATTATGTTATCTTAAATTTATTTCTAAAGACATAGATCAGAAGTATTCAACACTCAGCCACCCGTCAATTTGTGGCTCATGGAGCTGGCTCATAACATAAAAGAAAGAAAGAAAGAATATAATTTATTTAGCAGACATACATGAAGCATTACATAGAAAAAGGTCCCTTTGTCTACTAAAACAAAATTGTCAAAATTGTCTACAAAATTTGGTTCTGCTATGAATAAATAATAAGTCTTTTGTAGCCTGCTGGCAAAATCTTATTTATACAAGTACTCACGGTTGCATGAAAGCGCTCTGTCGCTGGTACCACCTTGAGTGGGTGCAAGGAGTAGCAATTCTTCATCTGATCAAAACCGATTAAATCTTTAGGGAAATACTTTGCTTTCACTCGTTTGAAAACCTCAGATAACATCTTTTTTGGCTTGTCAGGACTGAAGCTGACATCATAGCGCGACTGCAATAAAATAAACAAAGTGAACTCTTGAATTCGACAAACAATAAAAACAGATTACGCTGAAAATAAAATATGTGTAATAAAAATTATACGATCAACGCTAATCAGGTGCGATTAAAAAGTTAACCTGGATTACATACGTTTTAATTAATTGATTTGACTTAAATACTAAATTAAATAGGTATAATAAAATACGTGAAGTATAAAAGTAATCACAAATGCAAAAGATTTGTTTTGTTGTTTAGACTTAAATACAAAAGTATGTACAATAATAAAATACGCATATTAAAAGAGCCAATTAAAATTTACTTACTATTTGAAGGGACTTGAACTGCATTTCAAGATAATTTACCAATACTGTAATTGGTATAGCTCGAACACTACAACCCGGTATTTTAGTTGGTATCTTGTAACGACATAAAACTGGTTCAAGTGACTTCTGAGTTGATCCCGCAGATTTTACAGACCCTGTTGATTGAGAGGCCACAGGGAACGACGCGGATGAAGATGAGCTTGGTAAAGATGGGACTGGTCTAACCTGGGCTGGGCCAGGTGGCTCCACTCCAGGTGGCCCAGCAGTAGCTGGTCCAAGACCACGCCCTCTACCTCTACCAGCAGATTGTGAACCACCTCTGCCCCAAGGTCCTGCAGGAGCAGAGCTTTGTACGGATTCAGACATCTGCACGAGTGCAGGAGTAACCCCAGGTGTAAATCCAGGAGGAACGGGTCCTGGAGCAAATCCAGGTGGAGCAGGTCCAGGTGCAGATACTTGTGGCCATCCCGGATCAGATCTTGGAGTAACCACTGGTGAGGTTGGTTGGATTTGTGGACCAGGCTCAGCCTGAGCAGGTTGGGTACTGGGAACCTGTGTGGCTCCTGCTTGTTGAGGGGCATCAGACTTTTTGTTGCGTGGTTTTCTTTTCTTTCTACTGGTCAAGCCCAATCCAGCTTCTTCTTCAGCTTCCTCAGGTTTTGTTACGGATTTAGCTTGGCTTGGTTCTGAAGTTTCAGATGGAGCTTTAGATATCTGGGTCTCTGATGATGGTTCAGAGGGAGCCTCAGATTGGGCGCGCGATATTGGGTCGGAAGGAGCCTCAGATTGGCCGCGCGAGATTGGTTCTGAGGGAGCTTCTGATTCAGTTTTAGAAGCTGCCTCAGAAGCGACTGACGGAGTTACATGTGGAGTTCTAGATGCTTGCAGAGCTTGCAAGGCCTGCAAAGCTTTCTCCTTCTTCTCTTTCTTCTCCTTTTTCTTACGGGCTCCTCCAGTAAGACCAATTTCTTCTTCTGGCTCGGCTGCGGGCAGTGTAGAAGTAGATGGTTCATCTACCTCCACATTGCTTTCTGAGGGTTGCTCCTTTGGAGTGTCCTTTTTTCCGCCTTTCTTTTTAGCTGGAGAGAATATAAGTATTATGTTTTTAATTGTCATATTACTGTTATAATACACAATATTACAGTATCAGTTGGAGACACAACAAGACTAGCTTTTAGCTAGACGAAAAGCTACTGACAACTGGTTTGTCTTAGACAGTTAAGTAGTACTGCCTACAAGGCGTGCCAAATTTAGGGGATGAAATTGGACTGTGGCCAAAATGAACTCCAAGAACCTTGAAGCAAATTTAATATTAATGTATTACAAAAGAGAGGGTAATAACTGTAAAAAGAATTATTTATGACAAACAACAAGAACCCATTTAATAATATGTACCAATTAAAATTTAATTAAAAACACTACAATGAATCCTTGAAGAGACTTTTTGTTGTGCTTATTAAAGTGTCAGCTTTGTAAAGGTTGACTTTAATTTTCTATAGAATTACTCACTCCATACTACCCGCCACTGACACTCAGACATTCTATAAAAAGGTTTTTATTATTACATTCAATCTTGCTTCACATAGCTAGTCCAACATATCTGTGATACAGTTCTCTATGATTTATACATTTAAGTATTTAAAATTTTTAAGAGATATGTATAAAAAAAACTAACATATGAGAATATTGTGACTTGATTTGAAACAACAATATAAGGTTGAACACTTAAGGTAATTGTTCTAATAAAGAACAATACTTTGATATCTGCCAACATATTGAATTTATGTCAGGAGTATACTAATAACTACTTAAGCAGTTAACAACTTTAGAAATGCTCTTCCAATGGCACACCATTAAGCAAAATCCTTGGGTAGTCGGACATAACTTTATACTATAAAATAATGAAAAAACTTACATGGTTTCACCATTTTTGAGTATCTCTTCACTACTTGCAACTAAGTCTGTAAATTAAATGAAATACAATATTGTTATTATTTCACAATGTCAGCTGAGGATTGTGTCAGATAGATGACTCATGTAAACGAAAGTCTTAGAATTCCCCTAAAAAGTGTTGCCACATATATCGATTTTTTAAATAGCAACAAATATGTGACATTATACCAATCATTATTATAATTATAACTTTTATTATTCCACAACTTCAATAAAATAAAAATAGATATTTTTTTCCCCATTATAATACAATTATTCAATATAAATATAATTATAGGAATATGTTTTTAAGAAAATGCCTGACTTACAAACTAACACTACTGCAAAAAAATCTGGAAACTTGTTTAAATATATATCTTTTTTTAGAAAAATAAGAATGATAATTTTAATCTGTCAAGCGACATACATATACTACCAAATACATTTTATTGTTATTGGCCATTTGGGCCCTTCCAAAATTTGCTGAATAAATCCAGTCATTACATCCAATAGAAAGCATCCTTAGTTCACTACAATCATTGCTTGACTGATGACTGCTTTCTTTCTCAATTAATGTCACGAATATAGTTTTTATCCATGCAGATATCACGAATGCGCATCATGTATTTTTTATGGATATTTGCAATACCTACTTATTAATTGTTTTTTTATCTCTTATGTTAGTATTTATACTCATAGGTTTGTTACCCAGACTGGCAACAAATTATAAATATTTACTCCTTCAAAGAATTTTACTATCCAGTAAAGTAAGAAGACTCTGACAGAACTCTGGCACAAAAGCCCAGTTGTGCTGCTGGCATGGTAGATATGAATTATTGTCACACACCTTTGTCACAAGACCTTCAAGTCTCTGGTTCTGAACGCAGTTACAAAGCAAGATATGTAACGTGTAGAATCATAACAGCAATGTAATATTCTCCACGTCATTTACATGCATTCTGCTAATTGCAAATACTTGCGCAATTTTATGCAGTATTGTCTCTATTAGTGTAATCTTTGATCCAGGAGGTTCACGTTCATTTAAATCGACACTGAACCAATATAATCACGGCGGGTTACAGGACGCTGGTATAAACAGTATTAAAAATACTAAAAAAAAATACAAAATATGCCCCAAATATCTTACAGTAAACTTTAGATTGACGAGCTAACTTATCATGTGAAGGTGTAAGTATTTGGAGCTTCCTCACCTGTTTCACCAATCTCTAACAGGGATAACAAGCTGTGTAAATCAAACTGTCTGTAACAAATCAGTTGACGAAATTCTGTGTAAACATCCAATATAATATATCACTTTTCGGCTGTTGAAAAGTACTTCAAAGAACAGTCTATTTCGATTATTTTTGCATGTAAACTCGCATCACTTTACAACTTCATACTTATAGTTATCAAATTATACGAAAATCCTCCCAAATTTAATTTCTGTCATTCAATTCAACAAAATATGATGTGTATGTTTATATTTATGTTCAATATCAATAAATCAATATCCTACTATCAACAAAAGACTAATAGCCCATTTACATTCCCGCCTGAGCGGCAAGGCGAGCTTGCAAACGGAAGGAGAGCAATTAGCAAATAGCAATTAAGTAATCAGCTCAGCAATATTTTGTCTACACATCAGATACAGACAGAAAGAGGGACCGCGCGACAGTATGGTATGCACGCACGGGCACGGCTATATTATCACATAATAGTACACATCAGACTATATTAAAACCAGTTTACGCTGGCCTCTTATTGTATGGGAAGCCTGTACAGGATATGTGAGATCGTCTCAAACTGGACAGCTTGATGTGTAATTGTGTAGCCGTGCGTACAGTTTGTTCGATATAACTGAGCTTGTCTGAAGTTAGCTGTTCCAACTGCAGCACAGGTAAAATCGCTAAATTAACTGTTTTTATACATAAAATTCGAAATTAGTGAAGGAAATAATCACAAATGCGAGACTTATCGACTCCAATTATTGTCTTCTACTCTTCTATATAAATTTATTAAATTGACCACTGCTACACCACTTGCTGACAACTTCAGACGAGCACAGTTATTTCGATGAAACTGTACGAGGTTCTTGGAAGCGCGTCACAGGCGAGGAGGACTGGGTGGCGCGAATGTAAGCTAGGCATAAGGTTTTTTTTTTTACTTGATTGATACTTGAAAATTATGTAATAGCAACACTTATTGTCTATGGTACAAAAAAAGAGTATAATAATAGAAATAGCACAGCTTTCTTTGCGAATGCTGACTATGTGTTAGCGATGCAAGAAACCGCTCAATGAAAAGAAAAGAAAGATATAACTCTTTCAATCAAAAGAGATATATCATTCTTTTAGCTCTCTAACTCATTTAGCTCAATTCCTGAGTCAATGAGTTATTCAGTGAGCGAGAGATATACTTACATTCCCTCTCAATACAATATGTGAGCGATCAAAGAGCTAGATATGTTAATATGCTAAAGCATTTTCTACTTTGTTTCTATAAAAGTAAAGATCGATTTACAATGAAGATTCATTGAGCGAATTGATCCGAAGAGCTAGATACGTAAATATGATAAAGCATTTCCTACTTTGTCTCCATTAAAATAAAGATCAATTTACATTGAAGATCCATTGAGCTAATTGAGACCGAGAGCTAGATATGTAAATATGACAAAGCATTTTTGACTTTGTCTCCATAAAAATAAAGATCAATTTACAATGAAGATCCATTGAGCTAATTGATGCGAAGAGCTAGATAAGTAAATATGAGAAAGCATTTTCTACTTTGTCTCCTTAAAAATAAAGGTCGATTTACAATGAAGATTCATTGAACTAATTGAGCCGGAGAGCTAGTCTCTCAGCGAGTGAGTGAGTGAGAGCTAGATTGGAAACAAAGAACTAGCTCATTTTTATCTCTCATTCGCGAGCTACCCATCTCTACTGTAATGTTCTTTTTTTGAGCTGTAGTTCTATACAAAGGCCTCTGAAACCATGCATATTTTGGAATGGTACAGAAAAAAATCACTATCTCTATTAAATTGGTTTCCAAAATATGTGTTTGTGGTATCTGTGTTACTGTTTTTAATAAAAATATTTTAAAAAGAAGTTACTGGTTCATGGGTTCATGCAATCAATGTTGTGATGGCACATGGCTAGGGGTGTGACTTTACGATGAAAAAATCGATTATTTAAAAATCGATTTTTAATTTTCTCAAAAACATCGATTATCTAAAAATCGATTTTTAATAAGATAATAATCGATTTTTCTAAAAAAAAACGATTTTTTTATAATTCTCTATAGTAAATTATCAAAAAATCTATTTTTAGAGAATAAGGTACGATTTCAATAATAAATAAATAAATAAAATTATCTTCGAGTAACGAATACTTAGAATAGGTAACTTAACAATATTATGTTAGAGTAACGAATACGGAATCTCAAAATGGCTGACTAATACCTGGTATTAGGTATGGTATGCTAATAATGAGCTACTGAATTATATTCAATAATAGTATTACCTAAATATCACTCTTATATTATATAACACCTCTATTATATACGAAAAAGTTGGAAAATAATATCGAAACACCCTCCCATTAAAAGGACTGGGTAGCGGTGTTGCATTGTTATTTTTTAATGTCCGCCAGTAGAAAAAAATCAAAAAGGGGACGCTTAAAATAAAAAAATCGATTGATAAATAATCGATTTTTTTACAAATAATAATATTTTTATGAAATAATAATCGATTTTTTTAATAATCGATTATTTTTTAACATCCCTATACATGGCACAAAGGCCTCTGAAGCCATGCCAAAAATATTACAAAAAATATATTAAAAAAATGCAATGTTGTGAATGCGAAATGATTTTCTTGAATTTCATTCCGTATTTTGTTTGATTGGTCTAAATATTGACAAATATGTAAAAAGGTTTTCTTATCTAAAAACGTTTGCTGTTCTTGTGCAATGTGTTCTTCTTAAAATACTAGTCAAACTATTATTCATTGTAATTTTAGTCATGTGTATTGAAGTGTTTGTGGCAACGGCATTTTACGGCTACAACATCGTGTCTCTATTTGAAATATGGCTTATTACAATGCCGGCAATGTCTTAAATTCAACTAATTTAACTGACCCAGCCGATGAAACAAGTATTACAGACGATCTTACTGTTGTTCCCTTAGAAAAAGACAGTTTCGGTAAGTAATTAAGCAAACTTCAAAACATTGAAAATAATTGGATTTTAAATCAAAGAAGTGTAATTATTGCAGCAATATGCGAATTATGTGGTCGGGTCGGCCATCGGGGACAATTCTATCCAAGAAACAATAAGTTTTGTTCGCTTAGATGCCACGCCAGTAATTCGAGAAGACGACATTGTAATTGGAGGTTCAAGTTGATGGAAGGTGCTGAACACATGGCGGGTATGATACCGTTGGAGCCTCTGCCACAGCTGCAGCACTGGCAATCTACGTTGAACGATTTACAGGTGCCTTTTTATATCTGTAGATTCTTGTAACTGTAAAACATGTATTTAGGTTCGTTTCTGAAGTATAAATAAATATCCACATCTACATTTTCCATGGTGTTGTATTCAAAAAGCCAAAATTTGAGAAACTCCTTTGTGGAGGAAGTCAACATATATATATTTTGTCTATTTCTTTAAACCTGTATATTGGTGGTTTTCAGGCTGGCCCCATAAAACAATCAGCAGCATTAGTAGCAAACAGTTATGAATGGAAAGACGAACTATTTGGCTGTGACTTCCTAGCTGCACCTGTGAGTCTGTTCAAGCATGCACCACTTCATGAAATGTGGGATAGTACATTTGAAGGTATGAAAGTGGAAGTAAGAAACACTGATTTTGAAAATAACTCTGAGAAGCACAGTGATTATATTTGGGTGGCTACAGTATTGAAAGTAAGTAAATAACAGTTATCAACTTGTACACATAACTGATCTTTTGCTATACAGTGCTTTTACGGCTTATATGTTTTGAGTATTACCTATACTGATATCATTAGTTTAATATGTTATAAATCACAAGATTAGTTGTCTTGTATATTAGACATTTTATTCAGGACAAAATACACACACATGACATTTCACTATGGTTATTAGAAGAGGTCGCACATTGGAAGCATAATGCAACCTTAATATCTTCTCTCAATGAAGACCTATTAAATGCAAAAGCTTCAACAGCCTTGGTCTAGCTAACGGTTTTGTAAATGTATCTGCAAGTTGATTTTCAGTTGTAATCTTGCTTACAATTAGCTCTCAATTTCGCTGGTTTGCGAGAATAGCAAAGGAACTAAAAATTACTGATTTTAGAAACTGTTTTTTATTTTTTCAATATTATATATTATTACCTATGCTACAAGTGTTTTGTCTCAAATGAACAATGTCGCTGTCTCTTTCTAACGAACGGTGCGCCTCTGTTCACGATAAAATATAAAAGATTTATGATCGTTTGGCATACAATATTCAATTTGACAGAATTTTGAGTTACGTCAATGTTCTCACAAACCAGCGATTTGTTACCATCTCCCTGACAAAGAAGTGTCTAATCCGGATATGCTTAGTACGTTTGTGGTACTCTGGATTTTCAGCTAACTTGATTGCAGCTTCATTGTCTACTCTCAGGGTAGGCACACTCTTCAGTTTTAGTCATATCTCCAATGATTCTGGACAGCCAAATCGACTCCCGAGCACCTTCACTGGCAGCTACAACCTCTGCTTCAGTGGTAGATATAGCCACGCTTGTTTGACGTTGCCTTATCCATGACACGGCACCTCCAGCATACATGCACAATACACCAGTGGTTGAATGTCCTGTGTTCAAGTCAACGCCATGATCTGCATCACTGTAGCTTTCAAGAATACCTGTCTTGAAATCTCTTTTGTAGAGTATGCCTTTTCTGGAGCATACTGCAAATACCATAGTATTCTCTTCAGTTTGACACAATCAGCTTCTTTAGGATTTTCGAGGGTCCTAGAAAACAACGCTGACTGCATGTGCAATATCTGGTCGAGTCCGATCATTAAAAATGCCATTGCACCAACCACTTGTCTGTAGTTGTTCAAAAAATTGCTCACGTCGCATGAGTCTTGACCCTGACATTGATCCTCTTTTACAATTGGTGTCATTACTGGTCTGCAATGTTCCATACCAAAACCAAATCTTTTAAGCACTTTTTTTGCGTAAGATCCCTGTGATATTTTGATTCCATCATCAGTCGTCTCTATTTCAATTCCAAGGAAACCAGACATTCTTCAGCTTCGAGATGTGCGTTGCAATATCATCAGCAGTATCTTTTTTATAACTGAAGAACTGCAAACATAAATCATAAAAGCGATCTTAGCTAACGCCTTGATACAGTCTATGTAGTTCTTCCCATACTTCTCTGGACGTTGAGAATCTTATAACCTTATCTAATGATTCATCAGAAATATTGTTTATTGTTTGTAGTAACAAAGCCGTATTATCCAGCCTATTATATTTTTGTACATTGTCATTATAAAGAGCCAAATCTGCTGCAGCTGTAGCGCCAGCCCCACACGCAGGCTTTACCGGTCTCTTTATCTTGCCCTCTACAATGTCTATTAGGCCTTCTGTGCCTCTTAACAATGCAGACATCCAGTACTTCCATTGTGTCCAATTTGTACCCTCAAGTTTAGCAATTTGAATCTTTGACAACTCCAATCTGGATCAGATATCCAGAATGGAGTCCCATAGAGAGACTCCCATGGAGAGGCCCATAACCTGTTATGGCTTATACGTTTTGAGTATTACCTATACTGATATCATTAGTTTTAATATGTTATCAATCACAAGATTAGTGTTGTTTTTTATATTAGACATTTTATTCAGGACAAAACACACACATAGACATTTCACATATAATTTCACTATGGTTATTAGAAGAGGTTGCACATTGGAAGCATAATGCAAACTTAATAAGTGCAAGTCCAGCTTATACTGGATTTGTATAGCTTTATGTGTAGCCATGTGTACAACTGACATTACTTAGAACTTAAGATATGCTCTGTTTTAGAATAGATAAGGTTGTCATACATATAAGCTGTAAGAAATGAAATCCTAGGTAAAGCTAACAAAAATAATGCAATCAGTAGTATATTATATACTAGCTGTGCTCCATAGTTTTAACCATTTTGCCCTGCTCCTACAGATTGTAGCATGATGCTAGATAGCCTATAGCCAGAGATATCATATCCAGAGATCAGCATGTTCAAACAAACAAACTCTTCAGCTTAATTATATTATAAACACTATTTAATTAAGATAATACACACTATTTAGTGCATCTGATATTATCTTGAATTTTATCATGTATACTTAAAATGTCTTCTTTTTCAGTGAAGGCTACTCTAGTGTCTAATATTTATATCACTCAGAAATTATGATTGTAGGTCAAATATGACAAGCACATGAAATGTGACAGTTTATTCTGTCATGCAGCACTAGCCTTCCCTTTCATTATTTTTTTAGGATAATTGCCTCTCACTTTGCTCTGGGAAAACTTCCGAAAGTCAACAATTCATTGAAATCTGTTTACAGGTGAAAGGATACATGGGATTGTTACGCTATGAAGGATTTGGCAGTGATGACTCAAAAGACTTTTGGGTTAACCTTTGCTGCTCAGAAGTGCATCCTGTGGGTTGGTGTGCAACTAGGGGCAAGCCTCTTATACCGCCACACAGCATTGAAGATAAATATTCAGATTGGAAGAAGTATGTTTATTATAACTGTATTTTTTTTAAATAGCTGGAAAAAAAATATGCAGTCATGTCACAATCAAATAGATATCATCAAATGATGTGAAGGTTCAATTAATAGTTTAATGTATAATTTTATTACTGTAATAGTTTAACTATCTAAAAAAACTGTATGATTGGTTTAGAGGGCGTGCGAGCCGTATAGCCCTGGGTTCGATTCCCAGGTCGAGTGTAGTATTCTTGGATTTTTCTATCTATTATTCAATGAAATTATCAGTAGCAACTTTGAGTCTGGGTATTTCAAGTGAATTTCATTAGTACACCTCTGCCTTAGGGATACAGTGTGAATGATGGTATTATATATTATAATTTCAGATTCCTTGTCAAGCAGCTGACTGACGCGCGGACATTGCCAGCTAATTTCTACACTAAATTGAATGATAGTCTTGTATCTAGGTTTTCTATTGGTTCTATTATGGAAGTGGTTGATAAAAATAGGATCTCGCAAGTTAAGGTAATTGAGATTTTTTTGTAAAGCATCTTTTTTTGTATATTTATGATTGTGCGCTTGAGTAAATACTATCTCGAAGGCCACATATATTATAATTTTGTAATAAATAATAATAAGGAATTACAATACAATTACAAAATTATAATTTGACGCAATTTTTAGAAGGCATATATTCCCGTGGCTTGTCAAGATCAGTTAACGTAAAACCTACGAATAAATCATACTCAGGAAGCGTAACTCTGAACAAATTCCGCTCAAAAAGTGGACCTACTTCAAACCAAATGACGACGATTCAAAATTCGAATCACTTGCGATGTTTCAAATAGACATGCTTGGTAATTGGTTTAAATTCAGAGAGAAAACAGGGATTGGTTCGCGCGCGTGCTGTAATGTCTGTTATGACATCTAAGTCAAAATGGCGTGGACGATATTATGCAATAAGTAGACCGGACCAAGTCAATAATAAAACAATATTATAATTTTATTATATTAAATATTTTAAACTATTGTGATTTAAAAAAATTATACTATATTAATACAGGGTGGAAGGGATATCGACGCACAACCGCTTACCATGAATTCAGTACATGATTCTGGACCCCCCCCGCGTAGATATTTTTCGTCGGTTACTAAAAAGGCTTAGATTGGGTACTTTTTCGTTTTGTTGTATGGTGCTAAAGCGAAAAAAGCCGATGGTTTGCCAACAAGAATTGCGACTTCATCTATTGTTGGAACGTTGAAATTGTGTTAGTGTATTCAATTGGGTCTTTTGTTTGCTCTGATCATAACCTTGGCAATAGGTCACCAGGTTCCTTTGAGGTTTCTGTTGACCTGGTACTTCAGTTGTATGTGGATATTTGTACAAACTGGTACTTCAGTTTTGTGTACTATGGTATATCCCTTTAATGTAATTTTTAATAAATATATTTGATTTGATTTTGATTTGAATGATTTGTGTGCGTTACCCAGGCCAGATGTTGTCGAAAATGGTCATTTGAATCTTATAGATAATTAGTTTTGCGACTTCTGTAATTGTTGCGCACATTTTTAAATTTGTTGCGCTTATAGTTTTTTAATTATTTCACAAAAACATTTCCTGCTGGGGTAACGTTACGCCAGCCAGACCTTTTTCTTTCTAATGGGAATATTTAAATAATTACTAGCTATAAAATTAGTTGTCTAGATGAAGTAAATGTTGTGCCTTATTTTGTATTTGTTCTTTCATCGGTTGCGAAGTTATTCGAGATTTTGCTGGGGTAACTGATGAAATAAATAATTATCAAGACTTGTAACGTATGAAGAAAGTCAATATATTTTCACTAATAAACAAGACAAGATCACGTACACGCACAATGACATTTTACTAAGAAGGAGGTTATAATAAAACTTATAAACATAGAAACTCTTTGTACCGCTATTGTACTTTTGGTACTGCGGCATGTCTGCGTTTATCTCAACATTCTCTCCTTAACGCAGACCCATTATTTTGCTGAAAGTTTCATGTTTTGGTCTATGCAGTCCTTTAGTCAAAAGGTCAGCAGCCTGCAGCATGTCTTGACTCTCTTGACCAATGGCTAGTCTTAAGACTCTTTTCAGTGTGATCCAATGCTCTATAGTAGGTTCGAAAATAAACATTTTTCTCTCCTTGATCAAAAGTGGGTGGTTGTGACATATATATATCTTCATCAACTTCCCCTTGTAAAAATGCAGTAATGGCATCCATTTGATAAATTTCCAGATTGTATTTTGCCGCCATGCCTATTAGATATCTAATTGAAGTGTATCGTACAACAGGTGCGTATATCTCGTTATAATCAATTCCCCTTTTTTGTTTGTAGCCCTTAATAACAAGTCTAGCCTTATAACGACTTATTTCTCCGTTTTCATCCAGCTTACGTTTGAAAACCCATTTAGAAGGAATATAAGCCAATGATCATGGGTATTGAAAGCTCAGGTGTAACAATAAGTGCCGACATAATTAAAACTAAACTTTTGCAAGAAATAAAAGTTTCATCAGGTACTTCAGCTTTGTACACAAGCCATAAAAATACTCAAGCAAAGTTCAAAAATACTCAGCATCAGTCAGAGTCAAAAGGCCCAAGATGCTTCAATTGCAACAAGCATGGGCACCTTGGTAAAAATTGTTGGTTTTTGAAAAATAAATCACAAAGTAAAGAAAATAATAACAAAGGTTTTGTGGCAGCGTTTTCAGCTATGCAACTGAATGATTGTATTAATTGGTATATAGATTCAGGCGCTTCGATGCACATGACAATGCACAAGGATTTATTAGAAAATGCAACAATACCTCCGATATCCACGATCAGAATTGCAGATAATAAAACATTATGTGTTGAAAGTTGCGGTGATCTTACTCTACAAATATGTAACAAAGATGGCAGTACAAGTGAAATACTCGTAAAGAATGTTTTATTCGTGCCAGAGCTGTCGACAAACCTATTGTCAGTAAGTAGAATTATAAAATCAGGTTGTAAAGTAAAATTTGATAAAACTGGCTGCTCAGTATACAATCTAAATAACCAAAAAGTGGCATCAGCAGATCTCATAAATGACACTTACAGACTAAACATAAACAATAATAAAATGTACGCTATGTCAGCAAAATCAGAGTCAAATACACATCTGTGGCATCAACGTTTAGGTCATCTCAATTATAATGATGTCCACAAATTACCTAACTGCACAACTGGTGTACAATTGTCATCTCAGAAAGAAAAGTTTGTATGTATAAGCTGCCTAGAAGGTAAGCAGACAAGGCAGTCTTTTCCAAGCAATGGCTCAAGGGCAAATGAGTTGCTAGATCTAGTCCATACAGACGTATGTGGCCCGATGCAAGTTGCTTCGATTGGCGGTGCCAGATATTTTACAACTTTTACAGATGATTTTTCAAGGAAAGTTTATGTTTACATTATTAAAAGTAAGGCAGAAGTGTTAGAAAAATTTATTGAATACAAAAATCGAGTAGAAAATGAACTTAATAAAAAGATAAAAACTTTACGGAGTGATAACGGATCCGAGTATATTAACAAAAACTTCAGTAATTACTTAAAGAAGAATGGAATATTGCATCAGACTTCCAGTCCTTACACGCCGCAACAAAACGGTCTCAGTGAGAGAATGAACCGGACTCTTATCGAACGGGCAAAATGTATGATGCTTAATGCTGATTTACAGAAGAATTTTTGGGCTGAAGCTGTAACGACTGCCGCATATATAATTAATCGCTCACCCACACATGCTCTGTCAGACATTACACCTCATGAAATATGGACTGGACAAAAACCAGACCTAAGTAATATGAGAATATTTGGCTGTCCTGCTATGGTACACATACCCAAAGAAAAGAGACAAAAATTAGATGCAAAATCGCATTCGCTAATCTTTGTTGGGTACAGTGAGTGCACAAAGGGATACCGATTTATAGACCCGAAAAATAAAAAAGCAGTCGGGATGTAATTTTTCTCGAAGAATGTGTCAAAAGAAAAATGGTAGAATCATCTTCTTCTTCAGAACCTGAAACAAAAGTAAATGATATTAATCAAGAAAAACAGGAAATAAATACATTAATAAACAAAAATAATAATGATGAAAGAAAACTACCACAAATATACTTACCGTTAAATGAACAGACATCTGAATCAATTGCACAAGATTCACAAGATGAAGGAAATACTGAGAATACTGATGGTGAAGAACAATCCCCTTCGAGTAATCTGACCCATAGTACTTCAGATAATTCAAGTACAACAGAATATGATGATCCGCTAGATGAGACATACCTACCAGATGAGAGTATTGGTACACCTGAAAATATAACAAATATTAAAACTCGTCGGCAAGCAAAATTGCAAACAAATAATGAAAATTCATCTTTATATATTTGTATGAATGGTGAATCAACATCAAGCTTTCTTAATGATGATCCTCAGTGCTTAGAAGAAGCTCTTCAAAGTGATGAATCTAATGAATGGAAACAGGCTATGAACGAAGAGTATAAGTCTCTGATTTCTAACAATACTTGGTCTTTAGTAGACTTACCGGATGGGAAGAAAGTTATTCCATGTAAATGGGTTTTCAAACGTAAGCTGGATGAAAACGGAGAAATAAGTCGTTATAAGGCTCTGCGTTTATCTCAACAGTAACGTTTTTGGTTTTGCTAGATCTTTGAAATGGTTAAGCGGATTCTTATCATATTTTGTACATGGCTTCTTGGGAATTAGTTTAAATTTGTTCTGCAATAAAAAAAAACAAAATAATACATAGCTTAAAGGTTATTTCATTAAATAGAAAAACACTTCAATTGGTCCCAGCACTCTCAATAAGAGCTCTTAAGACTTACTTTAAACGTTATTTTAAAGCTTGTAACTGCCTTCAAATGTACGTGAAGTTTCATTAGTATCCTGTAAGTATTTAACAAGTTATGATGATATTGAGTTCTTCACGAGCACGGTCTTGATGCGCGCGGTGTTATTTGGCCACTGGATTGGATATATGAACTGAATGTTATGTCAATTATTAGTTTTTTAGTTCAGTTGTATATCAGTAAAATTTCAGCTCAGTACATTGGATAATTAATGAGATAATACGATTAAAGTCATTAGGAAGTGAATGACCGTGGTAACCCGACCAAGTTTAGGTGGTTACGAAAAAGCAAAACATTATGGTACCTTCTAAAATACGTAGGATAGTGTTACAAATTTAGTACAGACATGTACACAAGTTAAAAAAAAAACTACGTGATCATTAATTGATCGAAGCAAACAGGGACAGACAAACGGGAAGCGACTTTGTTTTATAGGTACTATGTAGCGAAGGATAAATATGTCGTTATCATTGTTGAGAATTCCAGTCTAGGTAATAATTAAGTACGAAAGAAAAGAAAATAATAAGTTCCTAAATTTAAATATTTAAGCCTTAAAAAAATACAGTTTTAGATAAGTACCTACCTAACAACATGTACATATTAATAATAATTTTGCTACTATTTCTGTAGTTACATTATACAAGCTTACCTTGTTCGTGAATTCATCAAGCAGCCTGCACCATAACTATGATCATCAATAGAAGCACTCCACATTAGCAGTAATTCGCCACACTTATTATTTTACATTAGCTCTCACGCACTCTATATAATAACTCTATAACTATAAATATTTGCAAAAACAGGAAACGGAACTGCCGAAACGCATGCGCACTCTACAAGATGAATTATGTGATTACGGAGCATGTTTAGTGCGATATGCAAACAATGCGCCCCTTCACCCCACCCCTTCCGCGTCCCACCGAACGTCATGTTATATCAGTGATTTTTGATAAGTTTGTGCAACTGGAAGATAATAATAATGTTTTCATAGTACAGTTATTATTATATTATTAATGTATTTAACAGTGTACGCGTCTGTACCGAAATTGTAAGGTGTATTATACTAAACATTTCAAAAGATAGTATAATGTTCTGCGTTTTCGCTTTTTCGTAACCACCTAAACTTGGTCGGGTTACCACGGTCATTCACTTCCTGATGACTTTAATCGTATTATCTCATTAATTATCCAATGTATTGAGCTGAAATTTTACTGATATACAACTGAACTAAAAAACTAATAATTGACATAACATTCAGTTCATATATCCAATCCAGTGGCCAAATAACACCGCGCGCATCAAGACCGTGCTCGTGAAGAACTCAATATCATCATAACTTGTTAAATACTTACAGGATACTAATGAAACTTCACATACATTTGAAGGCAGTTACAAGCTTTAAAATAACGTTTAAGGTAAGTCTTTAGAGCTCTTATTGAGAGTGCTGGGACCAATTGAAGTGTTTTTCTATTTAATGAAATAACCTTTAAGCTATGTATTATTTTGTTTTTTTTTTATTGCAGAACAAATTTAAACTAATTCCCAATAAGCCATGTACAAAATATGATAAGAATCCGCTTAACCATTTCAAAGATCTAGCAAAACCAAAAACGTTACCCCAGCAAAATCTCGAATAAACTTCGCAACCGATGAAAGAACAAATACAAAATAAGGCACAACATTTACTTCATCTAGACAACTAATTTTATAGCTAGTAATTATTTAAATATTCCCATTAGAAAGAAAAAGGTCTGGCTGGGGTAACGTTACCCCAGCAGGAAATGTTTTTGTGAAATAATTAAAAAACTATAAGCGCAACAAATTTAAAAATGTGCGCAACAATTACAGAAGCCGCAAAACTAATTATCTATAAGATTCAAATGACCATTTTCGACAACATCTGGCCTGGGTAGCGCACACGAATGATTTGTAAAAATATATTTCATCAAAATGCATGGAGCATACTCTGCTAGTTTTCACAGGCATCCAGTCATACTCTCGTCTTTCTAATTAAACTGCAGCTATCCACTTATTTTGCCGAATGGGATCGGCAGTAAAACTAAAAAAAAAAAACAAAATACATTAGTCTTATAAAAATATCGAAATTTTATCGATTTACTTTTCAATATTTCATCTAGAAAAAAAACTTTCTAAATTAGGTAAAAAATTGACTGACTTCATTTTGCATAATATTGGCTATCTCGTTTTGATAACGTACTTGAACAACTTTGAATATAATTATAATTAAGCTACTACTTACAAATGAAAAGTGATCTCTGGACATTTTAATCTTGTATGTCTCCTGCACCACTTCACAACACATGATGGCATGATGATTCACAATGATATTAAGCTAAAACGTTTGACATATGCTCGCTTGCAAGGAAAATGTCCGACTGATGGCGCGCTGGACACAATTTTGAAGCCCCGCCTACTTGGACACAACTTTTGTTGGGTCATTTTCTTAGCGCAGTTACATTTCCTGAGTATTATTTATTCGTAGCGTAAAACACACTTGCTTTAATATTTATCGTTTGTTTTTAGGTAGCTACTGTATGTGAAATTGTAGGAAAACGTTTGCATGTCAAATATTATGATAGCTCGCCAGAAGATAATGGTTTCTGGTGCCATGAAGACTCGCCACTTATCCATCCTGTTGGCTGGGCATTTAGAATCGGACATCCTTTAGATGCACCTCAAAGTTATTGCCAAAGAGTAGCTGCTGGACGGCTCATACCTAACGACTCAACGCCTGAAATGTTTTATAAGTACCCAAGCAATGAACCGCCTTTATTCTCAGAGGGGATGAAGCTAGAAGCCATAGATCCCCTCAATTTATCAGCTGTCTGTGCTGCAACCGTGATGCAGATATTAAACGAAGGGTATATGATGATCAGAATAGATTGTTACCCAGCGGATGCCTCAGGAGCTGACTGGTTCTGCTATCATCAGAGGTCGCCTTGCATATTCCCTGTTGGTTTTGCCATGGCTAATAACATTCCACTTGTACCACCTTCTGGGTGAGTTGTTTTAAATGGATTTTAATTAAAGAATCATGCTTTATTAATTGTAAGAATGAGTAGTTTATTGTTACATATTTTTTAATGTGAAAGAGTTGCTGCACTAAAACATTTCTTTTTAAATATATGAATCAGGTATCAATTATGGCTTTAAAATTCTTCAAATGCCATAGGTAGGGGCCAAAAATATATAGTTTCAAATGGCATTGTGACGAAAGTTGTAACTTTCGTCAACATATCGGTTTTTATCAGTTCTTTGACCGATAAGAACAGATATGTTGATATGTTTTGAGTACTGCTTCATCAGTCTAGTGGTTCTAAGCGCCAGTGCTATGCTAGATGTCCTGGGCTTGATTACCAGGTGTTATTAAGTTTTTCTATGAAATTCTGAGTAGTTGGTCCCGATTTGTGCCCGGTTAATGGCAATAGGCTCGCCCCCTAATGCATGGGACCCAAACATACCGGCAAAACGTGGGTATACAATTTATTGATGATTGATTGATGGTATATGTTTGTTTTGAAAACAGACAACCTTAATATAGATATTTTGCCACCAGTTATACGATGGAGGAGTTCAGCTGGGAGCATTACCTGTCGATGGGCGGCGAGGGTCACGGGGGGCGGGCGGCAGACCAGTCGCAGTTCGCGGCGCGAGGCCACGTGGTGTCGCACGGCTTCGTGGCCGGGATGCGCCTCGAGTGCGCTGACCTCATGGACCCGCGCCTCGTCTGCGTGGCTACCGTCGCGAGGGTTGTCGCTGATCTACTCAAGGTGTGATTGTGCTGTTATTAGGGTTTTTTTTAAAAGCTTTCTAGCTATGTGGGTCGCACATTACTAGTATTCTTGTTAACCCCTCGTACTAAGCTAAATGCTTGTATTACGAGTGGGTTCACGTCGGTAGTGTAATGGGTGAGTTTCGACCACATGATCGCAAGTCCGACACCCGAGCCGTTAGGGTACCGCCGCTTTGCGCCTTTTGCGTGTGGATCCACAGTGCTTCTTGCCGCTTGGTGAAAGCGTCGATCATCTAGATGTGATCCATGATGCAGGGGCGTAGCTACCGCCGTATCAATGATACGGGGCCCCCGGGCTACAGGGGTACGTGTGTTAGCAAAAATTTTTAAAATGTTATCCACAATGTCACTTAATACTTCCCGAAAAAAAGTGTCATACAAAAAAGGAAACAGGAAAGGGAGGAGGTTATAAAAGCCCAAAATCTGTATCCTTCATTTGGGCCCCCGAACTAATTGTGATACAGGCATCCAAGGCACGCTACGCCACTGCCATGATGGTTGACCTACCGAATGCATAGTCTACTTGGGTCACGGAGGCTATCCGGCGCACATATGGCGAAGCGCAGCGCAGAGCATGTCCGCGAAATTTTTTAAACGCGTGACACATTAGGTGAATTTCTACCCGAGAATGCGTGAGTACCCGCGAGAGCGAAAAGCGCGCATGCTTGCGCAGTCGCGTTCCTGCGCGCTAACCTTTTGTCTGTAGTTGCTTCGATGCTCTCAGGAAATAGTTGTTGTGTAAATTGATTATCGATATTATTTCAACGACAACAATGTCGATAATACTTTGACCGTGATAAATGCTGTCCGCTGCACTTCCCCATATGTCCGCCGGCCCTTATCCTCACCAGATTAAATCGAACATAACCACGCAGTATTATATAAAAGGTTTTTTTTTATATGCCCAGGTCCACTTTGATGGTTGGGGTATGGAGTATGACCAATGGCTGTGGGCGCATAGTACGGACGTTTACCCAGTAGGGTGGTGCCGTGCGGTGGGACATCGGCTGGAGGGGCCACTACAGCCGCCACCTCGCCCGCCTAGGAAAAACCCGCCTAAGCATCCGAGACGACGACGTAAGCAGCAAGGTATGCGACTGTAAACTTTCTTTCCATCAGATTCTTTAGATAGAACTCTATGCCATGCTGAAAATAGCTCGCAGCAATCGATCTCACGAACTTTTGTGCATCATCGATACATCGACCCCTACTATACTATTATACGGTATGCTTATGATGGGAAGTGTGATTTAGAATTTTAGAACCTAATCTAAACATACTCGAAGTTTTGGCTGTGCCTTCGGTCGCGATTTATCGCCGTTTGATTGCTTAATTTTCTATGAAAGGATAATAAATTATAGCATGATGCCTGTTAATAAGCTAGGCTTGCACAGAATGTGTATGTTAGTCATTGTTGCTGTCAGGCGCGTTGCCTAGCAACCGTTATGAAAAAATAAGTTTTTGTTATCTGTTGTCAAAATGTGAGCGTGTGGTCCAGAATTCGATCACTGCCTAGTTTTAAAAAATGACATAATCGCCAAACTCACTTGTCAAAAAAATCGTGTGTGTTTAGTGCAGTTTGGAAAAGGCTAGGCTTATTATGATGGCTATATCCTGGATTAGTATAATCAGAAAATGCCTTAGAATATTCATAGTAACATCAACTGTGAGTTGCAAGCACTACCTGATGTCGATACTGGGTGGTATTTACTTTAGATCTTGGCAGTATTGTAGACTAAACACCGAGTATATTTCATTGCCAATGAAGGCATCAGCTGTTAGCCTCATCAGCCAGCCATAGAGTTGTATAAAATATGTGCAATGCATTTACCTACGCTACATAGATATTAAGTATAATACCAAAAGTGAAACAAAAAATCTCGACACATGGTACAGACGCATAACCCGTAAGAAGTCGATAACAGTTTTTATATGATCTTAGTACTTACAATTTCAGTGACAAAAATAGCTCCTCAGGCGCCAATTACCACAGAGGATAGTTCTCAGAATTCCGACATGGCTGACACTAAGAGTCTATCGCCGCCCACGAGCGTCTCTGAAGTGTCGCCCGATACGGAACCTCTAGCTGAAATTGAACCTACGCCGATGGATGTCGATGCCGAATCCAAGGATAGCAACAATGAATTACTCGAAGATCGGCTTCCAGATCCTGATGTGAAGCAGGAAAGCCCGGTAAACTTACCAATTTGGTGAAAGTTCAGTTTTATGGAAATCTATGTTGAAATAGATAAATATACCTTATCAATCTTCTAATATATAAAAATCTCGTATTCGGCCGATTTTTGTTTTTTGGATTAACTCGGCAAACGAGCAGGCAATCTACCTGATGGTAAGTAGTCATCGCCGCCCATGGACATCTGCAAAACCAAAGGAGTTGCAGATGCGTTGCCGAGCATATTTAGGGAAAAGAAGTGGAAGCAGAAAAGGAGAAGGAAGGGGATTGAGGAAGAATGGAATTAGTTGTGTTTTTGTATATTTGCTAGGTATGAGAATAGGTCATAGTCTTTTTCACCGTTCTACCCCCACTCCCCATTTTTGAATCGCGATTTTAGTATGGTAGAACGTTTGCCAGGTCAGCTAGTATTAGTATAATAGAGTAGTTTAGGTACATTATTATAATTATGTTTTGTTATATATCAATTCAATTCAATCAAGACTGCCTCATTAGTCTAGTAGTCCTAAGCGCGACTGCTACGCTAGAGGTCCTGGGTTCGATCCCCAGGTCGAGCAAAGTGTTATTGGGTTCTTCTATGAAATTCCCAGTAGCAGCTCGGAGTCTGGATTTGTTCCAGGTTAATGGCAATAGGCTCGCCCCCTATTACATGGGACCTAAACATACCGGCGAAATGTGGGTGTACATTAGTACACCTCTGCCTAACCATTCAGGGAATACAGGCGTGATGGTATGTATGTATATATCAATGTTTATATTGCAGATCACACCTAATGAAACATCGCAAGATTCACCTCAGAACATAGTGCAACTGTCTCCTGTCGTAACTGAAGAATTAGATAGTGACAAGGTGATACCTAGACTAGTCAATACCTCTGTGCCCTTAGATGTCCTTAACTCAGTCGACCCTGAAAACTGGAGTACAGCGGATGTCGCCAAGTTCCTCACGGTGAACGACTGCCAACCCTACTGTATTAACTTCAGTAATATTACTGGTACAATGATGCTGCAGTTAACAAAAGACGAAATCATCGAATTATTAGAAATGAAAGTAGGTCCTTCATTAAAAATCTTCGACTTGATACAACAATTAAAATGCAAAATAAAACAACCTCAGTGCAGATTGCTAAGTAGCTTTAAGTAGTGCCTATTTGGATAAGCTTCCTCCATACGCGTTTTGAAGAACAGCCATAGTCTTAAATTCGAAGAAATATAGTTTATAGCCTCGCCTTGCATGCAATGCACAATTCATGAGTTTCTTTTTAGGACGAAAACCTTTAAAATCATAAACTTTACCAACGTGTAGAGAAGCAGTATTCTACTCCCGCCTATATTTTTGGTATTTCATAATAGGTGTTGTTTTATAAAATCGTTATCAGATTTGTGTGTGTAAGACAATATCGTGTCTTTAATTGCCATTTTAAATATAATGTTTTGTTTATTGATCTTAATTTGCAGTGTGTCTTAGTGATTTATTGAAACAATGATTTTCTAGATAAGACATTTTGCGCTCAAATAAAATCGTTGGAATTGATTCACAAGGAACGGGTGATATTTGTCATTTTACAAAATACATACTACATAATTTAAATGCATCCAACCGTTTTGGAACAAGCACTTCTTCAACGGCTATTGTACGAGTATGAGGAAATGCTCTAATACTTGATGTGATACTTTGAAATGCAACTTTAACTTTAGTGTAGTTTTATAAGATGTATGTAAGCTTTTATTGCTGCTCGGAACATCACATTACCCTTCGATCCCATAACGATTTTTTAAGCTATTATCTCGTTCATTTGAGTTTGAGGTGGGTAGCACCGTCAGTCTTAAAAAAATGCTGATATTCAGTATTTGATAATGTTTATAACATTCAAAAATTTAAGTCATTACTATTTAATTTTCAAAGAACTGCGAAATCGTGGATAAAAATATAAGTCAGTTTAGTTAAAAATCGGTATTTTAACTCGTTTGCATCCGAAATAAAACGCACTATTTTAACCCTTTTATTTTAGCATATTATTTAATTGAATTATAGATTGAAATTTTAACAGCACAAAAAAATGTGACATATTTAAAAAAATAAGACACGAAGTTCATGTTTCATGTAAATACATAATAATTATTTTTCTAAGAATTAAAGTAGGCGGTGGTAATTTTTAAATTCGATATAATTTATGTCACATACTTTTACTAAAATAGTTTGTATTTAGAAAAACAAGAAAATTAAATATTTTATGTTTTAATCAATATTAATTATTGTGACATCACATTTTTTTAAAATAATCATGAATTTACTATGGATACGTCTAGAATGCAGTCTTTAATTTTTGTTGAATCAACACAAAACTATGCCATTTTGGGAGAAGAATACTAACATAATTATGGCGCTTTGTTGTATATTATAGTCATTTTTAAGTGAAGGAAAGAAGTGGTGACCAAATCGAATATACAGTTTTATGCTTAGACAAAGAATTTCTCAGTGATAAGTGATAAATTATACATTGCCTTTTTAGAGACTAATGAATGAATTACTTATATAATTTTAGTACCTTCAGCCAAGTACATTGTAATAGTGTCGAAAGTTTTGGTATTAAAAGCAAAAGTATACAAATTGCAGTCTTATTTTCTTTTTCTCCTTCAACTTACCAGAATATACCTGTTGGAAGAATGTAAACAACGCCTTTGCATTACAACCTTATTGGTTCCACTTGTGGCGCCATCTTTCCTTCTTCTTCGGGACACAGCTTTGTCAAACGTGTTGGACTTTTCAATAAACAGATTTAATTATTATACTCTTAAATCGTATTATGTCTACAATACCGACTATTGCTAAAATAGCTGATATAAATTTAGCAAAAAGCTTTTAGCCTCTGCCTTACCCTTCTGGGAATACGAATTAGCTGAAGTCGGTGTTACTTATTAGACCATGATGTCCATGTTTTGAGTACATAAACTATTATGATGGAATGAGTCAAAGTCCTATGAAGATATTATTTATAGACAATATGCACCGTATTGCCTTGCACAGATTCATATTACACGATATAGGGACTTGTCGTGAGTTCCTGACAGCTTCAGCATATTTGTCACCAATAAACATCTTTATTAGTGTTTAAATCTTGTATGATTTGATTCGTTATTAACCTGAAACATATATATACAATGATAATTTCACGACATACTCACTAATCTGTGCATAAACCTGCTATAGATAACGGAGTGTTTAAGTTAGTAAAGACCGACGTAAGACTTAGTCTTAGCAAAGTGTAATGTAAATAAGCCCATCTTATATGGATATCTCAGAAACTCAGCCTTAGTTAATGCGAAGGTTTGTTCCTTCCTGCTTCTCAAAAGTAGGCAGAGATACAAAAAGTTTTGTTTATAATCCATTTCCAGCGCAAACATTTATATCGCAACTTCGTTATTAACAACAAATAAAAAGTTAGGCCTTAATATAGTACAGGAATATTTAGCTAAATCTAAATACCTTATTGTGTGTAATTGTACAGTTGATGTATAAAGTGCACAACACAAAATATTTCCAGATCTTTGTGCGTGACATTTGTGGTATTCAGAACACCAGTATGTTTCACACATCATGTTTCCTATGTCCTCATTGGTTCCTAAAACAATAAATACTTATTCAAGAAGATGAAATGAGAAAAGGCAAAATAGAATTTAAAAAATTGGCGTGTCTTGATGTATTAAAGAAATTAGTAATTCGTTGCCAGTGCGTGCCCACACGTAATATAATTATGTAGGTGTTAAATATTACATTATTTAATTTTTATTATATATAAAGAATTTTAAGATAGACGTCACATTTAACAAGTCCGCATACTGTGACTTATATTATAAGTCACAGTAGGCGGACTTGTTAAATGTGACGTCTATCTTAAAATTCCTTTGAGATAAATGAATGAAGATGAACATTGTGGACACTCGCAATAGTAAATTTTGATGAAATCGCGGTGATTTCCGTCAATAGTGGAGTCTCTTTACTGCTAAATTTTTTTTCTATATTCCACCTTATAAAAGTATTTATTTATAAAGTACCTTTGTGATTTCCATCTGTAAGTTTCAGTTCCGATGCTAATTCTCTTGCCGTTGTAACATAAAAAGTTCTTAAAATGTCCATTCTGTGCGCCCCCGACATACCGCGACCCTTCTGATTAGATAATTGTAAATGACGCGAGAATACACATCGCCGTTTGTTTATATTTATTACAAGTGCTCTGAAAAATAAAAAGCATTTCTCACATAAAAAAAAAAATCCCTGAAGTTTTGTCAGATTTGTTATTATGAAGAGTTCAATCTTTAAAGCAAGAGACTCATACCTACCCTAAGACGCAAGGTTCAAAAGACAGACTCATTGGAAAATTTCGTGGGTGACAGAGTTTAGCTTCTTTTATAATTGAAGCATAACCTTCCCAGCACTGCAGAACTATTTCATCTATCTGTGACAAAGCAGGCGTAGCGCCACATACAACTAAAATGTAAACATCTGCAAGAAGTTTGCATGTTACTGCTCTAAAAGCTACCTGAAAAAAATTACCAATAAATTTTCTTGCTAATGGCTAATAAAAAAAAATTGGTCTCTAAATATCGTTTGGAGTGCTTGTAGTACTTCAAGGGAAAAAATTATAATAACTATTGCAATTTAAGTTAGTGTCAAGCTAGTGTCTTGTCTATCAAGCTGGTTAGAAGTGAGGAATATACAAAGATGTAAGGCTTGATCCTTACATTTGGGCTCATTTGTGGCAAATACACAGGAGTATCCCTGAGTGGGGCACCATCTTGTGCTGCAGCAAGTAGCAGCATCAGTCGTGCCTCTATGGGATCCAGCTCACAGAAGTCAGAACTCGTAGCCACCAAGTGACCATGAATGATAAGACATGCCCATCTGCCTGTGACACTCTCTGCATAGTTGTCAAGAGCTTGCTGGAAATTAAATAGTAAAATATTACTAGTTTGAGTGTTGATAGCTTCACTAAAGTATTCTTTTGTGCCTATCTTTGTTTTGTTTTGTAAAGAAAGCATAATTATGCAAATATTTCAAATTAACTTTTATTATTCTCATTATGATAGAGGATTATTATACATACTAGCTGTTCCTGTGGTTTTGCTTGTGAACCAAAATAATATTATATTAACAAAACAAATCAAATGTAGTTTACATATTTATAATAATATCCAATTAATTATTAATATTATTAATTAAATTATTTTAATTTACATAATTATTAATTAAATATCCTCATAAATTGATTATTAAATTTCACTTCATGGTTTTATACTAGCCAATAGGAAATCAAAATTAGTACCTGCAATTGCTGGGCTTGTGGGCACAGTATGCTTTGAATCAAATCTAGTACCAAAGTTGGGAGTGGGCTTGACAATGCATTAGGATCCAGTGATTCCAACAAATAATCTAAGATAGGATAACATTGCCTCAAATCTCTTTTTATTTGATCAATGTTTTTTATATTTTCCAATTCCTTTTTCCCAATGCAGAAAACCATGGCATCATGTACACAAGATAGAAGAAGTTCTAGATCACACTCTAGTCCACCTGTTGCTATGCCAATTAAAGTAACACTGAAATCATCATGACAAAAAATATTAGTTTGGAACCTCTAACCGGCCAAGTTGGATTAATCTGACAAAAGAATTTTGCTTGATTCATTTTTATCTATGTCTATTACATTATTTGTAAAGTTATTTTTTTTTATGCCTGCTTGTACTACTTTTCTTTTATTAAAATGTATATCTTTAAAATATTTTATTTTGGTTATGTCTAGGTAACAGGCGAAATGTATATACCACACTCAGATCAAATAAATGACTTACAATATAAGTTCTTGACTAAGGAAATGTTCTGGTGACCTGGAGCATGGCAGCTCCAGATGATGATGACGCACATTAAAGAACTTTTTAGAAATAATAACTCAAACCTTTTACAGTATTCTTTCCAAAGTATAGCTCCATTATCAACTTGTGTGTCGATCATGGATAAATTGTGGCATTTACTGAACATATTGATGCCATGAAGTGATGCTATCGTTGAGAATTGTATCTATAAGTATAAAAATACACTATCAGGGCTAGATATATATAAGCGTCCACGGATCGCGTAACAAGGATGCCCAAAAGACTTAAAATTACTTACATTGTCATTATTCCCACGTTTTCTTGAAAATATGGGAACACCACTTTCAGTAGCTACAGCAATTACAACAACAGACATTTTCCTCTTTTCACATAAATCTGTCTGCAACGGTGCAATCTATTCCATATGTTTACAAGTTGTCAACGTGGGTTTTTATAAGTTTGTTTACAACTTTTAACCGCTCAATACAAACTTTACTCGCACTCGCACTCCTCGCACTCCTCGCACGGTCTGACGTCTGTCAATGTCATTTTTGAATGCCATCAGTCCATCTGATTTTAACGTTGACATTGTTATGCCTACATCACACTTGACATTGACATTCCAATCGAATTCGGAAGCAATGTTACCCCTTTATTTATTGTTTTGAGGCTACCACTTCCATGATTTAATTCTACTTAATAACATATAATAAATGTGTGTTTGAAGTTAAATTATAATCATGTTCAATCACATTATAAGTTTTAGGTAAAAAAATAAAAAAAACAAGATGTTACTTCTCATCTGTATAATTAAGTAGAGTAAATATGTAAAATTATTTATCTATATCTAAATAAACAGTACCTAAGTACCGTATTTAGTGTAAAAGTATTCTATAATAAAATTTAAGTACTCTAAAATGAGGTATCCATGTTAAAACTTATAGGATCACTGTATTATCTATATTTTATTTCTATTAGGGTTATGGATACTGAACACGTTCCCTTGAATATAAACTTATGAGATGCAACCTCGTATCTCCTATCATAATCTTTAATTTTCTTTTTAATTTAGCTTCAACAATGTGTAGGTATCACATTTGAGTAGAATTCAAATTTTCTGGGTCTTGAGTTTCTATCTTATCAGCTGTAATGTAACAATACATCGATTAATAACCCCGCATTTACACTGAAGAAAAAACGTGTTGCACACAGCTACCTATCCCACTCACTCTTTGAGAGTTAGATAGAGTTAGATAGATTATTATAGAATCTATAATAATCTATCTAACTCTGGAATAGTAATAATCTATAATATAGATTATTACTATTCCAATAAAAAAATGTAGTAGGTATTTAAACTACTTACGGTTATCTTTAGTAAGCAATTTAGGGCCCGTTATAGCAATAAGTAACGCGCCCAGAGGCGCTGATATCATCACACTCAATACACTAACAGCTAGGATTGCTTTAGCATAATGCATCTCATCTTCTTTAGCAGCACCAGATGTTTGGCCACTGTTTACCAAGTCTAAAGCAGCTGGACCCAAGGCTGCCTGAAATTAAAATTACTTTGATATAAGTAACGTCGCCGGCAGACCAGGTTATCACAAAATGACAAATTACCTCAGTCGATTTTAAACTTATTTGGCAAGGTTTTAAGATATACCTAAAATAATTTGGTAAATTTGACAGTTTTGTATAACCTGATGTGCTGGAGACTGTGCTTACGGAACACAGCATAAAAACTTGTTGATACGTAAATTAAAAATAATTTAATAATAGATACCCACCTGTACAGTAGCTTTTGCCGTCCACGTGAGCCCAATGAATAGTTTCTCCTTGCTATTCAGACCGCAGCCAAAACTCATGAAGAATGTAGCAATAGCACGCAGAACCAGGCAGGACACGAGGCATATAGCAGCCATTTTAATCACTTCTGGGTCTAAGGCACTGATCTGGCAAAGAAAGAAAAATTCAAATAGCCTCCAGCAAGCGAAGCCAGTCAGCCTCACATTAAACCTGTCTTTTGTCAGTTTTGTCTGAGGAAAGTTTTTTCTCAAGATTTTGAAGGATAATAATATTTGTCTGAGGAAAGTTTTTTCTCAAGATTTTGAAGGATAATTAACTTACTGTTACTTGAGCTCCTGTGAAAGCAAATAATATGGGCTCGAAGAATATCCACAGGATCCTAAATATATTGCTGACCGGGTTTTTGTTTACTGGCCAGCCTTGTTTTTCCCAAAAGAATGCTGCTACGAACCCTGATGATACTATGGCAAGGGGACCTGAAATGCGAAAGGATTTGATTCATTTATAATAATAATATAGATTACACATTAAACAGCTTGTCTTGAATATATTCATACCTGCGCCGCTCCATCCAATCATGCTAGATATAAACAGAGAGAAAAGGCCTCCTAGAAATAGAGCCAGGAACCTCAGCGGCACTACGTAAGTATCTCCTTTCTCAGGGATAACAGCTGTCATAGCTCCCCAAAGTGATCCAAGAACTATACCCGCAAGAATGGATAGTGGCCCCTTAAAGAAAACTTTACATAAATGGCCAGAAAATCATAAAAGGCCTACAAAATTTTCAAGTAGCTATTAAACACTTATTGAAATCAATATTTTTTATTATTTCTACGGTAAAACGTAGGTTAATATTTTACCTACTTACTTACCTTAATAATATTCATAGTAGCAGACCCCGTGGAGAACATAGCATTTAAAATTATTGCGAAGATAGCAACACTGATAGAGTCGTCTACCGCAGCTGCAGCCACAACAATTGTTGGAATACCCTTAGATACACCATAGCCCACGTCTCGTAATCTAAATAAACACGGCACTACCACAGCTGGTGATACTGAAGCTATCATGGAACCAAGAAGAAATCCTGAAAAAGAAGGTTGATTGATTGTTACACTCAAGATCTATGAGAAAGGAAATAATATTATATGCCATATTCTAAACGTGGTTCGCCAAGAGGATTTATCGTATTTATAAGTGAGGGTTATGTAGAAATCAAATGTAAAAAAGCCTTAAAAAAATATTTTTCTACAGAACAAAGTTTTCGAAGATAAGATTGAAATGAAATGAAATGAAATGATATTTATTTCTGTAAATAGATCTTTTAAGACACTTTTACAAGTCGTTTTTTTTACATATTTTTTTTAACTAGATGGCGTCGACGTTTCCTATCTGACGACCTCTGAGAAGAAACGTCGAAACAAACTCAGAGAATCATGGTCTCTTTTAAAGTCCAGACAATAGTTATATTATATGCGAGTTCAATGTAGGGCAAAATCTGAACAGGCCTTTTGAAGAAAGAACCATACCAGCTTTGAGTTGACCTGTCCTAACTGACGGAACGCATACATCAGTCATCGTGTAGCTCAACCATTTTTTAGGGAGCCCAACGACCCGACGCACAACGATACCAGATCAGCAAGACATTTGCGTAGGTCATGGGAAATACTCAAAACTTTCAAAAATCTTTAATATAAATAAATGTTATACGAGTTAAAACCGACATAGTACTCACATTTACATTTTGTATGGTACAGTGTATATTAATAATAATACTATGCATGATAACTATGACCTACAAGGCAACTCAGTCAACTCGTAAATGGAAAAAAATAAAAAATAATAATATTTGAGACACGATAGCCAGCAAGTCGACCAGTCACCACAAGCAGCACCCGTTCACGAGTATAACGCACGGATCAGCCATCACCTCCCTCGCCATTTTAGAGGGAAGGGGGTGACCCGACCAATGACGCTACCGCAAGCAATGACATCTAAGGGAGCATGACGACAATGCAGCCAGGTGTAAATTATGTTACAAAAACATGTTGTACTGAGGACCGCGGTCACTAGTAACTGCATTACCTACACATAAATGTTCACAAATAAAATTAAATAGTAAATAAGAAAATAATATGTAATAATCAAATTAATTGGGTATATGTCAAACGTATAAAGATATGTCAATTATCAATTACAAATTAAAATAATTAATAAATTAATAATCAAATTCAATGTCAGGGTAAATTTGGCATTATACAATCAATAGCCTGGTTCATTAGAACAGTTCAATTCAATCCCAAGCATTTTTGTCATCCATATAATCTTTCACACTATAGAAACCTTTCAAACACAGTTTCTGCTTAACAATTGATTTAAATTTGTTGATGCTCAGGTTTTGAATGTTGCTTGGGATTTTATTGTACAAGCGTATACATTGGCATTTGAACGAGTTACTTATTTTCTGGAGCCTGGTAGCAGGAACAATGAATTTATTTTTATTCCTGGTATTAACATTATGCGTATCACTACGTTTTTTAAAGAGATTAATATTCCTATGAGCATACAATACATTTTCATAAATATAATGTGATGGAACAGTCATAACATTAATCTCCTTAAATTTATCCCTCAGTGAATATCTGGGACTTAAATTATAAATTGACCGAATTGCTCGTTTCTGCAACACAAAAATAGCTTGTATGTCGGCCGCATTCCCCCACAACAGAATACCGTACGACATCACACTATGAAAATAACTGAAATAAACTAGGCGAGCTGTATCCTCGTCAGTTAAGCTACGTATCTTTTTAACGGCGTATGCCGCAAAGCTGAGCTTTTTCGACAATTTATCTATATGTGGGCCCCACTGAAGTTTAGAATCTAAAGTGATGCCCAGAAATACAGTGGTGTCCACAAGGTCCAACTCTTCGTCATTAATAAGTACACTGGTTTTCACCTGTCTTACATTAGGTGTTGTAAACTTAATAAATTTAGTCTTCTTTTCATTCAAAAGTAGATTATTAGCATTAAACCAGTGCACAACTTCTGAGAGGGCGCTGTTTACATCATCAGAACACATTTGTTGACGTTTAAGTTTAAATAATAGTGACGTATCATCTGCAAACAGCACTATTTCGTGATTATCCCTTATTAGATGAGGTAAGTCGTTGATATAAATTAAAAATAAGAATGGACCAAGAATCGAGCCCTGCGGAACGCCCATTGTAACTACGGACCCTGAAGATCTCTTTCCATTGACGTCCACCTTCTGAATCCTGTTACTCAGGTACGAAATAATAAGATTCAGGGAAGTGTTTTTAACACCATAGTGGTATAACTTCCTGGTCAATGTTTCATGAACAACACAATCAAAGGCCTTGGATAAATCGCAGAAAATACCCAAAGTATCGTATGATTCCTCCCATGCGTCAAAAATATGTCCTAACAGTTCAACACCGGCATCGGTTGTTGAACGACCCCTTGTAAAGCCAAACTGTTTTAAATGTAAGAGTTTATGTCTATTAAAAAACCTTTGCATTTGGTCTAACATAAGTCTTTCAAAAATTTTACTAAATGTAGGTAGCACGGATATCGGTCTAAAATTTGTGGGGTCAGATGTGCAACCTGATTTAAACAAAGGTGTAATCTTACTATTTTTCATTAGATCAGGAAATTTCCCACAGTCAATACAATCATTAAAAATAACAGCTAAGGTAGGTGCTACAATGTCAATTATCGATTTAGCAACGTCAACAGAATTACCCCATAGGTCCACAGTTTTTTTCACATTTAACATATTGAAGGTCTTTATAATATCTCTATAATTAATATGATTAAATAGGAAATCAGTATCGCTAGCTTTTACATTATCTTTAAGTAAAGATTCTGCAACAGTGGGTGATGAGTTTAAACATTTTGTAGTTGAAACAGGAATGTCAGAGAAAAAGTTCTGAAATGGTGTGGCTACTTCTAAATCTGATTTAATTAGCTTATTATCAATATTAAGGCTATAACCACCATTTCGTCTACGAACCCTTCCTGTTTCACTGTTGATAATATTCCATGTACTTTTGATAACATTATTACTATTTTTTATTTTTTGACTTATATAACGTGTCTTGGCCACCCAACAAATCTTTTTAAATAATTTTGAGTAATTTTTAACATAGGTATTGAACTCTGTGGTGTTGACATATAATCGTTCATTATAAAGTTCAAATAGTCTTTTCCTGCTTTTATGAATACCAACAGTAGCCCATTCACTGAAGGATGCGTTACCATTAACTGTAATCGTCTTGGGTATAAAAGTGGAATCAAACTCTTCACAGTAAGAATTAAAAAAGTTTCATAAAGTTTATTTGGGTCATTGTTGTATGATAAAAAAATTAGTTTACTAATAAGTTTAGTTTTAAATAATTCCAAGCGACTTGCAGTTTTTGGGTTTACAGTGATATCTTTTTTAGCCACAATTTTATCTTTATTGCAAATGGTAATCAGCTGTCCACAGTGGTCAGAATCCATCACATTAATAACTTCCTTATGGTGCGGTGTTATGTCAGTGAAAATATTATCTAAACATGTGGCCGTTGAAGCAGTTATTCTAGTAGGCTCCAGAAATAAGTGTGCCAGATTATTAGACAAGAAAAGACTTTTTATTTTAGTACTGGCACTTGAGTTTTCCAATAAATTCACATTAAAATCACCGCAGATAATAATGGATTTGTAAGACTTACAGATCTTATAAAGTACTTCCTCCATCACCCTTTCAAAACTATCATACATGCCTGATGGAGGTCTGTACACGCTTAGAACAATAAACCGTTCCAATTCCACACAGGCTATTTCAATTGTTCGTTCAACAGAGAGGCCCACAATGTCTCTACGTTCTTTAAACTTATGGTGATTGTTAACTATAATTAAGGAGCCACCATGGATAGCATTCTCTCTGCAAAATGAACTACCAACCTGGTGATTATTAAAGTTAAACATGAGCTGATGACTTTTCAACCAATGTTCAGTAATACAAAGAATATCTATTTTATTACAGTTCATAAATAATTCTATTTCTAGCTCTTTATTATGAATCCCCTGCATATTTTGGTGAACCAGGTTGATAAAATTATTATTTTTACAGTTCATATAACACTCAGATATGCCAGATGTATTATCATTATCATTAATCAATAGATCTATGCAAGAGGTTGTCTCTGTTGTCCTTAATTCTAATTTAAATGATTTGCAATGTCAATTGATAGAATGTCAGATAAGGGCTCAATAAAGCCAATATGTTTATTAGCCAGATTCTTGGCTAATGTCTGAAAATAATATGAGAGAGACATAGCTAGCTGTCTCTTACAATAAGTAGAAAGATAGTAATTATCTTCCGTCAGGTAAAAATATTTGCTAACATAGTTGTTAGTGTCAATTAAATGGAATTTATGATTGTGTATTGACAATGTATGCAAGCTTAGGTTAAGCTTATTATTATTACCTACCCCAAATCCATGGTAAATATAAAAAGTAATGTGTGCTGACAGCAATTGCTATGCATTCGACCAGCCACGGCAAGAGACCCAGCTGTAGAACGGCGGCATAATGTTTCCTCAATACGCATGCATCCAGGCCAAGTCCAGCTCTTGTTAGAATTATGACTAGTGCTATTTTTCTGCAAAGTTAAAGGTATATAATGTGATAGTAGATATATACATTGTTCACTATGAAGTGGTCGCATCGCGGCGTATGTACCTAGCGAGTATTGAACAATGAGAAGGTTTTAGTAGCAGTTAAGTATGTAAAATCATTTAGGTAAGCTAACGGCTATGAATATTAATTACTAAGAACTAGGTACATACCTCAAATCTTGATTAAGCTTTCTGTAAGAATCTGTCATATGTACAAGTTGTAGGTTTTGGAAGGCTATTCCAGTAAGTAACATGCCTATAAGCGCTGGCAGTGTGGTCACTTTTAGCCATATCCAACCAATTAAGTACGCGCAGATGACTAGTATCGACATACTTAAGAGTTCGCCATATAATCCTATTGGCTCACCGATTTCTGAATACATAATACCCCAGGTGAGAAGGACTGAAAAAGAAATCTTAATTAACACGTAGGTAATATTCGGCAGTTTGAAATCAATAAAACAGCTGCAATGTTGCGAAAAAAACATGATATAACAAATAATAAAATAAAAAAGCTAAAATCCTATTTTATTTAGCCGATCCAATCCACCCAAATTACAGGATGGTGCCTCGATTCCAAAAAAATGCTGATACGCGGTAATACGGACCGTTTAAATAATAATAATACTGACAGAGACGCAGATTGAGATAGCGATGACTTTAGATAGTAATTCATATGCTTACAAAACATAATAATGCAGATTTGTTGTGCTGACTGCCTGTAAGTCGAGAAGAAAGGGAATGGAAAGAGTTTTGACCACCATGACGGTTGCCAAGAAGGTGTAGAGTCTTCTTGATGGCATCGCAAACATATTTTTTCCCACCATCTGTAAGTAGAAAAAACATGAAAGAATATAAAGAATCAATAACAGATTTGTACCAAAGTTTAAATTATAAATATACAAAATTATTATTACTTACCTGTAATTATTTTTTCGGCTTTTTTCATCATCGTCTGCGAAAATGATTAAAATATTTAGTAAATATATAAAATTAGATAGTTGCATGCTTTAAATTCTACATCAGCCCATGCATAAAAAAGACATACAAACAACTGCCGAAGAACGAAACATCTGTAGTGCAACAAGACAAAGTGGAGACGAAGACAAAGATTTACGTGCAAAGACAGAGTAGCAAATAAATGGAGAAATCAGTGTGAGCGTTTTGCTACTATTGCCACTGTTGATGGCTGCAGAACATACGCTTTTTAAACGTAAAATATTTGTTTTTATTTCTGTCGGCTCAATATTCCAGCTATTTACTACTCCGTAAGTACTTAAGCAAGGCGTGCCATAAGTTCCTAAACTACAGTTTACAACAAAGATTTGTTTACCTACGAATGTATATACCCGAACACCTATAAACACAGAAATGAATGAAACATTTAATATTATATTATAATGATTCGTCACAGCTGGTAAGTTAACAAACAATATTTAGTAAAAAAAATTGGTCTAACCTCGAGTTTCGTGATTCTGTTCCATGTCTAAGTCTATGTAACCGAGCCGCTTTACTGAAAACATTTTTAATACTAAAAAACACTTCAAAATAAAGTAAAACACGTGTCTAGAAGTGGATGTCACAACCACAACAATAATTATATAGTTTAAGATACTCATAATGATAAGATTTACCGGAGTAATTTGATTGGTGTATAGAAATTTATTCATGTTATTAAAGGAAATGGAATCTACTATTTCAATATCATAGTGAAGCCGTGCACATATCGATTTCAATTAGATTTTAGATGTTTTTTTTTTATAAATATTTACAATAATCTCCTTAGAACTGTATTAAACTTATCTCGTGATCTCATCAAGTGCAATGTTGTCGATCCTTGCGCAACAAGAGCAATGCTCGGTAAGTTATTTATTTTACACCGAGCTCAAATGAACCTTCAGTGAACGTCCAAGAATCCGACGACGGTATCTATCAATATTTATTGTATTATCATCTTAGCTAGGCCTCTCTTTTCTATTGGTCTATCTGGGCCCCCCGATCCAGTTTAAACTCCTTGTTTTTTTTTTATAAAATGGGCCTGTCGTTATAGGGATTGATTGTCATCCTCTCTTTGTAGGCCTCCAATAAGTAAAAGACGGCCTAGATCTCAATATACCGCAGTAAAATCCTTCCAGGTACCTATGTTCGAAATGTTGTACACATCCAAATATAAATAAGTAACTCTATACCTCAGATCAAATAAAAAGTTAAGATGGAACTTTGCGAACAAAGAAGTGAGGCCGGCTAAAACTATCGAAAGCTCGACTGACAAGATAAGGCGTAGTTTTCGATAGCTCGACTGACTCGACTGCCAAGATAAGGCGTAGTTTCGGTATACGTGTGTGCGTGTAATTGTGTATATACACGGCAAGGCGTAGTTTTCGCCGGCCTCACTTCTTTGTTCGCAAAGTTCCATCTTAACTTTTTATTTGATCTGAGCTCTACGCCATACACAACCGAAATTATTAAGTATCTGATTATTTTTCCTCGAAACGGGAATAGTTCAACATTGGCTTGGCAAGTGAAAGGTATTGAGTATAGACTTAAAAGAAAGTCTGCGACGTGCCAACCCTTCAGTCAGGCAGAAGGAAGTATAAACAAAATTTATGTCATTCAGTCATCTGGGCGATGTTTGGCATTGCTATTAATAATCTATTACTTATATTATACTTAAATCAGTCAACGGCTTCTAATGAGACAGAGATAGAGCCTATTATAGCACCTTTAAAAATATATAAACTCGTAATCATCATTGGCGTTCACAATAACGTTGTGAAAGTTTACTTTCAGCTCCGCATTTTTATTATGATTGTTGATGATTTTATATTTTTTCGATAAAATTGAAGAAATATTGCTACCTACTTTTATTTAGTAACTTGGATTTATATAACGGATTGATTTTTGAGATTGATAGTGAGATGGCATGAGAAATTGCCTCTGCCGGTTTCAAACAATCTCACACGAGAATTCGAACCCCGCCAAATCCCACTCAAAGTTAAATCAATGAAAATTCTGCTTAAGGTACGAACTACATTATATATCTATGTAGTATTATTAACATATATTGCATAAGTAACTGAAAGAGTTAGTTTTTAGTGAATCAGAACAAACTTAAAATACTACGTCAATGATATGGATGAGTCACTGGTTATGATTATATAGATGTCGTTAATTTTACATATTGTTTGATAAAAATATAGGCACATAGCTGTACGTATATTCATATTGGTTAGATACTTGTTACATAATATTACTTTATTTCAGTGTCATAACTATTTTGAAAATTAATTGCTGACAAAATTGAAAAAACATTATATAGGTACCATCCAGAGACAGCATTTCCTGAAGGGGCTGAGGGGTACTGAACGCTAAACAGATTTAGGTACCTAATAGGGTTATAGAGCGAAAATTTAGGACATTGTTATATAAAAATGCATATTTTTACAATTCGATTCGTTGACGTAATGTCCGATGATAAAGTTAGAGCATCTAAGATAGATGTTATAGTTCCAAATTAAAAACTTACCTCTTAAGTATGCTCTCTCAAATGTACCTAATACTATGATACTGATTTAGGTAGGTATGTACATACCTAATACAATTTTTAAATTCTCTAAAGTATTTTTTTAAATAAAATTATTTACGTTACACCCGCATAACATCTTTGAGGGACTGCGCAACAATGTCGCACTGTATTATAATCGAAACAAATGAACTATTAAACTTTTGAACAATAATAAACCGGACCGTTTCAGGTTTGTTTTCATACTAGCACAGAACACATATACCCTAAAGCATACTAGTGCCCTAGTGCTTGTAAACTTGACTCTTTGTAGCATGAAGAAGGCCGCGTTAAGTCAAAAGTCAACAAGATTAATGAACAAGTGTGCCAACAACCAAAAACATGTGATTCCAATCGCATGCGATAAAATTATTTGCTCTGGCAACACGGGTAGCAGCTTTATTATGATTATGATGACGTTAATAACCGTGTACGTGTAGTCCTATCTAATGCTGTACATTATTACAATAACAGCTAATATTGAATGTACACAATGTTTACAAATAGGAACAAGTGTTCACAACACAAGAAATTAGAATAGTTACCGAGTTACGGACAAATTTGAGCTAAAAAGCAAAGCAGGTAAAAATATATTTAAATATAGGTACACCTACCACAACCATCCATTTTAAAATAAACATGTAGTTACTGTAACTACATTCAGGTAACTAGCCTAACCAAAACAGACACCTATATAAATATTATTTATAGAACAAAATAACATAACCTAAAAATTCTACATAATAGCACGAATTATTAAGAGTGTAGGTATGTTGATATTTCTAAGATAATAATAGGTGCTTACCAGATTAAGTACACAGTACGGTGTGTAGTATACCTTTAAATTTCACGTATATTTACTTTTTTTATTAAGTACATTTATTTAAATGATTGGAGCACCATCGGATACGAATAAGTACTTAGGTGTCGGCAAGTATGTCTTTATCTACTTTAAATAATTACTACAACATGTTACAGGTATTGCATAATCATTTATTTTTTTAAAGTAAGGTCACCAAAATAAATGATCATGTACTATAAAATAATAGTACTTTATCATTTATTATGACCGGCATGAGACTATCTATAAATAGGTGCGCATCTAAAACAGAAAAATACTGTTAAATAGTTCTATAAACTTTTCCTAGATGTCACTATATAAAATGCTTGATTCACATTATTTATAAGTTTTTTTTATGCCGTAAAGGCCTATCTACATATAGTAATATGTGGGCCTATTGCACAGATTCACAATCTACTGTGTAGTCAAGTTTTCGGTTCGAATTTTGAGAAATGAGACTTAGATAGATCGATTTTAGGCCACCGTAAATCCTTCCTTTTTATAGCCGTTCTCGAGAACACGATTACAAAAAAATTACTTATTTAAATATTGTTCGTTTATTATTGCCTATAAGTAGGTCGGTGACGTAAGTTGATTCGCCCCACTTGTAAATAAAGGCTCCCTTTCCCTTCCCTCTTTCCAAGCTGCACTGTCTTTTGTTTGAACGGTCCAATCTCTTTTGAACTGAAAAAAAAACATTAAATAATTTTATGTCTAAAACAGTTTGGGAAGTCGGTGACTTCAATTTGAGTGGTTATTTTGTTTTCGCCACCGACTTTCCAAACTGTTTTAGACATAGAATTATTTTATTATTTTTTGAAGGCGATTTTACTTTTTTGTTAAAAGTAAACAATTTTCAGATTCTTGTTGTTTTTTTTTAAAACCGCTTAACTGATTTCGATATTTGAACGGGACCACCTCCGAAGTATGACCTACCAAACAAAAAACCTAAATAATCATCAATTTGAAGTCGGTTGATAAAATATAGATTAATTCTAACTTGAAGAAGCTGACAATTGCAAGCTGTGGAAGGTGCTGCATTGACAAGAGACGAAGCATAGTAAGGTTCATATAATGCTCTACGACTGTAAATAAAAATGATACATAGCTACCTATAAGTATAAGTATACGTAATTGTTCGTATTTTTTTAATGCAAACATATGTAAGTAATCAAAAATAATACTTACTAAGTAATTACTTCAGTTATATCACAAGGCAAACTACTTACGATTACTTGAATTTTATTATTTCAGTATGAAGAAAGTGAATCTTACAATTGCTTAGAGTTTTTAGCTTTACGTTGAGATTATATTTCTTTAATCTCCGTAATTACCAATTAATGTTTACATAATGATTTTATATTGTAAGATAAAGTTGATAATGAGGTGGGTTATAAAAATGTATCAAAGTAAGTATTATGATGATAAAGATGATGATATAAATGATAAGAAGAGGAGAAGAAAGGGGACTGAAGAAGGAATTGGGCCTCCAGCGCTCCATTTTACCGTATGAAACACAGCAGTATGCATATTGTTACTTGACGTCGATATTCTGTGGGAACTGGGAGGGTAGTACTTTCCCTTCATGCTTGCATGTGCCAGCGAGCCGCTACTACTACAATGCTACGTACTTGTGAGTTCCCAAATGGACTGCCTCATTAGTCTAGTGGTTCTAAGCGCCACTGCTACGCTAGAGGTCCTGGGTTTGATCCACAGGTCGAGCAAAGTGTTATTGGGTTTTTCTATGAAATTCTCAATAGCAGCTCGGAGACTGGATTTGTGCTCGGTTAATGGCAATAGGCTCGCTTCCTTTTACATGGGATCTAAACATACCGGCGAAATGTGGGTGTACTGTAGTACACCTCTGCTTAACCCTTCAGGAATATAGGCGTGATGGTATTGGCATTAAAATAATGGCTACATCTGCGTAATGATATTTACTTTCTGTAAATACTTAGATCTTTTAAAGACACTTTTACAAGTAAACAATTTTTTTAAACTACTATATGGAGCCGGCAGAACTAATAGACACAAACTCATAGAATCATGATCCAGAAAGTAAGTAAGTACGGATACTCAGATTTAAATATTATCAGATACCTATCTCAGATCAAATAAAAAGTTAAGATGGAACTTTACGAACAAAAAAGTGAGGCCGGCTAAAACTACGCCTTGCCGTGTACAGAGTCGAGCTATCGAAAGCTCTACTGACAAGATAAGGCGTAGTTTCAGTATACGTGTGTGCGTGTAATTGTGTTTGTACACAGCAAGGCATACTTTTAGCCAGCCTCACTTTTATGATCGTAAAGTTCCATCTTAACTTTTTATTTGATCTGAGATACTTAAGTGAGTTTTGTAATGTCGGATAATATCTGAGCACTGTGGAGGTTACACGACAGGTGGAACAGGAGCATTTACTAATAATTACATAATACAAGCCTTAACAGAGTAATTAACGGAGTTTCATATGCGGCTGGTTACCGTGTAAGAGCAGGGTCAACAGCGGCTTACACTGCGATCAAGAGGTAGGCATTTTTACTTTCCTCTGCGTGTTGATTTCGCTTAGTTGCCGCTACACCGCTTCACCGCTACACTGGCAGCACGCATAGTTCTATTTTTGAAATTGTAACATTTCTTTCTATAGTTTTAAACTAAAAAGGAATTTTCAAATGAGGTTATTTGTGTTTTAGTTTATGTTACTTAAGACTGTGTGTTGTGTGTAATAATGTGTGTAATTAAGTTCGGAATATTATTGTTTTTAATAGTGTCAACAGAATTAGGCAAGTACCGATTTTACTAATGAACTATTTTCATAAATAATACATGAATCATTCAAGTATTTCTAGTGTAGTATCTATGGTTAAATTGAGGATGCTTCTTATTCTTTAACATATTTAACAAAATGTTCTTAAAAAATACTTACTCTGTATTTTTAGTTGTCAATGGCCCCATTCTCTACCAAGATGTAGAGTCACTCTAAAAAAAAACCATAAACTGGACTAGAAACCTAGTTTTACCAGCAAGCATGTGCGGTCTGACATCAACGGTTTCTGATAAATAAATTCCCCGAAAAAATATAAATAAAACTATGATTACATTCAATCATTCAATGATCAATCACTCCATTAACAAATACAAACACGGGACAGAATTAATAATACAGTTTCTGTTTAATAAACATGCAATCATTACACTTTTTCCACTCTAGTGATGTTCGCTGACAATCTGAGGAGAAATTGTCTTTTAATTGGTACCACAGTAACTATGAAGTGTCTTCTTAATTTAATGACTCTGCCATTACAGTGACTTCAGTTACATTTACATAAAGAGGCTTTCTTATGAATAATAAGTTAAGTCACTTAAGAGAAACGTACGAGTATAAATTTAATTAATGTATGATTGCCCAAGAGAGGCTCATGATTGCCAACAAGATGGACGGACGACCTGGTAAAGTCGTTGGATGCAGGCGGCATATAACCGGTCGTTGTGGAAGTCTATGGGGGAGGCCTTCGTTCAGCAGTGGACTTCATTTGGCTGATATGATGATGATGATGATGCCCAAGAGAGGGAACGATGGTGTAAGAATTGAAATGGAAAAGAAACAATTATGGAGGAGGATTTGGTATACCCAGCAGGGAATATGAATCCCTGCTATGAATGTATATTAATGTTTTATTTCATGTACCTAACATGAAAATTATTTGTATGGAAATAAACAAGCTTTGTTGTTGTTACTAAAATAATGAATCACATTTCATTTATATCTCCGAATAAAATAAACAAAAAAAAGGCTAACGGAAAGGTCTCGTCTCAGCTATGTGCAACACTGGTCGCAGAAAATAAAAACCGGCCAAGTGCGAGTCGGACTCGCGCACGGAGGGTTCCGTATCATTACGATTTATGACGTATTAAAAAAAACTATTTACTAGATCTCGTTCAAACCAATTTTCGGTGGAAGTTTACATGGTAATGTACATCATATATTTTTTTTTGTTTTATCGTTCTCTTATTTTAGAAGTTACAGGGGGGGGGACACACATTTTACCACTTTGGAAGTGTTTCTCGCGAAAACTGTTCAGTTTAGAAAAAAAAAATATTAGAAACCTCAATATCATTTTTGAATACCTATCCATAGACACCCCACACGTATGGGTTTGATGAAAAATTTGAGTTTCAGTTCCAAGTATGGGGAACCCCCAAAATTTTATTGTTTTTTTTCTAGTTTTGTGTAAAAATCTTAATGCGGTTCATAGAATACATCTGCTTACCAAGTTTCAACAGCATAGTTCTTATAGTTTCGACAAAAAAGGCTGCGACACGATCGGACAGACAGACAGACAGACAGACGGACATGACGAATCTATAAGGGTTCCGTTTTTTGCCATTTGGCTACGGAACCCTAAAAAGATGGATTGAATATAATTAATTCCTCTAATGATTGCCTACTTTACATAAACATATATTTTTTTGTAATTTATACATCAATTACCGTCTAAGCGAAGAGATATAATATTATTTACATACGATTATTTTGAAGTTTGCTTTAGATAAGTAAACACCGGAACATATAAAAAAAATTACTTTGGTTATAATCTGGAGCCGTTTAATTTGGTTAACATTGTATACATAAGTATTAGTAAAAAATAAGCTAGTATATCAAAAAAGCATCAAAGAGAAAAAATAAAGGAGCCATTTGATTAGATGATAAATGTTTTTAAAAATGTTCTCAATTTGATTTTGTTTATGTTTGTTACCACAGAACTCCGTCGTTTACAAACAGATTTTGTTATTTTTTTAATACTTCCCATTCGGTCTCATTTAAATTTAAAAAAGAAAACGACAGAAATATGTTTTGTTCGAAAAACGATGTCGTCGTCAAAATAGGTAAAACCTTTTACGCACCAGACTTATTTGCCACTCAAATTTTTGAACTATTATTTAGAAAAAAAAAACCTTCTAACCATATTAAAATAATTTATCTCCAAACTGTCCAGGAAGTCGAACGCGAAAACAAAAGCACCGACTTTGAAAACCGTTTTGGAAATAACTTAAGTTTTATCCCCTTTAGAACATAGAAGGGTTCGATGTATGTTCTAAACTTGTTCTCTATTAATAATCATAGGAACTTATGTGGATTTTTTTATTTATGGGGTTGGCAAAAAGTAGGCATTTATTTTATCTAGAAAAGTTTTTAGCCCGGTACTCTCACCAGCCGTGGTGTGTCTTGCTTGTTAAGAAAAAAAAAGATAAATTCCATTCTGATTTTCAAATGTCGGAAGTAGGAAGTACTGTTTTATTTTTGTTTTAAAACAGTAACGGCCGCAGTCTTAACTTTCACTATTCGAAAACTATTCAGATGGTCTGTTATTGTAATACCAAATTATAATGAAATAAAATGTTTAGATATTTTATTATATCTAAGCGTTTTATTTCATTACTTAATTTGGTGTACATACCATAAAAGTAAGTAAGTAGGTATCTACATAATAATTATATTATGTACTATTTACTTATATAGTACGTAAAAAAATACACAATGTTTTTTTTTTTATAATGTCAGTTACAATATTCTACCATAATTAAAGGTTATCGAACTTTTCAGGGTTTTAAATTCGGAATCATGAGTAAATACAGATTTGAAAGCTTTCAAATTACACACGGCTACATTTCAAGCTGTACGTTTCCAGTATAAGCTAGTCTCCCATTATATGGTCTTTCCGTATAAAGAGGGGTCAGTTAATAGTGGATACGTATAGCTGTAGTTAAAAGAACTGCGTACCTACTATCGTAGCAATCTCATGCCACGCGCGGGATGTTCTTATTTTAAAAAGGAAAAAAACTGTATCATTGTTTCAAATAGTTTGAAATACGAACTACGAAGAAGAAGCTACATATTGTCAATGGTAAAATAATTGCCGATGGCATTGTGTTTCAAACAATAACTCATGTGTAAACATGCTTGAGAAAGTAAAAGTGCTTCTGTCACTTAATGAGATTACTAAGTACTTACATCATTTTAAGAATCATTATTATATAAGAGCAAAGACCTCACTTACAATATTCTCACCGTTTATTTACTTTTTTACCAAGTTGAGGATAGAAAGCATGTGACGATGGAATCAACACGATAGCTAATAAATAAATGTTGTCCAATAATAACAAAAACTGATCCAAACTTGCAAATTTAAACTTAAGATCTAGGTATAGAACTTCTATAAAAATTCAAATAAATGGAAAATTTTAGCAAGCAAGCAAGCAAGAAGAACCTAAACGTAACAGCAACCTGTGGGTTATTGCTTTGCGGCTTCGTCTAACAGTAAGATAAGTCAAGCTATTTTAAGGAATGTTGGAAACATTGGCATAGCTAGGGATTTTTTCTAGGGGTTAGCTGCCCAAATGATGTATAGTCTTATTGAGTGTTTTTTTTTATGGGATAATTCGGCAAACGAGCAGGCGAGTAAACTGATGGTAAGTAGTCATCGCCGCTCATAGACATCTGTATTACCAAAGGAGTTGCAGATGCTTTACCGAGCCCATTCAAGGAAAATGGACGGGAAGAAGAAAAGGAAAAGGGAGGGGACTGAGGGAGGAATTGGGCCTCTGTTGCTCCACATTTACCGTACGAATCGCAACAGTATGCATACTGCTACTTGACGTCGACATTCTGTGGGAGTCTAGTACTTCTCCGTTCGTGTCGACCCATTCATGCTGGCATGTAGACATGTTAGCGCGTACTAAGTGTATTTAATAATTATTTTATTATATATTTATAGGCAAAGAGGCTGCCTCCCCCCTACCAACGTCCAAAGTAGTAAATATAAAGTATTTTAGGCAGTCTGTTGTTATTGTCTTATTTATTTTTAAAGTGAATACCCGATGATGCCTAAAAAGTGGAACAACTTTCTGTGTAATCAAAATAAACTGTCACTACGCCTGCTGTATACGGAATTTAACGAAAGTACAGGCGCTTGCGCATGGAAAAGTTTTGTTGTCGTAGGTCCGACGCGCAATCTGGTTTAGATGTTGTTGATTTTATCAAAGAATCGTCGATTGACTCGCTAATTTCACGTTTAGTAGTTTATCTCAACTCTCTTGGTTACGTTAAAAAAAAAGTACCATAGGTACAAATAAGTTGATGACTGGCAAAGTTCATAAGTGTTCCCACACAAGTACCTAACAGTCCACTTAGCATTTACAGGCGTAATGTTACTGATTCGTTATGAATGACTATAATCATAACTGGATCGTGCCTACGTAACGTTGGTATTCTCACATGCGATCTAGATCTAAAGTAAGTAAGTAAGTATTATGTTCGTACGCCCGGCTACACATTAAGCTATATTTCCAGTATCTCATGGAGATCCTATACCTTCAATGCGAGGTCAGCTTATTAGTATGGAATTTGTATAGCTTGATATGTAGCCAGATGTACAATCGTGTAGCCATGTGTCACAATGCGTAATAACATAGGTAATATCCCTTCGGGAATATAGGCGCGAGTGTATGAATAAACTCAAATATAAGTTCATAAATATCGGGAGAGTGAAGGGGGATACTGACACATCCACTTTCACCACTGGACTGGCCAGTTTGCGGCAGGCGTAAACATTCATACAGTTATCAGGTACGGTCAGGATGAGAACTACATACATTGTGGATGCATAATAAATGAATGCTCAATAAAAATTTAAACAATAAAATATTAAGAGTTACATTATTTTATTTCCAAGCAAATACCACAATCATGCACTTCGATATTATTAATACAAAAACCGTATACTGCCTACTATGCGAGCCTATTGCCATTAACCAGGTACAAACCCGGGCTGCTACGCCTGCTACTAACAATTAGGAGTTAGAATTTAGAACAGAAAAAATAATGACATTGTCTAATAATGACCTGTGAATCAAACTCACGCCACCAGCTCGGTAGTCGCGTTTACGGCCTAATTATGTGCCCCGTTAATGGCAATAAGCTCGGCGCGTATTATGTGGGAATTAAATTAATGGGAACTGTAGGTATACAGTAGTACAGTGGGTTATAGCTGTTACCTGACCCACTTAGACGCCGCCGGCCCGTCTAGGGTGGGTCAGGTAACAGCTATATTCAACAGTACATCTTTGCCTTACTTCAGGGAACAGAGACGTGATGTAGAGGCATACCCAACGTCGTATCAATGATAGGAGGCCCTAAGCTAAAAGGGCTCCGACATGTGTAAGCAAAACTGAGTCCTCCATTTGGGCTTCACCGCAGCCTGTAGAAAAGACCCTCCGACAAAATGTTGAGAAATTCGTCCGCAGGCGCTAGAGGGACGCCTGAATGCTACAGCGCTCCCGTAACCCCGTCACCAAAATAGTGACGCATAACACCGAAGTTCGTTTAGTCGGTAGATCGCTCTTTTCAGAGCGGAGTCTGACACACCCCTCCGTTCTCCCCGGAGCATAAAAAGGGGTAGTGCATAAAAAAGGTCCCTCTAGCGCAAGCTACGCTACTGGCCTAATGCTATGGTATGTATGTGAACCCACCTTTGTTTCTTTTATTTACAGTATCTAAAGCTGATGGCGATCTCGCGTCGATGGTAGACTTTCGATACTTCCGATGTGTTATGAAGCGAGAATGGAAGTGCCCCGATAGTGAAATTAACTTCTTTATGTACACTCCGTGAGTAAATTACATTTTATAAATGGTTAATATTTGTATGTAAGGGGATTTTATACCCTCTTGTCTCAATAATAAAGATGAAAACGGGGTGTAGATATGCTTAAAAAAAATCGATTTCACGCCTTCGATTATTCTTTTACAATAACTGGACCGCGCTGTTATCCTAAGGACACACAAACATGTTGTCCATCAACAGTTTACTAACATACAGAGAAACATCGCCGATATGTTAAGGTCCCGTTTAAAAGGGATTCATAGAAAATTGATAGCGGGAATTTAAAAAATTGCTGGGCAAGTAGGCATCGAAACGAGGACCTTGTGATGATTAGACGAATAAGGTACTTAAGATACAATTTTATTATTTAATTGTAACATGATTGTTTAAAATATCTTTGACGTTGCTTTGTTGATTTTCCCTTGCAAGTCACATTAATTAATTATTCTCGTGTTTCCAGAGAACATCCCCATCAACATTTCATTGATCCTAGATATCCAAAACTACTTCGTGATTTTGGTTGGAAGAAAACGAGGAAAAATGTGTTAATTATTCACGGCTTTAACGGAACGTATTCTAAAACACCAATGACATACATTCGAGACGGTGAGTTAATTTAAATAAATTACTATGCTTTGATGAATGCCTTTTTGAATTTTGAGTAGGTTTTATTTTTATACGTGTTATTATGATAACAGTTTATAAAAAAAATTGTGAAAGTAATGACACGGTGAAAATTAAATATTATACTAGAAGGTAGACCTAGAGACATGAAATTATCAAAACATTCCGCTCATAACTCATCTACTTATACAAATAGATAAAATTGAAGTGTATGTTTGTAATGACAAAATAAAAGCCTTTTTAATAAATGTATATGAAAATGTAAGGTACTTTTGACGGAACTTTCACCGGCTTAGGCTTAGGAGCAGCTTAGGTTTAGCTTAGGTTTTTTATCATCAAGCAAAAAATCAGGAACGACGGGTGAAACCGCGCATTTAATTTGACTCTATTTCTTAGATAAGCGTGAATTCATTTTATCCTATCTGAAACACACATAGACCGAGAAATTGTGTTTCTATTTAAATGTAATGTTGCCAATCAAATTACTGGGAAAATGTGACATAACACTAGGTCTTAAGATGACAACGCGTGAGTGATACCTCATACCACTAGTGTTACTGACGTCTATTGGCTGCGGTTGCCCTTATTTAAGGCCAAATCGTATCTATTTAATTAACATAATATAACAAGATTCAATCAATATTATTGACTGTAGCCTGTAGCCTACTTTTTAATTGTGGTTGGTCTGTGGCCGGGTTAAAGATGCGTAAGTACGTATGTACGGTGGTCAGCGCAGACAGTCAAGTTACCACAAAATGACAAATTTTCTCAGTTGATTTTGAACTTCATCCTCAACATCATAAGGTTTAAAATCATTTAGAGAAATTTGACAGTTTTGTATACCTTGACCTGCTGGTGACTGTACATTAGAAGTATTAACTTCTGTCTACTAACTTCTAATGTACGACATTAATTATAATGTCCATTATTCTAAACCATAGTTATTAATTCCCAACAGCGTACCTGTCTCGCAAAGATTACAACGTATTCATGGTGGACTGGTCGGTCCTCACCAGGTTTCCTTGTTATTTATCTGCGCTTTCCAATATGAAGTAAGTTTTTTTTTTTTTGGTTAAATATCAAGTGCAATTTAAACTATTCTGTGCTGTTATCTACAAACTACGATGGTGACTACCTCAGCCAATAGTCACCATAATTATGATTATATAAACACGTTGAAAGATAAAGAAACCATCGTCATTACAATAAAAGCCTTAATAAAACCTATACCTACATTATGTGCTCCGAATGTAGTTTTCTTTTATCCTTTAGTTCTATCGACGTGGTTCATTTCTTCTGAAAGTCTTCTTTCTCAAACTACTACATTTTCTAGATGATCATGAATATGGTCTTTAGATTTTTGATGATTTAAAAATTACACGAAACAATACAAAGAATATAAACTCAATCTCATTTTTCCAGAAAGGCTGCTCAATGCACGGCCCAACTCTACTCGGCGATCACTCAAGCTGGAGCGTTGGCTAAGATGATCACCTGTGTGGGGCACTCACTAGGAGCACACATCTGCGGCATGATCTCCAACCATCTCACTGAGAAGCAGTACAAAATTGTCGGTGAGTCACTTTACTCTGCTAGTTCAATACAGAGCTCAACAGTAATTATGCTGGGTCGTTGGCTTTGAAGTGCAGTGATAGCCCGGTGATATGCCAATTGGACTGCTAAGTCAAAGGTCTCAAGTTCGAATCCAAGGCACACTCCCTGACTTGTCGAAGTCATATGCGTATTAACAATATTACACGCTTAAACGGTAAAGAAAAACATCGTGAGGATACCTGCATATCTGAGAGATTTTCTTGACGGCGTGTAAAGTCTGCCAGCCCGCAGTACGCTAGCGTGATGGAGTATAGCCTAATCCGTCTCATTCTGTGAGGATCCGTGTCTAGCAGTGGGACGATGTAATGGGTTGATGATGTTGGCTTTCACGATTACTTCTGTGGGACACTCCCTAGGCGCTTACATCGACGACGTTATGATCTTCAACCACTTCTTTGAGAAAAAGTTCTTAGAAAATAGTCGTCAAGTAACATACATATTCCTACTAAGTAAAAACAACGCGCTTATCTGTACTGGACTTTTATCCGCGATCGTAAAGGATAAATGCCCTTTCTCGATTTTGGAGACACAATCAGGATAGTTATCTAAACAATACCATTTATTTGATAGACCTAAATATACGCTTGATGAAAACCAAAGACGAATTTCGATTAGAACATTTATCAATTTCTATAGCTTTCAATTTAGATTTAAGCTTCGCTAACTTGTCCGTGACTAAAGAAGTGTAATTTTTAAAAAGTTTAAATCTGTCGTATAAAAAGTATCTTATATCGACACGTAGAAAGTGTAAAATAAAACTATTTAAGGTGAGCACTTACACATGTAACAAGAGTATTATTTCTCCATCGATTTTATCATTGTAAAAACGACAAAATTCGCCTTCGTTATGACTTTTATTGGTATTTTATTGATGTTCAGACTTTGATAAAGGAATGATTACATTGTTTTCACAAAGTTTTAGTATAAAAATAATGTAGTCTTTTAAAATATAAATATTGTTATTAAACAATGTTGTGTTGTTAGATTTACAGTTGCGGTTTGTTGGGCAATGACAGTGTGACAGTCTTTGTTTCTAGGTATTGGTTGATGCCGTCTTCACCCCTGGGGAAGGAAAGATACATACATTAATAATGGTATATTATTATGTGGCATTAGCCATATGCCATACTGGGTAAAATATACTCGATTTGTGCCATCCGTCCCGCTAAAACTATTTTTACCCTCTATTCCATTTATGGGATAAGGAAAGTTTTTGAAATTTTCGATGAAGAAGTTCTATCTTCATTCAGGAACTCCTGTTATACTTTCATTTTACGACATGTCTAAGTTCCTAGAATAGGTATTAAGTATATATGTATATCAGAATGTATGCTTACAATTCTCTGCCAATTCCAGAGTCCTTGAAACCACCGAACGGAGTTTGACTTGTTGTGTGGTCATACGTATTGATCCTAGGAAAAGTACATACACGTAGGTTAAAACTTAGATGTAGGTAAAAAATACAAATACCTAAATACAAATCAGTTTCTTTTAAGAATCATTGGGGCCTCCCTTTAGGCAAGGAATGGTGACAGGTGCTAGCGGTAATTTTTCCTTAGAAAACCCTCTAACGATAACCTGAGGAACTGAATATTTTTTGGTCATATCATATAACTTACCAGACAGATCCGGCGCGCACTTGCTTCGCGAAACTAAGAGCGGTAGTGATATCATTAGTAATCACACCAGCTCCGAGACCGTAGTTGGAGTCGTTCGCGCGTTCAATAACCTCTTCGAACGTGTCAAACTTGAGGATGCTTTGGACTGGGCCGAAGATCTGGGAACAAATAAATGTGCTAGAGAATCCAGAAAAGGGCTAGTTTGCTACATCACTTTGGTCATTATGAACCGGTTATTAGTTGTTTACGGTGGTCATCAATAACAAATCTAATAGTCGATTTTCTACATACTACAGATATTATGGGCCATACAATACATCATCATCATTAGCCTATATCAGTCCACTGCTGGACGTAGGTAGGCCTCCCTTCGTGTGCGCCATTTTACTCTTCCCTCCACTTTTCGCATCCAGCTTCTGCCAGCAACCTTTCGCAAATCATCACTCCATACCACTATTCAATGTGAAAATATTATCTCTAGTAAGGAAAACTTTTGAGTTTCCCTTCAGATATTCATCACCTTGAGAAAGAGAGAGACCCTCAGTAACGAACTCGTTACTTGGAAGAATATAACGAATTCTTTCCAATTAAATGATTTTATTAACATTCAAAGATGGTGTTTTCTGATAAGTCTATACTTGCCTCTTCCCTAGCAATCTTCATGTTATCAGTAACATCTGCAAACACAGTAGGCTTGATGAAGTATCCCTTATCCCCCATTTTATCACCACCAGCCACGCATTTTGCACCATCCTTTTTACCAGCTGAGATGTACCCGAGAACTCTACAGTACATGTCTTCGTCAATCTGGAAATGGAGATATAGTAGTGTTTGTAATAGAGTATATTTCATTATAAATTTTCACGGGTAATGGATTTTCTTTTATTTCAAAACATGCATGATCACTTGATTAAGCTGACATGCATGATTTTTAACGATAGGATTTCGCCTATAGGTAGGTTTATTTCAATGCTAAAACTGATAATTGGGTAATATATTCAAAGAGCTCGACTGGCTCCTAGCTCATTCTTAACAATTACTGCAAAATTGTTAAGAATGAGCTAGGAGCCAGTCGAGCCCATCGCATTCTTAACTGATTGGGCACCATTCTGTTCCCAAGCACACGCTTGATGAACGATAACTCTAGTTGTTTTTCCTATATGCTTAAAGCTTGCTGAACATACCTGAGGTCCTTGCTGCACATCATCGAAGGGATTGCCAACGGACCTCTTGGAGGCGATGTCGGCGGCCTTCTTCACGAACTGGTCGTAGATGCTCGCCTGCACGTATGTACGCGTACCGGCGCAGCAACACTGTCCACCGTTCGCAAATGCCGCTGCATGAGCTATTTGAGCTGCTTTCTCCACTGTATAATGTAGCAATATGTTAGATTACAATTATGTGGAAGTGAGAAGATTCGCCTAACAATACACCTCTTTCATTCCTTCGGCATGCTAGTCCGGTTACGTACTGCAGTCCATATAAATGATAACTGAATATAACAGTGAAATACTTAAGGATACGCTGTCAGCATAATGTGGGTTATCGGATTTAATTACCATCAGCATCACTGAAGACCACCAAAGGACTCTTGCCACCGAGTTCTAAAGTGACTCGTTTAAGGTTTACAGCAGAAGCTGCACCCAAAATGATGCGGCCAACCTGAAAATATACACAATGATGTCACCAACTTTATCAACCTAATTAATATCTCAATGGTGAGCACGGATCTCCTCCCAGAAAAGAAGGATTAGGCTATAGTCCATCACACTAACCTGGTAGAATTCCCACGCCGTTGAATGAAGGTTGCCTCACGATATTTTTCTTTACCGTTTAAGTGTGTGATAATACGCACATAATTCTTAAAAGTCAGAAGCCTTGGATTGGGTCTCGAGACTTGGTAGTTTACCGGTCTTACCATAAGGCTCTGTCTCCTTTTTTATCACTGATACACTCGTGTTATTATTTGATGGTATTTTTCTCCGACGTCAATATAGTTGAGAAAAGGCTAGAAGTATAATGGCTGGACAATGGCTGTCTTTTGAGTATTTCAAGAGATTGCATATCAACTAAGTAAATACCTCAGTAGATCCAGTGAAGGCAATCTTATCAACATCTGGGTGATGTGTTAGCGCTGATCCAGCAGTTGGTCCATACCCTGGCACTACGTTGACTACTCCTGGTGGGAATCCGGCCTCTTTGATGAGAGCGGCAACTGCTAATGCCGTGAGCGGAGTTTGTTCTGCAGGCTTTAACACTATTGTACAACCTGGAAAATGTATTTTAATGATAATATTATTAGAAGCAGTGATAGCGTAGTTGTTGGAGTGCTAAGTTATAAGTCTCGAGTTCGAATCCAAGACATGCAACTGTGAATCATGTGCGTATTAATAATAATTAATGATCAAAATGTAAACATCGTAAGGAAAGCTTCACGTCTGAAAGATATTTTTAACGGCGCGCGTGTGAAATCTGCCAACTCGCTTAGCCTACTGGCAAGCGTAATGGGTCGAGACATGTGTTCAGCAGTGCGACAGTATATGGGTTGATGACTGTTGGGAGAAATATTTTAGACTTTCTACCCTGCCTATGCATTTAATAATAAAACAGACGCATAGTTTTCGTGACAGGGAATACTAGGTAATTAAATGAGAATTAGAAACTCAGTGGTGAAATCTTAATTGCGCAATTATTTATTACTTAGCTGCTGCAATCATCATTATTCATCATCACCATATTTACCATCGCAACTTATTCATTCAAATAATACTTTCTGACAAACAGACAGCCACCAAATTAATTATATTTTCGCTTTTAAGTTTTGGCATAGATCATAATTTCGTAACAATACTTTAGGTACGGTCTAGAATGTTCGACAATCGTGCATAGATACTAATCTGATTATCCTAATCAATGTAATGGTAGGTAAATAACATTGTATAATCATATTTACAACTACAAGGAAAGTTACAATACGTTTCTTATTTTATAATCGTAAGATTATGAATGAATACATCATAGACACTAATAAAACACTTACTTAGCACTAAAGATGGATGTAATTAAACTTTTTCCACGTACGTAACGTAGACATCTGAAGGTGTACTATGACTTGTTATTGCGATCGTTTTACGATTGAGAGAGAAGGATGTCACTCTACACATTAAATAGCGCCATCCCGTTCTCACAATCTAAATATGATTGCATTAATACGTCCTGGTACGATTCCTGGACTCTAAATTATTTTATCTTTATGTATTTATGATAAGCTGCTCAAATCGAACGATTTTTGTCATGGCCTTGTGTGTGCTAGGTGAGATAAAAAAGGCTACAATAGGCAGTCCAAAATGGTTTCCGAAACTTACGCGAATATAAGACATTGAAATTAAACAACTTTTTACGGATTTTGCAGCCCTATGTTGATATTATTTCATTACCGATGTTTGGAATCGTTTACAAAATGCCATAAAATCCGTAAAAAGTACTTTTATTATAAAAAAAGTAACACGTTTTTGACATACCTGCAGCCAGCGCCGGTGCAATTTTCCATGACAGCATTGGTATTGGATAATTCCATGGTATGATTTGACCGCATACGCCCACCGGTTCTTTCAAAGTAAACGATAGTACTTCTCCATCTGTAAGATAATTTTATCAAAGTTCACGTTATTAAATATATTCAAACTACGGTTACAAAACCTTCCTGATACCTTTTAATTTTTTAGACTGACTTTTCTTCAGTCGTCAGTTAAAACAATTTAAAGTGTAATGCCCTGACTGGGTTTCTTTTAATATCTTATATTTTATAATTATTAGCAAACTGGTGATGAGTACCTATATCCAATTAGAACTGTTCATGTAACTAGGGAGTTGTGGCGGTGTAATCGGTGATTGTGGACTCTAATTTATGGAGAATAGAGTCCATAATCACCGATTACTAACTGCTGGTTCCAATAACAAAACAGTCGGTAGATTTACTTATTAACTAGGGATAGGTAGAATTTTTACATTTCTTGTATGGATTTTATGTAATTTAAAATCCTATCTCGAGTAATCAATTCTGACTAATGGCAGCCTCATCAGTTTAGTGGTCTTAAACACGACTTGAGTTCCTTCGATACTCAGACCGAGCAGTGTTATTGCGTTTCTATATGAAATACTTACTCGGTAGCAGCTCGGAGATGATGATGGGTATAAGGATGATGGGACCTACTGATACCGACTAAACCTCTGCCTAATCCTTCACGGAATACAGGTGTAATGGTATGTTTATTAAGCAAATCTACTGATAAGTAGATTTGTTATTAGAAACGGCCGCAACAGATTTAGCTGCCTTATTAGTTGGACCCACTAACTTTGCGCTGTTTTATTTACAAATACAGGCGTAAATAAATGCATATTCTCGTATCGGTTAAATTTCTCTGTAGTGAACCTTGATATTCAATCACATTAAACTACAAAGTTGGGTATTTTCATCAAACAGTTATCACAGGAATCACGCTAAATAGAGTCGATAATATCGTGACAATAGACGTCAATAATTATCTAAATGTCTGCAGACAGTGATAACAAATGTACGGAAAATATTTCTAAATTAATTGGAGAAAATAATTATTCAGATATTGTACTCAATATTTGCATCTATGCAGTTTACATCGAATTTCCATAAATTCTGAGAGATAGTTTTATATCTAACAGCAATTGTTTTGTTTTGGTAATGATAATACCTACTTTATATTATATAAAAAAAGAACTAACCCGTAAACAGAAATCACTGTATTCTCATTGGATTTTTTATATGCTTGATCTTTAACCTGGTTCTGAAAACTACACGCGAATATGATTGCTATCGAACTACAAGTCACAAATAAATCTCATGTTTTGCAGGAATCGTACTTATTAATTTTATTGAGGTCATGATGATTCGCTTAGGCTAATTCAATATTATTTCCTAAATAACAAACGAAAACACTTTTCTTGATTTATCAATATTGAATAATATCAGTAGATGATTTATTTATATCTATCTAACGCGATAAAATCCGTAAAAAGGAATAAGTAACAAAAATTTTTCATATTCGCGTAAGTGTTTCGCGAATACATCAATCCCATAATAGTATTATAGAACTATGAGTTGTTAAAGAACGAAGTTATTCAGATACTCTTCAGAAACATATCTTTTTTTCTTCAAAGTGGTTCTATAATAGGGAAATGCTAAGACTTTCATTGCGGCTAGCGATCATGATTAGATATTGTGTGTTAGTGTTGGTAAAACAGAAAATAATACCTGCTGGAATCGTGTTCCCCAATATTTTATCAGCTTTGCCAGCGTAATATCTTAAAACTGTTGCTGAGTAGTAAACTTCTTCTTCAGCATCTTTGACCGGCTTTCCGCAATCCAATGTTTCCAGTTCTGCCAAATATCGAGCTTGGGATTCTATGAGTTCTGCCAACTTGAGCATGAGGACACCCCGCTGTGAGGCATCCATGGTGCGCCATGTTGAGTAACGGTGGAAGGCTTTTTTTGCCGCCGCTACTGCCAAGTCTATGTCAGCCTATAAACCAATAATTTACAATGAGAAACCAGCATACAGACTGATAAACCTATAGACGCTAACAATACAGGTATCGCTGTTGCTATTTCGAGACCTTATTGTTCCAGTTATTTTACTGGCTACGTTATCCTTCATAGCGGAACACAATTATGTTAAGCACATAGTGCAGAATTTGGTCACTCAGTGGTACAAAACATTACTAACTCGAATGAACTCAGAAGCATTGTATTCTCATCTCACAAAGTATTGTTAACTTTTGTTACTGTTAATGTTACTATTACTATGTTTTTGTTACTATTATGGAAAGCAAATAAATGATATGAATATGAATATGTTTTAGCTAATAACAATACCACTTCTGATGAGTGTCTAACTTGTAGGTATTAGACTAGTTTTAGTCCACGAAGCTAGATTAGACAATGAAACGAAACGTGTCGTTCTCTTACTTTTCTAATAAATGTGGAGGATCCCCGCCATGGATGGAATAGGGTGTAAATGATCAGATAACGGCTGAAATGGATGAGAGAGATGAATGGAAGAAAAGGATATGCTGCGCCATCCCCAAATAAACTGGGACAGGGGCAGAAAGGTGATGATGAATTAATTCTAATTAAAGATATGTTTATTTAAGATTATCTACCTTAACTAGTATAAGTTTACATGTCCGTCATTGGTTACTGCACTCTGTGTTACTACAACTAATTTAGTGATCATTAGAATATGACATATATCCGAAAACAGACTCATGCATTCTTTGCAAGGAACCGCTCCGATTGCACTATATATAGAAATACAAACAGACAGCGGCTTAAACAAATAATTATCGTCTTCTTAATTGTATTGATTATAATAGTTACGCCCTAGACTCCTAATTACTGTTTTACGATGAAATTATTATATTATAGTGATCGCGAGAGATAATTAGGTTTCGTGATTGTTATTATTGTCAACTTTTCATAGTAATAATACATATTAAGTACTTTTATTGGCCACGCAAGTAGCCCTGTCTGTATTGTTAATTCGAAAGACAGTTCTATGATACACTCTAATTATTTCTTATCTAAAGTAACGATGCTTTAGTTTTAAAAATGATGTCGTGATAATTTTATTGGTGCCATTATGTCTGAGAACGTATTTAGGTTAAGAAATAATTTAAATTTATGAAGCAATTTTAAATAAGGTTTCCGTTACAACTATCTATTGACTAGGGAATTCGGGTTCTTATGGACGCCGATTTAACAATAATTACTTTAAACAAAATTAGCGTAAATGAAGCCTTGAAAGCAGTTTCACATAACAACTGTGTGTATAAAAATTGGGTACTTAGGTATGTAGATACTTTTATAATTTTAGCATCCTCTTCTTAGTTGCCGTACCCGGCAGGGTCCATAATGTACCTTGTGTTAACATCTAACATGATTATGGAGTGCAATAAAGATATTTAATATTGAGTATATTCACTTAAATCAATGCGGCAGTTTCGTGTTACTACAAAACAGATCGACGTAATTTATTAACTGTATCATCTTCTCCATTAGAGATTTTATTAAAATTTATTGAAAGGCTTATCAAACTAATGAAATTAGACCAAACATTGTGTTCAACTCTAACCTTATCACCTTCAGCCACTTGCGTGATGACGGTCTCATCCTGAGGGTTGATTGTGGGGAAAGTCTTCTTGCTGACAGCATCCACCCACTCATTGTTGATGAATAACTGCGGAAAAGAAAGTAATGAAGACATTTTTATTCGCGATATACCAAAATATTGATCGATACAAATATGCATGAAAATCGATTCTAACTTTCTAATATAAACAATGATCTGACTTAGACATTGTCCAATCTTGAATTGAGGTCATACAAAAATCCCACATTTTTACATACACACATCTCTTATCTACACCTATGCGGTTGCACATACATCTTGCGTATCCATCCATATCTTAGCAAATGTTTGCCCACAGGCAGTACCTATACATTTATACACTGCAATCAAGACATTCCGCGGAGTCCGTAAGAACGTATAAAAACGTAAAAACGAAAAAATACATTCCGTTCCAACCCTGGTTCGGAAAATCTCGTGTAATCCATCTTTAGGAGAAATCGCGAGAGCGATTTGTTTGCTATTGGAAATAAGATAACGATTTAGTTCAAGATTTCCCGTCTACCTCTGCCTCGTTAGTCGAGTGTTCCCAATCGCGACTGCTTCTTGGGTTCGATTCCCAGGTCGAGCAAAGTGTTATTGAGTTTTTCTATGAAATTTTCTGTAGCAGCTCGGAGTCTGGATTTGTGCCCGGTGAAATAGGCTCGCCCCCTATTACATGGCATGTTACGTTTTCCCATCATTGGTTGGTAATATTGAAATGCCTTTGGTGGAAATCCACTGTCAATCCAAGTTCAGGCTAATTGTTTACCAACGACGTTTAAATATTTAGCATTATATGCCTCTTTATCTTATAATGTCCATAAACTACATCGCTATTGTCTACCTTTACCTATATTTAAACTCCTAACTAATATACCTATTTGTAAAATATTCAATCACTTTGCAAAACTTAATTTCTGTTAGTATCTTCTGGCTCATGTTTAGTTTTTTGTGCTTCTTCGACTGTTCTCTTGAATTTCATATTTATTAATGTATACCTGAAAAGCCGAAAAATCTACTGAAATCTGAAAATATTATAACCTTTTGATGTTTGACATGACCAATAGGGTTGCTATAGCTGCGTTTGAATGATATTTTTTAGGGAAAAGAGATTTTGACTGGAAATGGATGGTAATGAAGAAATGCGACCCTGCGACATAATTCTAGAAATTTTATATTATTAGTTATTTAACATACTTACTTATATATTTTTTGCAATGTTTATCATACCGGCGAACTGTGGGTGTACATTAAGTCCACCGTTGTGTTCCAATAGGAATACAATTGTTTTAGGCAGGCAGCAAAACGGTTGCGAAGTTTTCCTTGACAGGCTAAGTTGATTTAAGTATCTTTATTCAAATAATATCTCTTTTTCTCATTTTTAGTCGGTGGAGAGAGCATGCTCTCGATCCTCTTCCTTCTGCTTGACCTTTCGATAAGATTCAGTTCTCACTTTTTCCTCAACTTTTTTCGAATAAAAATTCGTCTAGGTCCGTACTCTTCTTCAATATAATACAATATGCTAATCTTAATCGTCGTAATTGTATTATAATATTTATTGATATATATATAAATGTGTCTACCTAGAGCCCTGTAGAGTTCTATTATTTCCAGTTTAACCTGCTCTTAATTCTTTGATTTATATGATGATTTTAATAAGCAAAAAGTGAATATTGAATAATTGATTATTGTTGCTAAGCGCAGTTTGTTTTACTTGTGATAGCGGAATGGTGTTTACATTATAAATGAGATTTGACCAGCGCGTTTATCAATTTCTGTAGCTTACATATCTATATAAAAAAGTGGTTTACTATCAAGTCTAAAGTCTCCAGTAATTATATATACAGTGTCCTGTTCTTTATCCACTTCTCAAGCATACAGCATTGAAAAAATACTACTACTACGTCTCAAAATATTTGTATAACAACTAGCGATCACAATTGACGTTTTCACACACCGTTTCTGACAAAATTTATAAATTCAAATACATTTAAACCTACCTTTGTGTATTTGACATCTAGTTTCACCATATTTGTATTTTTAGTACCAGATGCTTGTTATTACGCACTTCGTGTACACGCTCAAAGCCGGCTCCGAGCACACTGCAAAAAACTTGTGGTTGCCAGGTTTAAAAATTAAAATCTCTCTGATAATATATAACCTATTTTTTCCAACCTTTTTGATCCATTCTCACTTTGAAAGGAGTTCCATGCCCAGCAGTGAGACTGTAAAAGGGTTAATGACGATGATGATTCCATTAAAATATTTTTTTTCCAAACTTATATTGCTGGATTATTTTGAGGTCTGAGATCACGATAACTGAGAACGCGTTTATTCCATGTCTGGTAGAACACTTCATCAAGTGGTAATAGATTTTTTTTTTTTTTTTTTTTCTTTATTTATTTAGGAACTTTTAACAAAATGTTACGCCAGTTCCATCGTAACTTAAACTATCTACATCGAAATTAAATAGAAACTAATGTATAAACTAGTGCAGCCTCTGGCGACATTGGTTTAGCTAAAATAATATTAAAAACACCTAAATCTAACTTGTTAATATTTAATTCTCTAATTAACATAGCTCTTTCAGACTCATTCCTGACACACTCCACCAAGAGATGATATATATCTTCTACTTTATTGTCACAAAATAAGCAATTCGGAGACTCCACCTTTTTCATCAGAAATGCAAAGGCTTTAAGTGGCATGTGCCCGGAGCGAATTCTGAAAGAAGTTACCAAAATACTTCTACTAACTTTAAAACTACTAAACCATGGGGTTCGAGGAGGCTCACTTTGGATCGTGTGGTACCATATCCCTTTCGTTTTTGATTTTTCCCTAAAATAATCTCTCCACTCATTATAACAATAGATTTTGAATTTAGACATAATTTCTGAATAAACTGGTAAAATATAAATCTCGACACCTGACGTTACCGCTATCTTAGCCAATCTGTCAGCCTCCTCGTTCCCCTGCAGACCAATATGTGAAGGTATCCACTGTAAGACTAAATTAACATTATTTGATAGAATTGTTTGTATTTTATTCAAAACAGCAAAGGCTATCGATACACCTCTGTACCCAGAGGCGCAACGAGCCAAGTGCTGGAGCGCGCTCTTGCTGTCCGTGAATATTACTATATCAGTGTGTTGTATTGTAGCAATGTAAGACAAAGCTTCAGAAATAGCTAATAACTCTGTTGTCATGATAGATACCTCAGATACAATTTTGAAGCATCCATTTGTTTTGGTAACTGGATCGTAGAAAGCCGCACCAATCTTGGAGCTCTTTGAACCATCGGTAAACAATTTGTACCACCCACTATATAAGTGACTTAGTTCTTCTAAAACATGATTTCTCAAACAGTTACTTTCGTATGAATTTTTGGGCTTATTAACGCTTTGTAAGTAAATTTTAATAACATTTCTTATTGGAATATTGCTACACCAAATATTTAATTTGAACATATCTAAAGGGTTGGATGAATACATTTTTTCTTCTCTAATTATATTATATGTGTCCATTAAAACGGGTATTTTTTTAAAGTGGTAATTGATAGTGTTCAAAATTATAAGGTATTCTCTGATTTGTGTAAAATTAAAAACGTACAAGCGTTATGCGTACCCAATTCCATTGCAGATACCTACAACTAATAGATATTTCAATATTACTACAGAATTCGGCAAAGTTGACTAAATAACGCGTGGAAAGGGAATTTCTATTAACTGGTAACTCTGAACTTGGACTTGAACTTGTCAATCTATGTTACAACGTGAAATGCGCCGTATTGCCTTTAGCATAATTCTTAATTTTGAATATCATACGCGACACATTGGAATGCTTAAGATCGATACGTCTGTCGTGGGCGCAAATCATTATCTGTTGCTTTACAATTTTGATCTTTATTTCTTAGTAGCAGCAACAGCGTTCTCGATGTTTTATGTTGCTATTTTTAGCATTGCCTTGTTAGCTATGAAGATAGTTGCATATTAAATCACAAATGTGTTTACATGCTATGTTCTCATTTATTTCCAGTTGTCGGAATTAAAGAGATGTAATAGTGTGCATTAAATGTCTTTGTCTGGAATACTTATGATTATATTAGATTAGCTTATAAAATCATATTCCAGTATTTTGTAATACGTGTCTGTATGTCTGCTTCTCAATAGTCTGAGCGCTGATATCTATGTACCTACCTCTTTATATTTAGACAGATTTTTGGCCCAAAACGTTGATATTAGAGAGAACTTAGAGCGCTTTATTTATAAATCACTTAAGTGAACTGCTACATGCCCCTCAGCTCCTGCACAATGGTACACTCCGTATTGGACGAATATGTTAAGAATGCTCACCCATCCACAGACCGATTGTATCAAGTGTAACTTAACCTATCAGATCGGTTGATCTGTGTGGCCATTGCTTAGCCACGAGCTCCTCTCAACCCATCCCTAAATTTTTTTTCTTATTTGTACAGGGTTAGATCCAGGTAGACCTTTAGTATCAGCGTATGGGTCCCGCCAATTCCGCCTAGGTAGAGATGATGCTTACGTGGTACAAGTCATTCATACCAATGCTGGTTTCCTGGGAGAGGATGGACTGGTTGGCCATGCTGATTTCTGTGTCAATGGAGGAAGACTACAGCCTGGCTGTAAAGGCCATGTCATGCGTAAGTATCTCCATGATGATTTTTTTGTAAATAAACCTGGTTAGCTGATATTGAGAATCGAATGAAAAAACCCAATAACACTTTGTACGAGTTGAGAATAGAATCCATATCAAGTCTTGTAGTAGTAGTGCCTGCCGGCATATCTACATGAGCATACAGCATGAATGGGTCGCAGACCAATGATACTTAATATAGTATAATGATTCCTTCTTTTTTGCTTAGGTATAGCCCGTTGTAGCCACTTTATGAGTTCATGCTACTTTGCCGCGAGCGTGCGTAAAAAACGACGCTTAGTTGGTGTACCCTGTGACAGTACGTGTCCTAAGGAACGAGGGCATTGGGGGATAAGGTTCGATAGAAAAGCTGTGATGATGGGCGAAGATGTTCCTGACTCGTAAGTTTTTCATTTATTATAAGGGGTGGGTACTATATTTTTTAGGTAGAGAGAGAGAGAGAAGTAGCGCTATCTATCCTGTAATGGGGCGTTCCCCCATAGCATTAAAAATATCCTGCCGAAATGTAGTAGGCCATGATGTTTGTCGACATTTCAAAATAATAACTTAATTATTCAAAGGTCTGCGCTGCGCCATAAGTATTCGTTTGTACAGCTACTTCTTCGACCAACAATATTTTCGACACCGGCAAATGGTATTAGGTATTTGCCGCATTTTTTATCGAGACACTGTTGATGATGTGATAACGCATATGTACATTCACATGTATATCAATTGTGTTAATTTTAAATGGCCTACCTACATCTGTACTCAATGTATCATCACAAATTACCAATCAACGTATAACTTGAATAATTATTGAAATCCCAAAACTGAATGTTGACATCATGACGTTAAATTTCATTTGGTTGACATCAAAGACATTTAATACATTACTACTACTATTAAATCTCTTTGGTTAACATTAACGACATTGAGATTATATAGGAATTAATTAAATTTAGAAAAAAATATTAGAATTGGCCTTCAGTTATTAGCATCCTTTGTAGCCTGATAAGAAACCTCCTTACAGGCATATACACATATAATACACCTCTTTTTTGTATTCAGGTCACGGGGGATGTACTGCGTGAGTTTTGACCACAATGAAGATTGCCCTTTCGACTGATTTTCACGGCAATAAGAAAAATAAATACATTTTCTTAAATTGTCTAGAGATATCCAGAAAATTATCGTCGTATATAGGTGAAACAGGATACTTTAAATATTTCGACAAATCCAAAGTAAAATGGTTTATTGTTACGTTTGTAAGTAATTTATTTATTAGTTAAGAAATAAAAAGTAAAGGAATATATGTTAGTTGCGTTTTTATTTTTATTAAATTTTACCGGCTAGATCGACGCGGTTTAGGGTGCAAATGTTGCAAAGAAAGCATTTTTGTGTCAATGTTCTTTCCCCAATGGGAACAGCATGACTTGAATGCTTGCGCAAGAGAAATTGCAAGTGTCATTATAGAAAAGCGATTTGAATGTCCAATTGCCGAATATGAAGGTTCCACCGAAGTATGATTGCGCTATCTTCTGTATATCCACGTTGAACTTGTAATGTCCCTGCAAAAAGTAAGTAATTAATGTCGTATAATGATCATGGATAACATAATATGATGCCTTATAAAGAAATTTTCTGCTTTTCAAGGCAGAAGTAACCTTAACAACGATGCATTCCTTCGTGACGTTCATCAGTGTACTGAATAGAGGCCTCAAGAAGAGATGTTCGCATGGTTTCTTCACCTGTAGCCTGAGGAATTCCTTGCCATTTGTCATTGCTATTATTTTACCCTGAAAAAATAATGAGTACGTATATTATACAGTTACGGCTAAATTCTCGTAGGGTTCCTATTTTTATTCCTAAAGGATAGGTCCTTTGTTTTTGGGAGAGATTGAAAAGAACGGCAGATTCAAGCGTTATCCGCAAACTGGTTCATCGTCATCATCATCATCATCAGGCTATACTAGTCCACTGCTGGACATAGGCCCCCCCTAGTATGCGTCATATCACACTGTTCTCCGCTTTTCGCATCCAGTGGTTAGCATAAGTCCTATTCGTATATCGTTGTCCAATCGTCTAAAAGTCCAAAGTAGGTATCTAAATACATCGGGTGGACAACTATCGTGTATAATGAGGGGGTGGACAGCTTAAGGATTTCCGGTAGAAGGAATATGAAGAAACTTTGTTGGAAGGAATAAGTTGAGTTATGAGTTAGAAGTTAAAATGGTTCGCTGCCTCAACGTCTTAACGTTATTAGACTAGTATCGCCTAAAAACCATATTTGCCTTCCTTTATCCTTGCCTTGTCTGTCGTAGTTCCCTGGAGTGGAAGGCGCACGATATACTTGCATCCCTGAGGGGCATTGTTTTTGAAGTGAGACGTCTGACAACCCTTACTAGGTCAGCATGGTGGATTATAGCGTGATCTCCAAAATAAGATGATGATGTACATACTTTTGTTGGTGAGATATTGTGTAAAACCTCCAAGTCATACTGTAATCCATAGTAGTTACTAATAAGAGCGGTGGCTCTCGCACAGTCCTTCTGCTTCGGCCCTTTGCACATATCGAATTGTGTTATTGTTAAATTAAAAGCTCCCTGAAAAGTTATTTAGAAGAACTGTGAAAATCGCATCCAATTTATTGTTGAATTTTTTGCGTGTTGCGTGTACAGTCAGCATCAAAAGTTGATGACCACATTTAGATTTTCAAAATTTCAAGTGAAACAAAAATTCGATCTCCGGCAGGGATGAACCTGCGTCTCTCTGGTTAAATACAGCAGATGCTTTACCAACTAAGCTACCGAGACCTTTTTGATTGGAGCTCAACAGCATACTCGTCATCTTACACTAGGAATTCAAATTTTAAAAGATTTTTGAGGAGGTCTTTCCCACCCAGAATTGGATTGGTTCATTGGATTTTAAGTATGGAAAAATGGGAGGTTTACTCACATAATCCTTCAGCGTATTAATTGTAGACACATGGACGGTATAAGCAACTACCAACATAAGATACTTTACCAACATTATGTACCAGTAAGGTCAGCTAAGATACGAATTTCCTATTGATGGATGTTGAAAATAACGACCAACGCATTATTAAATATCAAATTTGTTTTAGTACTTATACAATTTCGGATTATTTTTGTAAATAAAAGGTAACTGCCCAATCAGTTTTATATGGTACGTTGAGCAGATTTTTTATGATTGCTATGATTATGTCCAATTGGACATTTAACTTCTTTCTCTGGAAATAATGTGTATAAAAATATCATTATAACGTGAACTACACCGCCAATTACTATGTCCTACACTGATGCGGGGAGAAGATATTTTACGTATGGAACAGGCGGGGTGACCTTGTTGTAGGTAGCTGTGTAGACCAGTCCCGATTCAGTCCCTATTGAATTCGTGGTTGGGAGTGAAATTTCAAGGAGACGAGTATCCCAGAGAGGAAAACTTACATTCGAGTCGGCGACTCGAGAGAGAAGCCGCAATCATAGAATGTCTTGTCTTGCTCCTCCCGTCCTGGGAAGGACGTGTAGGGCTCCATCATTTTCAAGGGTTGTATCGGTCAATGCCAGTCTGTTTGTCAGGCCTGAGCCATTAGTGGAACATTATGTGTGACCTTAGTTACACCTCTTCTAAGGTTTTGTACTCATCATGGACACAGGATTAACTCAATAGGGTTTCGTTACCATGTCAGGCAATTTGGGCTTACCATAATTAACGCACAAAATTCGTAGCACAAAAAAGTTATTTAAAAGGATTGTTGTTGATTATTTCGTTCCAAAGGTCCGATGACCTTTGGAACGAAATAATCAACCGTAATAAAATCAACAGTATCAAAATAAAATCAACAGTAAGTAATACCGATGTATTATACTATTTTATTTGGTGTGTATAAGCCACTGCCTCTTTAGTCTAGTGGTCCTAAGCACGACTGCTACGCTAGAGGTCCTGGGTTCGATCCCAAGGTCGAGCAAAGTGTTGTTGGGTTTTTCTATGAAATTCCCAGTAGCAGCTCGGAGTCTGGATTTGTGCCCGGTTAATTGCAATAGGCTCGCCCCCTATTACATGGGACCTAAACGTACCGGCGAAATGTGGTTGTACATTAGTACACTTCTGCCTAACTTTTCGGGGAATGAAGGCGGGATGGTATGTATAAGCCACGACTTTAATTTGATTAATAGGCTCGCCTCCTATTTCATTAGAACTAAACATACCGGGGAACATTTATTACATCTCTGCGTAACCCTTCGTTGACAACAGGCGTGATGGTATGTTTTATTTAATTTTAAACAAAAATCAGTACAGTATACATTTATTTATTGCTTAATGACTATCGCAGAGTTTCTTGGTGTCATGGAAACATTTATATAAGCACAGTGAAAGTTGCAATTATCATTATAGAATAACATTTTGAATGTCCAGTTCCCATACATGAACTTGCCACCGTAGAAGCTACGGGAAATCATTAGTATGTCTGCATTGAAAATGTGGTGGCCCTGAAACATGGAAGGATTGAAATATTCAAGATATACAAAGACACAAAACAGTGTGATTTGTTGTGAATTGAGTACAAACTTTTGTTTTCTATTGCAAAGCAAACTTTGACGTTAAAACGGCTATGATATTAATATTATGTCTATCTTTTAGATCGACTGACACATGATGAAGCTGTACTTTACTTTTTTTGCTTATAGCTGCTTAGTAGTTATATTCGACACTAAAGTATATAAAAGTAGACATAGAGCGATACTAGGTAATTTTAAATCTTGGTTCTTGAATATTGGTAGGTATATACCTAATTCTCAAAAAAGAAAACAGAAGAAGAGGAGGTTATCAATTAGGATGTTTATATATATATATATTATTATATATAGGTATATTTTATGTATGTTCACTATAGCTCCGTCATATATAGACGAATTTACAACATTCTTTTTTAGTTCTAAAGGAGTTTTATCCGAAATAGTCCCATTTCACAGATCTGGTGATGAATTTCAGAGACAGCAACTCTTCAAAAACTGAGAGTAAATCCAATCCGCGATTGCTGTTATCGCATTTGGTTAAGATAATCATGATCACTAAAAATGTTGAAATAAAGTAACGCCTTCAAAAAATAGTAAAAATAATGCTGTCTAAAACATTTTCGGAAGTCGGTGGCTTTAATTTGAATGGATCTTTTGTTTTCTCCACCGACTTCCGAATCAGTTTTAGATTTGTATTATTGTTATTATTAAGTAGACAATCATCAGTTAAGTGGGGTTTTACTTTATAAATTCCGCAAGCGTCAGTGTTGTTCAGTAAACCCTTTATCATTAGTTTCAGGAAGGTGTGGCTGCACATGTTTTTGAACTGAAGTTTCAGTAATTCTCGCTTGTTTAATGAGCCGCTAATTTTGCCCTGAAATATATACAAGAAACATTTATATTTCATTTAAAATCGTTGCAAGAAAGGCCTTTGAATAAGCTCTAAGAGTAGAAGTGTCTCCCTGGCATGTCTACGTGCTAGCATGAACGCAGCAGAACGTAGCAGGGTCGGCACGACCTGGGAAGTACTACCCTTCCACAGAATATCAACGTAGAGTAGCATTATGTATTGTTGCGTCTCGTACGGTGAGTGTGGAGCGCTGGGGGCCCAATTCCTCCTCCAATTTCTCCTTGTCTCCTTCCCCTCCCTTTTCCTTAGGGTCGGCAACGCGCGAGACATACCCCTGGTGTTGCTAGTATCCATAAGCTATAGAAACGGCTTACCATCAGGATGCTTGTTTGCTACCTTAGCGGTTTATAAAAAATAATAAAAATGTGATTCATATTAGAAAATTGATAATGATTTAGGCTACACAATGTCGGATATGCTGGACCCTTTTGGTGCAGCCGTGACGCATAATAGGTACTTTTTTTGCTTATGTTTTATTTGTGCTAATATTTATCTGAAAATTGTAATTATGTAGCTACATGACTCACTTTTGCAGCTGAATAAATGGTTTTCCTTTCTGATTTCACAAATTGTATAGAAATATATTATCCACGTAACATTACATAAGTATTTAGGGACTTTACTATCTAGCTTACAATAGGTATGCATATTGTACAGAGACTCGAGATCCCACAGCCAAACTGACATCACAGTTTTGTTGGGCACACGTATATTGTAAGAACAAAAGCTTGTAAGTAAATAATAATAATAATAAAAAAATATGTATCATTCCGAGACGCCCCTCTCGGAATGATCGATCATATCGATACCGATCAAAGATACAAAATTAAACATATACCTAACAATTTTTGTCACCGCTATTAGTTTTACTAGCAGGGTAGAGGCAAATGTCTTATTTTTGGGGACAAGCCGAATCCTTTAACAGTATAAATGACGGTGATTTCATATTGTTACGGATTATGGAAAAAAAATAAGAACAATACCTTGATCACCCTCATATCCTCCTTGACGAGCATGTCATATTTCAGGATAATATCGTTCACAATTTCTACTGATATCACGGCACAATTCTTGCGTTTAGGTCCATTACACGGCTCATATTTTGTCAATGCTATATCGAATTCTCCCTGTATATGATACAAATAATATTAATTGACATAATTTAGGGAAGTTTGTAGAATGATTTGATATTCATCCAGCAAAACTATCCCCATAAGGAAACGTGAATGCTGCGACATATTATTTGTCGCGACATAGTTTCGGCATGAGGCAAGCGACGACAAAATTATGTCGCAGCGTACGTGGTAAGTACTCAACTTTACCACAGTATATAGTGGTGAGGTGAAACACCTGTTTGGTAACTTTTGCTAGGATACCATATATGGGTGGAGTCCGACCAGCCTCGTCGATTTTCCAGAGCGGTGGAAGTTTATAAGGGTTTCCTTTAAGTATCAAAAAAGGTAGTTCTACTTATTGGAGACTTAACTATAGAATGGCTCTCCATTACAATTTTTATTAGTGGCCATTTGCTAGGAACGGTTGTCATTACAGTAAAATCCAACTTGATCTTATGTGAGTAACTAGTTCAGATAAATTTGGGTCAATCAAGGGATAAATATCATACGAAGCGACTGCCTTCAGGCTTCCAATCGACCCAAATTTCTAGGCCATTACTCAGATGTCCGAGGAACACCTCACCGGATTTTCAGGATTTTTTATCATTATATCTAAAGGCAATTTTTTTTCTAAAAGGTTTCGAAAGCACTTTCTCTTATATCATTATATCCAAAGGCATTTTTTTTCTAACCTCCTGGTTTTGATTAAGTAAGCAATTATTATAGAAGATACTCACATAATCCAACACAGATATCGATACAATTACATAAAATGAAAAACAGACAATATATTTTAACATAACGTAGTTGTTGTTTACTTTTAAATAGAATGAATTAGTTTGTGTAGTAATTTTCTGTACATCGCAAACAAATTATGCCTAAGTAGTTTAAAAACATTATGGTTGGTTGGTCACAAATGTCCATGCCATGTAAATAGATTTCCTATATTTGGTAAAAATGGTTAAATATGCTTATTTTTCATAATCACCTTTATCTGTGACCAACGTTGTAATATCTCTTTATTTAACTTTATACACATACCTCTTTAGTTAACCTATTCTACCTTTTTGATTTTTTTTATCTATGACCTTTGCAGGCGTACACAAGCCACCGAACTTTCATCTTAATCGGATGCATGAAATATTAACGCACACTGAACTGTCCTACAAAGGCACATTTGCAATTTAAATAATCATATTTATATATGACATCTGGGTTTCTAGAAAAGGGTTGTGAAAGAAAAGAAAGACGAGATTTATTAAAACAATTATGGACGAACACTTCGCAATACAAAAACATATGTTATTAAGTTGGGATTGCCGAGCGCATTTGCACTTTGCATACTGTTGCATTTCATTTTATGAGTGTGGAACAACGGCGACCCAATTCTTCCCTCAGTCATTTTTCTTCTCCTTCTTTCCCTCCCTTTTCCCTAACGGTAAGCAGCGGTTGCCACAGTTAATAGGCTCGGCAAAGTTTAAGATTAAGTTTTTTTATGGGTCCTATCAGCAAACGAGCAGATGAGCCAGCTAATGGTAAGTACATAGTCATCGCCGCCCATGATCACCTGCATCTCCGAAGGAGTAGCAAAAAAAAATGATAGAGGATATGAGGATATCAAAGATTGCAGGGAAGGCAGTATGGTATTTTGAGGTAAGCGAAGAAGCAGTGGGTGTGACTTGGACAAGATTCGTAAGAAAAGAGACAAATATACAGGAAGATGGTAACAATTAAAAACGCAACATAAGTAGTTGATAATTTTGTAATAGCCAAAATTGATCAATAACAGGTTAACATAGGTATATTAAAAAAATGCTTAGTTACATAAAAAAATAATGGAATTTGGCGTTTTTTTTCAGTTGTTTTAGTCTACAGCTTAGGTACTTTAGGTAGGCTGAAAGATACAGTCTTGGTCTCCAAGTATTGCAGTATACCGTCCTCACCTCTGTAATAGATAATAAGACAATAGCTTGAGAAATATTGTCACGGTAATTACATAAAAATACACTGATACCAAAAATAGAACAAAGAAAATGGTATTAAGTTTAGGAAAAAAAAACAATCAACTTAAAATTGCGTTTTGATTCGAGCGTACATAGCCAAAGTTATTTCTTATGCTATCACCTATCTGCCAGTATAAGTCCCTTCAAAATCGCTCCAGCCGTTCGGAAGATTAGCCAGAACAGAATTGTATTTATATAAATATAGTCGATTGAAGTTAATTATTTCAGTATTTTCGCTATTGGTGCAGTCTTAATATATGCTTATATAAACTGTGGCAAAATACTTACAATTCACGACCGATACCGGATTCTTTGAATCCTCCAAAGGGTGTTTGAGGAGCCACATGTTCGTAAGTGTTTACCCTGCAAACGAAGAAAAAATACTAGTTAGTAAAATTATGTATCATCATCATCAACCCATTTAGTGGCTCACTGCTGGGCACGTGTCTACTCTCAAAGTTAGAGGGGTTAGGCATAGTGTATCCTGGGTTTAGGGATTGTCTATCCTGGGCTTCTTTATACCACGTTGGCAGAAACCGATCGTGATTATCTCGCCAACGTTCCCTCGGCCGACATTTTTATTATTATTTTTAATGCCTCGGTCTTGCATGTTTTAAGCTACGTAAACCTGAAGGAAGACCGTATCTTCGTATATGATATGAAAAGGTCATCAGGATGATTAAGTTTGTTAAAATTTTATTCATACCACATGGATCCAGCGCGCACATGCTTGATGAAGGAGAGGGCGGTGGTGATGTCGTTGGTGATTACTCCGGCTCCGAGACCGTAGTTGGAGTTGTTCGCGCGGTCTACCACCTCCTCGAATGTTTCGAACTTAAGGATGCTCTGGACTGGGCCGAAGATCTAAACATACATAATTCATAGTACAGAATATAAAAAATGTGAAAGTTAGGTTAGGTTTGGATTGGCAGGTGGGGGAGTATACAGCCCCCTCTCTCAGGAGCCGAGGACCGCACTCTAAAGCGGTCCGCCACTGCCGGGGTCGCGGATGAATGATTCATCGCTCCCGTAACCCCGGCAATTAAGTGGAGAGGCGTAACACCCGTGTGGGGTTTAGTCGGTAGTCACCCCCGATCTGGGGGTGGAGTCCGACACGCCCCGCCACCTCCCCAAGGTGGCGGAAGTCCGTAAAAGGATTCCCCGCACGTTAAAAAAAAAAAAAAAAAAAGGTTAGGTTAGGTTTCCTGGCGGAGGAAGCGGTGTCCCGGGGTGGGGTGGTGTTGGCGGTGTCCTTAGACATCACCAACGCCTTCAACACCCTGCCCTGGAGTTGTATTAGGGAGGCCCTGCGATACCATAGGGTGCCTCCCTACCTCCGCCGCATCGTTGGGGCCTATCTGGAAGACAGGTGTGTCACCTACAGGGGACGCGATGGCACAGGCCAGCGCGAGATGTCGTGCGGTGTTCCACAGGGCTCGGTTTTGGGCCCTCTCCTGTGGAACATCGGGTACGACTGGGTGCTGAGGGGCGAGCTGTCGCCGGGGGTGAACCTGACGTGTTACGCAGACGACACGCTGGTCACCGCTCGGGGCAGCTCGCACAGGGAGGCAGCGTTGATAGCCACGGGTGCGGTCTCACAGGTGGTGGGCCGCATACGGCGCCTCGGCCTGGAGGTGGCCCTCAACAAGTCGGAGGCCATCGCTTTTCATGGCCCCCGACGGGCGCCGCCGCCGGGATCACATATTGTGGTGGGGGGGGCTCGGATCGCTGTCGAGTCCACCATGAAGTACCTAGGATTGGTGCTCGACAGCCGGTGGGACTTCGGCCCCCACTTCCTGCGGCTGGCGCCAAAGTTGATGGGCGCAGCGGGCGCGCTTTCAACGCTGCTTCCCAATCTTGGAGGCCCGAGCTCCGCCTGTAGGCGGTTGTACGTGGGGATCGTGCGATCTATGGCCCTTTACGGGGCCCCGGTGTGGGCGGCCGACCTGACGGCCCGCAGTATCGCGACGCTGCGAAGACCACAGCGAGCGATGGCCGTCAGGGTCATTCGCGGTTATCGCACGATCTCCTACGAGGCGGCTTGTGCACTGGCCGGATCCCCGCCCTGGGACCTGGAGGCAAAAGTCCTCGCGACACTCCATCTGTGGCGCGAGGAGGAGCGGACGCGAGGTGCGGGGCCGGTGCAGCGGCAGTTATCGCTGCGCCGGCAGGAGCTCCAGCGGGTCCTGGTGGCGGAATGGCGGGACAGGCTTTCACGCCCTACCGCCGGCCTCGTCACTATTGAGGCGGTCCGGCCAGTGCTCGAGCGCTGGCTCGGGAGGAGGCACGGCTCCCTGACCTTTCGGGCGACGCAGGTGCTCTCGGGGCACGGCTGCTTCGGCAGATACCTGTGTCGCATAGGCAGGGAGCCGGACGCCCGGTGCCATCACTGCGTCCATTGTCGGGAGGACACGGCGCTGCACACGCTCATTGAGTGTGCAGCTTGGGAGGAGCCGCGCCGTGCCCTCGTCGCTGAGGTGGGTGTCGACCTATCGCTGCCGGCCGTCGTTCGCGCTATGGTCGGCAGCGAGGAGTCTTGGGACGCAGTGATTTCCTTCTGCGAAACTGTCATGTCGCAGAAGGAAGCTGCGGAAAGGGAGAGGGAAAGCCTGAGTACCATCCCGATCCGCAGCAGGCGCACCGGGGGCCGTCAGAGGAGGGCAGACAACGCCCTCTTCCAGCCTCCGTAAATGGGTCCGGGGGCGGTGGCCGCGGGGATGTCCACCTGCCCCCCCTTGTTCCATGTTGGGACCGGACCCGAGGCGGCGGCGCGTAGTGTTCCACGCGCGCCCCTCTAGGATGGAGGGGGAGTTCTGACTCCCCCGTACACGGCGGGGCCCGCAGAGGCGGGCCATCACCAGTCGGGGGCCGCGGACGAATGCATAGTTCCCGTGGCCCCGACGTAGGTGCGAGAGGGAACACCGTGTGGTTTTTAGTCGGTAGGTCACCCACTCTGGGTGGAGTCCGACACGCCCCGTCGCCTTCCCCGGGCGGCGGATGTCCATGAGGATTTTCCACACGCACAAAAAAAAAAAAAAAAAAAGGTTAGTTTAGGTTAGGTTAAGTTATAGAAATAGATTAGACCATAGAGATTATAATAGGCTACCTTTTGTCTCAAAAAGTCTTTAGAATTGAAGTGAAACAGCGTGCAACATCCTTTGATTGAATTCATAAAGCAGCGATGTAGAAGGATACGAGCAAAGATACGAGCCCCGTCAATTTATTGATAAATTTAGAGTAAGTGTTTCGAGTAAATGGGTGTTGGTGTCATCATCATCATCAACCCATTACATTGTCCCACTGCAGGGGACTGGTCTCCTCTCAGAGCGAGAGGGAATAGGCTGTAGTCCACCACGCTAGCCTACTGCGGGTTGGCAGACTTCACACGCCGGGTGTTGGTGTAATAATAAAATATTCATTATTGACTGTATTTTGTTTCTACAAGACCAGATAGGCGTTATATGTGTTGAACTTAAAGTATACACCGTGAAACCAAATGACAAAGAAAATTGAGCAAAATTTCTAAATTGGAGAGTGACGTCTTTATCGCTATTAAGAAGTTCATTAAAATCATTAGCTAGTTTGGTCTGTCTCGTTTCATTCGGTATACAGAAAATCTAGGGCATGTGGTATCTTTGTTTACCTCCTCCCTGGCAATCTTCATATCATCCTTGACATCCGCGAAGACTGTGGGTTGAACAAAGTAGCCGACGTTGCCTTGGCGGTCACCTCCGGCGACGCAGCGAGCGCCACCCTTCTTGCCGGCGTCGATGTAACCCATTACTTTAGTGAACATCTCAGTGTCAATCTGCAAAAAAAGAACATTTTTGTTAAAAATAGTAAAATAGAATCAATCATACCAGGCCATAAATCGTATTTAAACATTTAAGGAGTAGTTATTGAATAGCATTATAAATACCAAATAGCGAAACAGAGACAGAGTCAGACAGTATGTACAGCCATACAGAGAACTCCGACGTGGCTACGTAAATATAGTAACTTAATAGGAGCTATATTTTTGAGCCATTAAAGTTCGAAACGTTGTGATTCTGGCCATTTGGCCAAATGATTCAAGAATTAAAGCAATGATGCCAGTCTTCTAGTATGTTACCAGATGAAAGTATGTAGACGAGTGCTTGAGCGTGAAAACTTACGTTAAGTTGATGATTATACATATACTTAAATAAATATATTGTTTATATAGGCATTTTTCTATGATGGAGTTTTAAATGTTTTGTTAAAAACTGCTTTGCCTTGTAGACTTTAATAAAGTAAAAACGTAGATAAGATTTTAGGACTCTTGTCTGCAGTTGCATTTGGTATTAAAATTACTGTTGCGTCTAAACATATTTTACAAACCTGAGGTCCTTGTTGAACATTTGTGTAGGGGTTTCCAACACTCCTGTTCTTGGCAATCTCGGCGGACTTGGCGACGAACTTGTCGTAGATACCGGACTGGACGAAGGTCCTGGTACCAGCCACGCAGCACTGGCCAGCGTTGGCGAACGCAGCCGCGTGTGCGATCTCCGCGGCCTTTTCGACTGCAAGTGAAATTGAAAATTAGTAGGTATATATTCATAAGAGTTAACGGTAGCAATCATTACTGGATAGTGAAATTGACGCTCGTCTGACAACCAAGGCTATCCCTGGAATATGCTTACTAGGTAGGTACACTTATACGGTGATACGCATCTTCTGGTTTGTGAAGACAGGCTTAAAGTATGTTATGAGAGTTTAATCTTTATTCGCTGTCTTTGCAAAAAGAGTTGGTAAGAGTTAAAAAACTTCAATAAACATTTGTTGCTTAAACTTGTGCAACAAAGTATTTATGGTGTGCTCAAATACCTAAGACATTTTATGTATATTTAATATAGCGAACAATTATTACGTGAGAAGCATAACATATGATAAGGATACGTGATAAGGATACTAATGGATCATAATGAATTTTATTGTCACAACAATAGGCAAATGTGGCCGAACGAAATATCCTTAATTTTAGCCTTGTTATATTGCAGATCAGAATTCGCAATTTTTCATCATTTAGTTCACAATAAAGTGCTCCATCGGAGTGTCTATCATGTGGTTATCGGTTCCAAACCCACCCATTTGATTGCACTACCAACGACGCGGCGACGTGAACCCACTCGTAACAAGCATTTACCTTAAGTCTCATCTTGTTTTGTAGGCAATAAATTGTTTTCCTTTATAGTATCTACAGATGGAATACTCCGTATTACCACTAGTGAAGTCTGCATTGCGAGCATTGTAACCAAGTAGGTCTAAAACCCGACAACAGTTTGGGCAGCTGTCGTCCCAATTATAGTGACATTTAATCAATTGACTGAAACGCTCTTATTAATTGACATGACGAAATAAGAAATTTTTCGTCCAATCACTAAAGAGCGACCTAAAACTCAAGATCTAATTATGTCAATAAAAGTTTCTAACACTTACGCGAAATTAGACATTGAAATAAAACTACTTTTTACGGATTTTATCGCGTTATTTCGGATCCTTTACAGCATCCATGGTCACGGGTGGACTGAGGTGTTGGTCGCGCTAATGTCAAAATTACCAACAACTACCCTAAATTTTTATTAATTATTATTTTATCCGGTCACGCAGAACGAGTTTACCGTATCCTTCGGTCTCGCAGTATTGTGCTTGGATTTGCATTTAATGGAATCTATGATGCGGTTCCAAGCAGATGGTAAGAACCAGCCATCCTCTCTATATTGAAATTTGTATGTTTTTTAATTTCAATAGCCTCGCGAAACATCCTAGATATAAGTCGTTTATTTTTTCATGACTGTTACGATAGATATTAACATATAAATAGCCCACATAACTTTGTTAGCTCTTGTAGGCAGCAGGTATCATATTCAAGACTTTTGATTTAACTAGGCCTACCAAAGACATATCATTTGAGAATGGTTTGTGTACGACCACCATAGCGCCGAAGCAAATATTTCTATGGTATCGTGTCCAAGCGAGCACAGCTTAGCCATAATCATCAGCTAGCTAGCTGCGAGGCTCTTCTTAATGGGTATAAATCTTTGTGACAAATGATGATGATAAAATTAAATCTATAATTACGGTAATAAAATGATAAAGTAATAATAATGGCATCATTTAGCAAGAACTAGCCTGATTTTAAAACAATTTCAATTTCTACATCAAGGCTGCCATCTTTTTATTCACGCTATGATTACTATTCAATTATAGTTACTTATAACTTTTATTTTTTTTAAGTTTACTCTCAATGTGGGTCACGCATTACTAGTATTCTTGTTAACCCCTCGTGCTAAGCTAAAGCTTGTGTTACGAGTGGGTTCACGTCGGAAGTGCAATGGGTGGGTTTCGAACCGGCAACCGCATGATCGCAAGTCCGACGCCCCAGCCATTAGGCGACCGCCGCTTAAACCACTGTCACAATACTCAATAGTTTACTGCATTTCATAGTGTAAATGAAAACAGGTATTATAGTTTAAAATTTATGGCACAAATATGGACGCTGTCGGGCACAGGAAAGTTTTAATAGTTTAGAAGAAGGGAGAAGGAGTGCGTCAAAGTTCCTTGCACTGCCAAGTCAAAGAAGTCGGGTTCGATTCCAAGTCACGCACATCTTAACTTTTCGAAATCATTAATAATTAAATATCACAAGCTTAAACGGAGAAGGAAAACATCGTGAGCAAACCTGCATTCCTAAGAGATTTCAGTAGGCTAGCGTTGTGTACTATAGCTTAATCTCCTTCTGAGAGAGAAACCTGTGCCCAGCAGTGGGACAATGTACTGGATTGATGATGATGATGACAGTCTCATTTGTCCAGTCGATGCAACATCGGTTCCGTTTGTGAGGTCTCGATTTAGATTTCCAGGTCGAGAAAAATGCACGGCTAATGGCAAAAGTTTTGCCCCCTGTTACATGATATCTTAAACATACAGCACCACACCTCTTTCTGTATTATTCGGTTTTAATGTCCTAAGTTTTATTTGTAAGTCAATAAGTTACATTGTTAAGTTCTCAATAAATACTCACAGTAAAGATAAGTAATTCAACGAGTATGTAGGAAGTAAATAGTTTAAATTGAGATATAAATGGCAAATACCAACTGCCTTTATTGGAGTGATAAATGCTTATGGACTAGTATCTCTCATCGTCTGTTCAAATGTTCACAATCAATTATATTAGTCAACAAGTTGATTCAAGTGCTCCGGCAATTGTTGTGTAGTATGCGTTCTAGTTTTCCACACTTGATACTAATTATTTCTATACGAAGTTTGTTAGTTTTTACGTTTTCAGCCCGAAGTCGTTGAATTGATAAATTCCGGTGTAAACAGATTAAATCTTGGATAGGGACATAGGCTCTCTTTTTGTCTCAAAAAAACTTAGTGAGACCACGGGTGAACTGTAAAAAATCTAAATACCTAAGAGTCAGAAAAAATATTAGAAAATTGAATGAGTGAAATTATCTTATAGAATTAACTAGCTGAGTCAAAGATTAAATTGTCTTAGTAAGGTTGATTGACATAAAATTACGCCTGTATTCTCCGAAGGGTAAGACAAAGGTGTACTCAGCCACAGTTTATTCGACGTCCCATATTAAACAGAGCGAGCGTTACATTAATGTAATCTAAGGAGGCGTGCCTATTGATATTTAACCGGGCACAAATCCATACACCGACCTATTAAGGAGAATTTCAATATCACTGCTGACCTGGGAATCTGATCCCAGACCCTCTAGCATAGCAGTGGCACTTATAACCACTAGACTGATGAGGCAGTAATTAAATGAAAACAAAAAATGAGCCAAGTATAATACTGGGCCAAGTAGTTAAATACTCGATAGTGTTATCGCTTTGGTTTCCGCACAGCTTATAAAATTGTGCATTAATTAAAAAAACATTATTACCATCAGCATCGTTGAACACGACCAGCGCACTCTTGCCTCCCAACTCAAGTGTGACACGTTTCAGGTTGACGGCAGACGCAGCGCTCATTATGATCCTACCAACCTGGTAAAAAAAGAAAAAAATCTATGTAAGTATACCTAGTAGGTACTATCGCAAAAAAAATAATGCAAAAGCTTGTATGACATAATTATCATTTTGCCTGTATTCTCCGAAAGCAGAGGTGGACTTAATGTACACCCACACCGTTAGCCGTTATCTTTAGGTCCCATGAAGTAGGGGGCGAGCCTATTGCCATTCATTCATTCACGGGCAAATAACCAAACTCAGAGCTGCTTCTGAGAATTTAACAACCCAATAACACTTTGCTCGACCTCGGGATCGATATTAAGTCATCTATCATAAGGCAGTTTGTATTTTAGCTTCTATAAATATTGTTTTAACATACCATCATCACGCCTGTATTCCGAAGGGTTAGGCAGAGGTGAACTTTATGTACACCACACTGTTAGCTGTATGTTTAGGTCCTATGTAATAGGGGGCGAGCCTATTGCCATTCACTCGGTGCTGCTACTGAGAATTTAACAACCCAATAATACTTTGCTCGACCTGGGGATTGAAGTTAAGACCTCTAAAAGTGACCACTGCTAGAGGTCTTAACTTCAATGCTTATAACCACTTCATTTATCAGGCAGTTTGTATTTTAGATCCTATGAATAATTTTAAATATGTATTTTTATAATCTACTAAATATTAATTCATTTTAGTTGGTTTTGTCAATGACTCAGTGAAGATCATTAATATTAATGTACCAGGCGTAAGGTATGAATGAATGAATTATCTTAAGTAAAGTAAAAAAAACTTTTTTGCTCTTCCTAGATCGATAGTATTTACTTCAGTTGAGCCAGTGAAGGCAACTTTGTCGACATCGGGGTGGTGGGTGATGGCGGCTCCAGCGGTAGGTCCGTAACCAGGGATAACGTTGACAACTCCAGCGGGGAAACCAGCTTCCTTAACCAGCGCAGCCATGGCCAAGGCAGTGAGGGGAGTCTGCTCCGCGGGCTTGAGAACGATCGTGCAACCTACACAGAAATGACACGATCTTTAACTTTCTTTTCGGGAATATGCCAAGTGTGCCAATTGGACCTATATCCTGCATTCTCAGGGCAATTTATAAATACACACAATCACGCCTGTTTTCCCCGAAGGGTTAGGCAGAGGTGTACGAGTGTACACGAACAATTCACCTGTATATTTAGGTCCCATGTAATAGGGGGCGAGCCCATTGCCATTAATCTTTGTTCCCCGAGACCTACAATTTGGGGGTCTTCATGACTAGAATGAATAGGCATCTTCTAGACAAGCTCCATCGTAGACTACTTCGTTGCTTAACATCAGGTAAGTTGTGGTCAAGCGCAAGCCTATCTGTGAGAATAAAAATATCGGGCACAAATCCAAACTCCGACCTGCTACTGAGAATTTTATAGAAAAATCCAATAACACTGTGCTTGGCCCGGGAATCAAACCCAGGACCTCTAGCGTAGCAGTCGTGCTTGGGACTATTAGACTAATGAGGCAGTTAATTTATACATTAAGCGTAATTATAAGACTCAAAAGAAACACACCAAATTAAATAAATAATTAAAATTGCATAATATGATGACTAAATTAATGTTGGTAAATATTTACCATTATTAATTATTAATCTAGAATTCTAGAACTTACCGGCAGCTAAGGCTGGAGCAATTTTCCATATGAACATTGGGATGGGATAATTCCATGGGAGAATTTGGCCGCAAACACCCACGGGCTCCTTCAAGGTGAAGGTCATTACGTCACCGTCTGAAATATAGTGGTTTCATAGCAAACAACATACCAGAGCATAGCTGTATTATAATTACTAAATAAAAAGATACACATATATTATATTAAACGAACGAATTAAGAACTTCCTGGTACAATAATAGTCCCACTTTATAGTTTTTAAGCTTTTGCCTGCGCCTTCGCTTGCGTTAATATAGATTTTGTTAATCAATTCTAAAAAGTACCATATCTAGGGTGCTATCAATTATCTACCAAAATTCTTCAAAATCGCTTCAGCGATATAGGCGTGAAAGCGTGACAAATAAGCGTAATTGGACCTGTGCCGTTTTAATTAACTATAAATAAATAAACCAACAAATATACCTACTCACTTTCGCATATAATTATGCATAATATTATAACCACGTTACTGCGAATACCCCGACTTGGGTATCGATGACAGCAGCAGCTTGAAATTATAGAATCTTGATTTTCTTATCACGGAAATATTATCATTGTTATTATTATCACCTGCGGGAATAGTGTTGCCCAAGATTTTGTCAGCCTTGCCAGCGTAGTATCTGAGGATGCCAGCAGACCAGAATACTTCGCCTTCAGCCTGTTTCACGGGTTTGCCACAGTCCAGGGTTTCCAGTTCACCCAGGTATTTGGCATCCCTTTCCATGAGGTCAGCCAGTTTGAGGAGCAGGCGCCCTCTTGCAGAGGCGTCGAGGATGCGCCATTCGGAGTAGCGGTGGAAAGCCTTCTTGGCGGCAGCCACGGCTAAATCTACGTCAGCCTAGGTAAAACATTATTTTACTAAGTTTAAGGGATTTAACATAAGATTTTAGAACTATAGGGTACCATACACTTAATCATATTATTATAGTGTTATAAAGATTACACTTAATCATAAGCATATGCATACAACATACATGCATACTATAGAAGGAATCATAAAGTATAATCTTAATGATTCCTTCTATTGTATGCATAAACAAATCTCCACATGGTGGAGCTCCTCTGCCTGAAGTGCTGGCTTCAATAACCAGGTCGAGCCTAGCGTCACCTAGCGTGAACCTAGTTTGGTCTCGTCTTTTGTCACCATGAATGAGGTGTTTGTAAGCTTACCTTGTCACCTTCAGCCACCTGTGTGATGACGGTCTCATCCTGAGGGTTGATGGTGGGGAAGGTCTTCTTGCTGACGGCGTCCACCCACTCATTGTTGATGAACAACTATGACAAAAAAAACCGTATTAAATATTATATAAAAATATAACGCTTCTTTGTTACTTTTCTTTGCGTGTATCTTCCAATACCATTCATCTAAAAATGACACAAGACAGACGAATTGCTGATATTTTTTTCGTGATAACAGTCTTTTGCCTCGCATCAAAAGTTGTTTATAGTGTTAAGTACAGTGTACAGTATTACAGAAATAAGACTGTATAACTGAACTATCCTCTACTACCCTCTTTGTATTCATGAAATATCCAATCCAACTTCCTACGTGTGGTTTTGAAAGTAATAAAATACATGATATGTATTTTATTAAATAAAATATAGTACCTATGGGAGAAAGGTCGACGTTATATAGTAAGTTGGTAGTTATTCGCTCGCGAAGGAATGTCAACTCGATCCCGCGGAATGCAACATTAGTGAGGCGAAACACCCATGTGGTTTCAGTCGGTAGGCACTATAGGTGGATTCGGTGGACTCCTACATGCCTTCCTACACTATTTCCGCGGGAGGCGGAAGTCCATGACGGTTTCCACGCGATAAGAAAAGGAAGTTATTCCGCAGTCATGAAAATGCTTTGGGTAGATTTGATAAAACAAAACTGCTAATGTTATTACGATAAAATAAATAATAAAAGAAAACGATTTTAAATCGAAAAATAATTACAACAAGTGTAGCCACAATACACCCACATCAAGTCGGTGAACTCGGTAATAGTTACAAGGAATCGTCTTGTTTTGAATGAAAACTGATTCCATACGAATACGAACGTAATGCATTCGCGGCGCAAGCGCATGCTTCTATTGCTTCGACTATAACCTGAAAAATCGAATAAACAGGAAAGAGAACCACTAAAAATATGTATTTGGATTTATAATATTATACTTTTATTAAGCAAAAATATAACTCCAATGTCTATACATTGGAGTTATATTTTGCTTCTTTTTAATTATAATTACTTATAATAAATAATAAACTGAAAACATAAATTAACACTAACTATAAAATTATATTTACTAAAAATAAAAACCGTATCAGAAAAAAAACCCGAGTGTAAAATTCGTGTATGAAATGAAAAGTGAAAACGAAACTGAACCTGATCACTCAGTAAAACCCATTTTTATCAAATATTCTTGTAAAGTTTATAAGTCTACCTCCAAATATTTACATTAATATTCTTTAAATTTAATTTGTTTAAACAAATGCGTTACAATTCGTCCAGCACAGTGAAAAAACACAAGATATTTTTTAACTTTACCACTATTTACGAAAACTAGGCACAAATTTAAACATATACATTTAAATATGAACCTTACCTTAGTGTATTTGATGTCTACTTTAACCATGTTGATGCCGGACACGTGCGTTCGCTCCAGTGGTCGCCTATTAATGGTTTATTCTGGTACGGTGGGCTGAACAACAAATATTACGTCACCTCAACACATGTATATATCGTATATACGTGATATTCATACAGATTATTTGATTCCAATGTTCCGTATAGTTTGATAAGGTTTTAAATCTAATGGCCATGGTTTTTAATTACGTTTTGTGAAACACTGTTGCGTTTTAGAATTACCCGATTGTTGTAATTTTATTTACTCCTTCTTAGTATTGTTGGCATTTCATATACGTAGCCAAACTTGTGCTATCTCTTTCTCACACTTCTGAAAACTTTAACCAGGTGATGGAAATGAGGGAGATAGTACGAGATTGACAACTCTTCTATAAATCTATTCTTTGTGTTATTGACTCGTCGTCACTTTTCTTATTATTTCTTTGATACAGAACTGTGTTAATTCGTTTTTTTATGGCTTGTTGGTTAACACTTGGTTCCATTCAGTTTGTTGCTGAATCCTAAAACGAAACTTGGCATTGACATTGTACATTTATTGTCATTGTTTATTACGAATTTGTATCGCGTGTCTGTACATTGCTTATATTTACATAAAATAATAATTTTGGGATTAAAAACCTAATAAAATTATTATCTACCATTTGTAAAAGTTTCGTCTGCCTGTCTGTGTCATGTCGCTTTGTCTGTATTTGAAAACACTACAAATTACAAAATGTTTGCTAAATTGACTGGATAATTAACGTGTAATAATTATTTTTTGGGAAATATCATGGGATTTCAAAAAATGAGATCATCTCGGTTAGCATAGGGTGCAGCTATTCTTGCGGGCTAGTGGTGACGCAAAACGCCGAGGGTGGTTTTAGTTGGTAGATCGCTCTTTTCAGAGCGGAGTCCGACACATTCTACCGGTCTCCCCGGAGCGGTGAATAGTGCATAAAGCATTCCCAATCTCGTGAAAAAAAGAGGTGCAGCTAGTCTACCAAATATTTTTTGAGTACCTACTTCTGCCAATACTAATACACTAACATACCATCACGCCTGTATTCCCCGAAGGGTTAGGCAGAGGTGCACTTAATGTACACCCACAGTTCGCCGGTATGTTTAGGTCCCATGTAATAGGGGGCGAGCCTATTGCCATTCACCGGGCACAAATCCAGACTCCGAGCTGCTACTGAGAATTTCATAGAAAAACCCAATAACACTTTGCTCGACCTGGGGATCGAACCCAAGACCTCTAGCGTAGCAGTCGCGATTGGGACCACTAGACTAACGAGGCAGTCAGGCACTATTACACTAATAGTATATTATATTTACTAGTACACCACAAGTGAGTAATGTGAGTATCTACCTATGTAGTAGATGATCTGTAGTGTTAAGATGTGCTAGCCATGGTTATCCAATTATCTTGGTTTAGCATTATGAAGATCTATGTCAATTAGTATTCAGAGTCCTCAGCAGTCTGACAACTATAGGTATTGTCCAAAAATTAGATTGGAGGTCTAACGGCAGTCTCTTCATGTAAAATTTCATTACAATATTCAAACGAAGCGGAGCGCGACATAGCGCGAATTCAAACGAAGCGGAGCGCGACATAGCGCGAATTCAAACGAAGCGGAGCGCGACATAGCGCGAATTCAAACGAAGGTGGAGCGCGACATAGCGCGACATAACCAGACCGGTAATATTATATTTTACTGATATAATTATATTGTCATGTTAAGGTAGTCAATATGTGGGTAAGTATCTAGGAACACCATTATTTGTAACATACTACCTCTTATATTGATAAAAATTTTACTTTAAGTACCTACTGTATCTAAGAGAGGCAGGTAATTCAGTGAATGGTCTGTCATCAAGATTATTTTTCTAAACGACTCTGGTCTATCCAATGCATGTCTGTAAGAAATTGTACATACCTACCTACTTATGTAACGTTTGTTTTTGTTCCTTTTGATGTACAATAAAGAATAATCTATCTATCTTCTAACCTCAAAGAGGGATATTACACTTAAGTTTGTAGTGTCTGTAAAAGTCTGTAGCATCATAGCTGCTGCACGGATAAAAAATATTTTTTTACTAATTTCAGTTAAGTCGAACCAACCTTTAAATTCTGCAAGTTCCGATATTTAAATCATTACACCTTTGTGATGATGATTAATCTAGAGGGAAAACGTAAGTTATAAAATAAAAAATAAAATTTTTAAACAAAATAGTTTTAATCACTAACAGCTATGTCAGCGAGACATTTTCGCAATTGTTTTTTGGTGTTGGTTTCAGTCGTTGTGGTTTACAGCTGGGGTACTTTGGGAAGGCTGAAGGATACGGTCTTGGTCTCCAAGTAGTTAAGGATACCGTCCTCACCCCTGTAATAATAAAAAGGATTACTTCAGAAATGCATAAAGAAATCTACTTACAAAAGCCAAGAATAAGAAAAAAAGTTGACATCGGATTTGATTTTCCATAAAATTTAAAAACAGATTCAGACTGTCATTGTCGCTGTTTCTGACGAAAACCTAAGTTTTTCCTAAAACAAACTTGATTTTATTTTGTTTGTTTTAAAAAATTAGGTACCTTCGATAGATACCGACCGCATTACCAAAATAAGTTATTGCTTAAATTGTTAAACTATTTTTTTTTCATAAAGCGAATATACTCACAATTCACGTCCGATACCGGAGTCCTTGAATCCTCCGAAGGGTGTCTGGGGAACCACATGTTCGTAGGTGTTGACCCTGCAAAACGAAAAAGAACATGTAGTAATTTGCAAATATGCTCGCTTGCTTGCAGGCAGAATACAACGACATCTAGGACATAAGACCTTGCCTCTGTAATAATATGTATTTATAGCAAATAAATATTTGATTCATTTGATTTGAAAAAGAACGCGTAGGTTCATCATCTATGATCATCATATCAGCCTATTGCCGTCCACTGCTAAACATAGGCCTCCCCCAAAGAGCGCCGACCTTCCCGGTCGCGTAGGTTATTACCTAGGTCTCAAACCGTAGTCTTTCGTTTACTCAAAAGTAAAAAAAATAGTTATTACTAGCCGTTGTTCGCTATTTCACTCACATTCCAAAAGGATTTACTTATTTTAAGTCGGCTTTTAGTTATCAACATGAAACATGCACCAGATTTTAAGTTAGACCTCCAGCAATACAACTGTGACATCTCGTCCAATTTCATACAGTACTTTTTGTGTGATACGTGTTCAAACATACAGACAGAAAAAAATATATAAAAAAATGACTTCTGTTGCTCTAATAAAGACCCCATATATTAGACATCGGCCTGTTACAATTTTATTATATGAATAGATAAGTAGGTACGTCATGAAGTAGAAGAATATGGAATAATTCATACCACATGGATCCAGCGCGCACGAACTTGATGAAAGCGAGGGCGGTGGTGACGTCGTTGGTGATCACTCCGGCTCCGAGACCGTAGTTAGAGTTGTTGGCGCGGTCTACAACCTCTTCGAAAGTTTCGAACTTAAGGATGCTCTGGACCGGGCCGAAGATCTACAAATGCGAATTATAAAAAGTTATTGAACAGGATACCTGCTTCATTAAAATTACAATAATAAAAGAGTGTTACAGTAATGGCGGTCATTTCAAGAGATTCGTCATAAGGTTAATATGATAATCGTGTAAATTATCATTAGACACGTGTAGTGTATCTGTTCCGACCTTACCACTGATCCACTCTTGTCATTAATATCTTCCCGATGAAAGTTAAAAAGGAATATTAAAAAAATGTCTACTAAATTATCTTGATGAACTACCTCAAATGAAGCAAGTTTTTTTTTATAATTTACTTTAACACCAATATAAATGTATTTATAACTAACCATTAGATACGTTGTTGACGGTGTTTCAGGTAGATTCGATTTATCTTATAGATCTTTATTTACCTCCTCCCTGGCGATCCTCATGTCATCCTTGACATCAGCGAAGACTGTAGGCTGGACGTAGTAGCCGACCTTGCCTTGGCGGTCACCTCCAGCGACGCAACGAGCGCCACCCTTCTTGCCGGCGTCGATGTAACCCATAACCTTGGTGAACATCTCAGTGTCGATCTGTAAGAGTAAGTTATATTTTAAATGCTGCAGTGTCCAGTTTTAGATGCAGGGATCAGGAACTTTAAAGAAATAAATACGTTTCGAATGCTTATGTGAATAAAAGAAAACAAACCTGAGGTCCCTGTTGAACATTTGTGAAGGGGTTTCCAACAGTCCTCTTCTTGGCGATCTCAGCGGACTTGGCGACGAACTTGTCGTAGATACCAGACTGGACGAAGGTCCTGGTGCCAGCCACACAGCACTGACCACCGTTGGAGAACGCAGCCGCGTGAGCGATCTCAGCGGCCTTTTCGACTGTGAGAGCGAAAATTATAAAATTAGTTTATAAGAATATTATCGCTTTGTTCCAGGACCATATTGTGCACAGTTATGGAAATAATTATGTATTAAAAGAAACATTACCATCAGCATCGTTGAACACGACCAGCGCGCTCTTGCCGCCCAACTCAAGCGTGACACGCTTTACGTTAACTGAAGCAGCAGCGCTCATAATCATCCTACCGACCTGGTAAAGAAAAACACCTTATCATTTCTTGATTTTGGATAGGATTCGACAAAAATTGGCAAGGAGATTGTTTACATCCCTATGAAGGACATGGGTTACCATATATCTAAAAATGATTGGAACGCTGTCCAAAAGCTACTATGAAATAAAATAAGTTTGCACATTTAATCGTTCGATTCGACGAACTCGCAGCAACTATTTTATTTAAATATTTTATTTAAAGTTCAGTTTGCAAATCAGATGTAGGTACAGGGTATATGTGTTCTGTGTCTAGGTATGACATTATAATTTTAAATGTACAAGTTCTCATTTAAATTTATAATGTTCATGAAAAAATGGTAATGATAAATTACATTTATTTCTATTTACAGATTTTTTAAAGACAATTCTTCCTCATTAGTAGGTTGCAGGGCTACAAATATTAAAGGGTTTCGATGAATCAATATAATAAATGATTTTAGGAGGAATTGAATTGATTTAGAGGAAGTCCCCAGGCCACATAATGATGTCAATTTGAATTTTATATTAATAAAACTGGCCACTCTAGGCCCCCCTGAACAGGCACTTGAACAGCGTTAATAGATAATAAATTAATTTGTTTTCATTATGTTATCGCAGTATGTTAAGATAATGCAGTAAAAGTCATAGTCATTGTAACGAACAAAATAGGTATCATTATTTCGTTTTCTGATAATGAAATTCATAACATGTAGACATTACTCTTTTAAATCTGTTATCACTAGACAAAATAACTTATTATCTTGGACTACGAAATGAGATGAATAAAAAACTTGTCACGCATAAGACTCAGTATGCAATGAATAATAACGAATTAATAGATAATCAAATTGATCGAAGTATTATAGTTATTTTCATTATTTTTTAGATGGTATAAGGTGATGACGATCGGTCTCTGAGGCAATCACTAGGAGAGGCCTACGTCCAGCAGTGGACGAGTATGGGCTGATGATGATGATGATAAGGTGACGAAAGAATGACTAGCTCAGTAATTACCTCGGTGGAGCCAGTGAAGGCAACTTTGTCGACATCGGGGTGGTGGGTGATGGCGGATCCAGCGGTAGGTCCGTAACCAGGGATAATGTTGACAACTCCAGCGGGGAAACCAGCTTCCTTGATCAGCGCAGCCATGGCCAGGGCGGTGAGGGGAGTCTGTTCCGCGGGCTTGAGAACGATCGTGCAACCTAGAAATGACAAGATCTTTGAGCAAGATCATGGCGAATGTGACAATTCTCATGGACGTTACTATAAAGCACGGGAAGCCAAGTTTCCGGATTCTAGGCGTCTGATATACCCTGACGCTTTCACAGGTGAGCCATGAGGATTTTCCAAACAACCAGAAAAAATATGTTGAGCACTTTTAACAATATCCTTTTAACGACGGTCATCATAGAATTAATATAATTTAGATCTGAACGACTTACTGTATAACAATTAGATATTTTGTATATAAAAGTAAGTCATTGTTACTGTTAATAAATTTTGAAATTAGTTTTTGTCGAAATTAAAATAAACTGGGATCTTACCGGCAGATAAAGCTGGAGCGATTTTCCATACGAACATTGGGATGGGATAGTTCCATGGGAGAATTTGGCCGCACACACCCACGGGCTCCTTCAAGGTGAAGGACATAACGTCACCGTCTGTAAAATATTTAATTAATAAGCATCAAAATTCAACCACTGTGCGGGAATGCCCGACTTGGGAATCAAGTCCCAATTACTGTTTTACATAACGAAAATATACAAACCGGCGGGAATAGTGTTGCCCAAGATTTTGTCAGCCTTGCCAGCGTAGTATCTGATGATGCCAGCAGACCAGAGTACTTCGCCTTCAGCTACTTTGTTGGGCTTTCCACAGTCCAGGGTTTCCAGTTCACCCAGGTATTTAGCATCCCTTTCCATAAGGTCGGCCAGTTTGAGGAGCAGGCGCCCTCTTGCGGAGGCGTCGAGGACACGCCATTCTGAGTAGCGGTGGAAAGCCTTCTTGGCGGCAGCCACGGCCAAATCTACGTCAGCCTACGCAGAATATTATTTTATGTTAAGTTTTAGTTATTTAGCATAAGTGTAGCTCCGTATATTAGGTTAGGCTCTGTTGAAGTTACTGATGTATTTTTACATCCAACTCACTTCGCTGTAATCCCATAATATATCATAGGGACGATTATATTGTCATTGACCGGCCATTTATTTATTGTCATTTATTTTTATTTAAGTTTTGCCCAAGCCGTGGTTGCAAACACTATGCACATGAAAGGGGCATATTATTGATATTGTTAATATATAAAACGTCTGACTTACAGATGTATAGAATAAGTGACAATATTGTCGTAAAATGCTGCCTCTGCCTTAAATATTTTTTGTTTTAAATATTATTGTATTCCATGTACGCATTTTTTTTCATCTTTTTTCTAAATGCGGTGTTGGTAAGCTTACCTTGTCGCCTTCAGCCACCTGTGTGATGACGGTCTCATCCTGAGGGTTGATGGTGGGGAAGGTCTTCTTGCTGACGGCGTCCACCCACTCATTGTTGATGAACAACTAATGTGATAAAAACGACTAAATCAGTACACAATTACATAATTTCTGCCAATCCAATTCGTTTAGCTTCAAAACTGCATTAAGAATTCATGTTATTTCAAGATCATAATTTAGATTATCTAGATAATTATAATAAACTTTCTACTTTTTCTAAGTACCTGCCAAGTACTAGAACGAACATGAATTCGAATGTTAGGTCTTCAGCTGATATTTTGATGATTACAATATACGATTCAATTAAAACAAGTAAATTCAGAAGTTGAAGTTTATATTCGTAATATACTATGCCAATTTTTTTTTTATAATTAATGTATAAGTTATATACAAGATATAAGGCGACATAATATGATGAGGTATATAATATTGGCGTATTATTTAAGATTATATTTTTTTTTAAGTTGCAATTATAATATTAATATATACCTAGTTTCTTTTTTAAATTTTAATAAAATACAAAAAGATATTCAATAATTAATATAACTAAATAAATACGATTTATCATTCATTTGTTTTCAAAAGACTGGTGGACTGGATAATCATTATTTGTTTGATAGATAAGTCAAATTTATAAGAATTTAGGTTCACATAATTATTCAACTAAGTGCTTAAGATTATTATGAATGAAATTATTTACTATCTGTAAACTTATAATTAAATTATTTGTAGAACATCTTTATAAAACTAAATAGGTAGGTAGACGAAATTATAGTATAAGGCCCTGAATTAAATAATGCAAAATATTTATAAAGATTATATTTTTTTCTAGTGAAAAAAAAAACCAGATCGAACAACCACTTAGCTAAACAGAGGCACTCAGTTTCGAATCACACTGGAAACTTTGGCTACTAAGTTGCTACGAACATCTTTATAGATATTGAGCATATTATACCAAAATATAATAAAAAATAACTATAAAATAATTATAAAAAACGGAGTCTTACCTTAGTGTATTTGATTTCTACTTTAACCATGTTGATGCCGGGTTCGTGTGTTCGCTCCAGTGGTCGCCTACTGACTTAATGGTCTGTCCAAGCGCAGTGGCCTTATAAAACTCTACGGATTACAAACTCACAGATAACAAATTATGCTAGGGTTCCGTACAGTTTGATAAGGTTAAAATTCACTGGGTGTTAAAGTTTGCATTACATTTGTAAAACGGTTAAAGTTGCACTGCTACAAGCGAGGCTTGTGGAGAGCTTACACGACCGAGACGTTTTAGGTGTTACGAAGCCTTATCCCTAAATACACGGTCTTGCACTTCCCTAAATTCACGTCCCGCCCTCCTAAAGGTCACGGGAAGAGGTAAAATATTCTTATTTATTCCTAAGGCACGCATTTTTGACTTTTCGTATCGTATCTAATAATTAATGATTACTCGTTTAAAACGGTGAAGGAACATCGTAACGAAAGCTGCATGCCTAAGAGATTTTTTCGACGGCGTGTGAAGTCTGCCATTTTGCAGTAGGCGTAGTAGACTGAAGTCTAACCCTTCTCACTCCAACAGGAGGCTCATGCCCAGGGGGATGAGGGATGAATGATGTGGGAAAGTAAATGGCTGGGTGATGACATACTATAATCTGTCAGGACAATAGAAAAACAATTGTTTCGTCCCGGAAAGTCACAGTAAAAACCTTTAATAATTTCAGTTTTCTTTCCTTTTTATCATTTTTGGTGTCCTGAAAGCTATAAGTTTATGGGTTTGGGTAATATGAGTTATTAATTTGGGGTTTTTCAAGAAATTTCCAACTAAAAAGAAATGTTACAAATCTTAAAAACTGGAACTTTTTATTCCACTAACGGATCCACGATGCAAGGTCAATAAGTTATCAGGCTTCGGGCCAAATTAAAATTGACGTAACCATGAATAGTTAATTTAACAAAAGTCATCTCTCTTATCATGTAACTATGTAATGATTTTCTGAACTTATTGTGGTGTTGTGATGAATTGAGATTTGAAACAAACAAACATACGGAAGCTATGTTTCATAACAATATTAATATGTTTTAATATAATGTCCGGAATAATTGTATTGTAATGGTGTGATGAGTTAATCAAAGTTAGTTGTTTATCAGAAACTGTCTCAATGATGGTTATTTAGCACATCTCTCGAGTTATTGTGTGTGAATATGTGTACATTAAGTTTGCAAGAAATTATTTGAATTTTAATAATTATTGCTATAATTTTTTTTTGAATAATCATCATCGATTAACCATTGTCTACTTATAAAGTTTCATTCTTACATTCTCAACGTTAGCACCGTACTTGCAAGCCCTGCATTGTACTGTCCATATGTCACTGGCCATATTGTCCGTCTGAACTATAATCACATGAGGATAAGTAAAATACCTAAGTGTTTCACTTAAAAATTACGGAATTTTTGAGAAAGTAGATTTCGTTTCTTTATAGAGAATATCTCTCGCAAATATTATGTCACATCCCAATGGACTTTTTGCAGAAAAAAGGTTTTTTTAGACAAAAGCTAAAAAGATATGTTTTTCTCCACATTTAAATCAATCTCTGACAAGTTTTATAGAAATTTTTTGTCGTATAAGCCTGTAACTGTAACAAAAAAAGTTACTTTTGCATTGATAATAATATTGCTTAGTATGAAAATATGGGTTTCCCCAAGGGTAGGATGTATGTTTAGGTCCCATGTGATAGGGAGCGAGCCTTGTAATCCAAATTACAAGCTGCTGCTGAGAATTTCTTACAACAAATCCAATAACATTTTGCGCTACCTGGGAATCAATCCTAGGACCTCTAGCGACTCTAGTCCCGCTTGAGACCCCTAGACAAAATGCGGCAGTTTGATATAAAGTAAGTTGGTTGGTAAGTCAGGATTTATAGATATTATCAATATCCCTCAAGGCCGAACTAAAGGAGATTTATGACTTAAGCTTCCTACGTTCTTTACGTATAGGTGCCAAAAAGGTTTAGAATAGAATAGCATAGTAGTTTATTGTTTTCAATATTAAAGCCATCATTGTAGAAAAAAGAGAAAGAGAGAACTGAAAAGAGAAAAGAGAAGAGAACATTTTTATACAAACAATGCTCGTATGTTTTGATTACATGAGTCTCTGCTGACTTTTGTTGGCCCAGTGCTCTCCACAGCTTAGCAAACAAGAAAAAGTGGTGTTTTGATCATTCTTCGATATAATCCTGTCCATCAATAGCTTACCTTTCCTTTAGTTTTTTCTCACGAATTTGATCTGCCATCACATCTATTGGGTTCTCAAAATTTTCATGGGTCTTTGCCATAAATGAAACAGTGGCCATACCAAAACGTGTCGCTGCGATTATTTTTAGGTTGAGAGAAAGGGATGGTGCTATTTCATATAAAGAATGGCATCCTTCTCTTTCAATTACAAAACGATCACAAGAACTCGTGGCAGCTCAACTCAGGTTTATTTTTCAGGTTTTTTATGAGACTTGTCAATTGTACGACATAAGAATAACTAGTCACTTTTCGTAAGTAAAAGATGATAACAGATTTAATAATAACACAATACTTACCTAACAGCAAGAATGACATTTCAACTGGACACGAGGTAATTTGTTTTTGTCATATTTGGATATTGTCACACAGTTGTAATGAAGTGCATATGAGTGTTGTGTACTTGAGTAAGCGGCCGCATAATTTATGAATGAGAGATCAGAAAATAAACCTTTGCGTATACTCGTAGATTGCAGTTTTTTGTTTCGTTGATAACATAACATACACATAATTATATTATATAGCGTAGCAGTCGCGCTTCGGACCAGGCAGTAGACTAATGAGGCAGTGCTAGGTATATATAATTCCGTCAATAACATTTCATGTATTAGATGTATGCATGTTTCGTGCCTTTTCTAATGAGTACTATGTTCTTGTAGTCTTGTAGTAGCAAGCCTCTCATAACCATAATCATAATAATTTATAGCATTCATGTGGCCCCATGATTCAAAGATGTGGTAAAGTGTACTGAGAAGATCTAGACAAGAGAGCACCAAGATAGGGATGAATGGCATAAATGGAAGGAGGGCTATGCCCTGTAGTGAGTGTAGTGCAGTGTAGCTAACAAGACGTTTATCAAATGTTTACACGCTTGATTTTATTTCTAAAACTAATTTACTTAAATCTATTAAGCTACGTATATAACACTCCACCTGTTTTATTTTTAATTGAATACTATTTTAAGTACATTTTTGATGATGCTAATGAGTCTATCATTTAATATAGTAGGTATGTAATTCTTTTTTGTTAGGTAGTGTAAGTTAAAGTTTAAATGAGTAAAATTTATGTTTTATACTAAATATTTTGTGAGTGGAATAATTATTTACTTGTCCTTATGTAACTACGCATTGAGTTAATAAAAAAAATATATATTTTCTACAAGGCTAAATCAAATAATCGTTCAATAATAGTATCATAAATTATTACTCAAACTGTTGTTATATTATTGTTTATTATATAAAACAATATTAAGTACCTACACGTAAATAATAATTTGATGGTGAGTCTGTACGTTTGTACGAGCATCACATAAAAATCATTGCACAAAAATCTATTCAGTTTCTCGGGCATAAACGAGGAGTGGAGCCACGGCGAAGCGAAGTGGAACCCCGGGGCGGGCGCTGCTCCTGCGGGCTTTGCCCAGGAAGCCCGCAGTCGAGCGGCCACTGTAGGTTGTGGTGTCGTATGGGAGGCACCGGAACTGAGGCGGGCCGCGGTGTTGCACTAGCGACACTGCGGCTGAAGGTTTACGGGGCCGCGGCGGGAGAGGAGTGCCGGTATCACGGTGCGCCGCTCTCCCTGCCTTCCGCGGCCTCGGCGGGGCCGCAGCCGCAGGACTGCGGACACGGTGGGGCCGCAGGGGGAGAGGAGTGTCGGTATTACGATGCGCCGCTCTCCCTACCCTCTGCGGCCGAGGTCCGGGGCGGCGGATGCGGGGAAGTCCGTCAACCCCCGTCCCATGTTCGGGACAGGACCCGAGGTGGCGGCGCGTAGTGTTCCACGCGCGCCCCTGTAGGACGTAGGGGGAGTTTTGACTCCCCACTACACGGCGGGGCCCGCAGAGGCGGGCCATCACCAGTCGGGGGCCGCGGACGAATTTATAGTTCCCGTAGCCCCCGACGCAGGTGCGAGAGGGAACACCGTGTGGTTTTAGTCGGTAGGTCACCCACTCTGGGTGGAGTCCGACAGTCCGACAGTCTGGTGGCCCCGTCGCCTCCCCGGGCGGAGGATGTCCATGAGGATTTCCACACGCACAAAAAAAAAAAAAAGGATACCATGCTTTCTGTACCTACGAATATATTTGAGATCATCTTTTATAGGATTTTGTACCTGTATTCAGTGGCTATCATTTCTGTGATATGATATTTAGAACGCCTTATTAGTCTAGTGGTCCTCGCGACTGCTACGCTGGAGTTTGGATTTATGCTTGGTTAATTGCAAAAGGCTCACCCGCCTTACATTGAAATTCGTTTTTCGCGTATTAGTTTTAAAGCAGCGGTAGCCTAATGGTTAGGACGTCGGATTTGCGATCACGTAGTTGCCGGTTCGAAACGGTTCCACCCATTTCACTACCGACGTGAACCCACTCGTAACACAAGCATTTAGCTTAACACGAGGGGTTAACAAGAATACTAGTAATGTGCGATCCACACATTACCGGTAAGATTAAAAAAAAAAAACAGCAAAGTGTAGTTGATAATTTTGTAATTACCAAAATCAATCAATATTTTTTATCTTAGGTACATAATTTAAATATACAAAATAATGCTTAATTACAAAAAAAACTTAAAATAAAAGGTAATTTTTGGCGTTTGTTTCAGTTGTTGTGGGTTACAGCTGGGGTACTTTGGGGAGGCTGAAGGATACGGTCTTGGTCTCCAAGTAGTTCAGGATACCGTCCTCACCCCTGTAATAATACAAAAAAAGTACTTAGCAACGTTCATCCAAATATCTATCTACATCTACCTATATAAAAAATCTCACACTAAAAATTTTTTGGATACAATTCTGTCATAAAATATTTATAATCAGTATTCTTGACTTCAGATTTAGTAAAATAAAATTTAGTAAAGTAAGAGAAATAAATCTGTATTAATTATAAATATTTTTTTAAGTCTTTTATCAGTATTCTATCAGAGTTGTTAGAATTTTATCGATATTCGTGCAGGGTTTATAATTTATATGCACGTAATTATAATGAAATACTTACAATTCGCGTCCAATACCGGAGTCCTTGAATCCTCCGAAAGGTGTTTGAGCAGTCACATGTTCGTATGTGTTGACCCTGCAAACAAAGACAAACACAAACATCAACATCATCAATGTATTGTCCCACTGCTGGGCACGGGTCCTCTCAGAATGAGAGGGAGAGGCTATAGTCCACAACGCTAGCCTACTGCGATTTGACAAACTTCACACGTCGTCGACAAAATCTCTCAAGCATGCAGGTTTCCTCACAATGTTCTTCTTCATATTTAATTATTAATATGCACGTAACTTTGATAAGTCATCGGTGTGCCTTGGATTTAAACTCGAGACCTTCGACTTGGTAGTCCAATGGTCATATCGCTAGTCTATCACTAACAAAAATAAAGACGCAGGTAAAATACGTGCAATAAAATGCTTTAGGTATGATATAAGTATTCCGGTTGTCTTACGAACAACTATGGCAGCCAAAAATCTGGCAACCAAACTATTTATCCTCAGGATATCAGTATTACTCAGAAACTGCGTTGATGATGATGGAGTCGCTTCGTTTTAAATATTGTTATTCGCATCTAGTATGACTGGAAGTCTACCCCAACTTTGTTGGGTGAAAGTTCATCAGGATGAATAAGCTTGAAACAATTCATACCACATTGATCCAGCGCGCACGTGCTTGATGAAGGCGAGGGCGGTGGTGATGTCGTTGGTGATCACTCCGGCTCCGAGACCGTAGTTGGAGTTGTTGGCGCGGTCTACCACCTCCTCGAATGTTTCGAACTTAAGGATGCTTTGGACCGGGCCGAAGATCTAAACATACATATTTCATATTATAGTATAAATTTCATATTAGAATCCTCGTTAGTCTAGTGGTCCCAATCGCGACTGCTCCACGAGAGGTCTTGGGTTTGATCCCCAGGTCGAGCAAAGTGTTATTGGGTTTTTCTATGAAATTCTCAATAGCACCCGGAGTCTGGATTTGTGCCCGGTGAATGGCAATAGGCTCGCCCCCTATTACATGGGACCTAAACATACCGGCGAACTGTGGGTGTACTTTAAGTACACCTCTTCGGGGAGTACAGGCGTGATGGTATGTTATGTTATGTTCATATTAGAAGAAATTCTCTGAAGGGCTTAGAGAAACTGCGAAAGTCACTTTGTCTGTGCGTCTGTTAAGGTTTCACGCCTAAACTGCGGAGCAGATTTTTATGAGATTTGGTAAAGAAATAGATAAGAATATAGAAAAGGATTCAATCCAAAGGAGACTGGTAATATTCAATTAAATATACTAGATCTTAATTACTGCGCGGTTGCGAAGCTTACGAGGTAGGCACATAATTTAATCATATTGTTAAAAATAATATATTTGTAACACATGCAGCGTGAATTTTTAATTGTTATCGGATATAATCGTACAAGCTAAGCGTCAATTGATATAGTTGAAGTTCAATGTCGAAAAACAATTTTGAAACAATATGGATAACGTTATCCCTGTATTCTGTCGGATAATCAAAATTATGTTTATAAATTCTGTTTAACGGTATTAATTTTATACTAAATTAGATGTGCCCCGTTTTTTAACTGCTGTAAAAAACGCTTGAAGTTAAAATAGTCGTTAAGTTTTGTAAAATTTTCTAGTTTCTACAAGGTACTCATATCAAATAAAAAGTTAAGATGGACTTTGCGAACAAAGAAGTGAGGCCGATTAAAACTACGCCTTGCCATGTACAAACACAATTACACGCACACACGCACGTGATACGTTAATGACGTTTTGATAGACGTGCAGCGATAGCTCGACTCTGTTCGACTGACAAAATAAGGCGTTGTTTCGGTATACGTGTGTGCGTGTAATTGTGTTTGTACATACACGGCAAGGCGTAGTTTTAGGCGGCCTCACTTCTTTGTTCGCAAAGTTCAATCTTAACTTTTTATTTGATCTGAGAAAAGGTATTACAGATCTTAAAAAAATCTAAAATACATTGGTAAAGTCGTTCTCAAGTTAAAGGGACACCAAGTGAAATAAGGATTCATTTTTATATATTAAGGCATCATTAAATTTCATCAAATAGGAGATGCAATATGAAAAAGACAACCATCAATAATTTTTTTAGAACCGTTGATCGCCAATTAAGAATTAATTAGAATTGGTTTTAAAACTCTATTTTCCATCTCTCATCTCTTCTCCATTGGTTTTACTTTCTATCTATTAATTGTATGTTCCCCTGCAACCTAGGGGTCGTTGCCTATTGCGAAGCTATCTTCAATAAAAAATATTAAATGAGCAATCTTACACGTCTTGGGTTCGCGGTTCGGCGTTTCAGGTTTCGTACGTCACCGCGTTTCACCCGGTACTTCTTTAGAATTTCTAAAGCAGGAGTATTTTCTTTATTACCTCCTCCCTGGCAATCTTCATGTCATCCTTGACATCCGCGAAGACTGTGGGCTGCACGAAGTAGCCAACCTTGCCTTGGCGGTCACCTCCGGCGACGCAGCGAGCGCCACCCTTCTTGCCGGCGTCGATGTAACCCATCACCTTGGTGAACATCTCAGTGTCAATCTGCAAGAAATATAAAGATTTAAATGCCGTTATGATTAAATTGAATGCAACTTATAATGATGGGCAAAGTGGCTGGAAAAAGATCAGTAGGCCGAAGAAGAAAGTCGTGGCTGCGCAATATTCGCGAGTGGACCATTATTATTAACAACGCCGCAGAACTGTTCCGCCTTGCGAAGGACAGACTGAAGTTTTCCGAACTGACGGCCAACCTCCAGTAATTGGAGAGGCACTTCGAAGAAGAAGAAGAAGATGATTAAATTATTTTAATAACTTGCCAGTTTCTAGATTATTTAAGTATGTTTGTACGGTCGCCAGCACATCAGGTAATCACATATGTCAAATGGTCTCAGTCGATTTTGAACTTAATCATCAACATTTCAAGGTTTAAAATCATTTGGAGAAATTTGACAGTTTTGAATAACCTGAAGTTCTGGCGACTGTACATTTAAGTATATTTTATTTTAATATTTAGACTAATTTTAAATGATTCAAATTTTAGAGCATTATACTTAATTGTAGGTACGTAATGGAAAATACCACATAATTTTTACAAACCTGAGGTCCTTGTTGGACATTTGTGTAGGGGTTTCCAACAGTTCTCTTCTTGGCGATCTCGGCGGCCTTGGCGACGAACTTGTCGTAGATACCGGACTGGACGAAGGTCCTGGTGCCAGCCACGCAGCACTGGCCAGCGTTGGCGAACGCAGCCGCGTGAGCAATCTCAGCGGCCTTTTCCACTGTGAGTTCGGATAGTCGTGGTATTTTTTTTACTTAGGAGTCATTGATAAAATATTTAGATATGTATTAATTAGAATATTATTATTACCATCAGCATCGTTGAACACGACCAGCGCGCTCTTGCCGCCCAACTCAAGCGTGACGCGCTTTACGTTAACTGCAGACGCAGCGCTCATTATGATCCTACCGACCTGGTAAAGAAAAAAAATGTCGTTGCAATTATTTCCTATGTAAATTTTTGTAATTGCAGTCATAAATTTTAAATCAGATATAATTCTTACAGATTTATGACGATTTCAATTTTAATCAGAGGATTCGAATCTCGAATGCAGGTTCGAATCTTGTCTTGGGTCTTTTTTTGGTGTCACAAAAAAAAATAGGTAATTATATTAGAATATATTAAGTATTTCATCTAAATAAATTATATGCTCGCTCGCTCTGCGCCCAATTACGGAATATATACACAGATTCGTACCTTGATGCTAAGACTGTAACGTGGTTCTTTACTACTTATATAAAATATTAGAAAATATTGTGTTAACCTATCATGAAGATGAAAGAGAATGGCCTCCACGACACAGGGAATCCTAGTGTGGAGGTCAGTGTTAATACAAACCATGTAGCAATTTTTATGAACCAATAAAGCATTATTATTATTATTATATACAATGAGTGAAGATCCGTGAAGGTGTGTAGATGATATTCATTAATATTTTATCTTTGCTCATTTCTTTGCACGTATTTGTTTCATCATCATCCACAGCCGGACTTGACCGGATCTTTATTTTATAAATGTAGTTGTCAGTTATACAATATGGTGGAACATCGCACGGCCGTAATTCTCGGAATGTTCGGATATATTTTAAAAATGTTACATGGTCATCCTACTCATATACCTATATATATTAATACGGAAGTGTTTTTATTGATTTCGTCACCCAAAACAGACTTATCATGCTTCTTCAAGAAGGTTTTTTCTATTTTTTTGGTTCATAGCATAATTGTACATGGGCATAATGTTTTACTAAACGCAAAAAAGAATTCAAGCGTTGAATAAATATTTTGTTTTATATGTCAAGAGTCTTTTAATTTGTCAAGAGGATTATCCTCCGATATTTATCTAAGTATTTACCTCAGTGGATCCAGTGAAGGCAACTTTGTCGACATCGGGGTGGTGTGTGATGGCGGATCCAGCGGTAGGTCCGTAACCAGGGATAATGTTGACAACTCCAGCGGGGAAACCAGCTTCCTTGATCAGCGCAGCCATGGCCAGGGCGGTGAGGGGAGTTTGCTCCGCGGGCTTAAGAACGATCGTGCAACCTATCAGAAGGAACATGATCTTAGAGGACTTTAAAAAATATGATTAGTTCCCTGTTCCATGTGTTTAGATTATCCATGGAAGACATTTAAAAAGTGAATATAAGTAGACAGCATTTTCCGAACATAATCTGCACTACATTCAATATAGACTCACTCTAACATCCATTGACATAGATACTATGACTTTTAAAAAAAATATTTACCCTTTTAGTTTAAGTAACTACTATTGCTTCTATATAAATGCAGAATGACTAAATGCCATAAGAAAAATAAGGAACTCACCAGCAGCTAAGGCTGGAGCGATTTTCCATACGAACATCGGGATGGGATAGTTCCATGGGAGAATTTGACCGCAGACACCCACGGGCTCCTTCAAGGTGAATGACATGACGTCACCGTCTGAAACAAAATAAATTCTAAGAAACAACACTCTTAGCCCTTAGATAATTGTTAAATTTATAAACCGCGCGGAAATGCCCAACTTGGGAAAAGAAAGAATCGTCGTTTTCTCATTACAAAAATATGTACATACCTGCGGGAATAGTGTTGCCCAGGATTTTGTCAGCTTTGCCAGCGTAGTATCTGAGGATACTAGCAGACCAGACTACTTCGCCTTCAGCTTGCTTGAAAGGCTTGCCGCAGTCCAGGGTTTCCAGTTCACCAAGGTATTTGGCATCCCTTTCCATGAGGTCGGCCAGTTTGAGGAGCAGGCGCCCTCTTGCGGAGGCATCGAGGACACGCCATTCTGAGTAGCGGTGGAAAGCCTTTTTGGCGGCAGCCACGGCCAAATCTACGTCGGCCTACACATTACATTATTTTATAAGTTTTTACGATTTAATCTCCAGTAGGTACCTACTTAACTATGTTGTGTAAGTATGGATGATGTAATTGGAGTGAGGTATGCTATTAACTGTACACAAATTCAAATAAAAACCTATTTTAACACCTGCATATTATGAGGCAATAATAGTAACGAAGACATGAAACGTTTATTATATTTTGTTATAAAAAAACGTTATAAAATTAACGCTGTTTTTTATTCAGCGACGCCGGCATCAGTCTCAGGAGACCAAACAACAGATTTTTCATTATGTCTACCTATACTTAATATGAGATTGGAAGGGTTAATATGGTTTTACCATTATGACATTTTGCTGAGTATGATCCCATATTATTATATATTTGGTGATACGTCTTTCTATTTACGAAAGTCAGGTATTGATTACAAAATCATAAATAATCTTTAGTCAAAAGTACATTTCATACGAAAGAAGTAGTTCTTTCGTATGTAAATTTACTTTTGACTAATGTAATGTCTGAAGTTGAGCACTGGTTGCGCAGTGGTGAATTTTAAAATAATACTCGGTGTGAAGACAGTTCCTGATGATATCAAGTAAGTCGGGTATAAAAGTTGGTGCTTATTATACACAATAGAAAAAAAATATAAGGTATGATGTCTACGTATTATTGTTTCGTCTTTTGTTATTCTGAATGCGGTGTTTATAAGCTTACCTTGTCGCCTTCTGCCACCTGTGTGATGACGGTCTCATCCTGAGGGTTGATGGTGGGGAAGGTCTTCTTGCTGACGGCGTCCACCCACTCATTGTTGATGAACAACTAATGTGATAAACAAATTAAAAATAATTTCATTGTAGGTACAGTTTCTTTCAGTTTATACAAATTTACTTGGACCTTTAGATCGTACCGCATTAAACCTGTAAAGCAGTATCCGTCTTTAACAACCAAAAATGATCGCGAGAACATGTTTTAGTACGGTCTGTGTTCCCCGTCTGTGTATTAGCTTAGAACTTATTGCGGTAAACACCATCATTTATAGAGATTCTTGAGGAAGGCTTAATTTTTTTTAATGCTTTAAAGCGCATATCCTTTCCATACGGATTAATTTAGCAAAGCCATAAGGATCTCCGATGCAAGACTATAGATTTCGTATTGCATTTGATTTGCTACGACGTATTACGAGGCCCTACGCTTCGTAATTATAGAAGAATTCAAATTCTAAATTAGCCAAAAATTGTGCAATCTGTTTATCAATTAAAATGCAAAGATCTTAGGTGGCCACAATATCTGATTACGATTGGCGATTGACCGATAACTTCGCCAAACGATAATAATTAAGAAAGATAAGAAATAATAAGATTATCTATTAGAAATTTACGCTGTTAAATGTAGGTAGTTTTTCTATAGGCACTTTTACGATCAATAAAAAAATATAATTTCCTGTGTAGTATGAAATGCATATAATATCGCAAAATAACAAGGTTTCGAAAAAAAAGTATTATTCATAAATAAAGTAGGTACCTAATCTTTTCAAAGAATCATCCTGTTTTGAATGAAAACCGATTTGGCACAATACGACCGAGAATCACCTATTGTGGTTTTGTTTGTAATATAATAGTGGCCTCTTAGTATTTTGCATTGTATTGTACGCCGCAAGTACTACGGAAGTCTGAAATTACAGCTTGTTGCTAACCATGTCATATTGGATTATAGCCTACAAAATCAAATAGCATTACGGAATATAAGTGAAAGAGAGTTATTTAATACATACATACATACATACACTCACGCCTTTTTTCCACAGGGGTAGGCAGAAACTATGGACTGCCACTTGCTACGACTCTTGCATATCTCTTTCGCTTCTTCCGCATTCATACATCTTTTCATACACACGCATCGGAGTTATTTAAATATATATTTATTTCAAATTTAGAAGTGCCACATGGTCCATTTAAAAGAGTTATAATTTTGTAGATGCCCCCTAAACATAAGAACATAATTTCAAAAGGAGGAGGTTCTATGTTCGCCTGTATGGTACGAATAAATAATAAGTATTTATTCGTAGGTTGTATGTATCCTTGAAAATGAAAATTGTTTTTTCTTTGCAAACATAAGTAGGTATTTCAAATTAATTTTAATCAGAACCAAACTATAAAATCATTGTTGACACAAAACGTTCAGCCTAAAATTTATTGAATCATATCAGAACGATAAATAAGGTAAACGGTTTTATCACTGAATATTATAATAAGTAGTATGATGATTTGACAAATAAGTTGTAGTAAATCGACATATTAATTTGTGTTTCTAATTAATTTCGTTATATCAAACACTTTTTTTAATGAAGGTTGGTAGGTACTCATTATTTTTGAATGACGATTTAAATGGGCACTGTATTAAATTTAATCAGTAAATATATACATTTGATACATTTACATAAGTCTTACCTTAGTGTATTTGATGTCTACTTTAACCATGTTGATGGGCACGTTCGTTCGCTCCTTATGGTCGCCTATTAATGGTTTGTTCAGGCACAGTGAGTTAACAACATTGCGTCACAACACCGACATTCAAGATAAGTGCTATTCATACTGATTGTTATATTTCTTGTTCCGTAAGGTTTGATAGGGTTAAATTTATCGTTGTTTTTCGATTTAGAAATATTATATTGATGATTGTTGATATGTTGATTCTATTCTATTTATTTCTGTTTTGTGAACTATTTTCCGACGTTATATCGATAATTTGAGTTGCTATGGACAGAGTTAAATGATGATTGACGATTAAATGAATCAATCTTTGATTGAATCTATTAGGCACAGTGTCAGCACGGTCCCATTTCGGTAACGGCAAATACTTACATAATAAGAACCTAGTAAATATAAGTCTTAGGAGTTTATTTTAATAGTGAAGGAAAAATACGACCGCGGGCACGAATCTGCGTCTCCTGGTGAAGTACACCAGACGCTGTGACCGCTAAGCCATCGCGACTCCCACCCGCCAAGTCAAAATTTGCCTTCACATTTTTTTATTTACGTCTTTGAGGCGACGTTAGTGACATCTGTTGAAAATGTGCTTCTCAACCGACATGACATGCTTTACAGCAAGTACGATGTCGTACGATGCCACCTCATCTTTAAACTATCTTTTTGTATTTTTTAGGCATTTTCCTTTTTGTATTTTTTAGGCGTCAGCTTCAGGGGTGTCGCTCTTATAGGCGTCGGTCTTATAATATGGGCGTCGGTTTCTTGGGCATCGGTCATACGGATGTCGGTTTTATGGGCGTCAATCTTATAGATATCCGATTATCCGTCTTATAATTGGTAGTCTTATGGGCGTCGGGCTTATGAGTGTTAGTCTTGTAGTTGTCGGTCTTACGGGGGTCGGTCTTACGGGCGTCGGTCTTATGTTATTGGAATTATGGACGTCGGTCTTACGGCGTCGCACTTTTGGGTCGTCGGTCTTATGGGTGTCGGTTTTATGGGTGTCGGTTTTATGGGCGTCGGTTTTGTGGGCGACGGTCTTATGGGCATCGGTCTTATAGGCGTCGGTCTTATGTTATTGGTATTATGGACATCGGTCTTATGGCGTCGTTCTGATGGCGTCGGTCTGATGGCGTCGGTCTTACGGCGTCGCTCTTTTGGTAATTGGTCTTGTGAGCTTCGGTCTTATGGGCGGCGGTCTTATGAGCTTCGGTCTTATAGTCATCTGTCTAATGGGCGTCGGTTTTATGGGCGTAGTGTTATGAACGTCGATTTTATAAGCATCGCACATCGGTCTGATGAGCGTTGCGCGTCGGTCTGATGAGCGTCGGTTTCATGGGCGTCGGTGTCATGAGCGTCAGTCTTATAACTTTAATATCTCCTAAATATCTATCAAAATTATCAAGAGCGTGGTGCTCGTAATCGCAACAAACGCAATATGCCTATGCAAAAACGCCGATGAATAAAAAAAATACTGTGCCGACAACGACGTCTCTCTGGACTTAGCCTTACCGCTTACGGAGCCGGTTTGCCGTACAAGACAAGAAAAAAAGTGTTGCCTATTGTCCAATTTTTGCACAAAAACGCAGTCATCCAAACTTGTAAGGTCTGTCTTTACATCGAGTTTTTGTCATAAAATTGTTCCACTGTGCAGAATCTTGCTTCCATCTTCAGAGAGGTAAACGAAAATATATTTTTGAAGTGTGTTCTGTGTGGAAAAAGTCAATGTAATAAAATCAATCAATTGATTGATTGATTAAATGTAATAAAATGAAATTGTGAAGACATGTCCATATTAATAATTAACATACCATCACGCCTGTATTCCCCGAAGGGTTAGGTAGAGGTGTACTAATGTACATTCACATTTCGCCATTATGTATAGGGACCATGTAATATGGGGCGAGCCTATTGCCATTAACCGGGCAAAAATCCAGACGTCGAGCTGCTACTGAGAATTTCATAGATAAATCCAATAACACGTCACTCGACCTAGAAATCGAAGTTAAGTCTTCTTTCGTGGCAGTCGAGCTTAGGACCACTAGACTAATGAGGTAGTCTTATAATAATTAATATCTATCTTTGAATATAATTATAAATATTTGCCTCAGGTTTATCGAATCGACGACGTGTGGCGATACGGCCGTGGCGAGGTGACCACTTTAACCGCCACGCCAAACGTGCCAAAATGAAAGTTTACTTTTTATTCTCATCATCATCAACCCTTTATATTGTCCCACTACTGGGTACGGGTATCCTTTCAGAAATGCGTACAGTTTTAATAGCAGAAGGTCCATTGAAAACTGAGAAGGGTTTTGGGATTTTTTGCAACAATTTTTGGGACAAAATCAAGTCTTCAAAGTTAAATGTAATATTATTACTGCTTCATTGGTCTAGAATGCAAGGGTGGCTGTAAATGGCAATATGGTCTAAAGTATCGGCGAACTGTAGATGCATCAGTAGGTACCCCGCTGCCGAACCCTTCAAGGATACAGGCGTTTGCAATATTTATTAAGAGAAATAAATCTATTAAGTAGATAATTCCTATCGAATTAAAATATTTCACCAATGTAGGTGTTCTTATTACTTCACAGAGGTCTGTCTTATCCAATACTACGATATGACAATAAATAATAAACAATAACTGTAATGAAAAACAACAGATAAGAAGAACAATATTCATCTCTTATCATTAATATATTTAATGTCTGTAGTTATGCGATGTGATGAATTGATCATTATTATATTTTTTTTGCCAGCTGCGGCAAAATAAGAAAGAAAGAAAGAAAATTTTTATTTACATCGCTCAAAAGATTAGCAGGCTTTAGTGGCAGTGGGCGGGCACATAGCTCGTAGAACGGATGACGCTGGGGCAAAAAGGTTCTCGAGTGGAGACCACGCACCGGAAAACGAAGCGTGGGACTACTTCTAACGAGATGGACAGACGACCTGGTAAATGTCGCTGGGAGTCGTTGGATGTAGAAGATGATGATGAAGCTGATGTGGAAGTCTATGAGGGAGGCCTTCGTTCAGCATTGGACCTCATTTGGCTGATATGATGATAATTGTTATTTCTGAACTGTCTCATTAGTCTAGTGGTCCTTAGTGCGATTGCTACGCTAGAAATCTTTCGATTTCCAGGTCGCGCAGTATTATGAAAATTTTACTATTGAAATTATCAGCAGCAGCTCGGAGTTCTGATATAACATAACATAACATACCATCACGCCTGTATTCCCCGAAGGGTTAGGCAGAGGTGTAACAATGTACACCCACATTTCGCCGGTATGTTTAGGTCCCATGTAATAGGGGGCGAGCCTATTGCCATTAACCGGGCACAAATCCAGACTCCGAGCTGCTACTGGGAATTTCATAGAAAAACCCAATAACACTTTGCTCGACCCGGGGATCGAACCCAGGACCCCTAGCGTAGCAGTCGCTCTTAGGACTACTAGACTAATGAGGCAGAGTTCTGATATGTGCCCGGTAAATAGCAATAAGCGCCTCCACCACTTAATTAATGGGACCTCATCATACCAATACTTACTACAGGTTAAACCGGTTTGAACTGGTTTCCGGAATAGTAGTAGCTCATGATATGAGATTCCAATAAAAAAATATAATACCAGCTGATTCCATGGTAGACCAATATCAATGATCGATTATCTGGTTTTCCAATCAAATAGTTACATAGATACAATTTTATATTACTATGAATATTATCGAGAGGTATGTTTTTTTGTTTGTTTGTAAACGATAAACTCTGAAACAACTGAACCGATTTTAATTATTTCACCATAAGAAAGCTACATTTTTTACCGATCCTATGACGCCACGCGCATCTCTCTCTTTATGCAGCCAATTTGTATATAAAAAAATAGGACTGCTATCAAACTGTGGAATGAAATTAATATTTTCATCCTTCGAGTCATTGCCTACGCCACAGTTTGAATCGGCTAACTTCAATGTCATTTCGTCCGAACTAAAGATGGTTAATGTTCTATGCTGGTTGACATTAATTATTTTCGTGTAATATCATGCTGAGATCTTAGAAGATGAATGGAATAGCTCTGCATACTATTAAACATCGCTTAAACTCAGTACATTCTAAATTCGCAAGTCACTAAAAATAAGTGGGAAGAATTACTTCGAATAGGACACAATCATGACTTGCATCACAAAGGAGATCGGATGTTATGTTCTGTTACAGACAATAGCTTATATTTTTTGAAACCCTATTAGTTGGTCTAATATATTAACTAGACTAGCCATCTGTGTATAATTTTGGATATTTTCGATGGATTAAAAAAAGTCTAAGGGGGCGTTCATTAATTACGTGAGGCGTTTAGGGGGGAGGGGGGGTGAGCGCCAAATATTACCCAACCTCACGTGAGCGAAAAGGGGAGTTCGGCAGTGTAAATTTGCTAGAGATTTAATATGGGGCCTAAAAGGTTAAGTAAAACATGATTCTCCACTAAAATATCACTAATTTCTACGCAAAACAATCCTATCGCGGTTATGCAAACGCTACAAAGTAGCAGTCTGTAAGTCAAGTAGACACCCTCGACTTTAAAATGCGCATTTCAAAAATTTCACGTGAGATTAGAGGAGGGGGTCTAGCCAAATGTCACAACGGGCGTCTTAAGTGGACGCCCTTTAAGGACAAACTGTATATTTGGCTGTAGGTACGTTATGTCATATTAATACATAACTACTACTATTATTAATTTCTTAAAGTTTTATCATTTCAGTGCAAAACGAGTGCTTTGATAGTACCTAGTTAATGAACTCATTATGATATGTATGTTTAAGAATTTAATAAGAAAGGTTAATAAGAATCTCTGTATACCTATCGAATATACGAATAAATTTGCACAAATGTCTTGATGATATCGTACGGTCGTATGATGGGTCGTTGAGCTCTTTTAATAATGGTCGACCTACACGATGACTGATGCAAGCTTGCTGTCTGTAAGGACAGGTTAACTCAAAACCGTTATGGCTCTTTCTTCAAAAGGCATCATCGCATATTGTCAAACTCTCATATCTGATAGGTACTACTAGGTACTACTTCTATTAGGTACTGTTTGGTCTTAAAAAGAGACCAAGAGTTAATTTCGGCATAACTAGAGTTAGTGGGTAACATGTCAAGTTTCATAGGCTTCGAGTTCGTAGTAGTAATAAGTGTAAATCTCAGTTCGTGAGTCAAATTCATACTTTGTCGCAGTTTTTTTTAATTTCAAGGTTGGCAATCGTACTTTCGTCCCCTGAAAGTTAATGGAGAGTTAAAAATCACTCTGTATAAAATGTTCATCCGGCATATCCTAGGCTGTCAATTAACTGATTAGCTGCTCGGCATCGACTATTATTAAGGGACGAAACGTCAGAAGGAATATGTTTCAATAGGGTGATTCTGTGTTAACATTTGTTATTCTGTATCTACTTTGCTTCCCTAATGATAAAATATAGAGCAATTATGCATATATGCATATTAATTAGGAGTCAAGTTCCATTTACCACACGTCACGCGCTGCGAAGAATTTACATACATAACCATTGGTATTTAAAGTAGGCTTAACTCCAAGGAATATATTCAGAGACGATTCTAAGATTGCCATAATCTTTCGTTTGTCAAAATTCGGTACAAACATATTATCGTCGTTGATACCCCAATATTGCGTTGCTGTTGCTTTGCCATAACTAAACTGGCTTTGGCTTAATTTTGATTAAATAGTACTTAATGAAAATTAACAAAAGAAACTCTGAAAATTAGACCTTGGAGCGAACTAAGATAAGGCCTAATTTTCAGTTTTATTTTTTAGTACCTATTAGTATTGCGGTATTGGAGTATTATCGACGTAAGTTTACGCGAATAATCTCTGAACATGTTAAAGAGTGAAAGTGCCTAGAAAGAAGTCCGCAATATGTAGGCAGAGGAGGAGATGGAATGGCGAGAGGAGGTCACCTATCTCCTGTGCCAAAATATATTAGGACCACGCCCTCCGCGCTATTAGCGTTTTGTCATAGAGTACACTATAGTACCTACCACGGCTACACGTCCTTAAATTCCACACGGCCTTAAATTGTGCGGAAACCCTATACAATGGCATGTATAGTGGTGTGTACCCGGCATCACTCCGGGTGAATTTCTTGTCTCTATTAAGATTTTCATACAAAAATATTAATATTATCCCAATTTCCATTGCATTTTCAGGTGGATTTAAATAAAGTTAAAAAAATCTTGTCCTGATAGTTAAATATAAATAATATATATATACATACATTGTATACATACTTGTATGTGTCCGAGTATAATAATTATCATTTTCTGTACCCAGTTACTGTGCAAATAAAAAATAATATTCCATTCTATTAAATATTTTATTCCATGCCATTTTCATTATAAAATATACTACACTACTATCATTTTTGGATAACTATCTGGCTACTTTAGCGTATTTAATTTAATGATACCATTTAAGTTAGAATTGAAATAAATTGCGTAGATATTATTTGATTGTGGTCACTCTACTGTTTCGTTTTAGATGGATTAGTAAACATGAAACTAAAATCAGTATGTATATTTTTTATCGTATTTACAATTATTTTTGTACTTTCTGATAAACTGCAAAATTATGTGAGTACCAGATTTGTAATTCATTTATTAGTTTTGATATAATAATTAATTATCCGGCTCCGTAGCGTTCATATATGAATACGGGCTGATAATTATAAATTATTCACAAAGATATGAATTTTCTAATAAAGAAAATTTCTAGTGAAAGAAAAATTCGATCTCATTCAGGGTTTGAGCCTGCGTCTCTCTGGTTAAGTACACCAGACGCTTTGCCAACTAAGCTACCAAGAACCACTGCCTGTGATGTCGAAGTTCTCATCCACATTTTACGTCTTCACGCGACGTCATTAAAAATTTTCTTTATTAGAAAATTGATATCTTTGTGAACATTTCGCAATATTTAATGCTAAAAAATAATAAAAAATAAGCATTATAAATTATTCTTATTTTATCTCTCAAAAACTCTCAAAATTTAAGATTTTAAGAAATTATAAAACAAAACCGTAACTTAGGACCAAAAATATGTATATAGAACTCCCCAATAACCTTAATGCGATGCAAAAAGTGAATGCATCCTGGTCCTGGGTTCGATCCCCAGGTTGAGCAAAGTGTTATTGGGTTTTTTTATGAAATTGTCAGTAGCAGCTCGAAGTCTGGATTTGTGCCCAGTTAATGGCAATAGGCTTGCCCCCTATTACATGGGACCAAAACATACCAGGGAAGCGTGGGTGTACATTAGTACAACTCTGCCTAAACCTTCGGGGAATACATGTAACAATTAAAAAAAATGTTTTTTTTATTCAGGGTTCATTTAAACTCTTCGTCACTAGAGTAAACACCTGTAAAGGACCCAAGCTTAAGGAGTGTTCCGTGTTTAACTTGAAAATTAATGGATCTGTTGTCATTGACTTTGATCTTCTGTTGACTGAGACCATGGCACCAACGAGGGTAAAGTAGTTTTTCAAAGTAATACGCATATGAATATCTACATAATTACGTCGGTTTCTCAGTGTTAATGAATAAGGCGTGTCCATAATGACTATCATGCCTGTATTTACCGATTGAGCAGGTGTCATGTTGTACAGCTATAGTTCACCGGCAAGCCTATTGGCACAAGCAACAAAATCAAAATTATTAAGCAGATTTATAGAAAATCGCAATCACACTGATATCCTGATACATTATTATTATTCAGAGACTAGCTTTCCGCCCGCAGCTTCGCCCGCGTGGACAACACGATTTTGACAGTTTTTTTTTCTGGCGGTAATTGCAAATTATCTAAAATTAAGACCAAATAATTTGCTCGACTATATTATTTCATTGAAATATAAAAATAACATGTAAATGTCCTATTAATTCATTCATTTCCTTTTATCTAGAGCGATGGTCTATCATTCTGGAGGCCTCGTAGGGTCGATTAAAATTGCACTTCTTTGTACCTATACGACATTGATGGTTTTTCTGTGTGGTATCAAAACGACCAGAGTGCTATTAATACTGATTCAGTAACAGGCAAGGTAGAATTTCCCATGTGAGAAGCATTCTTCCCTTAAATCTATGCCTGCCACCCATAATGACTCACCCTGAAATTTATTTACAGTCATTAAAAAGCATTAAGCATTAAGGGGGAAATGTAATCCAGCACATCCAGTAATCACAGTGACCTTTTTAATATTTATGTGCAATGCTGATACTCTGTCTAGTCCAGTTACATAGCTTAAATGGTTTAAGGACACGCAGCAGATAAGGAACTCCACAGGATAGCAAACTGCTTCGTCCGCTTGAAGCACTGAATCCAATTTCTGAGCCTTCCAACAGTTTAAGAAGTATGTTATTAATAGCTGCTGGACTGTTGTTTTTCGGAGTCAGTATTGCACGTTTGCACAGCCATTCTATAGACTTCGTTTGTATATTAGAATAATCAGAATACGCTCTCAAGATCTGTCACAGTCACCTGTCACTACTGTATTCAGGAGAGATGGTATACACATTTTACAATTTTCATTTCCTATTTTAAGTAATAGCTCAGAAAACTCTCCAGCAGACGCCTCTCTCTCGTATTTCTTTTAAGAGATAATCATTATGTTGGGCCATAGGTATGACGATGCTCTGACTTCGTCTGCTCGGATTCCTCTAGGTACAACAGAATCTGACGGAATTCCCCTGCCAGCAACACAATAACTCCACGCATCACTCTATTACTGCCTCTAAGAAGGGTTCTATGGTGTGCCTATCAATTCCACCTTTGTGTGCCATAGAAAGCATTTTATAATGTTTATCGACCAACGTTTCTTGAATATGAAGTCGTTTTAAAATCAGATTGAGTTTTCAAACATGACATGTGTCATAAGTCAAACTGAAAAGTAATTTAAATCAAGAGCACTAAGGAGTATTGATATCAAATTCGAAGCAAACCACCCTCAAAATATTTTTCTATCCCTTTTTAAGACCGTTAGGGGATGAATTTCAATAAAATACGAAACAGCTATTCCATCAATTCTGTTAAAGAACATTTATGCAAAATTTGAAGAAGATTGGACCAAGGAATCACGTTGTCCCATACAAACTTTGCCCCCCTTTTTCACCCCCTTAGGGGTAGAATTTCGGAAAATCCTTTCTTATCGGATGCCTACGTCATACAAAGAATACACCCTCCAAGTTTCAGGTCTCTACGATCAGCGGTTTGGGCTGTGCGTTGTTCCGTCAGTCAGTCAGTCATTCAGGACAAAGGATTTTATATGTACCTATAGATATCATGTACATTATTATTATTCAGAGATATCATGATATTATTATTATTATTATTCAGAGATATCATGATATAATTATTATTATTCAGGGATATCATGATATAATTATTATTATTCAGAGATATCATGATATAATTATTATTATTCAGAGATATCATGATATGATTATTAGTTAGATTCCCTCGAACTAAACTAATAAGGCAGTTCATAAACCATGAGTTCAGTTCAGTAACCAGCATTATGTTGATGAGAAAAATGGAGTCTATAACTCATAAGCAATTTGTGAAATAATTAAATACGTGTAGCAATTGCCTTATTAAAGTATTTTAGGAGGTGGATAGTGAATAGTTGGTGGCAATATAAAATACAAAGTTGTACACCAGTGCCAGAAACGCAACAGTATTCATACTGCTGCTTAAAATCGATATTCTGCGATTCTGTGGCAGTACATCTGATTAAAACACCTCACTACAGCGAGCAAGGAAACAGTCATTTGTATCACACAAATTACTACTAGACTCCCAAGTCGTGGGTCTCGAGTTCGAATCTAAGGCATCTCTGACTTTTCGTAATGATGTATGTGCGTATTAGTATTAATATAATTAAATATCACTTGCTCAAAACGGTGATGGAAAACATCGTGAGGAAATCTGGGTGCCTGAGAGATTTGCTTCACGGCGTGTGTAGTCCGCCAACCCGCAGTAGGCTAGCGTGCTGGACTATAGCCTTATCCCTCTCTCTCTGCCAGGAGAGCCGTGACCGTGACCCAGCAGTGTGACAATATATGGGTTGACAATGGCAACAGCGAGACATTTTTATCTGAAAATAACTATGTTTGGGTTCGCTTCCAGTCTACCCATATGAGGCCATATGTGGGTAATAAAGTGGTTATCAGGCTTTTTAGATCGCTATAAGTATTACGGTATTACCTATAGTGTTTATACTTGTAAGATTTTTCGTCTAGTTTTTCCAACCGTCATTCATTATACCATGTTTGATACTACTTGTACGTGTTGATATTTAATCTTTTTTATAGGGCAAAGTTCTAGCAATATCAAATGGCAACGAATTATTGAGGCTGCAGATAAACAAACCATGTCAGAACTTGTTTGTGAGGCCTATTCTGCTGAACCTTTTTAACGCTACCAACAACTGCGTTATACGAAAAGTAGGTATATTTTTTAAAAGAAGCTTTCCTCTACAAACAAAGTTTAAACATATTTTGAATATAATAACAAAGGGAATGCAATTTTGTAACCACTCTAGAAAAATAAATATCGGTGACTGTAACTTATCCGGTGTCTAATAGATTTGTAATTATCAGTGAATGATAAATGGTATTTACTTCTGTAAATAGATCTTTTAAAGACACTTTTAGAAGTCAATGTTTTACATTTTCTTTACTAGATGACAAGAAATGTCAAAACTCAGAGAATCAAGGTCAGACAGTAGTTGTACTGTCTAATGTGCGAGTTTTACAATGTTGGGCAATATCTGAAGAAAACGTCTTGTCAGCTTTGAGTTGAGTAAATGTAGACTACAAATCATTTATGAATCAATTGGAAAAAGTATACCTTTCTGCTGTGCAATAGGTTGTTGGTCGTTATCATAGGTAAACAACACAATGTTTTTTTTTTATAACTTATATCGGTCGATGCAACATTCATACTCCTACATCATTTAATTTTTTCGCTCCGTTATCTCGGCAATCCTTTCTTAAATAATTCATTCTTCAATGTAGAGGGTTTATTCATCCCTCCTGCGACATTTTTCCATCACATACCTACTGGAATCCATATATAAAAGCTTGTATCATGTCTAGACCAGGTTCCCAATCATTTTTCTGGCACTATAGGCCGACCGTTTAACTCGCGTATCGCCTGCGCGGTAAGAAGGGAGCGGGGGGAGAAAAATAAATACTTAAAAAGGATACCTGCTTATTATTTTATTCTTGACCATCGATGTCTATCTCGAGATAAATCTTTGGATTATTGACTCCGTGTGTAGCGTTACCCGCCCCCGCTCCCTTCTTACCGCGCAGGCGATACGCGAGCCTATATTATAGTGATACATATTAATGATATAATACTTTTTTTGCAGGGACGCTACGTATTTTCCCTCGATTTTCAGGAGGTTTTGCGAAATTATTATGGAGGAATGCACTTATATGGTATATATTCATTCAAGTCCATTTTCTACGGAGATCAATGCAATTTCTCCTGCTCTGTTATTGAAGTAAAAATAGCGCGAAATGATAATTAAAGGTCAAAAAGATTTATTTATGATTCATTGCAATTTTAGAGGCTCAAAACAAAATAAAAAAGTTTTATTTTTTCACGTATGCCATGTAATTATTAACAAACTGTTTCAGTCGCTTTCAATGGTGTATTTCATTCTATGCAATTAATTTAAAGGGAGTCACATATTTATTTTTCAGTTATTCCAGAAATCTCTTTTCTTATTTTATGTTTGTTATCGTGTTTACAATTGGAATATCATCTAAACTATGTATAATAAAATTGTTAAAAATCCTGATTCTGTACATTGACGATAAAAAAAATAAGAGTACCTACATAAATGTCCCCGAACAAAAACAATTGATGAAAATGAGCGTTTGCAGTGCAATCAAAATCTCTGATGTTTGTGTGATGTGTTGTTACAGTCCGTAGATTATGGTCGACTATCACTATTACTGATTTCAGCTGGGATGGGTCTATTGTCAGCGACTATGGTACCACGGATGACAAAACATCTTCATCGTCATGATTGATATGATTACTTGTTGTCTAATGTCTTAAGTGCAGTGGTAGCCTTGTGATATGACCATTTTACTGCCAAGTCAAAGGTCTCGAGTTCGAATATAGGGCATGCACCTCTGTCTTTTCGAAGTCATGGGCGTATTAATAATTAATTATCACGCGCTTAAACGGTGAAGGAAAACATCGTGAGGAAACGTGCATGCCTGAGAGATTTTCTTTACGGCATGTAAAGTCTGCCAACCCGCAGAAGGCTAGCGTGGTGGACTATAGCCTAATCCCTCTCCTTCTGAGAGGAGACCCGTGCCCAGCAGTGGGACAATGTAATGGGTTGATGATGATAATATCTGCTGCTAACTTACGTAATCTGCGGTAAATTCATTGTTTATGATTGTAATAAATAGCTTCAATTGAATAATAAATGTCAGCGCTTTGTTAGTGGTAAGCATTAAGTAAAAATACATATGTATCCTCATCAAACCACTTATTGCCAATGGGGCAATGCTGGCCGGCCGGCAGGCTGGGCACGAGTCTCCTCTCAGAGTGAGAGGGGTAAGGTCATAGTTCACCACTCTAGCTTACTGCGGATTGGTAGACTTCACACGTCGCCGCCGCCGCGCAGCTGCCGCCGTCGACAAACATGCAGGTTTCCTCATGATATTTTCCTCAACGTTTAATCGAGTGATAATTTAACAAAGTAATTAAAACACAGATATATTATCAATAATATTTTAATAGGGTTCATAGAATACAGAATTAATAGAAATAAAATTTTCTTACATAAACATTTCCTTTTTTTATAATTGTCTTCTTATACGAGTGAGTGAGGACAAGTTTTAGATTATTATGTAATAGGTGAGATCTTTAAATGCAGATGGTTGCAGAAGACATTACATTCGGCTCCACTGAATACGGTAGTGTATATCCACTCACCAGTAAGGGAGTTGCCAATGAGTTTATTGAGATTTGTTACTATCTCTTTTAAGTTCACCGAAAAACTGTAGTGATTCTGAAAAATAGAATATTTAAGTTATTTTTTAGCTTTATCTATCATTAAGTTATTTTAGTGAAGGAAAAATACGACTGCGGGCAGGATTCGAACCTTCGTCTTCTGGTTAAATACACCAGACGCTATGACTGCTAAGCCACCGCGAGTCCCACCGAAACCGAAATTTGCCTTCACATTTTTTTTATTTACGTCTTTGAGGTAACGTTAGTGACATCTGTTGAATGTTTTTCAGCCGATATGACATGCTTTACAGCAAGTAAGATGTCGTACGATGCCACCTTACCTTTTAACTATCTTTTTGTATCTTTTAGGCATTTCCCATGCAAAGATTATTAAAGCTATTTTAGTGAAGGAAAAATACGACCGCGGGCAGGATTCGAACCTGCGTCTTCTGGTTAAGCACACCAGACGCTATGACCGCTAAGCCACCGCAAGTCCCACATACACACCCGCCTAGTCGAAATTTCGACTAGGCGGGCGGTCGTATTTTTCTTCACTAAAATCACTTAATAATAATCTTTGCATGGAAAATGCCTAAAAATACAAAAAGATAGTTTATCTATCATGTTTTACACGGAGCTACAATAATTATACCTATTACTACTAGATATTTCCCCGAAATGGTTATATCGAATAAAATAGCTTTCTAAAAGTGAAATAATTAAGATAAAAAGGATACGTAAAAACAAAGACAATTTTAATAGTCTTTGCGTAAAAACAAAAAAATTGTTACCTACCTTCATAAGAACGCAATCAGATTTCATTTTAAGGAACTTTGTTAGACTTTGCATGATGAAGAAATGGTCGCAAGGTTTCTTCATTTGAAACGGAAATGCCTTTTTACCTTTTACTGACATTCCTACAACTTTGCCCTGTAAGTTAAATATAAAAAAAATATAAATACCAATAATATTATATATAAAATAGACTCCAAAAGGTCCTTCCACCAAGTAAGTCAGATATTTACTCGTCTCTTTAGAGATGCCAATTTGAATGGCGATGAGAAGGAACAGAATAGAATATAATAGAATATTCCTTATTGCACACCAAAACCTATGCCAAGAACATTTTTATAAATGAAAGTCTTATCGCTGACAGCGATCTGTTACCGACAACCTTTGGATGCGTTTGTGAGAAATGGAACTGTATTCTTGCCGGTCCCCATACGAGATGTTAAATACATGTTATGATTAATAGATGTATTAAAATGACAGACTAAGGACGGTATAAGAATCCCAGTTTTATTTACCTAATGTGCACTGCTCCGCCAAGTAAAATTAAAGTTCAAATTATATGAATACTTATCCCAGTATTCATATAAATTTAAGTTTTTAACTATATTAATTGTACCAATATTGAGCCGAATTACGTCGCGGGGTTATTAGTGGCGGTCTGTAGTTTATGCCTACCCCTGTATTAAAAAGGTGCGATATGTATGTATAGTGGCCAGTACATCAAGTCACCACATAATGTCTAATTTTCTCAGGTGATTTTGAACTTAATCATGAACGTTTTATGGTTTAAAATCATTTGGAGGAATTTTACAGTTTTGTATAACCTGATGTGCTTGCTACTGTACAGTTTGTTCGAAATAAGTAAACCGATCGGAAGTTAGCCGTTCCACCTACCGCGGTGATAAAATCGTTTAATTTAGTGTTTTAATACATAAATATCGAAATTAGTTAACAAAATCATTAGAAATGCACCGACTCTTTCTACTAAAATTTACCAATTCTAAACCACTTGCAGACAACTTCCGATCGGCTTACTTATTTCGAACAAACTGCACTTCACGGGTGTGCGTGTAGACCTCTACTTCATATTTATTTTTTCCAACGAAATTGTGTGACGAGAAGGTAAGTATTTTTTGTCAAGAATCTCTTACATGTGTAATCATAACATTTTTCTCCACATCGACGTCACTTAGCAGCATGTCATTTGTCGATTTTAGCGTAAAAGCAGTGCAGTTCTTACGCTTAGGTCCTTTGCACGGTTTGAACTCTATCACTCTGACAGAAAAATCTTGAGCCTGTGAGTAAAAGACGCAGAAATTTAGCGTGATACAACAGCTGGAATTAAGTAGTGATAGCTTAGTGATATGATTGTTGGAAAGCCAAGTCGTGGGTCTCGACTTCGAATCAGACGCACGCCTCTGACTTTTCATAAATATGAGCATTTTAATATTAATTTATCACTTGCTTAGAACAGATGCCTGAGAGATTTTTTCGATGACGTGTTTGTCAATGCGGAGTTGGTTAGCCTGGGGGACTATAGCCTTAAACATCCCACCACGAGAGGAGACCCGTGCCCAGTAGTGGATCAGTGAATGGGTTGATGATGATGAAAAGGAAAATGTATCGAAGGATCGCTTTGTTACTCAAGTGTCCAATGACAGCAAAACTATACCGAGGCCCTTCTAAATTATAGTATTTTGAAGTATCAACTATTTATATTTGAAAATGAAAATTATTCGCTTAGGTTCATTAAAGAGACTATTATAGGTAATTCTGATTTAAGATAGGTACTTACATGACAAATCTCTAAAAGAGGATGGAAAATGAAAAGTACGTAAACTATATACATAAACAAAATTTTCATACTGAAGTAGGTATGTAATGAGGTTTTGTTCGGTAAAGATGTATCGAAAAATGCGTAAAAATGCCTGTATTGTCTGTTGCAGCAATGTATAGCATTACTGGGAACATTTATGTGTTTGTTATTAGATACCTACATATTCAGTTTATGACATAAGTACATGTATGTAACTAATCATACTTATAAACTCGTTAGGAACTAATTAGGGTTTGAGTGAGTGGGCATTTATGGACCATAACACGTAAAGACATCAAAAGCCGTCATCTATTGGGAAGGTGGAAGTCCGTGTCGGATTAATATTACAATATTACATTCAAAAGTAATATAATATCACACAAGTACAATATGCTTTAGGGAAATTCAAGTTTAAAAATTTAGTACCTTATCTATTACCATGTAAACATGTACTCATACGTTTTTTCATAACTTAATACTGAAAATAAATGAAGGCAAATGCAACAATCCTCGAATCTTATTTGTATTCATTCACAGATCTTGTCACAAGCACGGTTGGCGATTGCCAACGTTTTTGAATGTATTTGCAATATATTTGTCGATCAAATAAAATAATAAATAAATTTTCATAGTTTTGTAGTTTTGACTGCCTTATTAGTCTGCTGGTCTTACTCGCGACTGCTACGCTAGGGGGATTGAACCCAGGACCTCGGGTTTGATCCCTAGGTCGAGCAGTGTTGTTGGGTTTTTCTATGAAATTCTCAATAGCTGCTCGGAGTCTGAATTTGTGCCCAGTTTATGTCAATGGCACCTATTACATGGAACTTAAACATACCGGCGTAATGTGGGTGTATATTAATTAGTACACCTCTGCCTACCCCTTCGGGGAATACATCGGTGATGGTATGTATGTTTTTTCATAGTCCAGCCATGATATCAAAGAAAAGTGCTTGCACACTGGTTTAAAATATTTATCATTCATCCAATTGACCCGTATTCACTCTTTCAGTTTATTTTTAGTGTTACGGATCGTTACGCCACCAAATGTGTAATGTAGTGTTAATATTAGCCATTCTGAAGTACCATTGTTATAAAATATACCAATAGAAAGTTGTAGTACCTATACAATTATACATACTACTTATACTAGTAAACTTACCTACTGCTGTATAAAAGGATATATTAAAATAACAAGTAATATAATATTTATTGAAATGAAACACAAACATTGAACCTAAATAACATATACATAATTGACTGTAAATTACTTTTATTGTGGTCCCAAAATATTACTCAAAAATATTTTTTGCATTTAAAGGTTTTGGGATCGCAGTCCCGGTCCCCAAAAGCCCCACGACTCAAAAAAGGACAATAACTATGTTTTTTTTGTCATAGATAGGTACTTAGGCTGTCAAACATCAATACGAGTATGTCATAAAACTATTTCAATTAGTTGTGAACAATAGTAAATTTCCAAAGACAGGATTCATGTTTGAAACAAAACCGGAAACTTTGAAAACAACACGAATCAATCAATTTATAAATAAATTGTTCGTTTGTCTAAGAGCGAAATACTTACAGCAGGGTTTTGCTTATTACTATTCTCAACTTAGTTGTTCAATAATGTTAACCAGATATGTATACGATTGCTGAAAATTGTAATTTTCCGCCATCCCACCATGATGATGGGTAATCAAAAATATTATTAAACCAATTTCAAGCATTTTGAATTTTTGATGTGTATCTTGAACAGATATACAAAACCCTAACAAACTTATATACGGAACCAACTTGGAAGTGGATCAGATAAAAAAATATATGCGAAAATTTTAGTAACACACAAAAAATACAGTCTCTTATTTGAAGTCGGTTAATAAAAATATCGGAAATTAATTTATTGTATTTACACTCTTGACAAATCGACTAGCCGTCTTTAGACACTAAATGAGAGAGAGTGATCTATATTTACTTTAGGAAGGTCTCGTGTTCCTGTTATTCTATCCGCTTCTTGTTTAATTTCCGGTTTGAAATGAAAATATATATTCATGTAACGTTCTTTAGACATCTTTGTCATGAGAATTTATTTCAGAATACAAAAACAATAACATTTTATTAAAAGTAGCAGAAAGAATATTGGTTCCTAGGACAAAGTACATAGCATTATTTTATTGTAACGTAACTATTGAAATTATGTAGGTGTAGACTTATTTTATTAAGGCAATTACTTAAAGAGGCCTACGTCTAGCAGTGGATGATGATGATAATGATGATGACGACACCTGTCTTATTAACCAGAATCAAGGTGATTAACGCTCGATCCTTATTTAAGATTTGGCAGCTCGATCTGGGAATCAAACCATGGAACTCTAGTGTAACAATAGAGGTTACGACTAATGAAATTGTGTGATCAAAAAAGTTTATTGCAAAAAGACTCATTTTATTATTCAAAATGAACGCATCAATGTAAATGACAAGTAATCTATCAAAATGAGGCAAATGTCAGTTTTCCAAATTTATGGGCCAAAATGTATGGGTAGGATAGGCGGTATTTTATTCCCAAATACAGACACAAATGGTCTCAAGATACATTGAGATAGTAATGCAACTAAGTACTATAGGGCTAGTGATCGCTGCAGCAGGACTCTGGGCAGGAGCAGGAGTGGATACAAGGCCTAAATACAGAGATGAACAGACCCTTGTAGGGGGCACGATATGGAGCCAAATTATAATACCTATTGGACTGATGATATCGAACATAGTGGGTGAAACTATTGATCCTTTTGTACAGGGATACTTTTTGGTTGCTGGTATTACACTTCTTGGTGCAACAGGTGTTGTTCTGGTCAGTGATTTTATGAATTGCTTTTACAGTCTTTCGTTGTTATTAACACCGTATGCAATTGCTGCAATGTTAGGGTCAAAGTGTATGTGTAGGGTTGCGGAAATATTTTCTCCAACGGATAATCTAATATTTAATTATAGAGTGTGAACTCTGCCAATCCGCAGTAGGCTAGCGTGGTGGACTATAACCTAACCCCTTTCGTTATAAGAGGAAACTCCACATTGGGACAGTATATGGGTTGATGATGATGATGATTCAGTTTTAAATATAATTAACTTAGTGAAGTTTTATAAGCTTGTGAAGGTAACTTTATACTCAAAGATATTTCTTGCAGATAGTTCACGAGGTCAGGGTTATGAAGAAACGAAAGCGGAGAGAGTTACGTCTACCACCGAGCCCGAAGCCAGTGCCCTTAATTAGAACATACGATAAAATTTACTATGCAATTGGCGTCATCTGCATCCTGGCTGCGATCCTCAAATTATGCGAACTTGTAATATTTGTGTGCGTAGAATAATCTTCGAACACTGTACACTGATTTCTATTAAGATTGAATAATCAAGTTCTTATTTATGATGACTTCTGAAGCGTTTGTTAGGTCTGTTTTTTTTAAAGAGAATGACGGAATAAGATGTATCCTATTTTAACAAATAATAATAACTCCTAACAAATCTGATGGTCTCCGTATGTTCGATGAATATTATAGTTTGATGTGACCTGGCTGCATCAGCTAATCCGAACAATTTGAAGATGACCCTTTTATCTGAATAAATAATTGATATACCTTCAGAATATTGTTGATCTTTCAGCTTTTCTACTATAAAATATATTAAAGAAAAATCAAAACACTGTATCATGTATTATATTTATCATTGCAATCATAAATAAAACATTTTCAATGAAGTTTAGTGTATTAATATCAGTCAAATGGTCAACAAAGACATTGTTTTTTTTTCCAACAGGGTCTTCCTCCATTCACATGATCCCAACAATAGTACATTGTTGATGGAAGTTCGCATGCTGGACTCCTCAGCTGTCCGCGAGCCACTAGATGCATTATTTTAACGTCTTCGTGAAAGTTTTGTCGGTTATACGTATTCTCTGTCGATTAAAAAATCAATCAATTGCTGTCCGTTAAGCTTGCTTAAACTCAAAAACGACTTCACCGATTTTAATATATATTTTTATCTGCTGGAACAAGCGTGATAGAAGTGCGCCATTGGACTCGGTAGGTGCCGCTGTGATCAATCGGGTAGAGCAACGGCTGATGGATCCAATTGCCGAAATAAATATAGTATTACATTTTTTGCAGAAGGAAAATGTGTCCCTGACACTGACGGAATTTCATAGTGGGTGCGCGACTTTCATTGAGGGGCCAGTGGCATTGCTTTCATTCGCGAACTTACGCGACCCATCAAGGGATAGCCTTGCACTTAGGCTCCTTTCTGCGCTAATTACCACCTCTCTACAGACGCCGTATCCCGCCGGTAATAACATTCTGATTCTCTAGTCACCTTACCTGTCAAAACTGTTAAAACTCCGTTTGTGCCCACGTTCACTGTCATAGAGGGGCACAATAACTTCTCCGGATTACTTTTACGCCTCTTAGACTAAGGCCCGGCGCCCACTATCGGCACGACACGGTAAGGAATCCTTCGGCATTCGAGGAGTCCTCAGGCATGTCGAGTCTTTAAGCAATTGGCATTTCGGTGGTTTCAGTTTTCCGAAGACTGCGTAAACCAACCGAGGTATGCCTAACGCTGCCGAAGTCTTCCAAGGTATGCCGAGGTGTACCTTGATAGTGGGCGCCGGGCTTAACCTTTTAGATATCCTCATGGACTTCCACCAACCGGGAAAGGCAACGGGAAGTGGCGGACTCCACCCATGTTGGGTTAGGTGATCTACCGACTAAAACCACACAGGTGTTGAGCAAAAGTGGTGAGGCAACTCACCACTTTTGCTCTGGGGTCACGGGCGCGAGTTGTCATTCGCAGACCTCTTAGACTAAAAACCGAGAATGACTGTTTAATCTGCTTTGTGATGTGATTGATCTTTGATCACAAAAATCAGTCAAGGCCAAAATAAAACACCATGAATGTTAATTATGAATATTCTAAACCAGTCAGTTCATTCTACAAGAAAATTTTAGTTTTGACAGTTCTGTTTTGGCAATTCTTTGCGAAGTTCTCTGTACAATGTTATGCAGGCGTTATTTAATAACAATTTAAGTTAAGGCCGGTCAAACAGTCTATGAATGTAACGTATGGACGTATTTATAATTCGCAGCCCACTATTCTTTACTACACAATTCGTGTTTAGACAACATTATGCATTGCTTATTTTGTAAAGTGTAAATCTTGTTACACATTGAATGCTATACGAATTTGACTAGCAAGCTATGTATATTTTGAATCTATTGCCATACTACTAGCCTCCATCATTCAGGCCTATCACGGCGTCTTTAAATTAGGGTTTGATTCAACTTGCAATTTCACTTTTTCTTTGCTACTGTAATCATTGGGGGCTTATGATATCTGATAAGATAAATTTGTCGTCCTTCAATAAGTATATCATAAACGTAAAGGATATTTTTAATCGAAATTATAATGAAGTTTTACCTATTTTATTTAATCTTACACTACGTAATACAATGAATTTATTACATACAAATAAATATATGAAACTTTCTGAATATATACTAGGTAATACTTACAGTACCTATGTTACTATTAATTGGTAGTATCAAATGTATGTATATTTTAAAATCAAAATTAGTTTACGTTAACGATATTTTTTAGCAAAAATGTGTTGTTGGTCGGTTAATGGCAATGGCGAACTGTGGGGGTTTATTAATATAGGTAGGTACCTCTGCCTAACTCTAGGGGGAATCTTTACAGGCAAGATGTCATGTATGGTAATCGTTGCTTCTTTCTGATGCCAGTTGAAATATAGCACGTCATAATAAACATAGCTTAGATAGCTAGCTAGCTACCTGTGTAGTCGCAACCTAAATAGTGATGGGCTATATAAGGTATCCATTGTTAATAATCTCAATTCTAGGCAGGGACTGACATGTGTGAACGGTTTATCCATTCAAATCGCAGATAGAGAAGATTGAAAATGCCTTTTGGATTGTAAGTGTTTTGTACTTTTGTTTTATGTGATTTTATAAGCGACACTCTTTTAAGGGTTTGGATAGTAATTATTGTTACCAGAGAATAGAATTTTTGCTTGTTAATCCTTTAGTCGTCTACTCCAGATTTATCTGTCAAAAAAGTTCGCATCAATTCCGCTCGGGCATAAGTATGCGTATTTGTCTGTCTATTAAGTAATTTGTAAAGAGTAGTTTATGGTTGGTTAAAGAGTTGAAAGAAAAAATGAAAGATAATATTTTTATTTACGTCGACAATACGCACTGTTAAAAAAAGGAAATATCTCCATGGTTTAGTTGTATTGTAGAAGTATTGTGTGTACCTGTCCGAGAAGTATTGTGGAATAATTTTCAGGATTATCTCTGTGTTAATACCTCATTTTAACTGTGGTCAGTCTGGTGGCCATAAGCGATTGCTACGCCAGAGCACAAGGTTCCGATTCTCAGGTGCGGAAGGATATTATTGGATTTTCTTATGAAATTTTCAGTTTTATTACAGCTTAGAGCTCGGATGGATCCAGTTAATGGCAATTAGATTGCCCCCCATTACATAGGACCCAAAACATACGAGTGAATTGTAGGTGTACATTAGTGCATCTCTGCCAAACCCTTCGGAGTTTCGCCTGTATACTTCGAAGGGTTAGGCAGTGATTAGTATGTTCACCTTATTTATTTTCTAAGAATAAGTAGGTAATTATTGGTCTAATACAAACTATGATTTGAGTTGAGCATTAAGCTGTACTGAATGAGTGTGAAAATATGTACCTAAGTAACAAAAAAAAACAGCATTAAAATTTAAAATTTATAAACTACGTGTTATTACATCTATATATATAAAAATTAATCGCCGCTCGTTAGTCTCACCTAACTGCAAAAACGGCTTGACCGATTAGAATAATTCTTTTAGATTCTAGAAGTGGTTTAAGAAGAAAAATAATAAGGAAAATCTTGAAAGAACACTTAAAAAAGAATAAATAATTTTGGTATATTTTCTATACCAACCTCCACGTGACTTGCGATATGAAACTGTCATTAAATTGCGTTCATGGCAGACAGTGTTTTTAAACTCTTTGGTGAATATCTAAAGGAACCGTTTTTTTTTATCCGTCAATGGCAGATAGTGTTATTATACTCTTTGGTGAATTTAGAGGCAGTTTATTTTTAATCCGTCATCCTTTTCTTCTGTATAGGACAGCAGTGTTGGCATTAATCGATTAATTAATTTGATTAATGTTAATCGGATTAAACTTAATCGTAACCAAATTAATGTCAATTGTACCGTTTATTGTACGGAAAGTCTTTACAATGCGAGATCAGGATCATTGGGAGTTGCGTAGTAGATATTTTCATGTCACCAAAAGTCGTTATTTCCCTCTTTATCAAACGTATTTTAAAATCCAAGATGGCGGACATCATTTAAATAAATTGATATTGGTGTCAATTTCGAGGTATCTTGAGGTGCTGATTATGAAAATAGTATTAATTTTGTAATCCAAGATGGCGGACATTATTTATATAAAGAAATTGATATGGGTCATAAGGGTGTCAATTTCAAGGTTTATCGGGATGCTAACTACGAAAATGACATTAATATTTGAAATCCAAGATAGCGGAGATTTTTTCTCAAAATAAATTGATATGGGTGTCAGTACTGTCGTAAAATATCCCTTCATGGAGCTGGGAGCCATTTATGGAGGATTAACTTGATCTTTCAATCGAACGCTCCAACAATAGATGATGTCATAATAATGATTGTTGGGGGCTGGGATCCACATACAACTAAAGTAACAGGTCGACGTAAACATACAAAATCTGGTGACTTATTGCCAAGGTCTGGACGACCCCTTAGAATATAAGAACGCCAATTGAACGCTCCAACAATAGATGAAGTTGCAATTGTAGGTCAACATAAACGTAAAAGGCAGTGGCGTAGCGTGGGGGGGGCGGCGGGTGCGGTCCGCACCGGGCGGCACTTTGGAGGGGGATTTTACGGGTGGTAAAAAAAAAGTTTTTTTGTGAGAACATTTGTTTACTTTTCAGTTCAGTTTAATCATGCCCTAATTTTTTTGTTATTCATCAGTGGCGGATTTAGAGATTTGCCGCCAATAGGCTATACAAATACTGCCGCCCCTACTGACCTCTGCAATTTAATACTGTAGTACACAATTTATTACATTTTTCTTTGTTGTTCTTCAATTTTGCCTTCCTTTAACTACTTTTTCCTTATGATTGTGAATAGGGAATCAATATGTCAGTTCCTAATTTATTTAAAAATCAAGGATTTATTAAACGATTAGGTACACAAGAAATAGTTTTGGGTCTAATTCTGAGTTTTGAAAAGCAAAAAAGATGGGGTATGGTATGCTTTAATACAGCGACAGCCGACCGCATATTAGACCGAAAGAATAGATTACATATTTGTTTTGTCTTGAAAAAAGTATAGTTACACCTCATTTTATTAGATCCACTCGCAATTTAGTCAACGTCTAATGTGTTACACCTCATAAATATTTTTAACCGACTGCGCCAGAAGGAGGGTTATTTAAAATCAAATCTCACTTATTTTTGTGAAGGAAAAATTCGACTGCGGACAGGATTCGAACATGCGTCTTCTTCACAGACTTTAAAAAAAATCTGATATTTTGACGTGAGAATTTTCGATTGAAAATAAGGCTGCTTTTTCGATATTATGTCAAAATAAGAAAAAAAAACAGTGTGTTTGGGACATAAGTTTTTTTTAAAAAAGAACCAAAAACTTGGTTATTTGAATTTTTCACATAAATTTTGCGGGCATGTGAAAAAAGTGTAGACACAAAAGTTGTAGATCTCTTTATTACCTACAACTTTGCCGTTTAACTTTTTTCCATAACACTTGTAGTTTTGCCGGAAATCGATATAAATTGTTTTTTACCCTAAACCCTTCAATGATTTGGAAATCAAGGATCAGGGAGTGCCAGTTACCTACATATCAAACACCGTTAGCGAAACTAACAAAACCTTTTGCTTTTTAAGTGTCTTATTCTGCCCATTCTTTTAATTCATTGGCAACTGCAGCTACTGAATCGTGTATAGAGACTTCACGCTTTTTCAGTATTCAATTTATTTTTATCCTATCTTGAATGTCAACTAATGAAAGTCTTTGAAATTTTGCAATAACAATCTTATCATTCGAATACGTGTTCCTTGAACGTAGAACTTCATTTAAATATGTACACAGTTAAAAAGTAACACGAGCTCAAAGATTGGTAATTTTCTATGAAAACGACTCAACTTCATGCAAAGTATTATTTCAAGATAAAGTGTCGATACAGAACCATTATGACTCATGGGGAACCCAGATAATATAATGAATATACTTGTACAGAAAAACAATATACGTAATAACTATATTAAAAGAGTAATCTCCAAATTTCGGAACAAGAAATACGCGCGAAAATGTTGCAAATATATTGTTCTTTCACCTCTCGGGCAGGCGTTCGAATCGTGAGGGGTAGAGACAGCGACAACTGTGTAACATTGTTGCATTCGCGAGAGACACCCCTCTCAATTTAAGGAATGCGCAGAATAAAACAGTTAAAAAGCGAAAAATTTGTTGGTTTCACTAACATTGCTTGATATGTTACTGGCACTCCCTGATCCTTGATTCCCAAATAAAAAAGGATCGTATTCCGCTAACAATCCCAAATCATACAATGTGACCCATGCTACGCCACTGGTAAAAGGTACATACTGTCGAAATAACATCGCTGTGGAGTCTGCAAACCATCGGCTTTGTTTATTCTAGCCCCATAGGTACAATAAAACGCAACTGTAAGTAGTATACCTCAAGGTAGGGCAGACCCAGAAAGCGCTGGCGAGACGATCTGGATGGGTTTATGGTTGACTGACCAGAGAAAGCGACAAAAAAAAAAAAAAAAAAACAGGAGGACGTGGAATGTTATTCAGGGAAACCTCTGCCTAGCAGTGGGACAGCAGTATAGGTTAACCAAAAAATATATGTATCTCAAGGTGCGTCAATGAAGGGAATCGATCGAATCGACCCGTCGTGTGTAACCCAATCTAAGGCGAAACGAAGTTTGCCGGGTCAGCTAATATTTTATAAAGTTGTATAACCGGAGAATAAAGAATCTATTGCTTAAACATCCGACAATTTTTGTATAGTTACGTCGACATGCTATTGCATTATTTATAGTTTAAAAAAAGAGCTATCATTGTCGCCATGCATAACGACGACGACAAAATCGACCCATTAGATTGCGATAGGTGTAAAGATGGGTTTGAGCCATATGAACCATTTGAGCCATTTGTATTTTAAACAAAAAAACACGTCTGGGCATAAACATATCTCTAGACAGGTGCAGTAATCTAATTGACCGATTGATAAAACCTTTGTTTTATCTCATTTCAGTATACTTATCACTGGACTGTTGGCGTTTGGAGCGTATTGGACTACAAAGTATCTGATGAACTTGGCGGAGCCACATACGACGACCACTGCCGTGCCGTCTATTATACCACCGTTGGGGACGTTTTAACCCTGCAATGGATTAATTCGTCCCCCAAAATTATATACTAGTTTGTAGAACAAATAGCTGTAATTTTTATTGCCATCTTAAAATACATTCAAGGTTGTTTTATGCTTATTATTTTTAATATAAACAATGTAACTTATGTGTTTTTTTTTCGATATAGCCTACAAGCAAATTGTGGTAGATTGTCTGCTCTCAGAGAGGCATCAGTGTATGTCATTTTCCTTCATGTTCTATTCCTAACTCGAATCTCCTAGCCGTGACTATAAGGCAAGGGAAGATAAAAGAAAATGCATTTCCGTACTATACAAAAGGGCATGTCGAATTTATATCAAATAAAACAGCACTTGCCTCATGTAGCTATATGATTGGGGACATTCCGTGACGGGACTTTTTTTAGAAAATCCTCATGGACTTCCTCCGCCTCTCAAAAGGAAAGGCGGAGGGTTATGTCGGACTCCTACCGACTAAAAACACACGGCCCATAGCATCCATAGCACAATGTTAAGGGATACTCCGAGATCTCCAATGAAGGCACCCGTGCCGGTGGTTTGATGTACCGAAATGTTTTACAAGTAGGTGTACCTAGTTTCATGTATGATTATAGTGTTCTGGGTATTGAAATAATATTATTTCAACCGCCGAAACATGTCATCTGCCACCTTACAATATTATAAGGTGCCTCTAAAAACAATATGAGTTTTTGGTGTTGAATATTTAAAAACTATATGATTCTTCTAATATAAAATAGAGCGCATTATTTTATAGTTTTTTTGAAACTAAGATACTACCTATGTGGGTCACACATTACTACATAGTATTCTGTGAGTTCACGTTGGTAGTCCAATGGGTGGGTTTCGAACCGGCAACCACATTATCGCAAGTCCGAAGCCTTAGAAATAGAAATAGACATTATTTCGCAGGAACATGTATTACAATAATAAATATATAGTTATAATAATAAACAGTAAATTGTGTTCCACCACTTCCAGGCATGCAAATATTTCAATAGCTATAATAATTATTTGATTTAGTTTAACATTACAATATCTTTACTATACATGTCCAATATAAAAATTATGTTACGTATTCATTGTTACATTAAATTACATAATAAATTAGTAATATGTCGTACCTATGTAATTTTTATTTTTAATTTTAAAAATGTCAAAAGTTTCCAATGTGATGTTCAATAATAGGTAAAATGTCAATACTTGTATAAAATAATATTTAAACAAATTTTTCTACAATTCTGTGTTTCATGAAGTCGTTAATACTAAGTACAAAAACATTTATCAAGTAACCATAGCTTCAGTTTAATTCTTAGCCATAAGGCTACCGCCCGCCGCTTCAATTTGGAAATAATCTATGACGCTTGTAATCGAAAAAGGGTTAAGTAACATATTTGAATTTACGTCGGACTCGTACCGACTAAAACCCGCACTTACCTTACCTTGTCTTATAGTCGGGACCATGGAATTTGTATTTTAGCTATGACGTATGAGGTTACTACAGCTGTCGTACGATAGTACCGGAGTTGTCCTTGTAAATAAGTCGTAAACAACACACACACCCACTACACACACACACACCCACTCACACACACACACACACACACACACACACACACACACACACACACACACACACACACACACACACACACACACACACACACACACACACACACATACCCGCCCACACCATCTGACTACAAATCTCCACAACGCTTTTCACACAAGATGTTGTTACTCGGAGTGGGGACCTGGTGTCCTGAAAAACAGGGTTGGGCGTAGCTTAGGCGCTAGTCTCCCACAATATTATAAATTATGTACTACTACTGCTATGTACCTGAAATATTGTGGAAGAAAATAAACAATTTATTTATTTATTTTTTAATTTATATGCGTTCGCTTAAACTCGGTCTAACGTCGCTGATCGCGTCAATGCCAATTTACTTTGTGAAGTCTCCCTATAAGATTTTGGTCTGGTACCTACAGTTAATTGGTGCTTTAAAAATATTCCAAATATTGAACATTCAAATTGATGCTTTAAAAATATTCCAAATATTGAACATTACCCGAGTTAGGGGTCATAACCTGAATCTTGAACATATTGATAAAATTAAAGACTGCAGAATAGTGAAATTAGCCAGCAATCTATAAATTAGGCGTAGCTACTATATCCTAGCTAGCTTTGTTTATTGTCTATTTACGTACCGACTATCACAAGAAATGATGCGTCTAATTTAAATACAGACAAAAACAAAAACCTACCTAAGAATCAGCATGACGAAGAAATAATAACGTCATCAGATTATCTGTCTTATAAAGGTTGTAAATAAGTTTGCTAATGCCTGAGCTGCTCAGGTTCTTTGTGGAATACAATGGGGTCTACACATCAATAGACCTTTGAACAGATTGTTTCATACGTGACCTATTCTACACCCCATTGTACGGTGGATAGCATATCAAGTTACCACAGAATGACAAATTTTCTCAGTTGATTTGGAACTTCATCTTCAACATTTTAAGGTTCAAAATCATTTGGATAAATTTGACAGTTTTGTATAGTTTGACCTGCTGGCGACTGTCCTATTAAGTCTATGACGGAGTGCTATGTCTACTAATGGATGTGTAGCGACTTCGATGATGGTGTAGCTATGGTGTAGTGAACGCAGTCAGAAAATAAGAGAGGCAACCGAAGCACTGAATTATTATTTGTAAGATTCATGGTATTTTATTGTTTTTTTGTTCCTGTAAGTAGGTACTTACAATTCATAATTATATTTTGGGAAGGTTGTCGAATAAAGAAATATTTTTAAACGGATTTGTTTTCAAAATACTGCTTAAATGATTCGATTGCAAAATCTCAGAAATTGCGAATCTTGAAAACAATTTGGAGTTTCCGGATCTGTGTGTGGCAATAGGCTCGCCCCTATTATATGGAACTTAATTCAGCATACCGGTGAACTGTTCATGTAAATGAGTGCGCATCTGCCTACTGTATACAGGCGTCATGGTATGTATAAATTTTAAGAATTGCCAGATACGATCTAGGTCCCGAACGCTAGTGTACTGCGGGTTGGCAGCCTTCACACATAATCGAGAATATCTCAATTTCCATATTAACAATGACAAGATCTCTGTCGCAAGTGTCGCAACTGAGGTAGGTACGTGACTTAGGAATAACATTAGATACTAAGCTCAGTTTTGTCCCTCACTATAACAATATTGTCAATCAATCTGCTAAAATGCTAGGGTTTATTAAACGCACACCAGAGAATTTAAACGTCCTGTCTCCAAGATACTTCTATTCAATGCATATATTAGGAGCGTGTTAGAATTTGGTAGTGTCATATGGAACCCATATTATACTGTTAATTGTGAGCGAATTGAATCTCTTCAGAGATCATTTACGAGACACCTAGCATACGTTACTCCAGGCATCGAAAAAGGCGTTCTTACGACGATCGGCTATGCTTTTTTAAAATATCTAAACTCCGTGATCGCAAACGGATGTTGGATTTTGTGTTTTAAAGGGTTTGTTGGGGTCACCCGAACTTTTGGAACGAATAGGAATATGTGTACCTAAAATAAATGCCAGGAGAACGTGTAAGACGTTCTTTAACGTCCCCAGAAATAAAACCAACTTGGGATCGAATGCTCCGTTATCCAGGTTGACATCGACTTACAACAGTTGTTGGAGACTTCTGGATTTAGATATGTGGCGACATTACATTGTATAGCTGACGCAGCTTCTTCCGAGCCCGCTCGCCATCCCGCTCATACTTTTGATGTTAGTCGTTATCCATAGGGCACGGGGTAGGCTCGCGTCAATAATTATTGTACGTGTATTAATTATTAATTCAAATCCGTTATCTAACCTTTGACTATAATTTTGGCGTTATTATTTCATTCCTTCTGACATATCAATAGAGACCTTAGTAGTTAAACTTAACTCACAGTATAATCTAACAGATATTTTTCATGATAGTCCCAAAAACCTTAGAATGAAAATAATAAAACCAAAAACTGAAAAGCCAAAAGCCACATTCCAGGATAGGACTAAATAGGCTAATAGGCTCAATTCATATTGTTTCACAATTTTACTTTTAATTTTTAATCTTAATTTTAATTTAACTTTTAATTTGTAATTTTAATTTATTTGGTCATTTTAATTCTGTAATTTTAATTTTGTAATTTTAATTCTTATTCAAATTGGACATTAAGTGTATGTTATTAATAGTGTTCTATAATTTTAATTCAAATTTTGTAACTACCAATAATGTTACGTGATTTATTAAAACTACATGTACCTACTTAGTCAAAGTTATAGTTATGAATGTTGTGCTCGTCTATAATTTATGTAACCACTAGACCAGATCACTGTTAATATTATTATTGTTAATGTTCGTATTTAGGTTATTGACGTGCCTTAATAATAAATAAATAAATCTCTAACGTATGTTTCCTCACGAAGTCTTTGTTTTGACCGTTCAAGCGAGTGATAAATAATTAATAACTAATTGTTAACATGCACGTGATTCCGAAAAGTCAGAGAGGCGTGTCTTGGATTTAAACCGGAGACCCAAGACTTGGCGGGCGATGGTCATATCACTAGGCTAAATCTGCTTTTCATGTTATTCGTGCAGTGTTTCGCTAAAATAGTTTGCAATGTTAGCAACATGACCTGATATGGATAGTATATATATAATGGACTAGTTCTCGTGTTAAGACGGCAAATCGTGGCGTTCGAAAGAAAGAAGCTATATTTATCAGTAAAGGGCACCAGAGCATTCAAAAGAAAATGAAATAAATCACATTAAGTAGTTACTTAACTGCTATCAAATTTTTCGTGGTACCCAGGTGTATTTTTACAAACTCGCTTGTCTTCCGACAAGCTTAGTTAGTCTTCTAGGCTTCTAGCTTTTTAAACCGACAGGTTGAAATATTCAAATGTCCAATACTGAATAACGATAAACGGTGGAAGCGAATTGTCCAATAATAAAATCAACAAACAAAAATAGTAGGCGATCACAATACTAGTATATAAGACTATAATCGCAGTGATACTAGATGTAGCCACAAATAAAACAATTAAAAAAAGTACGTTACGGTATTATTGCGACTTTCCACCAACCAGGAACTCTACCCAATCTATACTAGAAGAAGAAGTTTGGAGATCTTAAGATTTGTATTGAACGAATAAAAAGTTTCCCACGGATTGCAAGTGTTTGTTAAATATTTTGCATTGTTCATTTCGGAAAAAGTAAAGGCGGCTTTACAATGGCATGAAAATGTTCAAGAGGTTATAATATGAAAGTTCAGAGGTTAAATGAAAATTATTTGATACTAATAGTACGATTTTGTTACTAAGCCCGTCGTTTAACGTTTAAAACGTAACATCCTTTAAGAATATCCTTCAATGCCAATTAAAAAAAAATTGGTTTGCCTAAGAAAATTAATAATAGTGATTAAAAAAGAACTTTATCTAACGTTTTAGAGTAACCTTCCAGTCATCTTTTATCGTTACTGTGGTTACCACAAAAATGCCTACGTTTTTTTATTATTACTGGTCTTAAATGGAATAATGGAAATAATGAATAATGGAAAATGCGTCTATTCTCTCGCGTCTCTTGTCTAAGCTTACACAAATCAGTGAGTTTCCACGAATAGTGAGGGTTTACCCCTCCATAGTAGGTAGTGTGTAGCAGTAGTGTAGCCCTGCTATTTTTAGTGGGCAAGGATATGATTGGTGCTCTGAATCATTCTGGTATTTCCTCTTCTTCCCTTACTTGTTCAGTGGTAAATTTTCCATGTGTCATGATTTGAAGCCCGACACTATCGACGGCCATGATGACATGGCTGGAACTTATGAGCTTCCGTGTCAACCAGCGATGGTAGGTAATTATTAACACTTTTTCCTCCTGTGGCAACACTACAGCTAACAGCTGATTTGAACTTGTCTTTGTATTTTTTATTGTAAAATTATTAAATATTGCTTAAATTAGGCCGAATTATAATTAATTGATATATACTAGGGGTAATAAATGTTTGTTGTGTATAATCTTAACATAATCAGTGGTAAATAAGTGTAAAAACCGTGTGTTAGTAAGTGACAGTTACCGGTACATATGTTGTAAATTGTCATCTCTAAATCAGGTACAAATTTACGAATATAATATAACGTAGTGCTTCCTTCTATTAGAGCATACATTTTTTTAGTTCACTAGTAGAATTTTTATAGACTGCTTTGTAGATTTGCAGTTACTACGTAAACATAACCTATTCTAGTTTGGTGACACATTTCCACTTCCCTTGTATTTTTCACTTTCTACCCATTACCGCTTTGCTTAACTTCAATCATTACTATTACAATCTACTTTTATTTTCCCCTCTTTCTATTCTATCATGTTGACTCGCAAGGCCGCTGCTCGCCAGGAGGAGTCCAAACTCCAACTGGTTTTGAGCGAATTAAAGGCATCTAAGGAGTTGTGTGACCAGCTGAATAGGGAAAGGGATGACAATGAGAGGGAGTTCATGGCAATGTTAAACAAAAATAAAGCTTTAAAAACCGAGATGGCTCAGCTGCATTCAGAGTATGTTGAAGCTGTTGAGGCCCGGGACAAACTCCAACTTGTGGTGGACGGGTTCAGCCATTGTAGCACTGAGTATGAGCAAGCTCTAAGCCGTGCGCATTCCTTAGAACACCAGCTACATGAGGCAAACAATAAGATTTCAATGTTAGAACTAAACACAACAGCCGCGTTGAACCGCAGTCTATACAATGAGTTGGTAGTCAGTGCCCCAGATATGGTTTCTGCTGCATCTAACAAGCCAATAGTCACCATAGATCTGACATGCACAGATGATTCTAACAACACAGTGCAGGTAGTTAAGTGCAGCAGAAATAAACTTAAAAAATATATAAAAATCAATAAATATATAAGAAAAACACAAAGGTTAGTAAAAAGACAAAAGTATTTCATAAAAAACGTTAAATTAAATCGAGAAAGGCTTCAGTTACTCAATAAACTTGTGTTGTTTATTTTATGTGTTCAAAATAAATCTTACAATGAGCTGTTTTGTAACAACATTGAAAACATGCCCTTACTTTTAATACTCGCAATGCCACTGCGGTAGCTTAATCGATATTTAATTCTCACTGATTCAGGAGTTTTTTCAGGGGTAACTGACTTCAACCTACACGGAAATTTATTTTATACAGAACGAATGGCTTTTGGATTGTGAGTAAAATAATAATTAAATATATTACGTATTTTTAAAAATATATTTAAAAGAATAATTGGCTGCTCTCATAACCTGTCAGAAAATGGTCATAATCCTTATCCTCCACTGGACAAGTGCGTTTTCGTAGTTTTTCTTACACATAAATATTTGGAGTGTACAGTTTTATAGATTTGATTTTGGGTGTTTTTTTTACGTTTTGGCATTTTATACTTTACCGTGGATTTAATGTGGATTTAGTCTGAAGATAGCTCAGTGCTTACAGCCTGTCTTCATAGTGATCATTAGTCATAACACTCAAAATCAACTCAAGCTTTTGATTTTTGTGCAAGTAGCAGATCAGTGATTGACAAATCATTTATGGTATCAGTGAAGAAAATTGACGGAGTTTAAAAAAATTTGGTAGTGTATGATCAATACCTCTCGATCTGAAAGGAGCCCCATGACCAGCAGTGCGAATGTAAGCAGTGCAGTACAATTTATACCAATTTATAGAGGCTACATAACAATGCGTTTCCAGTTTTCTGCTATGTGTGCACGAGTTTCAGAATATTTGGGTTTTAGAAGTCTGAATCATTATATGTGCCCGTTTGAAGGACAATGTTCCCAGTGAAATTATTTTGTTTTTTTTTTAAGCTTACTAGCAATGTGGATATTACTAGTATTCTTGTTACGTACTAAGCTAAATGCTTGTATTACGAGTGGGTCCATATCGGTAGTGCAATGTGTGGGTTTCGAACCGGCAACCACATCATCGCAAATCCGAAGCCCCAGCCATTAGGGTACCGCCGCTTAATTCTTGCGTCTTTTCCCAGTGCAGTGCAACACATTACCGATATAATTCGTGGCTTTTGCCATGCAATAAGGAAAATACTTAACCAGATAAGAAAAGTACTTAACCAGAAGACGCAGGTTCGAATCCTGCCCGCGGTCGTATTTTCTTTCACTATTAAAATAACTTAATAATCTTTGCATGGAAAATGCCTAAAAAATACAAAAAGATAGTTAAAAAGGTAAGGTGGCATCGTACGACATCGTTCTTGCTGTAAAGCATGTCATGTCGGTTGAGAAGCACATTTTCAACAGATGTCACTAACGTCGCCTCAAAGACGTAAATAAAAAAAAATGTGAAGGCAAATTTTGACTTGGCGGGTGGGAGTCGCGGTGGCTTAGCGGACATAGTGTCTGGTGTACTTAACCAGAAGACGCAGGTTTGAATCCTGCCCGCGGTCGTATTTTACTTCACTATTAAAATAACTTAGTGACGACGTCTCAGATAGCAGTGCTGTTGTCGCTATCGTCCATATGGATTAAGTTACCAGTTTGCACTTCTATCCCCTATGGATTTTTTGTAAATGTAACAGAGTTCAAGTTAGACCTCAAGCAATATAACTGTGAACACAGTATCCAATCCAATGAATGTAAATATTTGAAAGGTTGGGTGAGATACTGGGATCACGGCAAAGTCACAAGTGTGCTGAAGTGGTGATTACGACAAAATCACGAGTGTAGCGACACTGGGATCACGAGGAAGTCTTTAGTGTGGAGAGATGAGGTGTGTTCTCGCTGCAACTACAGGGAGGATCATCTGACAACACGGGTTTTCTAAACCTAGTGGGCACGACATGGTTGATATGGGGTGTTTGTAAATGTAGCGCGATAAAGAATTTGTATCGTCGTAGTTTCATGTAGCACGATAGATGTCGCTACAAGGTTTTAATAACCAACCATAAAAATATTGCTAGGTATATTAAAGAATGGAGTTAAGTAACGGTCGGCTTTTCTTAACACAATTTATCAGCATAATATATTATGTTCCAATGGGTTTCTAGTTGTTCTGGAAAGATGAGGAAGGAGGTTTTTTGCTTGCCTTTTTCTCACGCTTGTATTGCTTGAAGTGTAAGGCAGAATAGGCTAATGTAACCAGCGAACTGTGGCTAGGTACGTACACATCTGCCTAACCCTTCGGGGAATACATGCGCGATGGTATGTAATGTGTTATATTATACAGAAGTTTACGTTCTATTGGCCTTAACTGGGCATAAATCCGAACTCCGAGCTGCTACTCATATATTTAATAGAAATATATATTCAATAATTATATTTTCTTTTGCAGCTTATTAGTTACTGGAATGTTGGTCTTTGGAGCTTACTGGGCAACCATGTTTTTCATGCAGCCGCCAACGCCTAGACTTAGGCCCCCAACCACAACAGCAATGACAACTTTGGGAACCACATCGGGCGTCAACTCTGATGATGAATATCGTTTTCATTAATAAATACTTTCATTATTATTTTGTAAAGTGTTATTCTATGCTTTAATATAAAAAATAAACATAATTATCATAACATACCATCACGCCTGTATTTCCCGAAGGGTCAGGCAGAGGCATACTAAATGAACAGCTACGCTTCGTTGGTATGTTTAGGTCCCATCTAATAAGGGGCGAGCCTATTGCCATTGACCGGGCACAAATCCAGACACCGAGTTGCCACTGAGAATTTTATAGACAAACTCAATAACACTTTGATTTGCTTTTGCGGTGAGTGCGGAGCGCCCGAGGCATAATTCCTCCCTCAATCCCTCCCTCCTCATTTTCTCCTTTCCCCTTCGTTTCCTTAAATAGGCTTGGCAACGCATCTGCAACTCCTTTTGTATTGATGGCCACGGGCGGCGACGACTACTTACTATCAGGTAGCTCACCTACTCGTTTGTCGAGATATCCCATAAAAACAGGAGATAAGCGAATTCGGAATGTGATTGGTGGTAAAATAAGTTCACGCGACCATTCGCATAAACTACGTACCCATGTACGTATATATCAATTCTGAGAGCCAAGCATCTCTCTTAGCGCTGTACTCCAACGGTATTACGTCGAAACTAGTGGAAGACTGCATGGCTCGATTAAACACTCACTCGCCGGGTCACGCGGGCGTCATTGGCATTGAACGCGCCGATGAACTCGCAAGAGCGGGGACCAATGGTACGCAGCAGGGCCCTGAACCTTTCTTTGGAATACCAAAAGCCTTAGCTCAAAAATCCCTCACTGATTCTACTTTTGAGACTGCCATAAAGCTCCGGATGGAAAAGGCAAACAAACCTTCTATCGCTGAGTAGGAATAAGCTGCGCATTGTCACGAGAGCCTTAGGAACTGACGCTTAAACAACCACAATGTTCAACATAAGGCTAAGCGATACGCGAACTGCAGATATTGTCAAGAGGCTGATGAATCGCCACTACACTTTCTGGGGGACTGCGGACCGCTGATACACAAGCGCAATGCTCATCTTGGGAAACATGCCTTGGCTTAGGACAGCCAGGACATACCCTCCCGTAGGATATCGACTTTAAGGCTGATCGTCTCTTTTTGGGCAAATTTAGAATAATAGCATAAGGTAGTTTAAAATTGATGATTCAGTCGAAATTGACAATTTATACTACTTTCTGCTACGATAAAGATTTTGAAGCAAAAGTTATAATACTCAGTTGTGAATAATTCATATTTGACTAGCTTTTGCCCGCGACTTCGTCCGCGTTATAAATTAAAGCCTTTATGTTATTCTGATATATAAACAATAATACTGTAAAGTTTCATCAAAATCCGTTCAGCAGTTTTTGCGTGAAAGAGTAACAAACATCCATCCATCCATCCTCACAAACTTTCACATTTATAATATTAGTAGGATATTGCAATTCTTATTGCCATGATCCTAGAATGAGTAATTTACAATTGGCGAAAAACCAAAAAATAAAAATGACTTTAGCGTCTAAGGAATTACGATTCGCCTATACATATTATTCCATTTCCTTCGGTGAGAGTATAATGATGGAGTCTGGAGGAAGAAGGAGGACTCCCTTCCTTCTCCTTTTCTTCATTCTCCACTGCCATAAGGTGGCCTGCTTGCTCGCCTGCCATAGTTAATTGCAAAAAAAAACACAATGCTGTTGGATATTCTTCTGAAGGCAATAAAGTGCTAACTGGATTGGCCATTGGTGATACAACTAGTGGAATTATTTGGCATTGTCCGAATGAAACCGCATTTCACCATGTCGGAATACCTGCTATTTGCCGGATAAATTTAAAAATTGTACAGATTTTGTAGGTATGGAATAATCTGCTGAGTAAGATAGTGGGAACTTACTAGACCTCAGTCCTCGATGTGTTTCGAACAGTACATTATTTACATAGTACAGGCATCATAACTATATTAATTGGGTAAATATTTGGCGTAATTCAAGAATACTCTTTCCCGTAATTACCATACTGTAAATAAACATCCAAACAAAGTACATAAATACCGAAGAACCAATGCATTTCATTTTAATATAAGCTGGTCGCAGTATATATGTACATATATATGTCTCATAACGTACTCGTGGTGGTGCAGAGTTAACACAAAATAATTAATTAAATATTGTTATTAATTACATTGAAATGGTTGTCGCTGGACTGTAAGTATTCATGTATCTATACTAAACACTAACATATTAAAGCTTTCTTCTTTGTTTGAACGCGCTAATCTTATGATAGTATACATTTAGTAAGTATTAAATAATAGTAAGAAATAATTATTATCTTAATATCATTAGTAGGTACGCTACAAGGCGTTTGAGCAATAAACTCTGTGAGCATTAGATATAATTACCTATGTTATCCGTATTATTAAAAATAATGTGTTTTCATGCATTTTCTCTTTTTGAGGTTGAGAAGATCATTTTTACAAAAATTAAAATCAACTTTAGAAAATTAGAATATCTATTATTCTAATTTTCTAAAGTTGATTTTAATTTTTTTTAACTGCAACTGCAGATAATGTATTAACTATTTGTATTGAAGTTGTGGGACAGATATTAACCATAATTATTTATAACTATTTTGTGTTTTTTTTTGCAGCGCCCTTTTGTGGTCCGCTATGATGGTAGCACTCTTTCTTGGTGGGCGGTACCTTTATGACATGGATATCGAGACCAACGGAGACTCGCTCGTTAATATAACTGGCTTAGGTTGACATAAAGCTCACCAATAATTATATTGTTTCATCATAAAATATTTTTAACAGTGCGTAGAATACCTGTGTTATTTTTATAAATGTTGCAACATTTCGTTACTTGAATTTTGATATTTGATGCTGCGGGGGATAAGCTTTCTCAATTTGAACTCGTACTTAGTGGGAAAAGTTACTTACTTAAATATATATTATATAAGATTTAACATAGGTACGTCCTTCTTAGTTATTCATATACTTATTTCGTATTTCTCTTGGTAAGTAAATTGTATTATTTATGAGAAATAAATGTTATAAACCTTATACTCTAAGTCTTTTTTAAATAATCATGTAACTTGTAAGAACATTTTTTTTACTCTACAAATTGATTAAGAAGGTTTTGTTCTGAAAATCTTCTTTATCATCAATGAATACCTAAATGAAAGGTGGTCAGACACAGTATACAATACGTATCATAATAATTTTGCACTAAATGCAAATTAAAAACAATAAAATTTTGAATGACAGGTTAAAATTGTGAAATGGATAAAAAAAACAAATAATTGCATTAAGTGAATGTTATAAAATTAATTGTTTATACATTTTTTACTCTATGTTTATAAGTGAATTAAATTTCTGTGTATCAATTTCTTTTTTATTAATTTACCTACGAATAAATAATACTCTATTTATTCGTAGTCATTTACCCATAAAATCATTAATCTGTAAAATTATTTGAAATAAATAAATGAATGCCTATTTCCCTGTGTCACGCCATAACTAGAATATGAAGTTTTCTAATACTTTGTAGAAGTTTTCGGAGTATTCCCATCTTCCCTCAAGTGTCTTCCACCAAATGGGGAAATTTTAGTGTCATCTTCCCCCAAATTCATAATTGGGTGAAGATCCAGGGCAGTAAAAGTTTCATTTGCCCCTGAAATATTTTTTAATCCTAAATGCTGCCCCTGAATGGGAGAAAATGGGAATTCTTCTTCCCATCTTCCCCCAAATCCATAACAGGGGGAAGATGGGAAGTAAAAGTTTCATTTGCCCCCAAAATTATATTTATTTTTAATTTCATCTTAAACTTACTACTACTTACTTACTTACTACTTACTTTTGGAAACTTATCATCGAGCGATGATAAGTTTCCAAAAGTTAGTTTTCTCTCGATCCGCAGTTGACGTATCACGCATCCATCATACTTTTACGTGTCTCCATGCGTCTGCTGACTTGGGGAGACCGCTACTCCATCAGACGCGCATGTCTGTCCGGTGAAGTCTCGCCTTGTCGTTGCCCCAGACTATGGTCTGGGCGAGACTAGACTAGATAGGCTATAGCTTGTCACGGTCGTGGCAAATTTCACGAGTCCCATCCCTTGGCATTCACTATAAGACTAGGGAAGGCAAGTTCAGTTTTTAGTTGGTATGACTCTGAGTTATATAATTATATGGTATTGAAAATTGGGTCTTGCAGACGGAACAAGTAAGAGTCAAATCGCGGAAGTTCTTAAAAAAGGCCAGGTTAAGTCTGTCCTAAACCAACGAGTTTTGCAAAGGGAGGGTAATTAACGGATGTAGTAGACGATTAAAATATTTTATTATTAATTAAATTATCGGGATATAAGCCCCGTGGCGTATTCCTCATTGCTGGGATTCATGATGTTTCTCTCTTGAATCTCTTATTCCTATTGAGCTACCAGTGCGTGCCAGTCTTTGGCAATGCGATGTACCTTGTGTTAAGTGTTCAGATCTAGTAAGAGCGTCTAACAGCGTTACAGTTTAAGATAAGCGTAACCCGTTTAATTATGATTCATGCCCAATTCCCTGTACCTACATATTAATAGGTTGAAAGTGATGATGTAGGTACCTAAATGAATAGATAAGTTAGGATAAGTATTATATTATTGTTTCAACAAAATTAAACTCATGCCACATTGTTAAAGTGAACGCAAGCGCATGTTTCCAGAGGGCCTCGTAATTGACGCCTGCCGCGGTCAATCTGTACATGGGTGACCATTCTTAATACACCGAGACCCCTCCGTGCCTCGGAGAGCTTGAAAGCCATCGGTCCCAGTTGTCATACGACTACCTATGATACTTGTTAGTGGTAGTCAAAAGTCCAACAAGGCTGACAACCAGTCTGTCTGTCCTTCGAATATCGGTATCACCCAGAAATTGGGTTGAAGAGGCAACTCTTATGGCATTCGCTTTGTGTCAAATAATAATAAGTAGAATTCAGCCGCATCTACTAAGACTGGAAGCCAACTCCAACAAAATAATTGGGAAAAAGGCTAAAAGGCTAGAAGGAAGATGATGAAGCGGCTTTCAAGCCCCGGTAAAAAAATGTGTTCAAGTCAAATCAAATGTTTTTATTTCAAATAAGCTTTCACAAGCGTTTATGAAACGTTATTGACTCTAGTTGCACGGTTCCAAAAAGTTGATCCCATGGAGAAGAATCCGGCAAGAAACTCCATGGACACTCTTTTAAAATATATTGTTTTAACATAATTTGCTGGTACATTATGCCGATAACAGGATGTGAGTGCATTGGAGGTTTATGTCATAATTAGCCTGAAGTCGGGACTAAAATTACAAGAAGGTTCTCAGCAAATGAGAACGCAATGTCAAACTAAAACACTATGTGTAAGAATACACATCATCAAAAAATATGAACTAGGATAACTATAAACTACTTAGACATAAATGGCTACGATGTACTCACATTTACAGTTCCTGTTTATATAAAGTGGTAAACAATATACAAAATAATTGAGAGTGAATAAAGTAACCTCAGGTTGCCAGGGAGACCACAAGTGCACCCGTATTTTAACACCACACATTTTTATCGTCAACGTAGTCCTTGATTTTGTAATATGCTTTCTTAACAAGGACCGATTTAACATAATTTTTAAATTTCTTACCGGTGAGATCGGTGACAGATTTTGGAAGTTTATTGTAAAAACGCACACAATTTCCTAGAAATGATTTATTGGTTTTAGTTAATCTAAATTTAGGTACCACTATTTTATGTTTATTTCTAGTATTATGGTTGTGATGGTCGCTATTTATGTTGAACATATGCAGGTTTTTGCGGATATACATGATGTTTTCTAAAATATAAAGTGACGGCAGCGTTAGTATACTGACGTTCTTGAAGACTTCTCTAAGGGATGTTATTGGGTTTTCTATAAAATTCTCATTATTACCTTAGTGTTTAGCTAAGCGCTTTATATTTTTGTCGAATGGATTTTTTATCATTATCACCTTAATACACGCTATTCTATAGCCTAGCTAGGGGAACAGCACTTCAGTCACCTGATTGGAAATGTAATCGTACAAACCTACTTTGTCGAATTCATGTGTTAAGTACATACTAACTACAATCTGTTTTGTTTTTTATTAATAAAGATTATTATGATTTGTGTTACAAGCGTGATTGTAAATACGTAAACAATGTAGTGGATAATTTGTTTTCCGGTCATTTGTTTGTTTTGTTTACCATTTGGCATTACCAAATAAAGGATGTCCGAAGTAAATATACATAGGGACATTCCGATGTTAACAAAACAGATTTTACTTTAGTCTGTTTTTAATCTTTGAAAAATCACTACGTTGTTCCAAATGACTTAATATAATGGTGGTTGGATTGTGAGTATATTATTTTACACATTACTAGTACTTATCTGTGGTTACTAGCTTCCTTAAAATATTTACTGTAAATCCGCTTCTAGGCTCAGTAACATGATGGAACATGCACTAGATTATAAATTAGACCCCTAGGCTACCTCCAGGAATGCAATTTTTAAACCGCTTCCTATTTTGCTACAATATTTTTTGTGTGATACCCGTACATACATACAAGGAGACGGACAGATATATACATTTTATGAATTCTTTTAGATTTTTATATTATAGTAATTATAATTTGTGGTTACAAGTCTTCCTTGTTGACCCTGGTTGTGGATTTCCAGGTAAAGCAAACTGTTACTTATTGAATTTTCTATGAATTTCTTAGTGTACAGAATAAATATGTATAATTATAATTAATAGCTTTTCGCCCGCGGCTTTTCCCGGGTGGACTATACGTTTCTTGTCATTTTACGGGATAATAATATAGCATATGTCACTCAGGAATAAAGTGGCTTTCTATTGGTGAAAGAATTTTTCAAATCGGTCCAGTAGTTTCAGAGCCAAACAAAATCAAATCTTTACTTTTTATAATATGAAGTATGAATATGGAGCTCGCAGAAAAGCCTAAATATATTCCAGCAAACCATGAAATCAGTCGTACGATCGTGTGTTTTTATATAGATTTGCCATTGATAATGGCAAAATGTATAACTCTTCGGCTCATGATAAGATCCAGAAAAGGGAAAAGTGTTTCCATAATTTTCTTTTTTTTCAGCGCTCTCTTGTCAGCTGCTATTATGATCAGTGTATTTCTGGGTGGACGATACCTCCTCGATATGGACCGTCAGAATAACGAAGTTCCTGTCGGAAATCTCACTGGATTAGGTTCAAAACTTTATTCAAATTAGGTACTTGGTTTAGGTGTACAGGATGGGCTATTCAAATGAGCAGCAAAGGGAAACTATTCATAATGATTTTTCTACAATATTACAAGTCCCCAACTATTTTATCGAGAGGAGGGGGTCACGAAATAAAATAACAAAAATATACATAGAAATGACAATAATATTGATGTTAAAATATCAGTAATTGATTTCAATACAATATTTATTTAGTATTTCGAACATTTTCCCCCAAAACCCTGGATGATTGACATAGGACCCTTGAAATAGGAATTTTAACATTGTGGGAGACTGGTCCATAAAGTACCAAGCAAAGAGAGGATCCTCAGACCAGCCGGGTGTTTTGACGGCGGGCCACGGCGTTATGTGTGTTGCTTGCGCAATTCAGAATTTGTTTCATTGTAGTTCACATGTAGTGCGAAAGATGTCGCTACACATTTATGTGTGTGTATACTTGTTTTACTTCAGCAAAAAAATTCAAAGGGCAATTTAAATGATTTATCAAGGAAATAACACTCCTTTCGCATGAAGTACCTACCAGTAGATATGCATATTTACTGTTGAGTTTTGATCGGTTATTGTGGAGAGCCGGTGACCCAATTCCTACCTATTAAAAAAATACTATACGGATACTTACAAAAAGTACGCGAGATGATCAAGGATTGTCTTTCCCTCATAAATCTGTCTCAATGATCTGTCCACTTGTATATTTTTGATTCTCTTAGGATCTTAATGATACTTTCCAATTTTAGGAGACGAAAGAATCCTGAAACTTATGTCGGGGAAAATAATTGGACGATAACCAGAAGAATAGAAGATATGAGGATGTATAATAACAAAAATATATCCGTATAATAATATATATAAAAGTATTTTAACGTGTTCTGTAATACTTTACCTCATTAGGTATGTTACTTCATGTGGAAGAAATTTCCTTTTTAAACTGATTCTGTTAAGTAATAAAATGCTATGAGGGCAATAATTGCCAAGTGTAGTTGCCTCGTATAGGTGGTAGATATCCTTGATGGTATGTATCATTAACAGATTTTGGGGACTTCCCCGTGTATGTTATTTATTTGCTTCTGGTTTCAAATTATAAGCAAATAACACAGGTGTTTTCACAAGGAATCAATCTAATGAGATTAGAGACTTTTTAAAAAGAAATACACCTTGAGTTTTTCAGGCCAAATATAGGTACTAAAATCGATAATACCCTAGTAAATTTATCGAATATTTTAAATTTACTATAATAATAGACAAATATTAAATAACGTATTCAATTATATTGGGAGAATTTAACAAAAAATATATTACAATGTTGGACTTACCCTGGCCTTATCCCTCTCATTGAGAGAGGAGACCCGTGCCTAGCACAGGGACAATAATATGGGTTGATGATGAATGTAACAATAAAATAAATCGATTGACAAAATTTTTGTCTAAAATCTTTAAAATATGCATTTTTTTATAAGAGCCCTCAGAAATCTCGAGTCGGATTTCTATACACAAAATAATCTTCTTAGCCTTGGGGAAGGAGCAAAGGCAATTAAGGTATTGTTTGTTCCTATAAAGATTCCTGCTACAAACTAACGGAGTTCCAATTTTTTTGCATGTATATGTAATTTTCGGTATTAGAACTAATTTTAATTTACTAATTATTTTTCTTTAAAGCTTTTTAACTTTATTTTTTATAAATAACAATAAATTTGTTGTTAAACTATTCTGAAGATTTTTTTTACTAAGTACATATATAACATCACACCTGCATTCCTCGAAGGGTTAGGCAGAGGTGTACACCCACATTTTGCCGATATGTTTTCGGTCCCATGTCATAGGGGGCGAGCCTATTGACATTAATCGGGCAAAAATCCTGAGATTTTGCAGTATTAGACTGCTACAGAGAATTTCATAGAAAATCTCAATACTACTGCTCGACATAAGAATCGAACCCAGGACCTCTAGCAGTAGCGCTTTGGACCACTAGACTAACGAAGCAGTCTTTTTTATTTAGTTCTTACAATAAATGCGAGAAAACGTATAGGTACCAATTATTTTTTACTTATCTATGCAAGACGACGTAAGTACCTAAATCTGAGTATTATCCAGGACTATTTTATAAATTCTGTGGCATTACCTCATGTTGGTCTGTCTAGCTAATTCACATTGGAACATGACAATAGTTTATTATTACTTGTGTTCACATAACATCCAGTCTCACAACACATTTTTTTGTTTTGCTTACGGTCGTGATTTAAATGGCCCGTATTGTTTTTATTCTCAACGCTATTGATATCAAGCAGCAAGAGTTATGTTCAGTGTAGTAGGGTCGTGTCTAAAGGCGGTGAAGGGTTAAACAATTTGATCCGCAGAATTCGACTAATTACGCGTTAAGGTTTAGTCCTGAATTCAGTAAACAAAACGAGCTAATAACAAATATCAATAACTTGAGTAGTGAATGGGTTATTATTAAACAAACGTGGTTCTTTTAATTGAGAACAGGAGATTTTAATTTAGTTATTAATGAGACATCAGTGGCTGCAGTGAACCTCGACAAGTAGGACTGTATATACATAAAATGGCGGCAGGACTGTAAGTACAATTTGTCAATTTTAGTTAGATTTTCGGTAATGTTTAGTTAAATAAAATTAGACAGTTAAGCGTAATTGCATATCTACCAATCCACAGTTAAAGTCTAAAAAAATAATTGTTTATTATGCATTAATCCTTAAATGTATAATTAAGAAAATTTGGCTTTAGGTGTAGGTGTATGCAATTATAGAAATATTAGAAAATATGCACCCTTAATAATTGCGTATAGATATTAAATTAAATGAAGTACGAGCAGTAGTTATTATCTTTATTTTTCATTTATGCTGGTGTAGCTATTTGATTAATTTTGAGATGAGCTAGAGCTAGATTCATATTTCGTGGGTTTAGCAAGCAATTTAGAATACGCATTTTAGAGACGAACGAGAATACTTTTTAGGCGAAGTTTTAGAAACACTTATTGAGCTTTTTTGTATAGTTTGTAGTATTTAGTGTAGTGATAGTGTAATGTAGCCTTTGTATCTTTTTACAGTGTACTTCTGCTTGGAGCCTTTGCATTTTCAGTGTTTTGGACCACAAAGTTTTTGCGTGAGGTTTACACCTCTGACAATCGCAATGTCACCACAACCCCTAAACCATTTATAAATACTACAAGTGTGGAATTTCTTGAATATGTAGAATGAACATCGTATAACGGTAGATATAAAGTTTTATCTATTATAAGTGTTAAACGTAAAGAAGTGCCCCATGATGTAAATAGTGATTCTAAAATCTATACAGATTCTCAATAACTTGAGGTCAAGAAAAATAGAATAAAACATAAATTATCTCCCTTACAAAATCAACTAGGAAATAGCAGGGAGATGCACATAAAAGAACTTACTAACCATAGAGCAGCTGTCCTTTGGTCACTAATACATAATAAGAAAAGTTAAAAGGGATAAAAAAACGTGTGCGGTCAGGGAAAACAAAGTATGAAGGCCTACTCATGACGTCGGACGTCTTGAGAGATATATAACACTTTTTCTTGACGTCACGATGTCTACGTTAAGGCACTTCGTTCCCGAAAATGTTTATGGTTCAACCTACCTACCTTAAAATCCCACATTTCACCGTCAATAACTATTTCTGTTTGTTAACTAGTTTTTTTTTTACAGATACTTACTCACCGGCGCAATGGCTTACGGCTTATATTTAATATATCATGATGTAAAAAAAGTCGTCACGAAATTTAAATTTTTAGAGAGCGAGGAAATCGCCTTTGATGAGTCGGATCCTTTCGAAACATTTGCCAATTGGACAACGGATTGGTCATCAAATTTGACAAATTGGAACGTTACTTCAAATTATACGACCAATGGAAGCATGATTTAAACTTAATTTATTTTAGGAATTGAACTTGCGCGTCTTATACAATGTGAAATGAAAAATAGTAATGGGCCGCGTAGACAATGCTAAGCCTAAGCTAAGAGGGCGTGCAGACGCCAACGCACGCCAAAACCACGTTCGACGAATGCCTGCGCCTAAACCAACGCTCCACTCCATTTTTTCTTTCACCTCAGCGGAAATAGTAATAGAAATAGGTAGTTTAGTTTTGTTCTACAATTTTCATCGAAAGCACATATTTTTTGCAATATGAAATATATTTACGATTTTTAAATTAGTTACAATTGAAATTTTTGATAAAAGGAGTTTCAAACGCAGAGATTCCTGTTATAAAGAATTTTTACGTAGTTTAAGTTGATTTTGGAATTGGATAAATTGACTATTCTATACTAGGCATAGTATATTGTTTATGTTCAGCATTAACATTTTTGGATTAGTTATGTGAGTAATAGTACCTAATAGTGTCGTACATTTTAAGTCTAAGGGTCAGTACACACAGAGGCCGCGACGCGACGATGCTTGAAGGGGGCAGTGATTTCGTAGCGCACGGAAAGTAGTACAAACAAGTTGCTACGGCGGCTTCAGGCTTCGCATAGCGGCGTCGCAAAGGTAGTTTTTCACCAGCGAGGCGAGGCCTGGATGGAATGGGCGAGAATTGAAATTTTTATGGCAACATTTATATCCACCAAAGAGCTTATGTTTGGTGGATATAGGGCGTGAATAGAAATTTTGTCATACAAATTTCAATTGTTGCCCACCCTATCCACGCCTCGCCTCACCCGTGTAAAACCATCTGTACGCGGCTTCGCGAGGCTCCACTGATGCCTCGCGGGGCATTTTCAAATTATCACAATAAATGTGTATCTTATTATGTGGTAAATAAAGTTATATTTTGTATCACTATCTTAAAAGTGCACACAGCGTCGCATCGTTTCACGTTTCGGTGTGAACTGACCCTTAGTGACATTTTCACAAGAATAGTTTGTTTTCCTTTAAAAGTTTGCTTTTCTTTGTAAATTTAATGTAACTAGGTATTACTGTTAATGCAATATGATTGAAATACCGATATTATAATTAGGTAGAGGTTATGTTACATTTATATTAACATTTTTTAAATCAATGCTTTACGTTAATTACGAATAAAATTAAATATAATAATAAAATTGTATTGAAATAAAACTACTTTTTAGGGATTTTATCGCGTTATATTGATTATTTTAAATTCCATAAAAAGGAGTTTTATTTCAATGTCTAATATTCGCGTAAGTGTTAGAAACCAATAAAATTGTAATTTAAATAGGTAGTTTCTTAAATTATTAGTAAAATTAGAAGCAAATATTGTGAATTTAGTTTATAACGATGTGTCAGACGTTATTTGTAAGGTAGCTGTTTTAATTGTGATTAAAAAAATACGATTTGTAAAGTTCTTGAAATTGAAAAAATATAAATAAACACTTAATATAACTATAAATAAACAACACAAAAAACACTTAAATAGCAGAAGTTTTAGTAGACTGCTGTTTTGTAAATATAATTATTATTACCCTACCTTACATATTTTAGACATCTAAAAAATAAATCAATAGAAATTTAAGGGGGTATTTAATTTTTTACCTTTTCTTAGACCATTCTTTCGACGCTTAGCTTAGTAATCCTCCTAGCCTTTTCCTAACTATATTGGGGTCGGATCCCAGTCTAACCAGACGCGGCTGAATATCAGTATTTTACAAGAACCTTAGATCAAATAAAAATTTAAGATGGAACTTTGCGAAGAAAAAAGTGAGGCTAGCTAAAACTACCCCTAGCCGTGCACAAACACAATTACACGCACACACATATACCAAAACTATGCCTTATCTGTGTCTATCTTGTTAGTCGAGCTTTCGATGGCTCGACTGACAAGTTAAGGCGTAGTTTCGGTATACGTGTGTGCGTGTAATTGTGTTTGTACATGACAAGGCGTAGTTTTAACCGGCCTCACTTATTTGTTCACACAGTTCCATCTTAACTTTTTATTTGATCTGAGACACGAAGTGACTACAATCAGACCGCTGCAATCCAATTTCTGGGCAACACCAATAGTCGAGGGCTTGTTGGACTGACTACTACTAACGAATATCAAAGGAATGACAACCGGCAGCAATGATTTTACGTGCTCTTCGAGGCTCAGAGTGATCTCGCTATGTTAAAAACGGGTCAACAATCCATGAACTGACCGCGGCATGCGAAGCTTAAGCTTGCAGATCTGTACATGACCGCAGTTTTAATTTAGATACGATCCCAGGTCTAAAATGATATTATCAAAAAATATGGCAAACATTGACAAGTGACTAAACAGCTGGAATGACCTCAAATAAGATTTTGGGTGGATACATGAGTTTAGCAATTAGGCTCGCCCCTATTAGGTACATGGACCTACAACATATCGAAGGGCAGTATACAAACCTAAAAATAGTAACTAGTAGAAAACATACGGCCCAAATCACGATGCGATGCGAATTTGTTTAAGTAAATATTATATATATAGTTATTTATATTTCTGTGATTAGATGTTTAAAAGTCACTTTTACAAGTTAATGTTCGAATCCAAGGCATCTTGCCTTCTGACTTTTCGTAATCAGGTACATTGTATGTATTAAAGTATTAATAAATACACTCACTTAAAAAGGTGAAGGAAAACTCCGTGAGGTAACCTGCATGCCGTGTGAAATACAGTAGGGCGTTTAAAGTCTGCCAATCTTAAATATACTAGCATGGTGGCTATTGCCTATCTTCTCTCACTCCAAGAGGAGATGCGTCGACAACAGTGATGATGATGACCCCTAAGAAGAAACACCGAAAAAAAAAAAAACTCAGAGAATGCAAAAAGTCAAACTATTAACTAGATAAAAAAACTAGCGATAGCTATCTTGAACCATACTACTAAATAAGTCGATATGATTTCTTGTAATAGGCTCGCCCCCTATTACATGGGACCTAAACATACCGGCGAACTGTGGATGTAGCACCTACATTAAGTACCACCTCTGCCCTATCCTTCGGGGAATACAAGCGTGATGGGCGTGATGGTATGTTATGTTAATGGGTATTTTTTCTTGGACCATCAACATGAGCACGAAGGTTATCATTTCGCGCATTTCGGCGATGACCACTCACAGATTTTGAACGCGATGTTGTATCGTAATATGGTACATACCTTAAAATTACGGTCTATTTTTGTGACTGCCTCATTAGTCTAGTGGTCCTAAGCGCGACTGCTATGCTAGAGGTCCTGGGTTCGATCTCCAGGTCGAACAAAGTGTTATTGGGTTTTTCTATGAGATTCTAAGTAGCAGCTTGAAGTCTGGATTTTGTGCCCGGTTAATAGCAATAGGCTCGCCCCCTATTACATGGGACATGAATGACCGGCAATGTGGGTCGTCAATGGCACACCTCTGCCTAACCCTTCGGGGAATACAGGCGTGATGGTATGTATTGTTACGTAATTAATGATATAACAATATGTAACAATACGTGTTTGTTTGCTTTGTTCAACACACTGAAAACTGATCCAGTTGTTAATGAGACGGCTTTGTTGTGTACAATAATAAGACTGATATATTTAAAGAAAATTCAACATTTTTACCAATGACGTGTTCATTTCTGTAAGTATTGGGTGTTATTACTATGTTTTTTTTTTCATCTTTGTTAGGCATATTTTTCTGGAGACGAGAGTGAATGGTTTTTTTCTAGGCAAGCGCGCTCCATCGTAGACCACCTCGTTGCTTAACACCAGGCGAGTTGTGATCAAGCGCAAGCCTATCTGTAAAAAAAGAGTAATGTAACACCTGCCTGAAAAATATTTCAATAAAAATATTTACTTTAAAGCATGTTGTTATTATTACTATTTACCTACATACCTGGAAGTGACAGGAACCCTTTATTTCTCAACTATTTAATGTTACCTTTTTTTAGATTAAGAATCCTATTAAGTATTTTCTTTTTCAGGATTATACTCTCCGGTGCAACCATGTATGGTATATATTTATTAGTAAAAAACGTAAAGGAAACTTTTAAATTCAAACGTTCAATTGAATCTGTTGGCCGAAAAATGGAATTACAATCATTTGAACATTTGGCTGGATGGATATTAAATGGAAGTGCGAGAACAACGACCGTGGATTGATTTGAATTTATTTTGATATATTTATTATTAAGTGGCAATGTAATAATTAATGTGTAATAAATATAAGACGTGAAGTAAATATTTTTTTATAAATAACTTACCACCACGCCTGTATTCCCCCACGGTTTAGCCAGTTGTATCTACTAATGTACACCCACGTGTTGCCGGTATGTTTAGGGCCGATGTACTTAAAAGGGGGCGAGCCTATTGCCATTAACCGGGCACAAATCCAGACTCCAATAACACTTTTCTCGACATGGGGATCGAATCCAGGACCTCTGAGGTAGCAGTCGCCCTTAGGACCACTAGACTAATGAGGCAGTCTAACGAGGCAGTCAAATGCAATGACGTATTAGGTATATAGACGGGTCATACACGAACATCACGGCTATCAAAAACAGCACAACTGTCACATAGCTACTAATACGTGCGAAGAAAGGAAAATAAAATAAATATGAATGAATATTGAATATGAATGAATATGATGAATATACATGAGTGCATGTGTGCGTCAGTTGCCGGCCGCCATTACATCGCGTCGAAAAAATTACTTCAAATTCATAAATTGATTTCTATTGAGACGTACGCATGAAATGATACATTTTTATCTTTCACTATTATAGTGTAATTTGTGCATTGTCTATATAAACACATGAAGTCATCTTGTTCTCACGAATTATGCAACTATTAAGCACGAACTATTTTTACGAAACGTACTGTCGCAACGCCGGTTGGTGAGTAACTAAACGCGATACGGGGAATTGCCTTAATTTCTTGTAGTTGAGCGCGGGTAACGTATCTATAGTTTTTAATATCATTGGTCAAATGAGGCAGTGAATAAATAATGTCTAAAAATATCTTATCTAGGTTTAAGCATAGTACCTGCATGGTACCTAGTCATTGTCCTCAACCTACTAGCTCTTCCCAACTATGATCCACCCTGGATTGAGTTCTAGCCTAATCAAATCTACACGAAGCGACTCCCATCAGACCTACGCGATCCAATTTAAGGGCAATATTGATATCCTGACCTATACACTGGATATCAGGCTTTATAGGCTTCTGGCTACAACAAACGATTGTCATAGTTGTTCGTATGACAACATGGACTGACAGCTTGACGTATTCTCTAAAACCCGTGCCTTGGAGAACACGTAAAGCCGTCGGCCCCAGAGGTGCTTCACGATGTCATGAGGGTTAATTAAGAAATGTCCCGCATCCACACACTCACCGCGCCAAGCGTGAAGAGCGATTGATTAGTTCGTAGTAGTAATTAGGTTAAATTTCTACTGTCAATAATTTTAATAAGGTCATTTTGTTTTTAATATCATAATACCATCTTGCTCGCTTATATTCGAAGTTTTAGGCAAAAATGCACTGAGTCGCCATACAGTCGCCAGCCTCATCAGTTAGAGTAAAATTTTCTCAGTCGATTTTGAGCTTAATCATCAACATGTTAAAGTTTAATATCACTTTGAGAAATTTGACAGTTTTGTATAACCTGAAGTGCGAATGTACACTTACAATTTGTCGGTATTTTTAGGTCCCACTAAAAAAGGAGAGCCATTCATCATTATCATCATCATCAGCCCATATTAGTCCACTACTGGACGGAGGCTTCTTTAAGTCACCATATTTAATACTTTGGTCCATCTAGGAATCGAACCTAGTACCAACGAGGAACCAATGACAAGATTATTGAGGCTTGACAGCTAACATATTAAAAATGGTCGTTCGTACATCGTCAATCATTATCGTTAATTTTAATTACAGAGTATTTGGACTTATGTTTCAGCCAAACCCAGCCAAACCCAGCGTTAAACTTTTGCGGTGTGCATAGGAATGCCATTCTATAAGATTTGTAAAACTAAATTTATAACGCCATCTACAATAAAATTTCGAAAACTAATTTAAAAATAAATCAAACAATAATTTGAATATTGTACCTAAATTCAACCAGTCCATTGAAAATGTCCACTGATTCATAAGTTTTAATGGATGATCAAAATTACAATTGGATCAAAACATCTTACGTAATGATTACATATAACAATGCATCCAATATTTATCTTGAATTACAGAATGGGAATATAATTTTAGTCATCAATTCGACAGCGAGGCACACTGCACACCGTTTTAGTAAATTGAAAACGGTGCAAAGTAAATTTTAATATTGAAATTAATAGTATATCTACTATTATAACTAGTAATTATTATTGCAGAATATGGCGTGTTTTGGGTAAGTTTTTCTCTTTGTTTGTTATGTTTTTATTTTTGTATGTAATAATTAAAGTCGCATAGTTTTAAAGTCTGTTTGTTCATCAAGACTGATCGTTATACTAGCCTCTCAGAAGGAGAGGGATTAGGCTTTATGGAGAGAGTAGGCTAGCGTGGTAGACACAACGCTAGCCTACTGAGGGTTGGCAGACACTCGCAGTCAAGAAAATCAATAAATAAGTGCGTATTATAATGAATTATCACGCGCTTAAACGGTGAAGGCGAACATCTTGAGAAAACCTGAACGCCTGAGGGATTTCTTGACGGCGTGTGAAGTCTGCCAACCCGCAGTAGGCTGGCGTGGTGGACTATAGCCGTATCCCTCTCATTCTGAGAGGAGATCCGTGCCCAGCAGTGGGACATTGTAATGGGTTGATAAAAAATAAATAAGTGGGTGAAAATTAATGATACATAACGTCGAAAAGTCAGAGGTCATTGCTTTGATATCAAACTCGAGACCTTTGACTTGGTAGTGCAATTTAGTTATATCACTAGGCTATGATCAATGGACTACGATTTTCAAACAGTGAATTACTATTGCCATAATTATGTCGAATGTGTAATAAACTAAAAAAATAATTTGTTGGCTAATCGAAAACATCCTCTGTTTTTTAACCTATACTGTCCCAGTGCTGGGCAAAGTTCGCCTTCACAACCTCCCATACCTATCTTCGTGTTTGTGTTTCGATGTTTAACTTTTATTTTTACTATTACTTAGGCTCATAAAAAAAAACTCAGAAATTATGCACTTTCACATTTATTTTGTTATCTTTTTTTTTTCAGAATCTTCGTTTACGGAACATTACTATATGGTCTATTTTTACTTTACAAAGACGTGAAACCACGAATATCAAGTATGATGGAATCATTTAATAATGTAACTAAACTGCGGGATAACAGATATGCAAAATTTATTACGAGTTATGAAATAAATGACACCGCAATTGATATATAAAGATTTAATGACGTAATATTCTTCATGTAAGTAAGTATACAAGTTATAAAATGACATTGATATGCACACGTAGTTTTTTTAAGAATGTTTTTGAGTCTGATACTGTAGGCACGGCTACATAACACATCAAGCTATACAAATCCAGTATAGGCTGGCCTTGAATGGTATGGAAAACCTTAACAATGGGAGGTCAGCCTAAACTGGAATTTATAGCTTGACGTGCAGCCGTGTGTACAAAAATTTATAAAAAAAATATTACTTACCCAGATTTTTATAGTAAATAAGTAATATTTATAATAATTAATAATATACAAATCTTATATCAATTGAATTTAGATTTAGAAGTTGGATTTTGCTATCAGGGTCAAGCAAGTAATCTATATCAAATCATGGAGGTCTATACCTACTAGTGTGTATTTCAGGGATACAATAGATTACGTATGAAAACAGTATACTGACATACTTTCATTGGCAATCAATCAGCCAGGTAACAAAGAAATGTAGAAAAAACAAATAATGCTGTGATAGAAAACAATGTGTGTTTAGAAAAATAAAGCTAAGTTCACTGTGAAGATCAGATTTCTTCTATTTGAAATTATTTTCCTCAAAATGAAGACCGAAATGCGCCACTGGTCGACCGTAATGAAAAATGTTCCTTTCTAAATAATATTTTACTGAACTCTGTAAATGTTTAGGACAGCTTTTCTATTCTACATGATTGTCGTGTAAGTAGGTAAGTTTCTCTACCGAATAATGCATTGCTGTAGTATGAGTTCAAATTCATTGCAACGTTCGTAGGTATATTCAACACCAGCTTACTTTACTGAACAAACTCCACGTACCCTCCGAAGGACATCTGTGAATCTCACGTAATTTTTGGATTAAAAAATATATGTGACACAAATGAAAATTTTGATTGTATTAAAGTTTGCTATGAAGTAGCAACAGTTTGCTATGAAATAACAACAGTGTGTATCGAGCCTAATAAATGGATTTATTAATCAGCTTTGCTAGTAGCTCACCTTTTAGTTTAAACCCATAACACCAGTGCAAGAGATGGTCTGTGCATTAGGGTGAGTTGGTTATTTTTTCCAAGTTGTGCTTCTATTGTAAACCAGTATTTGACTAGTGAAAAATGAAAAATAAGTAGATGCATATTATTGAAATAGTGTTTTGGTATTTATATTACGACCGTGTCTCAAACTATTAAATATGCAGTGGTTAAAGTGTATTACTTAAAAGTCTAACAGAAAACAGTGTTAAACCTGTTGAGTAACAATTCAACAGAAACAATAGATATACGAAAAAGCTACAAAATCGATCGGTAATAATATATTTATACCGGTATAATGATTTCAATACAGTATTATCTACCTATATATAAAAAATAAATGAATTGGTCATGCACAACATTATTTTAAAGCCAAATAAATATATCTTAATGCTTTGTCAATCTATCTAGAGCGTCACAATGATTTTACCTGTTAAACTAATACCTATTAGTTTTTGCTAGATTATAATATTGGCTATTACGAGGTGGCTATACTCTGATTTAAATTAATAATTAATTGTTTCAGACTGTTTGTCTACGGATTATTAGCCTATGTAATTTATTTAGTTGTAAAAGACGCAAAAGAAAAATATGCTGATTTCATGGGGACAACTCAAGCTACTAAGTTGGAAGAAGATTTTGTAGAAGATATAGTTCGTTCTTCTACATGGAACATTTTAGATGACGAGACGACTGTTACAAATTCATAAAACCACTGATTATAACTGAGGAAACTACATAATGCTATAAATGCAAGGAATGTAAACAGAAATGATGGATGAAGCAAGCAATTTGCAACATATTGCAACAATGCGACGAAATTCTATTTTGTATAGCATTTGATGATTTTAATAAATCAGCCTAATATTCTCTATTGACATCAGGCCCATCAATTAGGCAATTATATTAAGTCAACAATAAAATCCAGAGCCAATGTAGTCCAGGTTAGCGATTTGTAGACACTTTCAATCAATGTTACGTTACAGTTTGGTCAAGAAATATCTTATCATTAACAGTCATGCTTTCCAGACTGTACAGCATGATAACCAGGATTTTAAAGACTCCCCAGATCCAGACGACGATGTGTCATTTTCTGGGATTATAAAAAGTTATGTCATCTAAATGTCTCTTAAGATTGAATTTAGTATATTGCAGAAAAGTTAAATGGCCCATTGTGTATCGGTGTGTTTGCGAATGATATTGTGATTTAAATCCAAAGTGACAATTTCAACCCCCTGTTTTTTTTTTATGTTTCTTGTGTGTGCCTTGATTTCATCAACTAAGACATGTTGTGGATATGAGTAGTACTAGGTTAATATAACAGTTCAAAGAATAGTCAGTAAAATGTTTCTTTATACTTTTTTATTGTAAAACAGGCGTTACATCAAATTAATAACGAAATATACAACATTGTACATACTCTGCAATAAAATAAAATAATAGTTGCTCCCTTAAGTACTGATTGAACACTAATAAGATACTATAACTACTTACAGAATTTGTGATGTTACATTAACTTTTGTAAAGTTTGATTCGATGCAGTCATATACCTTACCTACTTATTATTGTGCGTTACTATATCTATAATATTAAATGTGTCATTACTTATTAGGCTCTTCAGTATTTATATTTTATGTAATTATAATATCATCATCTAATTATCTCTATATCAGTGTTTGTTCGCGTCTAACCTTATTAAGGACAAACATTGGCAATATCAATATTCATTATAATTATTTTTTACTGTATTCTTCAGGTGAATTTAATAGTTATGATGTTGATTAAAATGAAATACAATCATTGTTATGTTAATTTTTGTGTTATTTACTATTATTATAAACAATAATTTATCAACAATGTATCAAGCGTGGATTTCATATCCAAATTACACGAATAAATCAAAGAATAAGAATGAATCCTGTGTTAAATTACAAAGCGTTTGTTTCGTAAATTGAAATTTAATTAAGTACTGATTGAAGGAAAGACGTTCATTTTATTTTTATAGTTATGATATTCCTTGATTTTTAAAACCGCGCTATCCAAGGTTTTGTTAAATACATTGAAATGAGAATACCTAAATCGGGACCCGATGTACTACCCTGTGGGATCCAAGTCATACAGAATGCGCGTTGATCAGGATTTATACAAGTACCTACTAATTCATCATTAGTGAAGTCAAACATCAACAATATTACCTATATCTTATTTTTAATTCAAAGTTACGAATTACTGTTTACAATAACTTAAATTAGTTTGAAGACATCGCGCATACATTCATTATATTTGCACATCCAATATGAAAAAATCCATATCTTTAAAAACATTACACAATTAATGGAAATTAAAACTAATGTGATGCCTAAATTCTATTTATACAAAGGCGGTCTTTAAAACCGATGTGATTTTTAATAAGGTACGTTTTTATTTTTCTAATTTCGACATTGTTTATAGAATATCAACAGATATCACAAATACTTCACGAGAATACGTTAAAGTATAAGTTAAATAATATATATGTAAAACGTATTTTTATCTCAATCAGTAATTTTCAACTGGGAAATTATTCCCCGAGTTTCTATTTATTTTTTTACAGAATTCTTTTTACTTTTAGGGTAGAGTCCGTCCATTCCTTTTCCGAACGGTGGTTCGGAGTTTGTTGTCAAATAAAAGGATCCTTCGGCACTGAAATATTAAAAAAGACATTATATCTATATTATAGATAATTTAAATGTATGATTATGTCACTCCTAAAAGAATCGATTTTCGACGATCGGCCAGCTAACAGAGGTTTCTATCTTAATATAAATTTGTATTTCTTGTCAAAAGATGGCGCTAGTGGTGGCGTCATAACCATAAAATTATTTCGAAAGATGAAATCATTTTTTATTCCTTCCACGTCATTTTCATGCCAGTAAATTCAGAAATTATATGTCTGTTACTCACCTATTGTCACAGTTAAGGCCCATGTACACCATGCCAGCTTCAGGATTAGGATTTTCTCTAAACTTATGGTAAGATTCAGCAGGTGAAGCAGGAAATGCTTCGGGGTTTCTTACTGATTCTGCGAAGAAACGCCACGATCGCCAGTGACTACACAAGTCTGAAAAAAATAATACAAATTTATTATCAGTATGATCAAATTGAAACGACGGAAATGCTATAGATTCATCTATAGAAGGCTTTAATAAAACCATCGAATCCCAATAAATATACTCCAGAAGAGTAGCTTCGCATAGATCGCCAGCAACAGTGGACATGAATTTATCGTTTAATTATTGTTTTATTTGTCCTTCGGTGCATTAAGGTGATGAACCACTCCGGTAGCTATTTAGAATTGTGTGTTGCCGTGATTTGTGACTTATTAGTAGATTATATTGTTTGTTAGTAGTAGCACAGAAGGATTTTATTCGAAGGCATAATGGTCTTTATAAATGTTTCGATTACTGCGATCTAGAAAATAAATAATATAATGTCCCTTCCCGGTAGCTTGTTTCGTGTCGAAATTATACAGCTATGCAATAATATAATTTTAAAGACAAGCGAATTTAAATTAATGAATTATTTTTATTTTATATATATATGTATAAAATCTACCTACTGGTAATCCTTTTAGCGTTTTTCCGGGCATGTCTGCGACTTCTTCCGGTGGTACCAGATGAGGCTGAATATCAGTATAATTTACAAACACTCATTTGGATTACCTATAGATAAACGTTGTCGTATAGGGAACACAGGGAATAGGATGGGAAGAGTTTGAGGCATTCCACTTAGCACACCCAGACGAATCACACCTAAAGTATTCCAGTTAGCACACCCAAAGGTGGGATTCAAATAAAATATTTAAAATAATTAATTTTCTATTCCACGAATCAAACCTACGAATAAAACATAAAAATATCGACAGTCGATATTTTTATGTCTTAGTCCCCGCACTATGGCAAGTAATATTCGTAGGTGTGATTCGTCTGGGTGTGCTAAGTGGAATACCTCAAGAGTTTGGGCTATAAGCAATTTATGTGTGAGTATCAAAAGGTGAGATCAGTCGTAGACTGACTCGTGTCATTACTGTGTATAGAATTTTTTAATGGCAACCTTAACAGAATTGTTAAGTTTGTATTTGTTTAATATATTGTGTGATTTTTTAGTTTATGAAACACTCAGATACAGGGTTATCAAAACAAATAAAATTCTGCTTACTAAGTTACTTTAATGAAGAAAAATTCGACTGCGGGCTGGATTCAACAGATGTCACTGACGTCACCTCAAAGACGTAAATTTAAAAATATGAAGTCAAATTTTGAACTGGCGGGTGGGACTCGCGGTGTCATAGCGGTCATAGCTTCTGGTGTACCTAACCAGAAGTCCCAGGATCGAATCCTGCCTGCAGTCGAATTTTTCCTTCATTAAAATAACTTGATAATATTTTCATGCAAAATGCCTAAAAAACTTACTATCATCGGAGAGTGGTATAGGCGCAAACCGTGGGCATCCGGGCTGTATGCTCTTGCCGCCGTTCGGCCAAAAATCCGCCGTACCGGTACGTACGGGCGCGCCGTAGCCTCCAGCGTCGGTATGTATGACGTCAACAAACTCAGCATCTTTCGCATTGACGTGTTCCATCACCACGCCATCAGGGTAGAACGCTGGAAAAGCAGGATCGAGTGCTGTTAATCTGAAATGTTTAGTAGGCTTATATTAATTTAGATTTAATGTGTTTCGTTGCTTTACTTTCACGCATGATTGATCGTGATAAGTATTCTGACCTGCCAAGTCATAGGACATTTTAGAGTCCACTACTCGTAAATGTCGAAAGATGATCGTACTATTTAACAAGTACAGGAGTATGAGTATCTACTTCAGAAAAATCTATACGAGTACCTGTAAAAGGAGCCAAGTTTTCTTTAAAATAAAATCCTGAGTTCTGTTCTAAAATTGACACATTTAAAGAATAGCCTGGTGGATAAAAGCCAAATTAACTGAGATCTCTCCCAGTAATAAAGGCTATTTTATTTATAAATAAATACCTTTTGACAATCTTATTGTATTTGTTCTTGAGTTCTCTCGCGGTGTAACCAGCCACATGGCTGCCAAGAGAGTGTCCTATCACGTGGAACTTTTCCAGTAAGAGGCCAGATTCTAATAATTTGTTTAATTGCTCTGCTGCCGCTGCTCCAACCTAAAACAGTTAAAATATAACTTAACTTTGTTGTGCGAATGTCATCTATCTAGGAATCCCCGAAGGGTTAGGTAGAGGTGTTCTTAACTTTCACCTACAGTTCGGCTGTATATTTAGGTTCCATGTAAGGGGGCGATCCTATTGCCATTCATCGGGCACATATCCTAACTCCGAGCTGCTACTGCGAATTTCATAGAAAACACAATAGCACTGCGGGACATTGGAATCGAACTCAAAACCACTAGCGTTGCAGTGGTGCTTAGGACCACTAGACTAATGAGGCAGTAACCTAACTGACAGTATATGTAGTTGAATGGATATTTTCCACCCTAGTTATTATGGCTGATAGAAAGTACAAACAAGGTCTCAAATAGTGCACGCAATTTACGCTTACGGTCTATATGTAATATAGACGCATGCACGGAGTAAAACTGTTTGGAACCATATACAGCTTGCCGATTTAGTGACCTGAATCCATTAATTGGTGATTTTACCTGTTCTTGTCAAAAAGTACTTAAACATTCAAAATTCAAATTAAAATAATTTATTTGCTAAAATATGGTACAATAGATGTTATGTAGGCGCATTTGTTTCACATAGAACATGGCGTGCAAATGTCAATAGAATTGAAATAAAATATAACGTTGTTGTTTTCTCCCTAATATTCATTAATATGATAATAGTTTTTAGTCAAGAGTATTTTACACAGTATCCTCTTAAATATGGTCATAGGTCGGGCAAGGCAATTAAACAACTGTTTGAACTACGAAATCATTTATGAAAAATAAATAAAGTACATCTTAAACAAAAGTAGATAAACCACGGTTATGTATGTATAAAAAGCTGTTTTAGACGTATCAGTTATGGGTTTCATAGGGAAAGTTATTCAGTATGACGAATAGATACCTATTCGGCCTAAATCGGGACCGGTACTTAGTAGCTCGCTAATGAGATGGATCATCGGATCCTACTAGCATCATTATAGTTAGGATCGGGGAATAATTGAAAGCGTATGCCAAGTGAATGTTAAGCGTAAAGCCATTCTTATGCAGAATTGAATCCGGCGAATTCACGTCCGCAATAAAAAATATTGTCCAAATTATAATATTTATAGGTTGTTTAGTTTTACCTCTAAGGCGAGCTTTTTACAAAAAGGAAAGGTACTTTTACCAGCACTGTTTCTTATTTATCTGTTATTTAAAAAATAACACTATTCTCGCTAAGGCGAGAAGCACAAGAGAACAAGCACTGTTTCGAGGCATAATTTTGATAAATGGACTCAAAGTTCTGTCTCTCATCCCTATTTGTCTCTAATTGCAATCGAACCCGCGACACTCGCAAGTGTCCAAACGTACAGGTCGAACGTGCTGTTTGTAGAAAGTTGAGCAATATTACGAGCTCAGTAGAGTAGTTATTCACTTGGCACGGTAGTTACTTCACTTTTGGTGGTATACAGAGCAAAACGACAAAATTACTATAGCAATTTAAATGAAAATGAAATTATTTTTATGAAAACCAAATATGCAAATCATCAGGTATGGGTACATTAAAGACTGTTTCATTGGCCCAGTGGCCGCTAGCGCAAATATTGAAAGTCGGGACCTGAATTCGGTTCCCAGGGCGAGCTTGGTGTAATTGTGTTTTTCCACTAGGGATTTTAGGAGCTAGTCGGAGATTGGATTTGAGACCGTATACCGGGAATAGGCTTGCCCTTATCATGGCCTACCAACATACCTTTAAACGCTGGGTATGGATAAGAACGAAACTGCCTAATCCCTCTGTGTATAGACGTGATGGTTTTTTATTATTATCTACCTACCTCTTACCTATTATGAGAACATTGTTAATTACATACCATCACGCACGTAATCCCCAAAGGGTTAGGCAGAGGTGTTCTTATGTACACCCACATTTTGTCGGTGTGTTTAGGTCCCATGTAATAGGGGGCGAGCCTATTGCCATTAACTGGGCGCAAATCCAAACTCCGTCTAAAAATTTCATAGAAATACCCAAAAACACTTTGCTCGTCCATCGATGTTTTATATTCAAATATACTAAGATGGGTACTTTGGTTTCGTCATATAATTTACATATCCTAAAATGTATTTTAAACGTTTTGTTTTAAGATTAACGTTACGATTAAACATAATAAGGTATTGATGGCCGTCAAGCCAACAAGGTTGAATTCTCACGAATCTTTTATAATACTATTATAAATAGAAAACCTGTTTCTTTAAGGGATACCTGTTTATTTATTAAACATACCTATTAAATAAATACCGAGTAGGTTTGGTTATAGAAGTCTCTGAAACCAAAAATGTAATTGTTTGTATTTGACTGATTGTTAAGGGTTGGCACAAAAACTTCTAAGTATATTTTCATTTTATTTTCACTGATAGTAATATTTATGCTCCAGCTGAAAATTGATCTTATCCTAAGATAGACCCTGAGATACAGCTTGACCTCTCTGTTGTTCGCATATCCATAGGAATACGAGATCATCATTGTTGGTTATTTATTGCATTATTTCCATTTGACAGTTTTTTCAAACCTTGTATCCCTTGTACCTACTTAGCTGGCGAGCCAATTGCCACAAACCCAAATTCCGAGCTGCTACTGAGAATTTCACAGAAACAGCCAATAACACTGCTCGAATCCAGGACCTTTAGCGAAACACATACGCTTTTGAGACCATTAGACTAATGAGGCAGTTATGATAGTTCTATAATAAAATATTACCTTTTTCGTGTTCCGCGCGGCGTTGACTAAGTAAGAACCGTGCGCCATATTAGACCAGTCTAATAAAACTACGTTTGTGCCAGGTCTCGCTTCCAAATATGAATTCACCATGACCTGAAAAGAAGGAGGAAATAAACATAAGTACCTTTTTTTAAAATACAACGCGATGTGTGGTTTGTGTGAAGTCAGATATGATTGAAAAGGGATTGAATGATGATATAACAATTAACAGGGATGAAAGGAAGAAAAGGACAGTCTTCGCTGACCCCAAATAAATTAGAAAAAGGGCGGCAAGAAGATGATGATGATGACTCCCTTTTGAAATTAGCGAGAAGAGTTTACAAATAAAATCTACAGTAAGAATATTTCTTTGGTACCTAGACTGCTACGCTAGAGGTCCTGGGTTTGATACCCAGGTCAAGCAGTATTATTGGGTTCTTCTATGAAAATTATCAGTAGCAGCTCGATGTTTAGGTTTGTACCCAGTTTATGACAATAGGCTCGCCGGTTAGTCTGTGCCTATGTCTGGATGGTATGTATGTCATGTTTTTTTATACTGATTCTTTAGTATTACTCTTAGCTACCTCTTAAAATATGAAATGAATGCAGATTAATGTTTCTATGGTATTAAAAAAAGATAAAACTGGTTAATTTTAGATCTTCTCTGTAATCTACGACCTGTGTGTCGGTTAATGACATTTTAATGTTTTGGATCCGGGTAGCGATAGAATATTCAATCGCGTCCCTTAGTTATCACAAGGGACTAAGATATCATCTTTGCTGACGACAGTACCAGTAAAATTTATATGTGTGTTATCATTAAACTGCCTCATTAGTCTAGTGGTCCTAAGCGCGACTGCTACGCTAGAGGCCCTGGGTTCGATCCCCGGGTCGAGCGAAGTGTTATTGGGTTTTTCTATGAAATTTCCAGTAGCAGCTCGGAGTCTGGATTTGTGTCTGGTTAATGGCAATAGGCTCGCCTCCTATTACATGGGACCTAAACATACCGGCGAAATGTGGGTGTACATTAGTACACCTCTGCCTAAAGGCTGAATATGGGCGTGATGGTATGTCGTGTATGTTATCATTAAACTGACATCATCAACCCGTTTAATAAGTATACCTACTTATAATTATTATACCCGTAATACTGACCAATTGTCCCTATTAAACTCCTTACTGACATGTCAAATAAAAAACTACTTTTCATACATGGCGAAATGTGGTATGTGTTTACTTTTGTATAGGACCATCATAATTATCAGCGAGTCTCCAGACTCGGAACTCGGTTAACGTAGTGTAGGACGCCCTCCGGTAAGATGGAGTGATGATTTGGAAAAGATTGCTGGCGGAAGCTGGATACGGAAAGCCGAGGGCATTGTGTAATGATGTCATTGGGATGTTTTTGAAGGCCTACATCTAGCAGTAGACTGATGATAACGATGATGATATATATTTTTCGCTTCAGTTTTGCTTATAATGTTCATACTTATCTTCTCTATAAGGGATTGGTTTCGAGAGAATTCAATTGAAAATATAAGACGTTTAAGAGCAAATTTTGATATAGGATTAAAGTTAGAGTTATCTTGAAGAATTAATAAAAGTTAGTGCTGCGTAAAATACATACACACATACCTACACTTATTTATTTCTTAATAATTCAACTAAAATAAAATATAACATAACTCAACATACCATCACGCTTGTATTCCCCAAAGGGTTAGGGAGAGGTGTAGTGCGGGTTGGCAGACTTCACATGCCGTAAAAAAAAAGTCTCTCAGGCATGCAGGTTTCCTGACGATGTTTTCCTTCACCGTTTAAGCCCGTGATAAGTACGATGTACACCCACATTTCGCCGGCATTTTTAGGTCCCATATAATAGGGGGCGAGCCTATTGCCAACCGGACACGAATCAAGACTCCGAGCTGCTACTGAGATTTTCATAGAAAAATTCAACAACACTTTGCTCGGGATAGAACCCGTCCTGGGTTCCTCTAGCGTAGCAGTCGCGCTTAGAACTACGAGACTAATGAGGCAGTCAAAAAAATATAAGATATAAGTATTTATTGAAACAGAAGTATTACATATCTTTTTGTATTTTTTAGGCATTTTCCATGCAAAAATTATTAAGTTATTATTTTTAGTGAAGGAAAAATACGACCGCGGGCAGGATTCGAACCTGCGTCTTCTGGTTAAGTACACCAGTTTCATTTTTGCATGAAAAATACCTAAAAACTACAAAAAGATAGTTAAAAGGTAAGTTGGCATCGTACGACATTGTACTTGCTGTAAAGCATGTCATGTCGGTTGAGAATCACATTTTCACCAGATGTCACTGACGTCGCCTCAAAGACGTAAATTAAAAAGGTGAAGGCAAATTTCGACATGGCGGGTAGGGGTCGCGGTGGCTTAGCGGTCATAGCGTCTGGTGTACTTAACCAGAAGACGCAGGTTCGAATCCTGCCCGCGGTCGTATTTTTCCTTCACTAAAAATAATAACTTAATAATCTTTGCATGGAAAATGCCTAAAAAATACAAAAAGATAGTTAAAAGGTAAGGTGGCATCGTACGACATTGTACTTGCTGTAAAGCATGTCATGTCGGTTGAGAATCACATTTTCAACAGATGTCACTGACGTCGCCTCAAAGACGTAAATTAAAAAGGTGAAGGCAAATTTCGACATGGCGGGTAGGGGTCGCGGTGGCTTAGCGGTCATAGCGTCTGGTGTACTTAACCAGAAGACGCAGGTTCGAATCCTGCCCGCGGTCGTATTTTTCCTTCACTAAAAATAATAACTTAGAAGTATTACGGTTTATAAGAAGAATAAGGTAATATTCTTCTATCTATCATCTCACCTGGATACTCTCCTGCTGAGCGAGTTCAATGAACCCATGGATGTAGAACACGGTGGGGTTGTTTTTGTCGAAGCCTTTGATCTCGAACAACCTACTGGCTTGGTTAAGGGGAATGTCCACGTAGTCTTCTGCTGTTTGCCTGTTGAAGGTTCAGATTATACAACGTTAGTTTTTGTTTACTCGAAACCCGAAAGTAGTTTGTTTAGAATCAGTAACAGAATCGATCGCAATGGTTTTTCACCTGTTATATTTTTACATTTAAAAATTATTCAACTTGGCAAAATCGAAAATCGGCGCAAGAAACACCGAACGGGGAGGTTAAGCACTCGTCTGTGCCCGGCGCCCTTAGCTTCTCATACCCATCTGCACAGTTTAGGTAAATTAGTTGGATTGGCAAATTAGGACAAATATACTTGAGCTCGTCACGTGAGTTTTAATAAAAAAAAATGAATTTTTTTCTTACTTTTCAAATCAAATTAAAGTTGGGGTGTTCCGGCTTTCGGGTAAACAATAATTAAGAATTGCAAGGACTATAATATTATATTCTAAACTCACCCATTGTAATATCTTAAATAAATATCTTCTATTCGATTTGTTCTATCCGGCAAGATACCTAAACAAAAAAAATAGGTTAGAATAGGTAGCATTAATATGTTAGGTATTTTCATATTATTTCAGTATTTTTTACACAAAACATCTAGGTATCTACTCGAAAACAAGTTTATAGCACGGAAACGTTTAAAATCTAGATTTAAGTAGGTATTTAGTTTGAATTACCAACACTGGTGCCAATAAAAAAATCATAGTCTGAAACATCACTGCGAGCTATTTCAGTAACACTGAACGTTATTAAAAATAAATAAACGACATTCATAGGAAAAAAAATCGCAAATTTATTGCACACTTGGTGTGCAAACTACATTAGCCGGGTTAATATTCCAATAATACATACAACCGCCACTTGTTCCGATTCTAGCATACTCTTATCTACCTCTTTCGCTCCTTCCACATTCATACATCATGTCATACTCACGCAACGGTTGCGAGTACTACGCACCTGACCTTTTTGGAGGACCTTGCCAATAAGGTCGGGGTATGTCCTGTCAATAATAATTATAACGTAATAAATACAAAAAAAATGATTTACTCTTAGATAATGCCTCCTCTCATACTGGACCTACTCATAAAACAATATCGATGAACTATGGATAGGACACTTCCACCCAATTATAGGAGTCTTAGTCTTCCCCTTAATATCTATGTATAAAATAATTAATCCCTATTTCCCTTTGTAACTTGAGACGACTAAACCGATATCATTTATTTTAGTTTAAAGTATTCGTAATTCAACTACTCATTACTTGACTGCCTCATTAGTCTAGTGTTCCTTAGCACGACTGCCACGCTAGAGGTCCCGGGTTCGATCCCCAGGTCGAACAAAGTGTTATTTGGTTTTTCTATGAAATTCCCAGTGGCAGCTCGGAGTCTGGATTTGTGCCGGTTAATGGCAATAGGCTCGCCCCCTATTACATGGGACTTAAACATACCGGTGAAATGTGGGTGTACATAAGTACACCTCTGCCTAACCCTTCGGGGAATACAGGCGTGATGGTATGTTATGTCGTAATTAAAGGTTCTTCCGGAAGGAAATATTAAGAAAATTGGAAAATATCAGCTAACTTAACGACTATTTTAAAATTCGCGCCTTTTTTAGTACCTATTTATTCCAGTTTGAATTGAATATTAATATCTAAGACAAGGCAACGCATGTCGGGTCAGCTAGGTATATGAATAAAAGAGATATCTACTAATAAACACATTACTGGGAACATTCTTAGAAGTACATAAATATACCTTTAATTGCTTCTTGGTATTTCACAACATGGTTAAGAAAAAAATCAGTCTATAAATCGTATCTTATAATTATAATTATGATTATATGACGCTTTAGTGATCACAGCAACACAACCAACGCTAAGTTCGCATTTTTCCATTTATGATGCGCACAAAATCCGTGTTGAACGCGTTCATGTACAGTTTGTTCGAAATAAGTAAGCCGATCAGAAGTTAGCCGTTCCGAACTAACGAGGAGATAAAATCGTATAATTAAGTGTTTTAATACATAAATATCGAAATTAGTAAACAAAATAATTAGAAATATGAAACTTATACGACTCCAATTACCTTTACACCGACTCTTTCTATTAAAATTTACCACTTCTAAACCACTTGCAGACAACTTCCGATCGGCTTACTTATTTCGAACAAACTGTAGGTACCTATGAAAAACTGTATTGGAAAAAATAACAATGAATTTCAAAATAAATTGTGTAGTAAGAACACGAAGCACAAGAATACATTATTTAGTATTTAACTTGTGTAAAAAATATTTTATTTATAACTACATAATCACCAGCCTTGGCTTTGCACGGCTGCATGTACCAATAAATATGCATATGCTATACAGGGTGGAAGAGACATCGACGCATATCCGCTTACCACGAATTCAGCACATGATTCTGGACCCCCCTGCGTTGATATTTTTCGTTGGTTATGTTTTAAAAAATCCCAGGTCCAGAATCATGTACTGAATTCGTGCGTGTGAAATGTGCGTCGATGTCCCTTCCACCCTTTATGCATATTTAAACCTCCCAGAAGAAAATTTTATTGAAATCCATTGAAAAGTTTAAAGAAGTTAGCGGAGAAATAGACAGACAAAAACTGCGATTTAGTTATAATAAAATTATACTATGTAGTGTTTTGGTAGTTAGTAGTATTCCTAATTATTGTATAAAGTCAGACGTCGACTTTTTTAAATTATTGGCACCTACAAACTTTATGTTCTAAATATTAACGTGACGTATATGGTTATTTCATTCATACGTGCCTAATATGCAAATAATTTTAGATAATTTTAGTTTTATATCAGTTTTATGTTTTAATACTGCAAGCTAAATTAAATATGATTTAGATATAAAATTATGCAGTAGACTGTCTCATTAGTCTAGTAGTTCTTAGCGCGACTGCTACGCTAGAGGTCCTCGGTTCGATTCCCGGGTCGAGCAGTGTTAATGAGTTTTTCAATAAAATTCCCAGTTGCAGCTCGGAGTCTGGATATGTGCCCAGCTGGTAACAGCTTGACCGCTGTAAAGTCGACTCTCCCGATGGTTCGCGGGACGCGGGGGGGCGGGTGCGCACGGGTACACACGATATTGCCGCCGCGGCGATATATCTCAAGATCAATGAAATCTTCATATTGAAATTTAGGTAATAGAATAGAATAGAATAGAAATATGTTTATTTCCCTAGTTTTATATGTTACATCGTGTTCACAGGTCGATGGTGTATTCAGCCTGTGGGTGTGTCAGCTACTTACAGTCTACCTATGTTTGTCTGAGAGAGATCTATATAAGTATCGTGTAGTATGTGCTGTGAGTTTGTTAGTTACATAAATTTATATAAATTAATTCTGTACAAGTACAGAATTAATTTATATAAATTTATAATGTTGTTCTTTATTGCCCTATCTTTTTTTTTTAAACTACATAATCACAATTTATGGGGACGTGGAGCGGTCGTTCGCTTGCTGAGCAGCCGGCTCCTGTCTTTTTTTGGTACATAATCAATTTCACCTAGTCTAGTATTAGTTAGGAGGGGGTTATGCTGTCCGTATCCGAGGTAGGCGTCACCAGGGGTCTCTAGATCCTCGATGTGCATTTCGCGAAGTCGGCGCAGCATGTCCTCGTTTAAATCTTGTGCACGGAGGTGCCAAGGATCCCAATCGAGCATATCCCAGAGTAGTGAGGTTTCTAGACGTCTTGGGAATTGTCCGCTGGTCTTGAGGGCCATTCGATATTGGCGTTCTATTTGTAGTAAGTTGCTCTTACTGTAACGTGAGAGCAATTGTACCACTCCATAATCCAATATGGGAAGAAGGCAGGCCTGAATGACAGCAAGTTTCACAGTTATATCCGTCCTTGCGTGCCAGCCTATAATAGGGGCTAGCGCGCCGCGTGCTCGTCGTGCCTTCTGCACGACGTAATCCGTCTGTTTGCCCATGGTCATTGTCTTGTCCAAGTGTACGCCCAAATATTTTATGCTCTGTTTATATTTGATTACCTCGTCTTTGATGCGAATGGTTTTGCGGTAATTTCTCTTGTTAGTGAATATAGCACACTCTGTTTTTTCTACGTTACATTTTAGCCCCCAACGATGGTAGTAATCGATGACGGTGTCGGCGGCCCAGCCCGCGCGTTGTGTCGCGTAGTTCGGATCGGAAGACCTGTTAAGGATGCACAGGTCATCGGCGTATTGGGAAAGCTTGAGTCCGCGGATATGGTCCTTTTGGTCCCAAACGTCGTGTACGTACAGATTGAAAATTACTGGACCCAGGATAGAGCCCTGGGGGACCCCATGTGGCACCGGTTTTTCGTCGCTGTTGGTGGTTCTGAAGCGTCCGTAGGTTTTGCGACCGCTCAGGTAATTCTCTATTAGTTTGATGATGTTGTTCGGGACGTCAGCTGTTTGAAGCTTCTTCGTCAGACCTTCGTGGTTTATTGAGTCGAAGGCCCTCGAAAGATCCGTCAGGACCATGGCAACACTTTCCCTCGCTTCCAGCGCATCCGTAATGAACTTGCCTGTGCGAAGAATCTGTGTGCCTGTTCCTCTGTTCCTAGTGAAGCCATGTTGGAACGGCGGTTGAAGTCTGTCAGCCGTCTGTCGCAGGCGCGATAAGAGCAGGCGTTCGTGTAGTTTGCCCATGATGTTTAAGAGAGTGATGGGTCGGTACGATTTGGCGTCCCGGTGATTCTTGCCTGCTTTATGTAGGAAAATGCACTCCCCGATTTTCCATCTGTTGGGATAATAACCTGTCAGTAATAGGTAATCAGCTATCACTTTGTACTTGATAAGGAAGGGGTCTCCTCCGAGTTTGAGAGCGTCTGCTTTGATTTTATCCGGGCCAGGCGCCTTTTTATTTTTAAAGCGTATCAAGGCGAGTCTGATTTCTTCAATGGAGGTAGGGTCGAGAGGCTGGAACGGTGTGGTCCTCTCTGTGATCTTATCTTCGTTTTTTATCTCAGCTTCTGTGACGATCGCTGCATCAACCAAGGCATCAATAGTTTCTTTCTCACTATTACAACCCTCAATGTGGGGGAGTCTCTGTACTGGGGTTTTCAGGTTGCGTTGAGTTCGCCACATCTGGTCTCTGTAGTTTTGTGGATCGTTTATCATCCGAGTCCATTTTTCGCTGCTATGTTCATCAAGCGCTTGTTGGACCTGGCGTTTTAGACGATTGTAGGTTCTTCTTTGTTCCATTATTCTGTCCTTATCGAAACGCAGTCGCCATGCTTTACTTTTTGCTTGGTTTCGTTTGACTATCAATTCATTAATCTCTTCTGGAAGTTGATCTCTTCTGTTGCTTTCGTGTAGCGGCGCATACTCATCCAGGGTTTCGGTGATGGCTTTTTCTAGTTGTAGTGTATATTCCTCACATTCTGCGTCTGTTGTGATTTCCTTTGGTAAGTGCGTGGTTTTATCCCATAGGGTTTGTTGGAATTGCTGTTTGGTTTCTTCGTCGTTTGCAATAGCGCGGGTATTTCTTACCAGTGTTTTCTCTCTATCCACCACTATGCTTAGGTCCAGTAGCCAGGGCATATGGTCGGAGCCAACCGGTGTTATTTGTCGGCATGTTATGGTGTCAAAGGCTTGCACATCGTGCGAGAAGATGGCTGCATCGAGGATGCCATAGCCCGCACTGTTAGGTCGCGAGGGTAGGCCCGTGTGGTGTATGTTGCAGACATCGGAGTTACAGAGGTCACGGACGAGTATTCCCGCTCCTTCGTCTCTTTTCTGGTTTAGTGCGGTCATTTTAAGGTTGAGGTCCCCGATGGTGATGTTTGGTGCTTCGGTTATGATATCTTCTAGCTCATCATTAAGCGTTGCGTTATCGAAGTGCTCTGATCTGTGCGGTATGTATATCCCCTTAATTTTTAGGGAATCTCCGGTCAAATGATCATAAGTAAGGTTGATAGCAATGCCTTCGATGAGGCGGTCTCTTTCTTCGGTACCTGGAGTTACATCGGTCTGACTCCAGCGTATTCCTCGCATCACGTACATAGCTGTGGTTAGATGAGACGCGATCGAATGCGTGATCTTGTCGTAGTTCAGGAGATTCATGCGGATTTTTGAAAAGTCCACCCGGCACTCGTTGACTACTATTATGTGTGGTTTATAACGGTCGGCTAAGGATTTTAGCTCGAGGAATTTACCTTTCAATCCTTGCGCATTGAGGTGCAGTATGCGCAACTTGTGATATTGATTTCTTGGATTATTTGTTGAGAATTTTTAGGAGGATTTCGTGCTGTAACTGTAGTTGGTGTAATATTTGTTTCATAGTTGTTTGTAGCTCTTGGCCTAAGGGTTCCATACTGTTTTCTTTGTTTGTTATATGTTCTTTTAGTTGCGTTGGTGACTGGTGAAGTTGTTGTGATTGTGTTGAGGGTTTGTGCAAAGGTGGAAATTGTGAAGTGGCGGCTATATTTGCGTACGAGACGTTTTCCTGACTGTATCTCAGTGCTACCTGTCTGCGTTCAGTTGCTTCTCTTTTTTTCCTTTCTTTTTCTTCATGTTGTGCCAATTGATAGTCCACTGCCTTCTGGAACTTCTCACATTGGGCTTGGTTTGCCCCGTGGCCCGGTTTTTTGCATGCTATGCATATTTCGATATCTATGCCTTCTTCGTTTTGAGTTGTGGAGGTGGGGTGTTTTTTCTCACCATGACACGCCGATGTCGCATGTGTGAAGAGGAAACATTTCTTACATTGTACTACTCTTCTTGGGTTATCTTTATATCTTTGAGGCTTCATGCTGAAAGCTCCGAAGTACGCATGCTTTGTTGTGTTCATAAGCGTGGTGATTTCATCGTATGAGTGGGCACCATCAAAGATAAATAATTTTAGGTTACCTTTAATTGTTCTCATTTTGATCGGCCTTACACCGATGCACCTCTCCATTTCCTCAAGGCATGCTTCATTCGTTTCATCGTAGATGTTCGTGATGAGCACAACCTTTGTCTGATGGGTCTGCTGGGCTTTAGGTACGCGTGCCACGAAGCGGAGCCCGTCGTCCAGTTTCCTTAACTCTTCTATAATTATTTTCCTCATGTCTGCGGTGTATACGCGGATCGTGATGGTTCTTTTGTTACTAGCCATGGCGTATCTTGCTCCATGCTCTGTGGCTATTTTTCTAATTTTGTTAAGGTATTCCGGTTCATTGATTTTCTTGACATCTGTTATGATTATGTCGGGCATGTGAGTGGATGATGTGATCACTCTTTGTTGTCGCTGGGTTGCTGTTGAGTTAGGAGTCACGGCACCTCTCTTCCTCTTCTTGGGTTTGGGTGAAGTAAAATTCGCGTGGGCGAAGTCTTTTTCTCTTTCTAATTCGTCTTTGTGCTCCTCTTTGGTAGAGAGCAAGGAGAAGCGGTTGTTTGTTGTAATGCCATGCTGTCGCTGCGAGGCAACGACCGAACTGGACCGGACAACCGGACCGGACCGGACGACCGAACCGGACCGGACAACCGGACCGGACCGGACGACCGGACCGGACCGGACGACCGGACCGGAACGGACGACCGGACCGGAACGGACGGCCGGACCGGCGGCGGTGGGGACGCGTTCTTGCGCCGTCGCATGATCGAACTGAGTCGCAGAGTCTGCGCACAGAGGCGTCGACATGGTCATGTCTTCGGGCGCGCGTGATACGGGGGCAACGTTGCAAGCTCGCGTAAGAGCGCTGGCTTCATATGGTTTTGTACACGCGGCGCTGGCGGTTACGTCCCCTGGTGCCGTTGTAGCAATCGCGCCACCAAAGGCTTGACGCGGCGTCCGGCGAGTGGGGCGACCCGACCCGCACAAAGATGACTCTGCCCTTATGCTTTGGGTCCTCGGTACCTCTCTATATTTTGAGGTAATAATACGATTACAGATGTTTTAGTGTTAGGTAATAATTGGTTAATGATAAATAATAGACTTGGACACTGTAATAACTACATTTATTTTAATTTCATTTAACTAAGGGTATACAGGAGATTAAAATTTCAAATCACATTTCTACATCCGAATCATTTTGTGATTCTAAGTCTGAGGAAGATTCGGATGACGTTTCTTCTGACAACTGAATTATTTATTATTTATTTTTCGTCTAATTACACCAAATATTAAGTAGCCTCTTAAATATTCTCTGAACGACTTCCTTATATCTGAAAAAGTCATAAATACATATTACAAACGACATAGCAATACAATATTTACAAAAAATAAAAACGTACTAAAAATACAATAACAGCCTTATGAACATATTATAGAAAACGAAATATATACACACCTGACGAAGACGGTAATTCCAGTTTTTTCCTTTAAAAAGAATTTGCCACACCTTGCTTGACTCTTTAACATTTAATTACGTAGACTGGGTAGTTCCATAGTTGTTGTACGTAAATCGTTGTAAAATAATCTCATGTATAGCGGACATAAGACGACAACCGCGCGAGCTCTGACAATAAACGTCTGTCGACCACGGCAGCCGACAGCTGACTGATTGATTGGTCGAGCGCATCCCGCTCCCGCGTCCCGCGGACCATCGGGAGAGTCGACTTTACGGCGGTCAAGCTGTAGGACATGTGACCTAAACATACCGGCGAAGTGTGGGTGTACATTAGTATAACTCTACCTAACCCTTCGGGAAATACAGGCGTGATGGTATGTTATGTTTAGGTATGTATATTTATGTTATACAGTAGGTTTTCTTACGTCACTAAGTTTCTATACATTGTACATAATTTATTATGTACAGACTGCATGCAAACGCATATGCGCATAGCCTTAACCGTGGTACAGTAGGTTATAGCTGTTACCTGACCCACCCTAGGTAACACGGTGGGGTCTCGGTGGGTCAGGTAACAGCTTACATAGAGACATGAAATTTGGAGATTTTCCTAAAAATTTTTTTTTTCAAAGAATACTTGGGTAAAATGTAGTAATTCATCAGGTTTCTATGCGGCACTTCATAGAAATACACAAGTGTACTCATAATTACACCCGTATACTATTTTTGTGTTGTTGCGTCGCGACGCGAGTTGACCTCCGGTAAAAGGGCCATGCTGACCCGGATCGTGTCATTAAAAATGCAGAGAAAATCACTCTTCAATTGATATCTAGAACTAGCGGTGCTTGTCTATCGTGTTATAAATTATCTTCTATTCTGTGCGACTAATAAAGTAGTGGGTTTAATAGGTCGGTCATAGTCGGAGCATTACGAAATTGAGGATGAACTAGGAAGTCCTTAGCTGTGATGACGATAAATTTAGGTTTAATAGATAGAACTTAATTTATTTTTTTCTTTTATTTATTAAATAGTTTAGCTGTTAGTCTTATTTAATTTAAATTAAGTTCTATCTATTTATTAGAAAATATGTTTATCCAACTGAAATAAATTAAAGTTTAATATATTGTATGATTATGTGTAGCTAGTGGCATCCGAAGGCCGATGTTACTAGGCATGGAAATTATTGCTATTTCAAATTTTATTATAAAAAATCTCGGCGTTGTCTTCAACGTCTTGTAGCCATCGGCTCACCGAGTAGGTATTGTCCTGACCCGAAAAGGGGGTGATTAAGTCGTCGGCATATTGCGCACCCCTAGGCGCTACGTCTTCTAAGGATTTCAGCGTCCGTGTCGTCATCATAGATCTTCACTAACAGTCTTTATCGTCTTCGTATTTTTTACCAACGGTTGCAGGCCGCCACGTGCTGGGAGAAAAATTATCGTCTTGCGTCTTTACGTCTTCAAACTTCTTTTCTTTAGATCCCGGACGAGCCCCCAAAATTGTGGTGAATAAAACTGTTTGTACTGACACTTGAAATATTTTATTAAACTTATACCCAAAAAAATAGTACAACTATCTTTTTAACTCCCAGTGCCGGCGTCTCAATATGGCGTCCTCACATGCTCTGTCCCTTTCACACACATACTCTCTCACTCTTCCGTCTTCTTACGTTCCATATCCCACATTTTACAGTGATTTTGCATGTAACATTTACAGCCTGCTACTTTTCGTGGGCAATGAATTTTCATTCAGGGTAATTTTAAGATCCATTTCGCTACTTTGCAATTCACAATAAAATATTAATTATGCTGGATTTAGGTGCTATAATGTTCTCACAAATTGTAAAATAGGTAGGTACCTACCGAAGAACATAGTACACAGAACAGGTACCGAATAATAGAACCATAACTATGCTTAAATTAGGTACCAACAAATTATAACTAAAACTACGAATATGCTGATTGAAAGAAATATTCCATGCTTCCGTCATCATCATCATCAACCCATTACATTGTCCCACTGCTGGGCACGGGTCTCCTCTCAGAACGAGAGGGATAAGGCTATAGTCCACCACGCTAGCCTACTGCGGGTTGGCAGACTTCACATGCCTTCAAGAAAATCTCTCAGGCATGCAGGTTTCCTCACGATGTTTTCCTTCACCGTTTAAGCGCGTGATAATTAATTATTAATACGCACATGACTTCGAAAAGACAGAGGTGCGTGCCTTGGATTCGAACTCGAGACTTTTGACTTGGCAGTCCAATGGTCATATCACAAGGCTATCAAGGCTTCCGTACTACCCAAAAATTAGCATGGAGATCTAATGGCAGTCGCTTTGTGCAAAATATTGACGATTTCGCCGGATCTGGTAAGACTGGAATCCGACCTTAACATAACTGGCTTGCGGTTGTTCTTGCTTGGAAGTTTCCTATTCACACTCACACGTGACCTGAAGACTCCCAGGTTATATATAAAACCGGGAACACAGACTTAATGATTGCGTTTCTCCGTATCTATTTTAGTTCCTAGCTTACAATCGTATAAGTACGAGTTTGTAGGGTTCTACTCATAGAATGGTTACGAGATCGATATCAATGTATTAAGTAGGTATCTATACTGTTTTGCCTGTTTGATCATAAAGTATTGGATGGAAATTATATCGTCTTGATAATAATTCTGTCATATTTGTGGAATGTAATCAATAAACGAGAGTTTTTTTTTGTACAATTATTTATAATATAAAGAAGTCGCTACAAGGTATACAGGATAAAAAAAATATTATTTTGATAGAAAATTTTGATATGATATAGCAACTTACTAAATTTCATACCGCCAATAGTCTAATAGCCAAGAGCCTCGACTCATTCGCGGAAGCTCTCTGCAATTGGATTAGGGTTTGGTTTGGAAAGCCGTACCTGCCCCTAATTACGCGCATAGCTCAGAGGTTCCTTTCCTTGGATCCCTGATCATCGACAGCAATAGGTAGCAAATAGTAATAATATAAATGTATATATACCGATACAGAACAACACAAAAGAAATTCGCAACGTTTTTCACTTTTCCTTTATATAAAATAATTATTAATAATGTAGGTAAACCACATGTTTTTATAATCTAGTAACAGTGAAGTACCTCATTAGTGTAATATACTGTGTAGAACTAAAGTATTTGGTATAGTCTATGTATGTATGATCGATTCCTGTCTATGTTAGTAAATCGACAAGAAAACCAACCAAAACCTAGCTTTATTAGCACAGTGTCTGAAACTTGGCGACCAAGCGAATTTTTTGATATCATTAATATCTAGAATAGCTATACAACAGCTCTGCCAAGTTTTCGGCGGAAAATGGGCACAACTGCTACATTATGATACTTAAACAGGGTGGCCATGAAATCGGGACCACTGCATATTTTTTTATTGAATAATTTTTTATTAAGAGTTAAAAGAAAGTATGTACTTAAAATAGCGTACGCCTTACGCCTTAAGCCTTACGCCAAGAAGCCGAGTGGCTTCTTGGCGTATCAACATGAATCATGAATCCGATTCTAATTTAAACCTTCGGCAAGACAACTTTATCCAATATCGTGCAGTAGTTTATGCGTGATGGGTGTACAAACATATTCATCATCAACCCATTACATTGTCCCACTGCTGGGCACGGGTCTCCTCTCAATAAGAGAGGGATTAGGCTATAGTCCGCCACGCTAGCCTACTGCGGGTTGGCAGACTTCACATACCGTCAAGAAAATCTCTCAGGCATACAGGTTTCCTCACGATGTTTTCCTTCACCGTTTAAGCGCGTGATAATTAATTATTAATACGCACATAACTTCGAAAAGTTAAAGGTGCGTGCCTTGGATTCGAACTCGAGACTTTGACTTGGCAGTCCAATGGTCATATCACTAGGCTATCACTGTACAAACATATAGACCGAAAAAAATCTAAAATTCATTAATTTAGAATTTTTGTTTCCCCGCATATTGGTTTAAAATTTTGACACAACTTTAAATTCTAATGAGTGCGTATTATTAATGTAGAAACATTCTCAACCACAGCAATTCCAGTAGAGCTACTGGTTATAAAATGGAACTAGGTACTTATTATCCATATTATAGTCGATAGCAATCATAGCCATAAAAAACGTTAATTAATAAAAGTGGTTTCCGCTAACAAGGTGTTCTACGATGGTAATAGATGCTCGCTGTGAAATTAGTCGCACCTAGTTTTTCATTTACCTGTAGGTCCAGATTATTCGAAGTAATACGTCTGAAGTTGTCGTCAAGAGGTTTTGCAGTGGTAAATTTGAATATAAAAGCTCCTTGTAAAGACAATTAGGGTAGCGTGATTATTTTCCTTGCTAATTTCGTTATTTATCTTGAGATTTATTTTACCAGCGCGGCACTTCGGAACGGCTAAAATCAAACCAGCATAGTTATTTCGAACAAACTTATACTTAATAATTATTTTCACAATGGATACCACTGTCACCCTACCTGTCTTTGTTTAACGTTAGGATATTTTCGCTGGAAATATATCGTTGAGTTATATTATATGCTGTAATATATAAGTCAGAATTCTTAACTAATATTATAAATGCGAAAGTGAATTTGTTTGTTACGCTTTCACGCCTAAATCGCGAAAGCGTCTTTAATGAATTTTGATACTGAGATAGGATGGGGTTCTTGAAGTGGTTATAATAATAATAAATAGATATTAATTCACAATAACATCGATACTGTTAGTTATACCTACAACTTTTAATATTACTATTACTTATTATAATTTATAAAATTTTAGTATACAAAAATCGTTCCAAGCGTCTGGGAAATAAACTTAATTTTCTTATTTCTATAAATAAATCCCCTAAAGTCACTTTTACTATTTTTCAGTTTTTCATATTTTTTAAACTAGTTAGCGCCGGCATTTCCTATCTTTCTCTGAGAAGAAACGCCGAAATTGTATTACTCGGTAAATCAGTAAAAAAATATAAGGTGTAATAAAAGTAAAAATAACATAACATAACATACCATCACGCCTGTAATCCCCGAAGGGTTAGGCAGAGGTGTACTTAATGTACACCCACAGTTCGCCGGTATGTTTAGGTCCCATGTAATAGGGGGCGAGCCTATTGCCATTCACCGGGCACAAATCCAGACTCCGAGCTGCTACTGAGAATTTCATAGAAAAACCCAATAACACTTTGCTCGACCTGGGGATCGAACCCAAGACCTCTAGCGTAGCAGTCGCGATTGGGACCACTAGACTAACGAGGCAGTCGTTATACTATTCGAGCTAGTCGTTATACTATATTATACGTCGTCGTATTAAAAGTAAAAATGTTCAAAGTAAATAATAATAAATAGCCTCATCTCTCTCGTATTGAGAGGAGACCCGTGCCCAGCAGTGAGACAGTGTAATGGGTTGATGATGATCAAAGTAAATAGGTTTTTGATCAGATTGAGTCATAAAATCATTCACTTCTGTAAATAACCGCTAAATAGGTTTGTGTTCTACTGCCGGCTGCAATAAGAAAACATAGTTTGTTAAATTTAGCCGGTAACTAACAAAAGTTAGAAGCGGTTCGTTAGCCGAATGCAGCAGAGTCACACAACCTGTCTACATACAAGAACCTAGTTCATTTCAAGGCTAGCTGCACTAAAGTGGAGGTAACACGGGGAGTGTGAAACTCTTCCCTAGAAAGGAGGGATAGGGAAGAGTTTCACACTCCCCGTTATAATTTGAGACCACGGTCTCGTTTCACCTACACAAACGCTAATACCCCCAATAATTTTAGCGTGAGAAGGAACCCGCAGCACCCAAACTTCCAAGGACGCAGCCAATAAATAAGCATGAGGAGTTGCAGACGACTGCGTCCGAAATTCAAAAACTCCCAGATGAACAGAAAAATTTAAGTCAGTACAGCCCTTTTATTAACATTGATATAAACGGGCAGACATTGGTAGCTCTGATAGATACAGGTGCATCTATCTCCTGTATCTCTGAGAGATTAGCAGCGAAGGTGAAAGCAAAATGTAGCAGTGACACATCAGAGAAGCGTTTTGTAAGGTCAATTTCCGGTGCGTGTTTAAATGTAGTCGGAGAGACATTATTGAACTTTATGGTGGACTCATGTCTTTTTAATAATAAATTTATAATTATCAGGGATATAAATCAAGAAGTAGTCCTCGGTCAAGACTTTTTTTATAAAAATAATGCTGTTGTTGATTTCAGAAATAATTGTATAACGTTGAAAGAACAATTTAAGATAAAGTTTCTTAGTAAAGCGTCTCTACAAAGCGGTGTTTCTGTGTCGCACTCCATGATTTATAATGATCAACGTGATGAAACTCAACAAAATAAGATTATGTATGATCATACGAAGAATGAAGAAAAAAGTTTTAATTCAATCACCAAAAATGATTACTTATATTTTCTAGAGCTGGCACAACGAAATGATGATAAATTTATTTTTTCGCTGGCAAATAATTTAAAAAATGTAAATGAAATTGACATAAATCCGGACTTATCTGACAATGACAAGATGTCATTACGTGAACTTTTTTCTTCATATAGAAAATGTTTTGCTTTTTCAACTTCCGAGTTAGGAAATTGTAATTTAGTGGAAATTAATATTAATACGACCGATGAGCAACCCGTTCATCGACCTCCGTATAGAGTGTCCCCTAAACAATTAGACATAATTAATTCTCAAGTCAAGGATATGTTGGACACGGGAGTGATCCGTGAATCCAAGAGTGCTTATGCCTCTCCAGTGGTATTGGTACAGAAGCCTGATCAATCTTGGAGATTTTGCATCGATTATCGTAAATTGAATAAAAAAGTAAGTAGTTTGAAATATGTCTAGAGTAAATAATTATATATGAATGTCAGAGGACTAAGTTTGATTCCTTGAACAATAAAAGAAGTCGTGAATTCCTTAATTAAGTGTTTTTTTAACGTAGAAGCATTACGATCCCTAAACATTAAACCTGGTGCTTCTACATATGGTGGAGGCGCCGGGTAAGGATAAAGAACAAAGCATTAATTCGTTTTCTGTGAATTTCCAGAAAACATAAAATAAGTATTCAACTGCGCCGGCAAGCAAGCCCGGACGACGCGAGGTTGGAGCGCACGGAGCACACTGACGAGTGCAACAATAAAGAGGGAACCGCTTAACCCGAAGATTCTTCCCGAGGAAGAAGAGAAAAAAAAAAGAAAAACAGGAACGAGTTTCATTTGTTTTTTCTTCGGTGGTATAAAAGATGGCGCAAGAAATGTTTTTCTTCACCGGCATCGACAATGTATGTTTAGATGAGTTCCTAGTACAATTTAGGCTGGTGCTTCTACAGTACCTAGTCCACCCAATTTAGAATAATTAAACATGCAAGAATTAAGTACAACGTAGACAACAGATTTTGTGATTATTCATTTTTTGGTTGGTTTTTTACACATGCATATTATTTACTAATATAACGAATTGTTTACAAAATGTTACTAACCCCATGAGTATTTTTTCTATATATAGATTAGGTACCCCTAAATTGAAGGCACGTCATGGCAAACGTAGTTTAAAAAAAAAAACGATATGATGCGCCTGCCAGCTTGATAATTTCAAAAGATAACACAAGAGCCGCAAGCGCCGCGATCGAATCGTATCTCTAACAAGGACATTTTGATCATAGAGTCGAAAATAGTCCACAAAATATTTAACTTTAAGATAAAAGGAACGTGATTTTTTCTACACTAGCGTTAAGGCATCCAATTACTTGAAATTTAAATTAGTTTATATAGGAGGATATGAGAGAAATGATAATTTTAAGATATAATATACAAAAAACCGACACTGAACTATTTTAAGAGTGACCCATAAAATCTATTTATGAAATTTACTGATACTGTTATCTATGCAGTAACAGCAAGGACCTTTTACGTTATCTGTAGGCAGCATAGCATTGTTTTTTTTTCAAAGTAACAAAAAGGATTATGTTGACGATAGTAAAAAAAAATATAACCATTGTTACTTTAGTTTATAATTATGATAACTTATTAAGGATCAGTCACTATCTGTGACCTGCGGGTTCACCCGCCGTTTCAGATTTTTTTGTTCGGTTCTCAAGTGTCACAGCGTGATGTTAAGTTGCTTCTTATACCATAAACTATCTACTAGTGAGAGTTCCTTCAAACTCAGTGCAGCCATTCTAGAAATAAGCGGGAGAAACTGACAGAAAAAAATATTTTGTTATAGTACGATATCGTATAGATGTTTTCGTAAAAAGCTGTAATTTTGACATTACAAACAGACACTTAAATTTTATATAATGTATAGATAAATTGACGCCCCGGAGAACAAAATCGTAAAGCGCTACCATAATTTTAATATTTGCATTGTCGGTATATACACCTTCTAATTTATTTTCTAAAAATCTGTAAAGTTATAACAATTTTTATTTTAATTCTCAAGAAATCATAATTATAGCAAAAAATCTATGTTTTGCTCATCCTGTAAAGTTTACTTTTCTCTTTTACGATTTTGTTCCTCGGGGCTTACGATGTTTCGGTAGTTTTATGGTAACATAATCATTGTAATGATTTATCTACTACCATGTCTGTCTCATGAACTCATGACAGATAAAAATGTAACAATATTAGAGCAAAGCATTAGTATAAGATAATGATAAGATAAGACAGTTCCTTGAGATAATTTGAAGAATTAAGATGTTTAGTGGTATAAGTTTCAAGAAAATGTCAACTTCCATGAGTTCGTTTAGTTTTTTTTATTAAAAATCTCTTTAGATACTAGATTTATTTCTAATAAGTACTAGAGATTAGTTACTCTTTAATAATTACAGGGTAAAAAAGACGGTAACGAGTTTTGGCTTATCATAAATAAGTAATAGATAATCCTATTGTATAATAATTTCTTAAATCAAGATTTCACGCAATCTCTTTAATAATGACTATATTAATTACATGAGAATGTTACAAAGACGTTTACACAAACAATTTATTTCATCTATATTTAAAAAAGAGAGTAGGTAGGTATGTGTATCATACAAAAATGACACATAATATACAAAAAATTAAAGTACTTAATTGAAATTAAGTGAGCGGAACTCGAATAATAGCTAGATGAATAAAATTATTGTAACAAAGACAGTACAATTTATGATAGTCGTAAAAGACTGATTAATAAAATAGAAGTATTTATAAGTTTATATGGCTATCTCAAAATAAATGAGCGTTTTTCTTTTGTCAGTCATGCGAAAGGTTTGTCTCGAATAGGCTCCAAAACGAAAATTCATGTCATTTCAATGAAAATGTCTCTCTGAACTTCATCCCTGAATGAAGTTCAGAGTAAACTGTTTTTGGTCTTTTCTATGAAATTCTCGGTATCAGCTCGGAGTTAGGATTTAGGCCTGGTTAGGTTAGACATTGGGCAAAACTGCCTCAGTAGTCTAGTGGTCCTAAGCGCAGGCACTACGCTATAGGTCCTGGGTTCGAAATTTAATTCCTGATGTCCCATTAATTGCTAGTAACATTTAAATGTCTTTGCCTATAGTATATTTTTCATGAACATGAAAAAGAACCAAGGCCCCTTTTGACTTCATGTCACGTATAACGTATGTCATGTCATACATGTCATTAAAACGTTGTTAGCATACTGATTATACGCGGGTACAAACAATGACATAGTATTTATTCTGAGATAATGGTAAACATACAATTATTATAAATCCATTTAGAATATTGTTTCAACAGCTACGATAGCGATAAATATAATTTATCATAACATACCATCACGCCTGTATTCCCCGAAGGGTTAAGCAGAGGTGTACTTAATGTACACCCACAGTTCGCCGGTATGTTTGGGTCCTATGTAATAGGAGGCGAGCCTATTGCCATTCACCGGGCACAAATCCAGACTCCGAGCTGCTACTGAGAATTTCATAGAAAAACTCAATAACACTTTGCTCGACCTGGGGATCGAGCCCAAGACCTCTAGCGTAGCAGTCGCGATTGGGACCATTAGACCAACGAGGCAGTCATAATAAAATATAAAATATAATTTAAAATATTCAAATCACTCATAGTCACTTGTGAAAATCATCCCCTTAATCCCCTCATATATAATATCATATCATTGGTCTATCACCGATATTTTAATTTAAGTACCTACACTTTGCTATAGGACTAGGGAAGGTAACTCCAGTTTTTCAACTGACTTCAAAAAGGAGGAGTTTCTCAATTCGACTGTATGTTTTTATGTTTGTTACCTCAGAACTTTTTACTTGGTAAACCGGTTTTGATGATTCTTTTTTGTTTGGTAGGTTATTAGAGGTGGTTCAATTTAAAATCGAAATCGGTTGAGCGGTTTAAAAAAAAACCAACGAACCCCGATCCAAAAATAATTATTTCCACCAAAAAAAAAACATACTTTTAACAAAAAAGTAAAACTGCCTTCAAAAATAATGAAATATTTTTATGCCTAAAACAGTTTCGGAAGTCGGTGATTTCAATTTGAGTGACCGACTTCCGAAACTGTTTTTTGTTTTAATTTTTTTAAAACGGTTTTACTTTTTTCTTATAAGTTAAATTATAGTCGGTAGGAGTCCAACATACCGCCTCCCATGATGGCAGATGATCCATGAGGAATATCCGTACATAAAAAAAGGTATGGCGTGATGTGTAGCTGTGTGTACGAGTTGAAAGTCAGATAGCTTGCTTAGATGACATTTATACATTGATATTGCATTCTGATACAAATATAATCTATGCATTACATACATGGTGAGGCTCATGGGATATGACTTATGAATTTGAAATTGCGCAGACGCATACCTATTATAGGATTGTTTGCTTCTACTTCCAATGCGCATTTGTATGATAATAGTTGTAAGCACATGCGCATAGGTTTGTTTATACGTGAACCTTTTAAATTCGTCATTTTATAACCTAGGTTTCTACATATTATAATGTATAATTACGTTATTATAGCACAAATAAAAATGTATCGCGTATATCGTTGTAGATATCCATTATTTAGAATATACATGCATTAGTTTTTTAACTGCGACATGTTTTAATTTCTTCTTTTTCATCAGCGCGGTAGAAAACGAAAAATCTTATAATGTTTTTGTCCCGTGCGGGAATTAAATGCGCAACCCGTGTCGCAGAAGCAACTGCGCCAACTGGGTTGTTATTATGTGCATGTTTTACACATTTTAAAATTAGAAATCTCACAGTAATATGATATCTATTAGTGTTTCAACGGGATGCAATTTAACAACTAAAGCTCGTTTGTTTAATAATTACAAAGATGTTGTTTATAATTAAAATTTAGGACTGGTACTGTGACTTTTTACCACAGGGGTAGGCAGAAACTACAGACCGTGACTTGCTACGATTCTTGCATTTCTCTTTCGCTTCATCCACATTCACATTACACATTTTCTCATACACACATGTCATGTAAACTGCATAATCTTGGTGACTGGGTTTTTGGTGATTCGATTTCTGATCTTTGCTTAATGAAGTAGGTAATTACTTATTTCTTAGTTTTTTATTAAAAAAAAATATCTGTCTGGGTAGTTCCAGAGATTAGCGCGTTCAAACAAATAAAACTTTCAGCTTTATTATAATTATTATCATAATAAGCAAAGATTGACGAATATGAACATCATTCGATAACGACAATTTCATACTTACATATAGATAGAGCCTATAAAAAAGAATGCAGCAAATTGGTTCTACCAATCAACTCGTGGCCGCAATCGATTTGATAGACATGATTGCTCTCGTCAATTTGTATGTCCTATAAACATAAATTACTCGTATATGTATGGCATACGATGTAAGTTCTATTACAAAGATTATTGTTTGGTAATATTTTTTTATTATTTGGAATAGAAAACATATTTCTTTGTGTAGGGAATCCAACATACCATCACATCATTTCGTTGTGGTAGAGACACGCTGTTCGCAGCATGAATGGGCCCGATTGACCGGGGAAGTACCATACTCTCGCAGAAGACCGACGTCTAAGGAGAAGCGTTTCGCTACTGCGCTTCGTCGGTGAGCGAGAGGGCCAGAGGCCCAATTCCTCCCTTCTTTCCCTTCCTTCTCCTTTTCTCCTTTCCCTCCTTTTCCCTAAACAGGGCCTCGTAGTCCATGGGCGGCGATGACTACTTACCATCAGATAGCTCGCCTGCTCGTTTGCCGAGTTATTCCATAAAAAAACACGCCTGTATTCCCCGAAGCGTCAGGCAGAGGCCATTATAACCCATACTTTACCAGTATGTTTATGTTCCATGTAATAGGGGTCAAGAAGGGCAGCTGTAGAAAAGTAAATTTTAGTAAACAAAGATTGGGTAGTTTCGATACCTTTCTATTAAATGAAATTGAAAGGCATCAAAATAAGTCGTAGTTTTTTGTTTTCCTTGCAAAGACACCTACCGCAATAGAGAACAAGCCCTTTGTCGCGGTCCCGACTCAAACTACTCAGATTCATAGAACACAGAAATATAGGCTTCGTCTGAAAATAGAAACCGCGACACGCGGTGCAATGGCAGAGGCGAGGTGACTACCTTAACCGCTACATCAAACGTGTCCGTATCAGTTGCGTTTTTTATCGGACAGAATTTAATTGCATCGGAAATAACCATTTTGATGTTATAAAGGATTCATAGTTGAAATTATTTGGCGAAGCCTATGAATTGTGCTTGCAAGTTCATTAGGTAGGCACAGGCATGTTATGCCTGGGCTAATAACATGGGACCTAAACATATCGACAAACTGCGGGTGTACAATTAGTACACCTCTGCCTAACCATTCGGGAAATACAAATGGTGATATATTTGTTTTATTTTTCCGGAACATTTCTCATATGTACCTACCTATACAAGAATGTGCGTAATTTGAAAGATTCTTTACAAAGAAAATATATTCTGATTTTTGTTTCTTTGGCTGAGACGGTCTTGATAATAACTACTGATCTAGGTCAATATCTATTACGCTGCAAATTATACTTACCTTCTGTTTCGTAAGTTCGACATAAGGCCTTGCTTAATTAATGAATTCCATCGAAGCATTCCCTACAGACCGGCTCAATCACTCAATTGCTATCAGTAAAACTTATATCGACGGAATATAATACTCGTATTGATAAAATTAAATTATCATCCTTTGCAATCTCTTATATTAGCGTGCGACTGATAATGTGTGTGATTTATACTATAATGTCAGAGTTCGTAATAAATGTTAATGTAGATAATGGATATCAATGATAGTAATTATTTACTTTACATTCAATTGCTACTCGATGATAGTGAAGCAAAGTAGAGGTAGGTACCTACAAGTAGTGTTCAATATTTAAGTACTTAATAGTGATGGGCAGAATGTGTTTTGAAATACGAAGTTCGGCCGAACTTTGGCCGAATGTCGAAGCTTGGTTAAATCGAATTCGAAACAATTTTCGACCAATCCCATTATTTAGTAGACAGGTTCATTGAAAATTAATTACTTAGGGATAATTGAATAGCAAAAATTGTGTTTAAAATAATTACGCAGGTAAGTATGTATTTTTAACTTCAACTCGAAACGAAACGAGTATTTTTTTTACCGGATTAATGAAAAAAAATCTCATTTTGCCAGTTAAATCCTTATTTTTAAATATATTTTACGATTAGATCATATATTTTTATTTAATTTATTGAACTTATCTATTAATATCAATAGTTATGTATTCTCAAGATGTTTTCATATACAAAGGATGATTTATTTTATTATTCTCCCTGAAGTATCACTAAGCGTTTGGAGTCTGTTTTCACTATATACACAAAACATGCGTTAGACAATAATTGAGATAAAGAGAAAATATATACACCTATTTGAATCCAATACTTTACTAATTATCCTTTAAGGCTTACCTAATTATAGTATATTATAACATTCTACAAGGTAGTTTAGGCAAAGAAAATTATTTTTAACCAATTTCATTAATAGTATTGCCTATAGATGTTCTGTTAAAAATATGTCCATACCTTAGTCAATACCATAAAAGATAGTTTAATTGAAAAGGTAATACGTTTACCATATTCCTATAAATGGTAATGGTAAAACCTGTTTCCCAACCCGCACTGGGCCCACGTGGTGGATTATCGCCCACTCTCTCTCACTGAGAGAAGGCCTGTGTCCTAGCAGTGGGAACATTGAAATGAAATGAAATTAAATGATATTTATTTCTATAAATAGATCTTTTAAGACACTTTTACAAGTCGTTTTTTTACATATTTTTTTTAACTAGATGGCGTCGACGTTTCCTATCTGACGACCTCTGAGAAGAAACGTCGAAACAAACTCAGAGAATCATGGTCTCTTTTAAAGTCCAGACAATAGTTATATTATATGCGAGTTCAATGTAGGGCAAAATCTGAACAGGCCTTTTGAAGAAAGAACCATACCAGCTTTGAGTTGACCTGTCCTAACTGACGGAACGCATACATCAGTCATCGTGTAGCTCAACCATTTTTTAGGGAGCCCAACGACCCGACGCACAACGATACCAGATCAGCAAGACATTTGCGTAGGTCATGGGAAATACTCAAAACTTTCAGAAATCTTTAATATAAATAAATGTTATTCGAGTTAAAACCGACATAGTACTCACATTTACATTTTGTATGGTACTGACTGGTATGGTATTATAAGCTGATTATGTAAATCCTGTTACTAAAACGCAACTTTTCGCTGAAATGGTTTAAACATATTTGTTGTGTTATGTTTATAAATAAGACCGTTAAGAACAGACAAAATAATAATAAAACTTTATCAGATTCCATTATTATTGTTGTTGTCTTAACTTAAACGACCATAACCACTAGTTAACGGCCTCATGTAGTGCCTTGCGGAGTTTCATAGTTCACGTATGCATGACTCAGGCCTGGATTACTCGTACTGCAGCCTGATTCACGTAATTAAAACCGTAGCGATGTCGCAGCGACTCAATCTTTGAAATAGTTTTCACGTGTGTGCAATAAATGTATTGAGTATTGAGTGTTTTGTGAATACTGTGAAGCCAATATTTTGAATTATTCTTGACCAACGAACATGTGTACGGATAAACGATTTTTCAATAGGACGACTACTAAATCGGTCCGATCGACGGATTCGTGAATAGGAAAACTGTTTCAACGATTAAGTCGCTGCGACATCGCTACGGTTTTATTACGTGAATCGGGCTACTGGCCACTAACTATAAACTGGTTGTGCAATACGACCGGTTATTGAAGCAATGAAACCGTACCAACTGTGAACTGACAGCGTTAAATTGTGCGCGTGCGCAAGTGTTGATTTAAGATAAATGTGATATTTATTCTTCCACTTTGTATGTAGGGACATGTTTGTTTACATGTTATAATCATGTAGGTTTTATTAATAAGTGTTTGGTTAACAACTTCACAAGTTGAAAGACCTAAATTCGTTCCTTTTTTATATACTTAGTTAAATGTTTGCGCACAATAACCGATTTATGTAGAAGCAAAGAGATTGCACTTTTGAACTTTTGAGGCCGTATTTCACCATAATTATGAGAACAGATAATATTCTTCAGATACATTCAAAAATAGAACAGAATTCGTATTAAATATACTGCCTAGTAATTTAACAGAACTAATTCGGAGTTGGTGAAATGTCGTATTTTTAAGACGATTTAGGTGGCATTTCACAAACTTTTTTATTTGTCTTTTTATAGGATTATGGGGAGGAGATCACAGCCAAAAGTATGCACTAATAGGTAGTAAATAAAGTTATTAAGCATTCTTTATTTCTTTCGAAGGACATATCCGGACTATATATTTTTTACGTTGATATATTTTCTATGAAATACAGCAGCAGCTTGCAGTTTGCATATGCCTCAGTTTATCTTCACCACTGTGTCAGATAAACTGAGGCATATGAACTGACGATATTTTAAGTTCCTATGTAAGTAACAGTACTTACATAGAAACTTAAAATATCGTCGAACAGCAAAAACACCTCTCCTTACCTATGATAGTAATAACTATGCCTGAATGTTTCTTTTTTTTTTGTCTCAAAGAGAGTTCAGGGTTAGGTTATGATGATCATCATGATTTCTTTTCTATACATTAAACTAGTGAAAGGAGTATTGTATTTTCTTTCAAGATCTTCTATATAATATTTGTTAAACAACAGCTAATTTTACAATAATACTTAAACGTAGGTACCTTTGTCATACCTTTTTTCAATGTCTTGACATGACAAGTTCTTTGTGAAGGTTAAAATGTCAGTTATTGTTGTATGCACGTCTTCGAATTCCAAATATAAGATGACCCCTTGCTGTTTTGAAGCCTTTAGAATGCCAGGTCAACTTAAAGTAGTAATATTATATAACTTGACATGTAGCTGTGTTTGCATGTAGCTACTGACTAACTAACACGTTTTTTTCCATAAGTTGGTAGGTATATGGAAAAATTAATCATCTCTTGCATTGTTTTGTTTGAATACACAACGATAACAAGTACTTTTTTAATAACACGTATGTGTCTCTGCTACTGTTATATTGCAACGTTTTTACATACCATCACGCCTCTATATATCCCAAAGGGTTAAGCAGAGATTTAGGTACTCAGTACTGTACATCCACAGTTCGCCGGTATGTTTCGGTCCCATGTAATATTTGGCCAGACTATTGCCAATAATTGGATACAAATGCAAATTTCGAGCCGCCACTAAGATTATCATAAAAATGCTCGAGCTGGAAATCGAACCGAGGACCTCAAGCGTAAAAAGTCGCCTACTAGACCAATAAGGTAATCTCATAATCAAGCATTTACTAATTAAGATAAATTAACGGATAAAATTTAGTCATTGTTTCGAAGATAACATAGTTAAAGTTGGTATTACGACCACTGCTTCGCCGTAGGACAGTCGACAGAATTCGAATCCAGACCACCAACCTCTGATTTCTTAGAATCATGAACAGACTGTATTCATTATTCTCTTTCTTTACGGTGAAGCAACGTCTCTATAAACTTCTGTAAAGTCTTATTACCCGCCTTGCGCATGGACCGCACCCGCGGCATGGGACTATAATATGACCTTAATCCCATCCTCCAACGTATAATAAGGAAAATTCTGGTAATTTAATCATGTTAAAAATTGTTCTGCTGCGTTTGAGGTCCTGCGTTCCCAGGCCGAGCCAAGTTTTATTGGATTTTCCTATGAAATTTCTAAATAGTAGCTCGAAGTTTAGATTTTTGTCTGGTTACCCGCAACAGTCTCTTCACCGGAGAACTGTGGGTGTATTACACCTCTGTATAACCCTATGGGGAATACTGGCATGATGGTATGTAGGTAAAACAATTCAATAATAATTTCGCCAAGCCATATCATAAATAATTTGTATCTTGTAAACACATAGGTAGACAAAGACACGTTTTAGCTACCTCTTATCAAATAACTTCAATGAATGATCACGTCTGTGGCCGTTATCACCTATATCCTAACAACGATAGTAATTAGTAGTTGCTATCTTCGTTTTAATCTTAATATTGGTCTGATGCCGTGAAAATAAAAGATATAAGTATGTACTTACATAAATGGATTATAAATTATTATGTATTTGCGCATAGTGCTGTACATTTTCAATATAAGGTGAAATTGAAGTGAATTTTTAATAAAAGGTGAAATGAAATGATGATAAAATGACTGTTTTTTATATACAGAGTGGAAGGGATACCAACGTACTGCGCCAACAACCGCACAACCGAGACGTGCAAACGGTAAAAAAATACAAGAACGGAGGGTGGAACCGCGGGGCACAGTTAGTTTTTAATACTTTAAGTACAACGATGCCATTTTAAGTATACATTTTTACTAATCTCGAACTTAGCTCATCAAATTTTATAGTACTTAGAGAAGTAGAGAGATGTACTTATATAGTAGAGAATATTATAAAATCTTAAATCAAGGTTATCACAGTGACCATTTTTTCCATAGAATTTTAACGAATATACTTAATTAAATAAGTTACATAATAGGCATATTATTATCGCAACTGATTTTTTATTCGTCGACTAAAAAGATGGAGGTTTCGATCCGTCTGCACATATTTTTTTTTATGTATCTTATTCCATGCATACCTAACTTTGTTTTTATAAACCGCTTCTGAACATTTTTATTCTGGTGGAATAAACGTACTTCCGTGAAAAAAACTTTTTGTTTAATTTACTTATAATGTTATAATAAGTAGGTAGGTATCTGACTTAAAAAAAGATAATTTTAAAACAAAGGCTATTTATAATTCAATGGAAATTCTCAATAACACCCAGAAAATAAATCAAGGAACTCTTGCTCAGCAACTACAACTGCGAATTCTGTACTAATGAGGAAGGTACTACTTAGATACAGCTTCGAAAGTAACTATTTAATTTTCTGTCTGTTCGTTCGTTTTCTGTGCACCAATATCAATAAATTTTGGTACAAAGATAGCTTGTATCGTAGAGAATGTCATAGGCTACGTTTTGTCAAAAAGTCTTTTTGGAAGCCAGTAAAACCAGGGGAACAAGTAGTGCTACAATAAACAAAATCTATTAAATACGCATTGAAACGGGCTGATAGTTCAAGGATAGCAAGCATTCTACATTGCTTTTTATAAGTAAATTATAATTGCCTTGTAATTAAAGTACCTACTTAGCTAGCAACAAGGAAAATATTGCCTTTACTAACAATTACTGTGTTTACTGGCGTATCGATTGATACCGAACTCTACCAAATTTAAACAAATGTTTTCCTTCTATATTACTATTTAGGTTGTCTATTATCTATTGAATAGTTACTATAATTCCATTCCGCTTTGGTTAATAACATTTAAAGACTGTCTCAACTAAAATTTTATCGTTTTAAAGTTGAGTTGAAACTTTTAGAAATTATATAGTTATTTATGATCTCGTTGAATTTATAAATTATATCACTTTATGCTATCAAACCAAAAAAAAATTTTTGTGAAGCCCCAACCCTAGCAGTGGATAAGGATCGCAGGTAGTTTCTATAATAATGAATAATCCAATAAGAACACACTAGGAATCATTCATTGGATTGTAAAATGAGGAAAGCCCGGGAAACACATAACATAGTATGTTTAATAAGTACAGTCTGAGTTTGACAAAGATTGTGTAATAATGTTTCACGCCATACGGATTTAGTTAAAAAATCTATTGGATGGAATACCAAAAAAATACGAGAAACACTGCAAGACATAGCTAGTATATTTAATAAGTACACACAACAAAAGTGTCAGGCAGCAATCAACATTTTGTGTTTTTAACCCCCGATGCAAAAACGACGGGGTGTTATAAATTTGACGTATCTCCGTGTGTGTGTGTGTGTCTGTCTGTGGCATCGTAGCTCCTGAACGGATAAACCGATTTTGATTTTGTTTTTTTTTTGTTTTAAAGGTTTTAAAGTAGTCAGGAGTGTTGTTAGCTATGTTTGATGGAAATCGGACGAGATAATATAATGCAATTGTCGGGGGTTTTAAATTTTTATGACATGGATTTTAATAACAATCCTTTATTTGTTTTAGGTAAGTATTATTAAAAGTCGGTTGTAACGCAATGCAGGGCAAACGTCGCCTCACTCTTCTTCCACTTTTCTTTGTGCTTTGCTGATAAGGATCGGCCTTTTTGGAAAGAGCCCAGCACATCCCGCCATGCCTTTTTGGGCCTGCCGCGTTGTCGTTGGCCCAACGTTTTGCCATTGCCGTAGGCCACCCCCAACCCTTTAAGCTATATTATTATTTATTTAATATGCACGTATATGTTGTTCACTGCCTGTATACCTAACTCTTTTGTCGACTGCGACTGTACTTGCCGGTTACGGAAGTGAACAGGGTAACAATGATTTATTGATAAGTATGATAATCATCCTTATCAACGTAGTAATTTATGCGTACAGAATTAAAATTTCCTTATAATTACATATGTAATAGGTAGGTATCTCAATGCCGAAGTAAATTTCAAGGTTCGGGAAATAATTATTTACGTATTTATGTAGGAGTAATTTTTCGCACGCAGTAAACCAGTAACATTATGATGCGTGTGTGTATTTTACCTTGACATTATACACTGAATATAAATATGTAGATGTGACAATTTTCTTTATAGGAAATAACTGTTGGCACTACAATACAACAATTTTATTGTTTTTTTTTTAAAGTACCTAATAATATTTTTTATATAACAATGCAATCGTATAAAATACTTAATTGCTTTAAGAAAACTAATTGCTCATTTATAATTATTACGAAGTGATTACTGAATAATTTATTTTTACTTTCACACACGGAATCGAGATGCCTAATTAGTTGGACAATTAATTCAATGTGGTTGAATATCATTAACAAACAATTGTTAGTAGCAAAATACAATGGAGTAACATTGTTGTCAAATGACAGAGTATTAACGTTATCTTCCCAAAAACCGGAAAAGCGAATGATGTTATCGGTTTTGCAACACCTGTCAACACCGTCCCCTTACCACGTGCTTCGGAAACGCACGAGTGAGCGCGGAGTTGAACGATCGCATACGCAAATAGTTTTGAACTTCTGAGGTATGCTGCACTTCGCACCGGTTAGCACCCTTTTACACAAGAGACTTTTCATCTGCAGTAAATATGATGCTCAACGCGTCGCTTTTCAGAAACAATAATATGCAGTGACAATACCACATAAAGATCACCTGACAGATTATATAGAAGGCGACGTGTTCACTAATTATTTTCAGCCGGTAATTTCTTCGTTATTTTAAAAAACGTACACGAATATAAAAAATGAAATAGTTTCATCACACAATTTTCTTTTCACATCGTTATGAATTATTCGGTAATTTATTGAGGAAGTCGTGATTGTTGGTTCCGTACCTGTTCCCCACCAATATCGCTTCCAGCCGTCTGTCACAGCGCGGAACATGGCGCTACGTGCGACGCCGACTACGCGTGGCGGCCAACTGACAGATACAAACCAAACTCCGTTGAGTGTTTACATTAATTCGAAATTCGAAAAAATAAAAATAAAAATCAATCGAAATTTATCAATTATGCTACATTTGAAAAGTTCTTTTTAGGCTCTTGTTTGATGGAGAGAGCGTTTTATGCGAGCCACCGACAAAGGGCTCTTCGTCGCTCCCTGATTCAATTAATCTCTAATTAGAGACGAGAGTGCTCTTAATGTTGAGTAGAGACGGATTTGACATCGTAGCCTGTCACTAAAGTAAATGGAAATCTGACAGCACTGTGGGTTTCAGCGTCCCTATAACTGAATTGAGGTCAACTGTGTGAATGTTCATACACGCAGGTATATAAGTGCATATTTTTACGCGTATCTACATAGCATAGCTGTGACCTGTATTACAGAAGATGGTAAACAGAAAGATTTTCTGTTCACCTCAAACGAAACCCATTGAATAATAATAATCATTAAAGTTGTGTTGAAATAATGTTGTAACCTGCTGCTTTTTTTTTAAGTATTTTCAGACAACCTATGGGCTACACTTACACATATTACATACATATAATATTATTATTATATAATTCTATAAAAAAATATCTATTATTAGTCTATTCTATATTATCTAGATATAACTAGGTCGACAGTGGGACTAAAAATAGTAGCTATTATTTAGTCAATGAAAATGCATTTTCCGCGCCAATTGAATGCGTTCATCTAAGCGCAAACTAGTTAGCACGACATGCCCTCAAAACAGAAACATACTCACACAAAATCATGCAGCGTTTCAGTTCACGCTACGTTTCGGTAGACCTGACCCCATTTCATGTATGAGCCATATTTTAATTTCTCCCATTTCATAGATTCATTGACGAGTATAAAATCTCTCTTCTAAGCATTGCTACACATTCTTTAAGTACACGTTATTTATTTTCAATATAAGCTGACCTCTCAATATTTGGAAACTGCATACAATGCAAGTTCAGCTTATAGAAGAAATTAATTGCTCGATGTGCAATACCCAGATCATATACATACTGAGGCACCTAATACAAATATTTCCGGATTGCTACGCTTGAACTCCTGGTTGTCAATGTCAACTTTTACCACATTGTTATTAGGTTTTTTTTTTATGAAATTCACAGTAGCAGCTCGGAGTTGTGCCCGGTTAGATGCAATAGGCTCGCCCTCTATAACATGGGACCTTAACATACCGTCCAACTGTGAGTTGGGAGAGAGTATATCAGTTTGTTCGGAAAAAGTAAGCCGATCGGAAGTTGTATGCAAGTCGTTTAGAAGTGGTAAATTTTAATAGAAAGAGTCGGTGTAAAGATAATTGGAGTCGTAGGTACCTATATGTTTCACATTTCTTATTATTTTGTTTGCTAATTTCGATATTTATGTATTAAAACACTTAATTAAAAGATTTTATCGGCTTACTTATTTCGAACAAACTGTACTCTGCTTTCCGGACCTAACCTTTCGAGGAATGCACCGAATATAGGCACTGACTCAGCCCTTAAAACATTACTTATGAAACCTTTAAGATATGATAGTTACCTTGATAGCTAACCAAAAGTAAGAATATGTGTAGTAAGCATTTGAAATCCACTTAATTTATTTAAATTAGGTGTATGGAACAATTCCATCAACTTCATTAATTACATATTTTTTGTTAAATGAATATTTACGTAAGTTACAAGCAGTAACTCGATGACTCAACGAAGGAAATAAAATTTTAATGAAGACAAAAGAACAAACTGCTTTATTACTGAAGGAATGCGATAACAAAATATATAATATAATGTGCCCTGTGAATGGCAATAGGCTTCCCTCCTATTACATGAGACCTAACCATACCGGCAAACTGTGGACGTAGGCACAGTTAGTACACCTCTGCCTAACCCTTCATGAAATATAGGCATGATAGTATAATAAAATGTACCTTTATACCTATGTACATAAGATTATAAATATTATTTATAATAGTTACAGCCGATTTTATCAATTCACCTCTGCCTAACCCCTCGGAGAATACAGGCGTCATGGTATGTTACCTTTACCCTCCAGGGGTAACTATTGTGTCTGCTAATTTTTGTTTGACAAGTTAAAGAACTCGTATTTTCATTCCTCTGACAAAAGTGGTGGACGAGTATAGGCTGATGATAAGGATATTTCAGGTTTTTTTTTCCTCTTAGTATTTCCTTCACTGTTTTAAGCGAGTGATAATTATAATTAATACGCACATGATAAGCTACGAAAAATCATAAGTGTTAAGATTTGAAGCGCGGTAGTTTGGGTTACACGGGTAAATTCTGAAAAAAAAGGGACTACCAACTCTCAGCACGAAGCTCCTTACTGAAGTTTATTTATTTACTGTTATATTAATTATAATTATCTGTATAATTATTACAAGATAGAGACGACAATAATATAACAAAAAAAACATTTAGTAAAAAAAGTTATTTTTGTTATAATTTTATCATTCCTATTCCTTCTGGCTACTTATTTAGTTCTTCAAAGTTGTATATGCTATGGTTTGTATTTATTCGAATATGATATTGTCATCTCTACCCGGTCCGAGCCAAAGATAAATTTCTGTTCATTAGTGGAGAAAATTTACCACAATCGATCGTGACTCATACAGCTATTTCAATATTGATGGTTTAATAAGCTTTAAACAGAGATGTGCTATTTTTGATTCGCAATTCGCAATTCAGTTTTGAGCCCCATGTAAATGAAGGCAAGCTTATTGCCAATGATTGGGCACGAATCCAAAATTCATTACGTTAAACGTCACGGCTTCGAAACAATCGGCGCGTTAGTTATAGTATCTTAAAATAGATTAACGAAAGGGATTCCCTGATAAAAATCCGGATGCTCACGACTTGTAATCTATACTACTTATCTTTACATAGTATAAAACAAAGTCACGCCCGTGGTTTGTACACTTAGATCTTTTATGTTGTGCAACGGATTTTAATGCAGTTTTCAGCAATTGATAATTATTAAAGAGGAAGGTTTATACATGGTATACTCTACTACAATATGCATATACGTACGCGTAAAGAAAAGGCGAGAAACGATGCGGTTGAAGCCGTAAGCGGAAAGAGTTTGTTGTTTTGAACGTGCAAATCTCTTGAACTACCTGTCGGATGTGAAACATTATTTTTGTATATGGTAGCCACATGCATTAGGAAGGTTACAGGATATTTAGCCTCACGCTACGATCCTTAGGAGCGGGGCAAAGCGCATGAAGCCTCGGGGCATAGCTAATCTAAGATATGATGTTAGAATAGTGTCAGTTTGAATGCCTGGCGTGCAACGTATTCGTGTCAAGTCTGTAGTCGCCGTCACTGTTGCCGTCTGCTACCGTTTTCAGGGCACGACGTTCATCTTCAATCTTTATTGTATTTTTAGAATGACTATTTTAGCATATTTTACTTTCTACAGTACTACAGAGTTTTTGTTTGCGTTTAGTAAACTATAACCGATAGTTATGTTTTCTGTTGTATTCTGATCTTTAGTTCCTCAAGTGAATGAAGGAAATATAATGCAAAAAAAATCTTGCTAGTGCCATATTCGCTGGTTTAGTTGTAACATTTTAGTATCTATCTGTTAATCATGTTGATCACCCATTTGTAGACTATCAGTCTCGCTTCCTAATACATCAGACCTGGATATACCGGCGAATTATGGTGTACATTAAGTACCTACATCACTGTCTTACCCTTCGGGGACTAACTAACTGTGTGATGGTATGTATGTGTCCTACTGCTTATTACAGTGCGGATCACGGCACGGATTTAGCCTGTAGTCCTCTACGCTGGCCTAATACTATTTGGGGTTGGCAGACTTCACACGCTATCGAGAAAATTTCTCATGCATGTAGGTTTGCTCACGATGTTTTCCTTCACCTTTTAAGTATGATGATTAGTGACTAAGCACATAATTTCGAAAAGTTCGAGGTTAGTCGGTAGGTCCTGCCTTGGATCGAACTCAAGACCTTTAGTTAGTAGACTATCACTGCTTTTTCTCTGTGTTATCTTTTAATATTAATAAGATGAATATTATTTGATTTCCTTTTATGTTCTTATAACTAGTTAATTAATAAGTTCGTTTGGTAATTAATTATTGCTTTGGTTTTTATGGGGACTTAGCTGTTCAAAAACCACTGATATAAGAAATAAGTCAAAAACTAATCAAGCCACTTGATGCTTCGGCCCAACAGATGGAATCTCTCTCTGATTTTTATCCCCTATGGTAAATACTTATTGTATTTACCATAGGGAGTGTTGCGAAGAATGATTCTGTGTCATCATCATCATCATCATCATCCACAGCGTGACTTCACCCACTCCTGGGTATAGGCCTCCCTAAGTTTTTGCTATCCACCACGGTCCCGTGCCACTCTCATCCAAGTACGCAGATAAGTATTGATTATGTGTCATAAATAAAAATTTGATCTTCACCACTTAGGTCATGGAACTCCATTAATCCATATAGGCATATATTTGTATGCGTATAAATGTTTACCTTGTCACGATAGCCTCGCGATCAACTTTCAATTGTGGTGACAGTTGGTGACGCTGGCGGTTTCGGATATGACTAAGAGACCTTTAAAAAACCAGCTCCCTTCTTGGAATTCGGTGTTATGAGTAGTGCGTGTGGGTGTGGCTTTGGTGTCAACTTGACATTGGTGCAAGTAGTAAGTAAGTATGTACGGAAGCCTCATTGTGCGATTTAGATGTGCGAATAAAAAAATCGCAATTATTCCAAAACAGCTACCATTAAACGATTTTGAAAGTTTAAGGTTAGATTAGTTAGATTGAAATGAATTTGAAGCGGCGGTAGCCTAATAGTTAAGGCGTCAGACTTGCAATCATGTGGTTCGTAACCCACCCATTGCACTACCTACGTGAACCTAAAAAAAAAGATCCGAAAGACCGCTCGCTCCCGTGGCTAAAAGTGGTGAGGCGAAACTCCCGTGTGGTCCACGATTCCATGGGTGGAGTTCGACGCGCCCTTCGCCTTCCCAGGTGGCGGAAATCCATGACGATTTCCACACGCCAAAAATCTACTATGAGAAATTGTCACTGAAATATCCTATTATATAAGCCTGTCTGTAAATTAAATTATTTTTGTTGATAAATAATTTCAGCCTATTATTTTCCACTGATTCACATAGTACCTACACACGGCTACAGGTGTACCTATACAAAACTAGTTTAAGCTGATATCACATGTTTAAGGCTTCCCATTTAATAAGAGGCCACCGTGAACTGAATTTTCATAGCTTGATCATGTGCAACCGTGCGTAGGTACAAGTAGGTCCTACCTACCTAATCGCCTTAAATAAGTATAGGTGCTATACTGTTCGTTGCTAAACGTATTACTTGTGAATGATTGGACCGATCTGGAATTTATTAGCACGAGTAAGATTTTAAGAGAAAGAAAAGTTGGAAAAAAAAACCAGGAAAATTTGAAAATATGGGAAATACTAAAAGAAATACTGTTTTATGGGATTTTTTTAAAACTCATGATCTTTTAGATTTGGCAGAAAGACGTCTGAGAGGTTCACTATACTCCATTTGGTAAGGTACTTAACTAAAGGTAAACAAATCATAAAAAAGGTTCTTTTATAGGGCCATTTTTCATCTTGAAATAAAACGTAACCAAAATAAATTATTTAATCATTCAAAATCATTTTCCTTTTCTATACTAGCATATTTTACTACTTTGTTTAATATTAAATGGTAATTATTAATTCTTAAGCTTGCGATCAATAAATAAATCAAATCTGATAATTATGTCATAAAGTATTGCAATGTGCCTACTAGAAAGAATCTAAAAAGACAGGAAATCAAAACATTTTTCTACATAATAGAATTTTGATAACTCGAAAAAATTAAGAAGTAGTAGCGCGAGGACGCGCGGCAAAATAATTAACCGATATTATACTTAGTCGGGTAACCAGACGTCATTCGTAACAGTTTGTACTTTCGTTCGTTTTTGTGTTTCTTTTGCCGTAAATTGTATTAATTAGTTATTGTTTTGTTTGTTCGTTGTTTTTATTGATTGTTAGTTGTGTTGTTATTAATTTCACTCCCAATTCATAAGATACCATTGTAATAAAGGTTGAAGAGCCCTGAACGCCGCCATTTTTATTGTTTACCTTTAGTTAAGTACCTAACCAAATGGAGTATAGTTAGAAATAGTTCTGTATACATAGCTACGTGTCAAGTATGTTATATGGAGATTACTTATCATTCTTGGTTTGTACCAAAATACTTTTAATTTAAGGACATCTGTGTCTTCATTATAATAACGAGTGACTCTCTATAAAGAGTTCGTCTAAATTATAATCTTTGGAAAAGTGTGGAATATACAAATAGTGGCATCTGTCGGCGAGCTGTAACATCTGTTTGACTGAGCGTGTGTGTCACCCATGTTTCGTTATTGTATCATAGATGGCTCTTAATGCTATGATCTTTACCTCCTTTTAACGAAAGATTATAATAGCGAATAGTTAAGTGTGAAGTTAAATATTTAGTCAAAGTGTGAAGTATTCTACGGGTGTTTGGTGCATCGTTTGCCAAATTGAATTGGCCAATAGAAGAGGTCATTAGCTATCTCTTCAGGCCTAATAACTCATTCCTTGTCACATCGGCTTTTTTATAACAACTTTTGAAACTTTATTGGGAGAAATTCCAGAACTCGGCATTAACGCTTCAATTTTTAAAAATCGGATTCGTAAAGTACAGTATTGTATGTACTATCTAAAATGTTTGATTTGATATTTAATAACGACAAGTGGGTATACGTATTTTAAACGTGTCCAGACCGAAAAATTAGATTTTCGATCTGTTCTTGTCTGATAAGACCTACGAGTATAATGGCTCCACTTCAAAAACTGCGGTATATCTTATATCTCATTTGGGACATGAGAACAATCGATTTTTGAATTGTGTGTGTCTTTTTTGTTACTTGTCGCGTGGGTAGTTTTCAATTCGAATACTGATTTTGATTAAAAGTTTATACGGAAGAATACCGCATGTTTTGGATAATTAAGGACAGAAGCGACCATGTCAATAATTTTCGGTTGATAAATTGTGTTTTGATCGAGTCAATCACTAGTGTGGGTATTTACTGAGTTTCGATATAATGTATTTAGTCTGCCCGTGCTTATTGCAAATAAACAACATTATTTAAATGTACCTACTCATGTTTTCCTAAGGTGTCGTTATGCATAATGATTTTCGGCGTATGTGTTGAATTGACGATAGTGGTAGTGTGACTATAGAGAGATTTGAGAAAGATGTGACTAAGGTATTGTCCCAGAGTGTGTTGGGTAACCCCAGGACGACGCCTCGCAGTGGCAAAGCGCTGGTTATACAGGTGAGGATATAATTTTTTCTATATTCTGAAGGTCATAATTCTATATTTACCCATTATATAAAAGTTATCCTATTTTAAACTGTTTTTTTTTAATCAAACCAAAAGGTTAATGATGTAGGTAGGTATATATTGATTATGAATAAAAAATTGTATTCAATTCACAAGAAGACTGGCAGCATTGCCACGTTGAATGGCAATACTAATTCTTTGTCCTAAGAATAACCCAGCCCTCTGGTCACGTGAAGAGTCGACAAGTCTCTTGAAGACTTGTCGACCAGACGACAGTGATGCGGAGGAATACTTCGACGCCTAATTTGTTTTCATATATTGTGTATAGTTTAGTTCTCTTTTAATTAAATACTCTGTATGTATTCACAAGAGGTTTTAGATAATAATATTCGCAAATTCTGCTAATAATTTAATAAAAATGCAATAGAATAACCAGCCTTGAAATATTGATATAAACAGTTGTTCATATTGTAGAGTTAAGTGAACTTAAAGGTTGATTTTTTTTTTCGCGATTTCAGGCTTGGTGTCGTAGTAAAAGTTGATGCTTAAAATTCCCCCTTAAGTTTTTAAAGGGATTTTGTATAATATGACAAAACTATTAGCAGGAAACCCGTTGGAAGTGACAGTACTTACAAATATATTGATCTCGGTTTGCCAACTAACGAAGCTCTGCTTTGCTCACTAAATCATCGGATTATGCCTACTATCTCACTCATGCAGGTAACACAGTTAAAATAAATGAAGGTTTAGTACGTGTTCGGGTGGTTTCTACTCGGTTCTATTGTGTGATGTTATGACAGATTTATTATGATTCCGAAGGATTTATCCTACTAATATTATTAATGTGAAAGTTTGGATGTTTGTTACTTAATCACCCAACAACTGAATGGATTTTGGTGAAATTTGGCACACATATAGTTTATAACCTAGTTCAGATTAGATATCTTGCGGGTGGAACCGGAAAACGCTGGGTAAGGCGTATACAACGAGATAAACAGACGATCTGGTTCACTGGATGCCAGTGGCAGGTAAGTAACTCAGGCTCTTGTGAAAATCTATGGGGTAAGCCTTGGTGCGATTCAGCAGTTTCTGAGAATTGCCTAATAGGAAACCTAATAACATACCTAACTGGTAGCAGTCGCACTTAAGTCAGTTTTTTCTAACCAGTTTAATTTTCCACAATGTTTTCTATTTATTGTAGTTAGTTTAATATACACCGTAACATTATAGACCTCTGACAGCTAAAAGCTTGTTTCAATACTGATTATTTTGAACAATTTCCACTATGTGATCAACCCTAGGGGCTAGGTTGACCTGCTCAAGCATCCAAATCAAGGATAATATTATCCGGAAATAAACTGAAATAATGATCTTTCATGCACGGCTGGCTTTTGTTACTTACCAGGCAATCGGAACAAATTGGCGATATCGATATTAGATATAGATAGATAATCGTGTTGAACGCAATAAGTATACTTATATTAATTATATTCATACAAAATATGTCTGATTAATTGTAATGAGAAGAATAAGTACTTATAATGTAAAGTGAGTTATTATTATTGTTAACTACAGAGTCGCTACCAGTTATGAAGGATTAATTTCTATAGGTTCTTCCGTGATACTTTTCGTAGGAATCGAAACGTATTGTGAGTCCGCATCATCACGGCTGGATTCTCGAACGGAATGGACGGAAGAATTATGCAAAAAAAAATACTAACATACATCTCGCCATATACTGGAGAACTCGTGTACCAATGTACACAAATCGCCTGTATATTTAGCAATCAATCAATCAATCAATTTTTATTTATTTTCTCACCACAATATAAACATGATTTACATCTCGGTTAAAACATAAATTAACATTTTATATATTGTGCAAAGTGTAAACTCCTTACCATTAACTGGGCCACATTAAGTCCAAACTCCAAGCTACGCAGTAGAGAACAATATTATTGTCTAATAATTTATTATTAATCCAATAACAAGATTATTGGATTAATAATAAATTTAAAAAAAATCCTCGGAGTCGAATCCAGGATCTCTGTTGTAGCAATCGCGCTTACGGTTCCTACGCTGTGGCAGAATTTCTAATAGTGTAGTGGTTTTTGTACCATTTTTAGGACTTAAACCTTCATTTTTAATCTTGCTAAGTTGGTCTCGAGATTTACCGTTAAAATACGTCTCTTTTGTCAAATAAAAACATCAAAGTTTTTTATGTTCCTTTCAGCTCTTTAGTGAAAATCTGATCAACAGTATGTTTTTTTTAACCGCCGACGACAAAATAGATGTTTAAAGCCCATCACACACCTAGCTATAATATTTATTATATATTAATATAAATTACAGATGGGCGAGGCTAGCTACCGAGTGGAAACCTCGTAATACCTTTCGTAGACCAGGTCGGCCGAGGAAACGTTGGCGGGATGATATCGATCGGTTTCTGCCAACGTGGTATACAGAAGCCCAGGATAAACAATCCTGGAAGAAGTTAGGGGAGGCCTTTGCCCTGCAGTGGGACACGAAAGAGGCTACATAAAAAAAAAGAAAAATATAAATTATGCTAGGCATATAACGATTTTTACAAAATTGTATGATAGCTTGCTATAATATTATATTACAAGCTTTTCGCGCACGGCTTCGCTGGCGTGTTTTTTCGGCTTTTCTGAATTATATCTACATATAAACCTTCCTCGAGAACCACGCTATCCATTGTAGAAAATAGCATGAAAATCGGAGCAGTCGTTTTTGAGTCTATCGCGAACAGACAGACAGACAGACGTGGCGAAGGACTTTGTTTTATAATATGTACTTAGTGATGATAGTACGGTATATTAATAGTTATATATTATAGCTAGGTGTGCGACGGGTTTAACGTGTGTATCTGTGTTACCTTCCAAACAAATCGACCATTTTTGATTTATTTTTGTTTGTTGGAAAGGTCACCTTGAGAAAAGAACACTCTTGTGTTCTTTACTTATTCAAGGACATCTATTTAGGCGTTTGAAGATCATGGGCTGTTTTGTAGTTGATGAAGGCACCAATGTGGTAGTTGCTGTGGTCTGATCGATTGGACATCTGTTTCTACTGACTGAAATTAAGTAGAATACGGTTTTATTGTATTAAAAATCGTTTATTATGTCGTCAATATCTAAAAGCAAAGCATCAATTTCTGAGGTAAAGTTTAAGCTAGATGGTTAAAGTTGTCGGTCTACAAAATTTCAATACTGACCCATGAAATGTATATTTTGGTTTCACATTTCGAATGGTTTGTCGTTCATATTTTCAAATAAAAGCTTTCAAAATACGAACGGCACAAAAATATACATTACTGTTGGTGCGGGCCAACTTCCTTTTGCTTGGAGTTAGTTCTGGGAACAAAGCGAAACTACCTACACTTTTCTATAAAGTGTCTGCCTGCAGACTTTGTGCCTCTGTTGCTTTACCTCTTGGGATCGCGACAAGTGGGACGCGAGTCTATATTACGCTGTATTGTTGAAATGTGGTTTATACTCTTGTCGGGCAATTTGAGGTAGAATTAGGCCGTAGGTAGTAGCTAGTTATAAAGAAAATCTCGTAGGCGTGATGTTAACCCTCAAAAAGTAACCTACATACCATCACGCCTGTATTCCCCGAAGGGTTAGGCAGAGTTGTACTAAAGTACACCCACATTTCGCCGGTATGTTTAGGTCCCATGTAATAGGGGGCGAACCTATTGCCATTAACCGGGTACAAATCCAGACTCCGAGCTGCTACTGGGAATTTCATAGAAAAACCCAATAAAACTTTGCTCGACCTGGGGATCGAACCCAGGACCTCTAGCGTAGCAGTCACGTTTAGGACCAATAGACTAATGAGGCAGTCTAAGTCTAAAAAAGTAACACTTAACACAATTTCAGAAATTCTGGTGGTGATGTAACATCAAAATTTTTTTCATACCCTTAAAAATGTATTGTACCTTACCGTACCTTATGTTATCTACGTTCTAAAAACTTTTAGTATGGAATCAAGCCTAAAACCGCGAAAATGAAATCAGCTGTGTCCAACGTTATTTTCACTAAACTCAATATAATGTAGGGAAATGTCACTTATTTTTTTACGGAACGGTACGGTAGTTTTGTTTGACCCACACCATCACGCCGCTGGTATTCTTAGATTAGGCAGAAATGTACCGGGTGCCGGTCCGGGTATTGGTATTAAGGGGTGACCCTCAAATCAAAACTTGACACGAAAAAGTTCACGTTTCTCATTGAGCCGTATCTCATAAAGTTTACCTGAATTATTGTTTTAAACACAATTAAACCTGTTTAAATAAGGCTTTTAAGATATTAGGTTAAAATATTTCCCCTAAAAGTCCCTGAAAGCAAGAAGTTTCGTTTTGTGAAAAGTAATTGAAATATTCTATTCATCCGATAATTTGTAAGGTTACATTTTTATTGTTTCAAACTTTAATTGAAAAGTTGTTATACAGCTGCAAATGGAATTGACAAAATTTATGTCCGAGTACGTGATAGGACTGGCGAGTGACTCGCCCAAATAACTGGCACACCCACTGACTTAATTTATGCAGACCTAAAATGTAGTTAGTTAAAAAATAAATTGTATACTTGATGTTGGTACTGCTGAATATTCATAAGCATGCTAATATAAGGGAAGAAATATTATGACGTCAGTTCCATCCTCTTCATCAAGTTAAAATTCATGTCTATTTCCGGAATGTAAATTCATGTCTGTAAACCAGTAGTCTTAAGCCTGCTTAGGTCCTGCGTCGATATAGGTAGATATCGACGAAGGTCGATGAACTTGCTATTGGATTCAAAATGAAGAAAATTTTCGGTAGTAATTATTATCAGTATCGTTTCGTGCCCGGTTAATGGCAATAAAATTGCAAAAAATATATAAGTATGGGGTAACCTGACTAACGACCAGGCAGCTACCCGATGGTAAGAAGTTAACGTCGCCCATGGACATCTGCAAAACCAAGGAGTTGCAGATGCGTTGCCGAGCCTATGTAAGGAAAAGGGAGGGGAAGGAGAAATGGAGAAGGAAGGGGACTGAGGGAGGTAAATTGAGAGGATTGGGCCTCTGGCACTCCACACTCACCTGATGAAACGCAATAGTATGCATACTGCTACTTGACGTCCATATTCTGTGGGAGGGTACTTACCCGGTCTTGCGGACCGGGGAAGCGCGAAACTAATACTACTATAATATACGATTAGGCCTGTAGTCACCCTGTATTCCCATGTAAGTATAAGGTTGCAAACCTATTGCCATTTAGCCGGCCACAGTTCGAAACACCAAGCTACTACTGAGAATTTTCATATAAAAACCTAATAACACTTTGCTTCACCTGGGAATCGAAACCAGCGTAGCAGTTGCGCGATGTTCAGGTTAAACATAGCTGCAAACGGTGAGTGACCACTGTGCCTAACCGATAGGGAAATACAGGCATGATAGTATATTAGTAAATCTTTTTTTTTTCTTAATTTAATAAATGTTTTTTTAAATAAGTAATTAATCAATTTGAATAAAACTCTACATGAAAAAAATTGGCTATGCGAAAATACATCACTTTTGACAAAATTTGACAAATATATTATTTTCATACATACCGTACAGAGGCCTTTGTGGAAATTTTGACAGGCATTCAGACTCAGATCGATGTAATAAATGAAGTACACTCTTTTCCTGTCACATAGACATGTCAAAATGACGTGTTAAAACATAAAACAAAAGAGAGGGGCATAAATTGCACGAAAGGGAGTACTAGTAGCTACATAAAAAATATCAAAATATTAATAAATTCGGTCGTGTCTGTTGCGTCAGTTTTCGAACATAATTCAAACTAACTTGTTCATTTTTTAAATACCAAAATTAGCCTCCTGAAGAATGGTGGTAATTCTGTTACAAAAAACCGTTCAAAATAATTATAATTCAACTCTAATCTCAATGACGTAAATGTAAACATTTATGATAAAATTAAATTACATTTTGAACGGTTTTTATTTTAATAGGCAAATAGTTGAAGGTAATTGAATTGTACTTGATTTGTTCGTAATGGGTTTTTTTTTAATATGTGAATATAACTCTTATACAATGAATTGTTTGAAGTCTGCTGAATATTGTAACAGGCAGATTCCACCCTACCCACCCGTCGATATGTTTTAAGTCCCTTGTAATAAGGGGCCTAACGTATCCTATTAAAAAATTACATAAGAGACGAACCTTATAATACTTTGCTTGGTCAACCTAGGACTTAATCCACTGCTACTTATGGGACCACAATAATTTCATAGAAAACTAAATAACACTTTGCGTCGCCCTAGGAATTGGAACCAGGACCTCAGCAGCTCCACTTGACCTTATAGTACTTGACTATTGTGCATTTCCTCTTCGAATATATTTATTACCCTTAGGCTCTTGGGAGTAAAGACACACTTAATATAAGTAGGAACAATAATCCCTGTGAATCTTACTCAAGTTTATTACCAAATTCAACTTCGAAGCTGGCAAAATGTCCTCATAGTAAGTTTGCCCATGACGACAAGTCACCCAATTTGATGTGTTGACATTAACAACTTGTAATGTGTTTGGGTAGAAATTCGCATAGAGAGTCCCAAGTGATATAGATCCCTAAATTGTGAAGGAAAGGTGAGCTTTTCCAGTGTCAAATATAACAAAACGAGTAGTAATTAAAATGACAATCGAGCAATGGTTTCCAGCCACCAAGTGCTCATTATGTGAGATAGTGGTCGAACGCGACCCTAATCAATACAAAAACTATGTTTTAATTAGCTATATCTAAAGTTTTTTTTCATCTGTGACAATATTGTGTGGCATTTTCAACACGTGCTTCAATAGGCTAGTTGTTATTTAGTTACTTATAAGAGCTTAGTCACTGCAAATAAATATAGAATGCCTGAATACCTACGTTCCAAATATATGTTTATGTCAAGAGCATTTTGAACATGCGATCAAATTATTAAATTGTCATGGTGTGATGAACATTTTTGCGTGTTTCCACAGAATAAGCACGTCTTGTTTAAGGTGGTAGCATATGACATGTAATTTAACTTATTAAACTGTACCCCTACCTATATAAATACTGTATTTCATAAATCCGAAATCCAAACTGCTTAAACTTAGAATTTAATTAAAAAACCCAATATCAGTACTCGACTTGAGAATTAAATAAAGGAACTCACGCTCATTAGTCGTAGTCAATGTGCAGTTGTACCTAGTAGTAGTATCGTAGTATCTGCTAGGTATATGTATTAATTAAATTGCATATCTCATATTAAACATTGGTCAACGTTTTAAAAATTAAAGTGATTAGATGCACAGCCAGGCGAGCATTATTAATCGATTGTGTGCATCACTAATTAATCGTATCGACATTATGCTATAGGTAATTAAGCCAAGGTTTAACTGACGGATATGTTTGAATTTCGAAAATGTAGTCACATAACATTATTTAGTTGGGATACGGTATTAATTAATTACTGTTATTGGATAGGTACTAGGTACCGAATAATATTAGAGTTCATATAAGAATTATATTTGTAGATACTTGATTGAAATAGTATTGTAGCAGTGATATTATAAATAGATTACGAAATCCCACTTGCTCCCTCAGTCCCCTTCCTTCTCTTTTTCTCCTTCCCCTCCTTTTCCTTGGCTCGGAAACGTATCTGCAACTTCTTTGGTAGTGTACATATCCATGGGCGGCGCAGACTACATACCATCAGTTGGCTCGCTTGCTCGTTGAGGTTTATGTATGAACGAATCCCATACTCTCCGGGCTTATCACCGAAAACCATGCTACAATCTGGCAGGTTTAATATATCGTATAGTAATGACAACTCGCTCCTGTGACCCCAGACAGCAAAAAGTGGTGAGGTGAATCCCTCGTGTGGTTTTAGTTCAGTAGGTCATCGAATTTGGGTGGAGTCCTATACGCCCCGTCACCTTCCCTAGGCGGCGAAAGTCCATGAGGATTAACACACGCAAAAAAAAAGTTGAATATCACTATAGAATATCATAATAAATCGACTGAAAAATTAGGTAAGTTGATAAAATTAGACTATGTGCTATTGTAAAATGAGTAGGCGCTACCACAACGTGGAATTTAATTAAACTTAAAACACAGTTTATTTTACAAGGTCTTTAATATGGTACCCGTCAGATCATATCAATTAGACCAATTAAGTCTACAGAAACTCAATGCCAGGAACAGCCATAATGTAATTCTTTATTATAATATAAGTATAACCATGAAATTGCATAAGAATTATTATCATATTTATATAACGCATACAATTGTTATATGATCATGTTTAAGACAGCTCGTTATTACGTATCCGTTGGTATCAAAGTTATAAATAAACAAATGGTCCCAATAATATAGTTTTGAGGGAGAGCTCAACTATGGCCTGCAAAGTTGTCTCACTGAACCACAACAAGTCCCAAGGACACACAGAAATGTTAAAAATTTTGAAGTCCACTTTGTCCCGCTTCCTCGATTTAGTGGGACAACTTATTGGGGCGAAATGGTATACTTATGGCACAAACAGGTAAAGAGGCAAGTGCTGTGTATCTTTGTGCGAATCTGACATATTATCTTGTCGCTACTGTATGAATATGATTGATTCATTGCGCTTGTCGGTTCTTTTTAGTATCGCTATTTAATAATAGCGATACTAAAAAGAACCGACCAAGATTGGATGCGAAATCTTTTATTATAGTAATCTATAATAAAAGATTTCGCATCCAAGCCGAGCTTATTACCCGATCAATCATATTAGCATGCTTCACGTACAGACACACAGTTTTCATAAAATAAATCACAATCATCCCTGGCATTAGTAAAACAATAATCCTTTACCAGTTAGCTTTTGTACTTATTTAGAATTAAATAAATTACGATTTAGTCATTATTCTTATTTCAGACAATTTTCTTCATATTTTCTGTCCCCCAAACTATGTCGCCGATCACCCATTGGCTAGTATAATAGAATAAGTTTTCGACAAATACGTATATGACTAGTAGGGGGAACTTCATCCCTGTAAACAGCTTTAGGCCTGGATAAATATATTCTCCGTTCATGAAACTTTGCACGCACCTGAAAAAGAGAAAAATATGAGATTGAGTCAGTTCCTAGCTACGTACAAAAAGTTTCAGACTGACAAGAGAGTTAAGTACCTAATTACGTCACCTTAGGATTAAGTAAAGTTCATTATTATTAATAAGTAAAGGTCTTGAACAATTTTTTTTTCTGATTTCTAATGAAAAACACAATGACGCCTGTCTGCTTAAAGAGTTAGCTGATGGTAGTGTACCTACGTATTCTAACAGACTTCATCACTTAAATATACAATTGCTAGTTAAAGGCTCGCCCGCTATTACATGGAACCTAAACAGCGAACTGTGGATGCGCATTAAATACACCTTTGCCTAACTCTTTGGAGAATAAAGGCATGATGGTTCGTTGTTATTACTTTATATTATGTTTATCCATCTGTAGCCCAAAAAACGTAAATAGGTACTTACACGGCACTGTAGGCGCAAAGGAAGCATGTCAGAATTCCTATATTCAGCACGTTACTCTTGGGTCTCTTTCTCCGTACCAATACCAGGTCCGTCAGTATCACAATAAGAGAGACTGTATGCATACAGTGCTGCGACCAGAACGGAACGACCTTGTGGATACCAGGCGGTGCTATCAGCTCTCGGTGAGTATTCCATACCCGCCAGAACAATATGTCACCAAACTGAAATGAAAATGGGAGCTCAGGACATATTTGGAACGAAGTTTCTTAACGCGGTTTGCAGTATCCTAGTAGAAATGGTCATGTAACTAAAAACGTTATGCGCCGGTTAAAAAAAGCTTGTGCGCTCAGGGAACCCCTGTCAGTAACAAACCTTCTCTCGCATTAAAAAAAACAGTCTCAAGATACGTAGTTCCGATATTATCGTCGAACTCTGGTCGCCATATTTGTTAATATAATTGTTTTATATAATGTTGTGACGTCCGGTTCCGTCCGGCGTAGTTTAGATCCCATCCTGTTTTTTTTTAAAGCGAGAAAAGGTTTGTTCCAGACAGGAATCCTCGAGCGCACAACTTTTTATTTAATGTTTTCTCACAACCAAACACATTATTATTAATTAGCACTTGAACACTACGAAGGAATTCGTATCAAATTTTCGTAGTGTTGGGTAGCCATATTGTATTGTCTTTTACTCTATTCTTTCCATATCCTTTTTACGCGGCAATAGTGTCACTGCGACCATAGTTGGTCTATTGTGATCGCCACTCGATTTGTTTATCACTAATCCTGCGGCTATTATAAACTGCAGGATATTCTTAGGGCTGAGCTATATCTAGATAGATGAGTAGTAATGAGTTGCTAGTACAGGCGCAAAATAGGGGTGAGCTCATTTATAATAATCATCTGGGCTTAAAATATGTTCCTCTAGATGTGTCTACGCATATTGTATGCCTACATAGCATTGCAAATTACAGTAGCAGGTTACAAGAAACACGCACCGATCAATTATTTACTGAAGGTTTTAATTTAGCCTTACAAGGAGCCTGTACTTGTAGACGTAACTACACCGAGACGTATTCAAGAACAACAATATCATCATTTATTCGATAATGACATATTATTTGTGTTTACTCGAGTCTGCATCTTCAAAGTTAATTATATATTTTCGGGTCACATCCAAAAAAGTGGCACCAAGGATATGACATTGTGAAGTAATTGCAATCTGCTGTGACATCTCGTAAAAACTCTACATTTTTGACGTGTTTGAGGTCAGGTTTTAAAATAGTACGACGTTATTTTGCATATGTCTGCATTGTTAATCAATCAATGCTAATTAGTCGAACATAATTGAATTCATTCGCTCGAATTGGTGACTGAAGACCTCATATAGGTTCTCAAAAAACAAGGACTTATACTTCAGGACATAAGTAAGGATATGTTTATAAGTAAAAACACTAAATAATTCATAATACTTCTGTTTTATGTCAGTCATGCACTTGACTGTATAGAAAATAATGATTACATTGTGTCCGATTAAAAGAGGCAATCATATTTTATTAATCTTTTGTAGGCTACTATTGATGATTGATGCAATAGTAAAACAATATTATTGTCTTCCAGAAATTCAAATAGAAATAAATCGTCATCATCTTAGGCCAGGGTCTCTCTCAGTGTGTGTATTTTACATAGAATGATGAACCATAATCGCTATGTACACATGGCTACACATCAAGCCAGTTTAGACTGACCCCGATTGTAAACGTTTTCCGCACAATTAAATTCCAGCCTGTACTGGATTTCTTATAGCTTGATGTGTAGCCGTGCGTACCAATTTATGTGCAAACTTACTGCAGTTGTGGGCAGAAGGATACTCGTGAAGCACAAGTATCTAAATTGATTGAGAACTTTCACGTGGGGTTTCCAATGCTCCCCATGAAGTTCCCGCCAATCGCAGTAAAAACATATCGGGAAATATACCAAAGTTGTGAGCTGCAACAAACAAAACAATTGTTACTAGGTTTTTGTTATGGAATAACTCGAGAAACGAGCAGGCGTGCTACCTGATGGTAAGTAGTCATCGCCGCCCATGCATATCTGCAATACCAAAGGAGTAGCTGATGCGTTGCCGAGCCTATTTAAGGAAAAGGGAGGGGACGAAGAAAAAGAGAAGGAAAGGGACTGAGTGAGGAATTTTGTTTCCGGCATTCCACACTCACATGTGCGGGTTATTCGAAAAACTTGGGTGAAAATGTTTCATAAAATGTATAAGGGATAACCCGGCGAAGTAATATAATTTTACAGATTTGTACGCACATCACGTAAACAATACCGGACGGGTTTTAATGGGATTTTAATCTGCAAAATCCTGAGGAATAGAGATGTGCCTGATACCGGCTCACACATACTCCATGCGAGCGTTTGATGTTATGAAAGATTCATGAGATGAGTTAATTTTTATTTGTAGATAATTAGATATACTCAGCACGCATAGAGAACAAATTAACAGTATGTATTACCATAATTATTAATGTGGAAATTAATTTAACACGATTAAATGCGTTATACCATTACACCAGTTTTACCTGAAGGTTTAAGCAGGGGTGTAGGTAATAATGTAGGTACATTAAAAGATCACCGTGGTCCCATGTTATTGGGCCACATTGTTACCATTACCGCCCGCAGTGCATTTAACTCTATGTGAAAAATACTCTGCAGTCGCCGCTTAAAGATATCCCTACGCGTTCGGCTTCTGCAGTGCTATATATGGCCCATACTTCTATATTGATGCGAGGCTTGGACAATTAAAATTGACCTCAAGAGACGAATAGAAGCCTCCGAAATGTTGGCCTACAGGCGTATGCTGGCTATTAACTGGACACATAAAGTGACCACTGAAGAAGTTCTCCGCCGAGCCGGTCAGAAACGCCAAATTATGCAGACCGTCAAACAGAGAAAAGTTGGTTATCTGGGTCACATTATGCGACATGATAGATACCAACTGCTGCAACTTATAATGACGGGCAAAGTGGCTGGAAAAAGATCAGTAGGCCAAAGAAGAAAGTTTATTATTTTTCGGCCTACTGATCTGTTTATTAACAGCGCTGCAGAACTGTCCCGCCTTGCGAAGGATGGACTGAAGTTTTCCGAACTGACGGCCAACCTCCAGTAATTAATTGAAGAGGCACTTCGAAGAAGAAGTTACCATTACCCGGGCTCAAATCGACACACCAAGTGAGACTTTTATATAAAAAAGAATGATATATAAGGATAGAATAGACCTCTTCTCAGTCGCGCTTATAACCACTGGCATTTTTTTATACCACTAAGGTGGCAAACAAGCATACGGCTGTTGGTAAGCTGTTACCATAGTGTATGTATCCACTTGCGCGTTATCAATCCTGTGAAAATATCCTCACACCCTTTTGAAGGACCACATGCTGTAGTTCCATGGGAGAACCTTGCCGGGAAGCTGATGATTCACAACCTGAGTGTGCGTGGGAGCAAATTTCTCTGAAATCGCATAGTATGAGACCAGAGAACTACTAGTAGTGTCTCGCTGGCATGTTCACATGCCAGCATGAATGAAGCGGCTTGAAGCGGCGGTAGCCTAATGGCTAGGGCATCGGACTTGCGATCATGTGGTTGCCGGTTCGAACCCCACCTATTGCGCTACCGACGTGAACCCGCTCGGAACACAAGCATTTAGCTTAGCACGTGGGGTTAACAAGAATAGTGTAGGTAATGTGTGACCCACATTGCTAGTAAGCTTTTTAGAAATAAAAAAAATATGGGTCGGCACGACCGGGGATGTACTATCCTCCCATAGAATATCGACGACAAGTAGCAGTATGTATACTGTTGCGTTTCATACGGTGAGTGTGTAAGGCCGGAGGCCCAATTCCTCCCTCAGTCTCCTTCCTTGTCCTATTCTCTTTCCCCTACCTTTTCTTTAATTAGACAACTAACCAACGCATTTGCATCTCCTTTGGCATGGGCGGCGAGGCCTACTTACCATCAGGTGGCTCGCCAGCTCGTTTGCCGAGTTATCCCATAAAAAAGAGACTGGTTCTAAGGTACGTGGATGAACTCCACGCTGATGGCGAGAGGTGATGAGGTAGTGTAGCAGAAGTTATCCAATTGCTAATGGTCATCTTGTTTATTTGTGTTTAGTAAGAGCAATTATAAATAATCTTACAAAAAATTACATCATTGCATTAAAATTTAAGTTCTAGATTCAAGTTCAGTGACACCGAAATTACCTTCATCATTATTTTTGACGTAAGTAAAAAAAAAAATCAACAAAAAAAATTGCACATTAATGATATCGCGTGATTCTGCTTAATTCTAGTTCAACATCATATGACAAACATTTATAACAAGAGATAACAACTTCGGTAAATATCAGTTAAAGACGCGTAAATTGTTTGAAAAACAATGGTAATATTTTAGGGTTCCGTACCGCAAAAGGAATAAACGGAACTCGCTTCGTTATCCGCGTGTCCATCTGTCCTACCAGTCAAGATCCTTTATCTCAAGAGTCTAGGGACCCTTGGAGATCAAATCAATCAAAGATATGGCCATGTATACATTGAAATAAAACCTATAGGATAAGTACTTTCCGCTGACGATTGTATAAGAAGCAAACAAGCTCATTAAAACTGAAAAAAAAAAAATGGAATTTGTAAGTATATCACACTTTTTTGTCATGACACACTTACATTTGCAGTTGGGTAGTATCAAAGACGTGACCGTGAAAGACGTTGACCGGTCTTTTGGATTTATCCAGTGTCAAAGTTGTTTAGTAGATATAAATACACGTCATTTTCTCTAATAAGTAGCTATTATTGCTGTCGCCTAGCATGGATGCGTCCGGTTTGAAAATTGTTGATTTTTATATACGTCTCAACCGCTAATTCTATAGCTATATGGTTGATGAGTTGTTTTGAGCCATATCCGGTTATTTACTCGTAATGAAAAAAAAAATTGACATATTTATTATTATCTACAGAAAGAAGGAAAAAATAGACAGTCTTAAAACGCCCCCCTTCACCGTCTCGTAGTGTTTAAGCTGGAAAGAAGAAGCGTTGCAACAAACTGAACTATCCAGCTATTCAATAAGTATGTCAAAAGTATTTGTTGAAGCAAATGTTTAGGTACCGTTAATCCACCCAACAAACCTAAACATAATAACATTAACAGATTATTCATAAGGTGCAATTTTGATATGATCTAGTTTTTTTTATCTAATAGAACTTATGCATGTCAAATCCGATCATTAGTTCTGTTATTGACTGTTAACAAATCGCTAAGCTAGTATAAGTTATTAAGTTTATAAGTCCTGTTCATTGACGTCATTTGCTGCAGACTCAACGTTGTAGGCTTAAGACTCTAAAAACTTTGACAGCAGAAAATTAAAAAGTTTTAAATGGCGACAGACAGTGCCACTATATTAATTTTTGTTCGGTTACTTCGTCGCAAGTTCATTAAGTTTATTTTGAGTTAAATTAAAACTATTAAAAAAGACACTGATGTCTTTAAGTTAAAAGTGTATAATTAACTTTTGGAATTGTTGATATAAGCGCGGAGATGTGGATAGCCCTTTTTTTATGTGATTAAATGTCGCGAAATCCTCACAGATGTTCCTCTGCCTCTTGGGAAGGAAAGGTGGAAGGTAATATTGGACTCTTACCGACTTAAAACACACGGCGATCCTTAATAAACTGTGGAGGGGACTCCAAGATCTCCAATGAAACCACCGGTGGACCTCCTTTGCTTTGCCTTTGACGCGTCTCAAACAGATTGTGTTAGACAGCGTCCTCATGATCAGATCACGTCATTCCCTTAAACTTTGTATCCCATTCCCTGACTTTTTCCCAAAGTAGTCGTTACTGCATACCAAAACGGCAGTAGCTACGAGTGAAAATTATTCCTTCTTCTGCTATAGCCAGATGGCGAGTACCAGCCCTATCATCATCCTCATCACCACCACCACCACTGCACCACTGCTGGGCACGGGTCTCCTCTCAGAGTGAGAGGGGTTAGGTTCCACGCTTGCCTACTGCGGGTTGACGGACTTCACGTGCCGTCGAATTAACCTTTCAGACATGAAGTTTTTCTCACAATTATTTCTTAATTACTGACATGGTTACGAATGTGCGTGCTTTAGACCTATGACTTGGCAGTTCAATGCGAATAGAACATCACTAGGCTATCATTGCTTTGACCACGGAAGTGATAAATAAGGTCTTCCGTGGCTTTGAACAACCTTGTGTCACAAATATACAATTATTTGCTAATACACAATTAAAGGACACAAAATAGGTACACTTAGACTTGAAAAAATATATCTGAGTGTCACACAAATATTTGTCTTGCAAATGGTATACCAAACCAGCGACCTAAATAAATTGATTAATTCTGTTTAGGATGATAATGGTAATAACGCCGAACAAGTTTCAATGAAGTAGTTTATTTCGTATTTTTAAATCCGTTTATTATAAAATCGTATCATGTACAAAAAAAGGTGCAACGTAATTCCTTTTGAAATTCGAATGAATATGTGTCAAGTAGCCGCTTGACACTTTACCCGTTTGACAACGCCACTGTCAACCATAGATATGCAACGGTGCTGCGTGATGCTCTCTGGATCAGTTTCAGTTTTGCAACGATAGCTGGCGCTGCGCGTGAACATGCCGGCCGCCTTGGAAGAACCATCTTCCAACAATGTATCAGATTGCTGTCACGTTGTCCTCGCTGGTAGATATAGGGAGTGGGCAAATCTTCGAGCAGGCACGTTTGATAATGCCTGAGGTAGTCCGGATATCTGCAACCCTTGAAATTCCATCATTCCCAGGATAAAGACGAACAATCCTGCCCAGTCTCCATTTAAATGGTGGTAGGTTGTCTTCTTTTACTACAACGAGGCTGTTCTCAGCGATGTCGTCTTTGTCAGCTGTCCATTTCGTACGTCGTTGCAGTTCTGAGACGTATTCCTTAGACCAACGTTCCCAGAAATGTTGTCTCAGCTGTTCCAAACGATTGTAACGAGAGAGAAGCGAAGATGTTGTCCTCGTCAAGTCTTCGCAGACAGGCGCAGTCAACGGACGGCCGACAAGGAAATGAGCAGGGGTGAGTGGGAGATAATCATTAGGATCGGTGGACAAGGCGGACATAGGACGGGAGTTTAGGACAGCCTCAATTTGGGTCAATACCGTACCAAACTCTTCGTAAGTTAGATTAGCGTTGCCTACGACACGTCTCAAATGAAATTTGCACGCCTTGACTCCCGCCTCCCACAAGCCACCAAAATGAGGCGCATATGGCGGGATGAAACTAAATTGAATATTATTACTACTAGCAAAATCAATTATTTCATTAGAATTTTCAAATATAGCTGAAAGTTCGCGTTCAGCTCCAACGAAATTTTTCCCGTTGTCAGAAAATATTCGACACGGCTTTCCACGTCGTGATATGAAACGTTTAAACGCCAATATATAATCCTGAGTCGACAAGGAACTTACTAATTCCAAGTGCACTGCTCTGGTAGCAAAACAAACAAACAGACAAATGTATCCCTTAATTAAATGTGAACCCCTGCCTTTACGATTCAATATTGATATTGGTCCCGCATAATCAACACCACACCGCATGAAGGGAAACCCGGCTTCTAAACGTTCAGCTGGTAGGTCACCCATGAGTGGAGTCAATGTCCTTCCCTTCATACGAGTGCAGGTAACGCATTGGTGAACTACTTGCCTTGCCAAATTACGAGCTCCCAAGACCCACCACCGTTCACGCATGGATGCTACGAGAAGCTGAGGTCCAGCATGAAGTAAACGTTTATGTTCGTACATAAACAAAAGCCGCGTAAATCTATGTTTAGAACACAACAACACTGGGTGTTTTTTATCATAATCGAAATTAGAATTACCTAATCTTCCACCAACACGAATAATATTATTGTGATCCAGAAAGATATTTAATCCTGATATTTGACTGTTACGCTTTTCATTTTTATAAGTTAAAGTCCCTTTCTGTGATAAGCTACAATATTCTACGCTAAATGATCGTGATTGAACCAAACGTGTTAATACTACTAATGAGTTATGAATCTCATGTACTTGCAATAAACCGGTTTTACGTTCGATACCACTGCGCGATGCACGTAAGTTATGGATGTATCGTAAGAGATAAGCAATTGATCTTTGTAAACGGTTAAAACAAGCAAACCTTTCGAAGTCGACTATCGTAATATTATCAGATTTCAGTATTAATGAGCTAATGGAGTTATTTACACCTTTTAGTTCTGGTAAATCTCTAAATGCGCTTTCGTCACCCGTGTTTGTTAACCAACTTGAAGTTGGTTCGCGAAGAAAGGCTGGTCCACACCACCACAGATTAGTGTCATCTCCCGTTAAAGAATCGAAGAAAACGCCTCTTGATAACGTATCCGCAGGGTTCTCCTTACCCTTAACATGTCTCCAAATAGTGTCACTTGTCAATTCGTTTATTTGTACGACCCTGTTTTGAACAAAGGTTTTTAACAAGTGTGGTGACATCCGCAGCCAACCTTGAACTATGGTGGAGTCAGTCCAAAAATAAATTTTGTCGAATTTAAGACGAAGAGAAATTGTTATTTTATTATATAATTTAGCTCCAATTAATGCTCCACATAGTTCAAGTCGTGGAATGCTTAAAGGTTTGATCGGTGCCACTTTACTTTTAGCGCATAATAACCTGACGGTAACCGATGACTCATTAATGTTATCATATGAACGTAGATATGCACAGGCACCGTATGCAGATTGAGAAGCGTCGGTAAAAATGTGTAATTCTTTTTTTATAGCATGAGAACATAATACACAACGAGGGACACGAAGTGCGGACAGGTATTGCAAGGTGTCAATAAAGTTATTCCAGATAGACTTAATAGGACCTGGAATTTCGTCATCCCAGTCTAGTTTACTGTGCCACAGTTTTTGTAAAACAATCTTAGCAGTAGTAATGGCTGGTGCTAATAAACCTAGTGGGTCATAAATCTGTGCAATTACGGACATCATTAAACGTTTTGTTATTTTCACATTACTCTGATTAACGCTGATTAGACTACTTGTGAAATGAAATAAATCGTCCTTATTTGACCATCCTACCCCTAGCGTTTTCGATTGACTATGCTCACCGATGCACAAGTCCTTTGTTGTTTCTGAAGTTACATCAAAATTGAACGTCCATTTACGTAAGGGAAAACAACCCTTTTGTAAGATAGTAGACGTCTTATTACAAATATCCAACAAATTACTTCGCTGATCATCCCCCAAAAGAAGATCATCAACGTAGAAATCGTCATTGATGACACGAGCGATGACGTCATCGTTACATTCCCTAGCTAACTGTTTTAAACAACGCATACTTAAGTACGGGGCAGAAGCAGTACCGTACGTCACTGTATTTAGACGGTAAATTTGAAGCGGCATGCTGCTATCCGTTCTCCATAATACAAGCTGAAGGTTACGCTGTTCAGGATGAATTAAAGACTGTCTAAAAAACTTCTCAATATCAGCGCAAGCGACATATTGATATTGCCTGAACCTAAGTAAAATGGAGAAAATATCATTTTGTAGCCTGGGTCCCACGTACTGAATATCATTAAGTGAAATGTTATTAGTAGTAACGGCGCTCGCATCAAATACGACACGTAATTTAGTGGTCGCACTATTTTCACGATACACACCATGGTGTGGTACAATGTAATATGGCTTATTCACTTTGTTAAAATCGCCGAGAAGTGTCATGTGCCCTAACTGCTCGTATTCGCACATAAATTCACAATACATTTTTTTATATTGTGGTAAACGATTTAATTTTCGCTCTAAAGAAAAAAAAACGGTTTTGAGCTGAAGTGTATGAATCACCCAAACAATCCGGTGATTGTTTTAAAGGCATTCTCACAGAAAACCGTCCATGTTGATCACGTTCAGTAGTCTCTAAAAATAGTTTTTCGCATATACTTTCCTCCTCGGTAATAACAGGAGGAATATGTACTTCTTCGATTTCCCAAAACTTTCGTAATTGGGAATCGATAAACGTTACATTGCATTGAATATCATTCATGCTTGCCGCTTTTGAACGCATATAATTATTATTAACTGGACCGGATACAATCCAACCTACTTTCGTGTCTTGTAAGTATGGACCAGATTGGAGTTTAATTTTACTTTCATTCAACAAATCCCAAAAGATATCCGCGCCTATTAATATGTCTATGTCACTTGGGCTATAAAACGCTGGATCTGCTAATTGAACATAGCTAGGTATACGTATAGCATCACTATTAACACTTATCGAAGGTAGCTTCGAAATGATACTAGGTAACACTAGACATTGAAGCGTTGTATTAAAATCGTATATTTTCGAACGCATATTAAGTATGCATTTGTGGGTGGACTGAGAAACGGTTTGTCCCACGCCACAAACGCGTATAGTGGACTGTATTATAGGAACGTTTAAACGTTTGCATAAGTTTTCCGTTATGAAGCAGTTTTGACTGCCGCTGTCAAGCAGAGTGCGAACTGTATGATACTTGTTATCCGAATCAGCTACTTCGATTAACGCCGTAGACAACAATACAGTTTGCAAAGAGGTTGCATTAACGGTAAACGCGTCACAACTTAAGTTGTCAATATCGTCAGCTGTTTTACTTACGCATTGCACGACAGATGACGGTGGTAACGTATTATTGACAACGGGTAGTCGTGGAGACGCACTTAGATTAACACAATTATCAACGTGAAGTAACGTATTATGCCTTTGTTGGCACAATTTACACGGGCCGAAAACACAATCTTTTAGTGTGTGGGTAGCTGTACGTATGCAGTTATGACAAAGACCTTTTGCATTGACTAATTTTAATCTTTCTTGCACGGCCATATTAAGAAAGTTTGCACACGAATATAGTGGATGATTTCCACTACATAATGAACATACATAGTTACGTTTATTACTTACGCTAGCCGATGAGACTTTATTATTACTTGCACTCGCATAGCTATACGTAGCTTGAGTATTTGACTGTTTCTTATGATCATTCGACTGGTTACTAACCTGCTTATGTTGATAATGCGACTGATTTACTTTATTGCTACCTGATTTAATCATGTCTAACATGTCAGATCTATTGTTCAAAAACGTTATCAAGTCTTCTAACTGTAAGGACTTATAAACTTTATTAGAATCTGAAACAAGCGTACTGATGTGGTTCTCCCACTCACGTTCAGTAGAAGGATCAAGTTTGTTGACAACTAAATAAATTATAAGTGTATCCCAGGCTTCGGTGGGCTCTTTTAGTGATTTGAGTGCTCTTAAATTACGTAAGATTGAGTCGACTAGCCTTCTAATCTGTGTAGGTGATTCTTTATTAAGTGCAGGAGCAGAAAATAAGGATTTAACATGGTTATGTATCAATAGCCTGTTATTCTGAAATCTATTTTCAAGTAGCTCCCACGCGTTGATATAGTTAGGAGCTGTAAATTCCAAGGCACTGATCACTTGCAATGCAGATCCACTAAGAGATGATTTAAGGTACTGAAACTTCTGTATAGAATCTAAGTCAGCACGATCATGTATCATGGACACATATGAATTCCTAAACTCTAACCACTTATCGTATGAACCGTCGAAGGCAGGCAATTTTATTTGAGGTAATTTAATACAGACAGGTTTACTAGATGTGCACTGAGAATTATTTACACCATTTTGGTCACCTTCATTTATTAGATTTTTTGCTGTAGCTACGATTAAATAGTATTGGCATTCAAACGAATCCCTATACTCTAATTGCGATGGTAATTCCTTTTCGTCTACACAATTTTCAATTTTTGATTGAATATCATTAAATTCACTGAAAAAAGTGGATGCAGCATCTATTCGCATTTGCACTTGCGTTTTAATAACGGAATCTAAGCAGGATTGATCTAATTTATTAATATAATTTACAAATAACGTTAATCTACCCTTAAGCACACCACGTTGTTTTTTAAGCTCAACAAGTAACAAATTACTATTTGAATATGCACTGTCTAAGCGTGGTGATTTAGCCCTTACTGTTTTGGGTGCGTTTGAAGCTAATTTAGTTTCATCGTCACTCATTTTGGTAACTTATAAAAGGCAAAAGTACTTACAGTCGTGATCCTTCAGTTGTAGACGGTTTTCGGCACTATTTTTAATTATAATCTGTAAACGTATAGGCACAATATTAACACAAGCTAAAGACTATGGAAAAGAAAGGATAAGGAAAGCCTGACCGTTGCTGGCTGCAGCTCAGTATCCAATTTTCAATTGTTCTTCAACCGTTTCGGGTTCAAAGTCCTTTTCGTATTCCGTTTGGTAGTTCAGTAATTTTCGTCTTCAAATTCGGCTCGAAGGTCCAATGTTTAGGATGATAATGGTAATAACGCCGAACAAGTTTCAATGAAGTAGTTTATTTCGTATTTTTAAATCCGTTTATTATAAAATCGTATCATGTACAAAAAAAGGTGCAACGTAATTCCTTTTGAAATTCGAATGAATATGTGTCAAGTAGCCGCTTGACACTTTACCCGTTTGACAACGCCACTGTCAACCATAGATATGCAACGGTGCTGCGTGATGCTCTCTGGATCAGTTTCAGTTTTGCAACGATAGCTGGCGCTGCGCGTGAACAAATTCAATATAGATATAATGCAGGTAGGTACTTATGCTCATTCCGATACAATGAAGGACGAATTAACAGTCTTTAACATTTTTAGCAATTTTATGATTGACGTAGATGTCATTGTTGAATATTTGCGCAAACATTAACACTTTTTCTATTTTTTTGTATTTTTAGGCATTTTTCATGTAAATATTATTAAGTTATTTTATTAAAGGAAAAATACGACCGCGGGCATTAGAACCTGCATCTTCTGTTTAAGTACACCAGACGCTATGACCGCTAAGCCACCGCGAGTCCCACCCGCCAAGTCGAAATTTGCCCTCATATTTTTTATTTACGTCTTTGAGGCGACGTCATTACACACATTAACACTTTTTTGTGGTGATGTTAAATGAGTTACAGTGGACCTGCGTCAGAACAAAAGTGATGCAATTAGGATGTTAATGCTCAGTCGCATCTCGTTATACTGCAAACCAACTAGTAGATACTTTTTAACACCAACAAAATAGGAATTTATGATTATGATTGGTGTTTTTAGTAATGCGAAGTACTATGTGGTTAGATACCTAAATATAGGTATTATTTGTTCAGCACCCGCTTGACTTTTGATGAATCTTACATTCAAGCTATACAATTTTAAGTTATTTTAGTGAAGGAAAAATACGACCGTGGGCAGGATTCGAACCTGCGTCTTCTGGTTAAGTACACCAGACGCTATGACCGCTAAGCCACCGCGACTCCTACCCGTCATGTCAAAATTTGCCTTCACATTTTTTATTTACGTCTTTGAAGTGACGTCAGTGTGAGCGGTGACGTCATTCACTAAAATAACTTAATAATCTTTGATCTCGAATTGTATAGGCTTTCCATACAATAAGAGGTCAGCGTAAACTGCTTTTGTATACCTTGACGTCTAGCCGTACGTATCTAAGAACTTGGAAGGTTAGAACATTTCTAAGACGCTTCTGAGTTGGTTCGACCATTATGTCTGTATTCCTCGAAGGGTTAGGCAGAGTTGTACTTATGAGCACAAATCCAAAGTCCGGACTGCTACTGAAATTACACAGCAAAACTTAATGACACTGCTCGACCTGAGAATCGAAACCTTTTCTAGCGTAGCAGTCGCCCTTAGACCCCGAGGCAGTCCTATGCGTTCTAAATACTAATTAATTTCAGAATGTGGCCGCTAAGCCACCCTAACTCATCAACAAAAATAACTTATTAAAAAGAACTATTAGAATTTGTAATCCATTGTCCATGAATTGTTTGCTTAACTCATTACTGTCGGTGAGAGGTTACTATCGTGTACACAGCTGATATTGCAAAACCACAATGCCAAATGTTATATTATGTAGATACATAAATCCTACACGGAACATCTCTGCATACCTAACCCTTCGGGGAATACAAGCGTAATGGTATGTTATATTTTTATGTTTTATAAAACCTACGTGTAAAATGTTTTGTTAGGAAGTATTTCTTTATTTTTTTAATATTAGGGAATATTTTAGGAATACAATTTTTAAGATGGATCTGTTATACATAATTACAATTATAAAGGTTTAATAATATATAATATATGTAGATACTTAGCTTATCCCCGCAATTTAACCCCGCACTGATTTGTTTTTGCCAATTTTATCGGTATTTTCACAAATATCTTCTTAGCTGATATATAGTAATATACACTTTATAAGCAGGCTAAGCTACTTTATGATTTTTTAAATTTCTGAAACGGTGAAGGAAGATTACGTGAGCAAACTTGCATGCACGCATGGGGGAATATAAGACTAGACTAATCGCTCTCATTCTAAGAGGCTACCTTTGCCCAGCAGTGGAAAAATAAATAGAATTTTTGTATTCTACGTGTAAAAATATTTTATGACTTCTCACAAAAATATAAGGGATAACATTAATGTACCTACCCATACGATTCTGATTCGAATTTTTATGTCAGTTCGGGATCGAAATAATTTATAATATTGAGGTCAACCTCCCCATACATACCAAATTCTTTTTGGGAACTCCATGAATATAAATACGCAAATAAAATTTCATGCGCAATAATAACATTTCATTTTTTCAAAGTAATTTTATGAAGTAACGTCAACTCACATGGTTTTAGGTAGAGGTGCACAGATGTACACCTACCGTTCATTGGTATTGACTGCCTTTACAGGTAGTTCAATGTCGAACGATGTTGCCTTACCGTATTATGCTTATTTTTTATTATTTTTTAGCATTAAATATTGCGAAATTTTCACAAAGAACTGAATTTTCTAATTAAAGATTTTTTTCTTTCACTAGAAATTTTCTTTAATTAGAAAAGTCGTGTTGGTTGAAAGACATAGTAATGTCTCCAATAGATGGTGCTGACGTCGCCTCAAGACGTAGAATGTGGAAGAGAAATTCGACATCACAGGCAGTGGTCTCGGTAGCTTAGTTGGCAAAGCGTCTGGTGTACTTAACCAGAGAGACGCAGGTTCAAACCCTGCCTGAGATCGAATTTTTCTTTCACTAGAAATTTTCTTTAATTAGAAAATTCAGTTCTTTGTGAAAATTTCGCAATATTTAATGCTAAAAAATAATAAAAAATAAGCAGCCTTATTACCCTTTACCTCTTAACTACTGGAATATAACTATATATCCGTTTGGTGAATCAAGGAACTAAGTCAATTTAGACGTTTCATGCGCCTAATAACTTCCGGAATCCCAATTACACTTCCCTACGACATCCTGTATGTAAGCCAACGAAACCACGTGTAATACACATCGTTATATTTTTGCGTGCTTGGTGAATGATAGTATACGAAGCTGTTCAAGGTCAATAAACTCACATTTGCTATTCATTTTGCAATTGCACGCATTTTGCAATTTTTTCCAAATGTTATTTGCAACCAAATTTACATTAACACGATGAGTTGTGATTTTGATTGTGTTTAGAGTATTATGTGTGAGAAATTAAAGGTCCCGATTCCATTGAGGTATTGGAACAATATTTATTTAAGGAATTACTCGCTACAAGCGTTCCCTGTTCCATGTGCCTTTATTGAAGGGTTAGACGGTTGTGAACTACACCAATAGTTCGCCGCTACGTTTAGGTCCTACCTGGTTTTCTGTACCAAAAAATATTTTCTCTGATAGTTATATGCTTTTAGACCAAATCTTAGTAGGTTGTAAAAAATCTTAGGGTTTCCCAGCGAGCTGTAGCTTGGAAATCAAAAATCAGGCCGCATCAGAACAAAAGCTGTTGCTTAGGGGAGATGTATGCGTGGGATTCGTATCCAAGAAAATTTAGACAATGTAATGAATGTGCTGCAGACCGAACTTGATTCCCTTTGAATGAATGAACCGAAAAATTGTTGAATGGAATGGAATTCAGGTAGGGAGAGGTTGAATGAACGAAGCTAAGTACTGATGATGAGATCCATAAATAGAATAGGTCTAGGTCACGAACGCATTAATTAATTGCAAAAATAATTCACACGAGTTTTTTTTATTCGATAGGGGGCAAACGAGCAGACGAGTCGCCTAATGGTAAGCGATTACCGCCGCCCACACATCACAACACTAGAGGAGTCACAGGTGCGTTGCCGGCCTTTTTTTAACCACCGATGCAAAAACAACGGGGTGTTATAAGTTTGACGTGTCTGTGTGTGTGTGTGTATGTGTGTGTCTGTCTGCATCGTAGCTCCCAAACGGATGAACCGATTTTGATTTGTGAATTAGTCGGGAGTGTTCTTAGCTATGTTTGATGAAAATCGGTCGAGGTATAATGCAATTGTCGGGGGTATTTTAAATTTTAAATGAATTATTTATTAAGGATCTGCCAGATCAAACGACGATTAAGTACGATATAAATAAAGAACGCACAATAGAATCGCATATGGCTCGCTGTCCTACTATTTATGAATGTTTTATACACAGCCATTTAAGTTCGAATGCCATAATAAAAACGTCAACACTGATACGTAACATGTGAATTATAATTTCGCAGTTTAATCGTAAATCGTAGTCTGCATCAATTAGATAGTTTTTTTTTATGACGTGTTTTAGAAAATATTCCACGAAGCATATTTATTGTGCACAATGTTACATAGAGCCTTAAAATTAATTTACTTTGTTAATCGGGGTCACATGTTCTCAGTCCTTAACTTTAACTTTTTGGGTGGGGTTCGTAATGGCAATTTCCATCATTATTATTTTCTAATATCGCCCGCTATGTGTTGGCGTGTAGGCGTGATGCTATGTTTTTTATTATTTGAGGTAATAGTACTTTTTAAGGATTTTATCGCGTTATGTTGATATAAATTAATTCCCAACGTTTCAGATCCTTTACAGCATCCTTGGTCAAGGGTAGACTGAGATGTTGGAAGTCTTATAAATAAAATTACTAACAGGGTAGCTGTTAGTATTTTTTTAAAGTAATTATTATTCGATCCGGTCACGCAGAACGAGCGCATCGTATCCTTCGGTCTTGTGGTAGGTATTATGCTTGGATTTAGATTGAATGAAACCTATTATGGGGTTTCAAACAGGTGGTAAAATCAAGCCGTAACGTAGTTTTATTTCAAAGTCTAATATTCGCGTAAGTGCAAGAAACACCTATTATTCTTTTCAATTATATTATTATTGCAGAATAACTTAAATAACCATAAACGTATCCTTTGATCGAATATACCTAATATTATTGTTAATATTATTATTATTATTGGTTCTTACATATCTGTGGGTTTTGATATAATATAGGTATATTTTTCAACTGTGTACCCAATATACCCACGCGAAACTGACACTATTTAGATAGGTAGTGACTTACATTAAACCAGGCGGTGATCAGTTTAAACTTTATCTTCTGGTACATCTGGATGTCAGGGTCATCGTAAGACTCGAAGTCTATAGTCAGCAGCGTAGTCGCCACTGTCACCAAATGTAAATAGGAGAGCGCATAAAACCAAAGTCTCACTTTTAACAATGTTTTGCTTTCTTTCATAAACCCCGTACTTAAAACGGCAGCATCCAAACTTAACATTTTATAAAAAAAGTATTTAATCACAATTTTCACGACCTTAAAAGATAAATTAAAGGAAACTGTCAAAAATTACGATATCACTTATCCACACGAACTAATCGAATTTGGAACACAAAATATTTGAAAATATTAATTGTTCGCGCGTCTTCACCGTCCAGCGCGCGCGTATAAGAACTCTAAAAGACACCAATATACTGCACAGCAGTCCTATTGTATTTTTAAGTTAAGTTTAATGGCTGAGTCGAAGCAATAAATGGCTAGGTATGTATAAGCTTCAGTACATACAATATGAGAAAGCCGAAATATATGATTAAACCTGTATTTTTAGTATGGATAAATATGATAATGGAACTGATGGATACATAATTTTATTCATTTACTCAATAGGTAAATATTTATTTTCATGAGAATGGACGTGCCAATCATTTGGTGGAATAATATAGAAAATTTTGTAATAAAATAATATGTTGATCTTCAGCTGTCCTTCGCAATCTTTGACAATAATTAGAACCAAACATAATTAAATGGAAAGTTAAACAATTCGTATATTTATGAGAAAAAATAAGTTTTTTATTTATTTCAATTGTTTATGGGTAGGTACTTACTATATATAATCATTTCATCATTTCATTTGGCTAATAGGATCATCTCGCTAGGGCTTCGTCACAAATCAAGATTGGATAAATGGAAATGACGATGGAACGAAAAAGAACCCCCAGAAATAAACCAATTCTATTATTGTTATTATTAAACATATTCATTTATTTTTTAAATAAAATTTCTTATTATAATTTCAATAAATTTTTCGAGTGTCAGAAATCAGTCCTTAAGTAAAATATATTTTAAATACATAATTACCTAAATAAACTTATATTAATAAGATGCTTTAGGGGCATACTTTCGCAATTTCCTTGCTACGTGATTTTTTTGATACTCATAACTTGTACAGAAAAAATGTTATGGTGTATACAACTTGTCGAAGAAAAAAGTAAAATCAAACACGAGTGGGACTTTACAAACAACACCATCAACATGACGCATAATTCCCAAGTACTAGCGGGTGACCCTATTACCTTTAACCGGACACAAATCCAGACTCCGAGCTGCTACTGAGAATTTCATAGAAAAACTCACTAATACTTTACTCGACCCGGGAATCGAATCCAGACAACAAGCGTAGCAGTCCACTTAGGACCACTAGACTAATGAGACAGTTTACAAAATATTTGAAAACAATATCTATGGATTAGATACCTACATAAAGTTTTTTCGCTGGTAGGAATAAAGGTACTGATAACAAATAGACTTCCTCATTAGGCTGGTGGTCCCAAGCGCGACTGCTACGCTAGAGGTCCTGGGTTCGATCACCAGGTCGAGCAAAGTGTTATTGAGTTTTTCTATGAAATTCTCAGTAGCAGCTCGGATTCTGGATTTGTGCCCGGTTAATGGCAATAGGCTCGCCCCCTATTACATGGGACCTAAACATACCCTTCGGGGAATACAGGCGTGATGATATGTTATGTTTAATGTAATGGGAATCAATACCCATGACACTCCGCACAGTGGTAGTGGCGCGCAAAACATGCAGTCAATTAATAATATTAAACGTCCTTCCAAGCCAAAAGGAACAGTACGAGAACAGCGGTATCATTGCCCCTAATCTGCAAAAGCTAATTGAGGAAAATACACGCCTACCCTTATTTATAATTGGTCTTTTCCGTTAAGGAAGATTATTTTCTGTGAATAGATCTATATCTATGTAGTACGTACTATATACGTATGACAAATTGTGGTCACTTTTTTAAGTGTAAACATAGGTAGGTAATGGTATTATTATTTTTATTTTACAATTAACTATGACAATAATGCATCCACTCGCTCACACCCACCCACATAATCTGACTACAAATTTTCACAACGCTGTTCTCACAAGATTTTGTTACTCGCAGTGGGAACCTGGTGTCGTGAAACACACAGGTTTCGGTCTAGCTTAACAATATTATTAATTACCTATGTACTACTACAGCTATGTACTTGAATAATTGTGGAAGAAAATAAACAATATATTTTGATTATTACTAAGCAAACGGTCACCTAGTGGTAAGTTGCAACCGCTGCATGTTGCCTGACTGTGTTCTTTTAGCATTTTCTCGAAGAAAACACAACCAAGCCGCTGTTTACCGTTGGGAAAAAGCGAGGGAAAGGAGAAGGAAGGAGCCTGTGGGAGGAATTGGGCCTCCTGCAGTCCGCACAAAACTAACGAATCGCAGCAGTATGCATAGCGTGACACATCTAGCGTAATTGGATTATATTATAGTTATAACATATCATAACATCACGCCTGTATTCCCCGAAGGGTTAGGCAGAGGTGTACTAATGTACACCTACATTTCGTCGGTATGTTTAGGTCCCATGTAATAGGGGGCGAACCTATTGCCATTAACCGGGCACAAATCCAGACTCCAAGCTGCTACTGGGAATTTCATAGAAATACCCCAATAACACTTTGCTCGACCTGGGGATCGAACCCAGGACTTCTAGCGTAATATACCTAGTTATTAAACCCTTTATTGTCGTAATACCCAATGGAAACATAACTATTTAAGATAGGGGTAATTATTTACGAATATTAGGGTAACTTACATTAAACCACGCTGTGATCACTTTATACTTTATCCTCTCGTATTTCCGGATTTCGGGGTCATCATAAGACTCGAAGTCAATTTGCAGCAGTACAATCGTTGCGGTCATCATATGTATATAGGACATCGCATAGAACCACAGTCTCACTGATAACAATGTTTTACTTTCTTTCATAAAGCCTTTAGTCAAAGAGGTTGCACGCCAATTAAACATGTTGCTCTAAAAATATTGATTCACAAGGTCGTAGCTCACAAGACTAATAAAATCCAATTTGGAATTAAAATTTATTTGAAAATATTAAATTTGCGCGATTTCAATGTTAATCGTTTGCGTTTGAGACACTCAATGATAGCTAGACTATTGTGTTTTTAAATAAATTTTAATGAATGTGTATAAAAAGTTTAGTACGTATACGTAAGTAAGTTTTTTATACACATTAATTATTTTAAACAAAAATACATTTATAATATCACGCCTGTATTCCCCAAAGGGTTAGGCTGAGTTTTACTAACATAGGTATTTATAGAGATGAACTTAATTGTTGTATTGTATAGATAAGAATAATATGAAGTGATTGTTGTTACCTAATGATTTTTATATGTAGGTGTTTGTGATATATTTATTTTTTGAAGAGGAAAGATGTGATAATATTATTAATGTAGGTACTTTGAAATGTGCATGATGTCGTGTTCTTTCACAATGAAAATAAACCAGTCGTTACTTGAACTCGTTGTTTGAATGTTATCCCACATAACATGACACACCCCACACTTCGGTATATTCAGGTCCCATGTAATAGGGGGCGAGCCTATTGGCATTAACCAGGTACAAATCCAGACTTCGAGCTACTACTGAGGAATCTAACCCAAGACTTCGCCTTTGTACGTGTTTTAAACACATTCATTACCTAAAATGAACATACTCATACATTCATACTATCACGCCTGTATTCCCCAAAGGGTTGGGCTGAGTTGTACTAACGTAGGTACAGCCAATTCCCGGTATGTTTCTTGGTCCCATGTAATAGGGGGCCAGCCTATTGGCATTAACTGGGCACAAATCCAGACTTCGAGCTACTATTGAGAATTTCACAGAAAAACTCAATATAACACTGCTCGACCTAGGAATCCAACCCAAGACTTTTAACGTAGCAGTCGCGACCAATAGACTAATAAGGCACTGATATATACTTCGCTAAATACATATAAAAAGGCGGAAGGGGAACATATTTATCGGTTTTATCCACAACTCAATTGCTGGAGAATATCAGTATCCTTAGGATATACTGATACCTACGACCTCCTTGTGTAATTAAAAGTAGTAATTTTATTTCCTTATTTGTATTAACATTCGATATAATGAAGTCGTTTAAAAATTCAAAACCAATTTAATATTGACTTAACTAAATAAAAAAAAAGTTCCGAACTAAAATGTAATTAACTTGATAACTGTTTCGACGGTGAGTAATTCTTTTGATCAAGGCAAATATTTCATTTATCCGATCAGATAAGTGTCAAGGAACACGTGTATTTTATTTAAAATATTTAAATATTTCTGTTATACAATTATGTAAATTTATGATACCTTTTAGGTAACTTCATGGGAAACGATGTCCATTTTGGTATATATTTTTTTAAACTAAGGCCGTATTTCATCATATCAGAAAAGCTGCTACCGAAGTTTGTTAATAAACGTCGATTATAACGTTATTATTATAAACCTAACCAAACCCCGTGTCGAATTCCTTGGCTGTAGCAATAGGGCATATTATACGATGTATGCCTTAAAATTATATTTATTATATTCTAAGTAGGATATAATGGATTAATGGATGGATTAAATGGACATTTATTTATTTTGATAAGGAATTTAAAAAGTTAATTGTTTATTATTGCATCTAAGTATCTATCTTGTTTTGAAGTTTACTAGCAATGTGGGTCACACATTACAAGTACTATAACCCCTCGTGCTAAGCTAAATGCTTGTCTGACTTGGGTTCACGTCGGTAGTTCAATGGGTGGGTTTCGAACAGGCAACCACATGATCGCAAATCCGACGCCCTAGACGGCTAGCGCCGCTTCTCAGAAATATTTTTTTTTGTATTCAGGGATATGGCAATTATTTTTATATATTCTGTTTGTTCTGAATACAAATGTTTGTTGTGACTTGTACATAAACACATTATCGACCTCACAATATTTGTAGTTTAAAGTAAATTCTAACCATTGGCACGTCCGGCATAATCGTATTTACTTGCTAAGTTAGATATATGCCGTCTTTTTTTTATTCAATGAGATATTATTTACGTATTTTTCAGCACTGCTGGCCCTTTGGTCGAAGTTCGATAGCTATTTTTGTCTGCACTGCTTTAGATGATATCATTTATGCCAAATCTTTATTAAACCCTTTTAGAAAAAAATCTACCCCCGTAGAAAGTTTCAGGTATTAATATTTTAATTAATTAACACGTCAGCATATTGATAAGGGTAGCTGGCTGTTCAAGAGGCACTGTGTTATCATGGAGACCTTTACTTTTAACGCATTTGTACTTACATATTATAACATAATATTGTTGTTGTTGTTAGCATTAGTAGATACTAACAACTTTTGTATGAAGTGGAGTGATATATAGTATACTTATTATATATCTAACATATAATTACTTTATTATATATGACCCGTGCCCACTTTGTTATGCGATATAGCATAATTATGACACTCACAAATAATGTGGCTCTCTATTTGATTAAGACTTATAATAATTAGTGCTTATGTTGTTTTCTGTTCCCACAGACAAACCGTGAAAATGGTTTTGTGGGGCCATTTTTAAAAATTTTATTTATAAAAGTTTAATAAAGATACATACATACATACATTGGTTAAAGAATTTTCAAAATCGGTTCAGTAGATCCTGAGATTACCCCCTAGGATCTCAAAAACTGAACCACATAAGAGCTTAGGTACAGTTTGTCCGAAATAAGTAAGCCGATCGGAAGTTAGCCGTTCCGAACTACAGCGGTGATAAAATCGTTTAATTAAGTGTTTTAATACATAAATATAGAAATTTGTAAACAAAATAATTAGAAATGTGAAACATATACGACTCTAATTATCTTTACACCGACTCTTTCTATTAAAATTTACCACTTCAAAACCACTTGCAGACAACTTCCGATCGGCTTACTTATTTCGAACAAACTGTAACGCTATAAATAGTATTATTTTTTCCTTCACTAAAATAACTTAATAATGATAGTATTTTCCATGCAAAGAGCATGGAAAAAACTTAAAAAATACAAAAAGATTATTATTTTTCATTCAATACTCAATGCTTTAGTACTCACTTTTCATTGGCATTTACTGTTATATTGATATTAGGAAACCACTAATAGCTATTTCAAAGAAACGACCGCCTCGTTAGTCTAGTGGTCCCATTGCGCCTGCTACGCTAGAGGTCTTGAGTTCGATCCCCAGGTCGAGCAAAGTGTTATTGGGTTTTTCTATGAAATTCTCAGTAGCAGCTCGAAGTCTGGATTTGTGCCCGGTGAATGGCAATAGGCTCGCCCCGTATTACATGGGACCTAAACATACCGCGAACTGTATGTGTACATTAAGTACATTCGGGACGTTCGTTTCAAAACATAACTATAACAAGTTATTTTAGTGAAGGAAAAATACGACCGCGGGCAGGACTCGAACCTGCGTTTTCTGGTCTTCTTCTTTGCATGGAAAATGCCTAAAAATACAAAAAAGATACATAACTATAACAATTAAGTTTCTACTTGAACATTATCGTATATACTATAGCAATAATAAACATATAATGCTTCTTGTTATCTATATATCTATAAAATCTATATCTATAAAAGCCAATATTCCGTGATCTTCCAGTTGAGTGTTATTACGGTGAATGGTTGGTACACAATGCAATCGCAAACACTGAACGCCTGTTTATCCTAAACAGGCGGACAGACGAATAATGCCATATGCCATAAGGGTCTTTTTTTCATTTTCAAGCTACGCCTCGGGGTCGTGGCCACGTATGAAAAGTGGCAATAAAAAAAATACAATTAATTACTATGGTAACCCATAGTTCGCCAGTATGTTTAAATCCCATATAATAGGGTCGAGTCATTTGCAATTAAACGGGCACAAATTCAAACTCCGAGCTGCTACTGAGAATTGGAACTGGATTGGATTGGACCTGGAAATCAAACCCACGACTTCTAGCGTCCTAAGCGCAACTGCTAGTGCTTAGGACCACTGGATTCATTAATCCAGATAAAATAGATAATAAAAAAAAGAGTGATTAATAAGTGAGTTTTTAATTTTTTATTCTTGATAGGCCTACGCTTGACAGCCACATTAGGAGAGGCCAATGTCCAGCAGACGACTAGTATAAGCTTATGATGATAATGATATTATTATAACATTTTATTGAACACGTACAGCTTATACGTAACTTACTACATCAGAGAGAATCTTTGCGATATACGCCAATAAGCCGTACTCTGTTAGTCGAGTGTCATTACGTTGAATGGTTGGCGCACAATGCATCTAGATTGCCTCGATAGTTCATAGTGGAGTTGACAGGTGGCGGTATTGTGAAGGCAATATCGCAGAAGATTTCGTCATGAATATTGATGCTTCGTGATTCGTGAGAGCTTCATGATTGCAATTTGGATGATGTAGGTCGTCCGATATATTTAAAAAAAATAAAAGTGTACCTAAGGGTACGCCTGTTTTCTTCGAAGGGTTAGGCAAAAGTGTGTTAATTTACACCCACATTTCGCTGGTTAGGTTAGGTCCAATGTAATACGGGGCCAGCCTTCAGCCATTAAACAGACTTTAATCCAAACTCCGAGCTGCTACTGCGAATAACATTGAAAAACCTAATAACACTGCTCGACCTGGGAATCTAACCCAACATCTCTAGCGTGGCAGTCTCGCTTAGGACCACTAGACTAGTGAGATTTCTTTAAATATAATTCTAAAATCCAGTTTTACATATTGATTGGAAACGGCTTTTTTTTAACTGACGATCTCTGAGAAGAAACGTTGTAACAAACTTAGAAGATCATAGACTTATAATATTTAGATATAGCAGTAGCAATAAACTCTTAAATGAGTCTTACAATATAATGTCTGAAATGACCTTTTAAAAAAAGAGCCCATTTCATTCAAGCAGTTAGCTTGAATGAAATGAAAATCATTGTGTAGCTTGACCAGGCGTAATGAATACCACTCTAATCTACACACGTCATATACACCCAACGGCACAGTATAACATAGTAGATAAGTTAAAAAAATCAAATTAGTATCATAAATTATAGTGTTAGATGCGTTTCCTTACCTTAAGGTACACAGACCTAAAAGAACTACCTTTTAATAGGGCAAACAAATATTTATTGAGCCTGGAAAATATACGATCTGTCTCGCAGATAAAATTGCCGCCGTCAAATTCTTAGCAGACAATTCAAGATTCTTGATATTGTCAACTGACACCAGTCCTGAAAATTATATTAGGGTGCTAGGTACAGATAATCCTATTAAATGTTAAATTTAATGGTACCCTTGTTATCCCAACAGGATTTTCTTATGTATCGTGGATTCGTTTACAAATAAGAAATCACAAAAATACACATACACCTACCCTGGAACAATTTTTCTGTAGGCCATACTAATGTCTTCCGTCAATCCAACCTTCACATAGGTACAACAGTAGATTGCTAAATTGGAGCGTCAATAGAGCTGTAAAAAAAAAAGTTACAAATTCCTGTAGACAATTTACCTTTGTAACGTGAAAAGCCTCAAAATATAAAGTGTTTAATTAAAACTGTGCTCATAAACAATAATTACTAAACATTTCTTTGCTAATTAATTCCTACGACAGCTGTTTAGCAATTATAATTAATAACGTAACGTAAACTTACTTTTCTAGCAAAAAAGTTATCTTTGTTTAGAATCTAATTTAATTAGAGCAAGAATTATTTTGATATCGTGACCTTGTATACGCATTTTGCAGACGGACTGTTATGACGCCATTACTAAAAGAGTGTCCGGCTCCGGAATGTCCGGCATGCACTCTTGCAAAACATTCATGAAATAATGTTGGTTGATATTTTGGTAAACATGTCACTTGAGAATTGCTAGACCGATGTGAAAACTTTTTTGTTTGTATTTGTTGGAAAAGTTTCCCGGAAAATTGGAAAATTTTGAAAAAAAAAACTGACAGATTCTTTTTTTGGGCAACAGTGTTTTTCATTATGATTTATTTGGACCGTAAAATCAATTATTTAAATATAAAAAAAACGGATGAAAGCAAGATTTTTTATGGCATAGCTGCGCTTCCGATTACTAGACGCAGTCTAACTTCGACGGTAGCCAAAATATAATAAATTAAAATTATTTTGTAAGAAGAAAGAAAGAAAGAAAAAGCGCACGCCGCACTTTATCAAACGGCTGATCGTAACAAATGAAGGCATACAATCAATAAACGGAAACAGAGTCACAATCCTCAGCAGTGAGGGAACGAAGAAGAAGAAGAGTGATAGCAGTTGAACTTGTTAACCTTGCCAACCTTTTCGATGCCTTGCCAACCGTAGTGTTGTATTTATTAAGTGTATAAACAAAACTTAAAAAGAAATCATTCTATATGTACCAACGCAGGCGTACGAACTCTTCATAAGTCTTACAACAAGGTAGGTACTCTAACCTATTCGATACAAATCTTTTTCATACCATATAATAGCCTGCCTGCTTATCCCTCTATTCATGTGCGACCATATCGGTACCATTAGGGAACCATTAACAAGGAGCTTCAATCAATTAATCAATCAGACCACGTCAGCCCAACACTACGTGACATGTATATGATTTATAGTACCTTATTTATAGCTAGCATTAGGGTATTAGGACGTAAGTAATTGATTATTTATTGTTAGACCGCCTCATTAGTCTAGTGGTCCTGAGCACGACGCTAGGTCGATGAAAGTGTTATTGGGTTTATGAAATTAGTAGTAGTAGAACTTAGTAGCAGCTCAGAGTCTGGATTGGTGCCCGGTTAATGGCAGTTCACTCCCTATTACATAGAACCTAAATATAACGACTAACTGTGGGTATTACATTAGTACATCTCTGCTTAACCCTTCGGGGAAAAGAGGTGTGACGGTAGGTTTATTTATTCGATGACTTTTTGTGTAATCTTGTTTTGCATTGGCAAGGACTGCACTGAAAAAACTTCTAAAGGTACGTTAACTGTTTAAGAATAGTCCCCGGTCCAGAAAATAAAAAAATACCAAAATTGCATCAAGGCGAATGAATTGTGTAGGACGCGTTCCTATCCTATGCCGTAAACATTTACTTACAAATATAATTTCTTATATTAATTGAACGTGTCTAGTGTTGAAACGGGATAAACTGTGTAACACGATGACAGTGATGATGAATGATGTGAACATCATTAAAAATTAATGTAATTAATACGAGAGCGATGACATCGGGTAAATTTGCTATTCCCAGAGTTACAAACTTGTATGGAGATAGGACTTTTAGGGAACGTATTACTTATATACACAACGGTTTATCCGCAGCTATCAGAGCAGAAATAAATAAGAAAAAAGAACTATGAAATGAAGATCTCATACCTACGTACTTTACCATCATAATAAAAATTACAGTGTTCACTCACTTAAACCTGTTGCACCTTATATTTACATAAAACGTCAAACTGTTCGTACAGTTTTGTGGAACACTGTATTAGATAAGAACTACTTACTACATACTTACCCCGTAAAAATATAATAAACTACAGACAGGCCCGCGGCTTCACCCGCATGGGAACTCAGTTATACCGCAGGGAATAAGTATATTCGGAAATAGCAAATTTACCCTTCGGAATAGCATCGATTTTTTATGGTGAATGAATCATTAAAATCAGTTCAGTAGTTTCGAAGTTTATTACAAATTTATTAAGATTACAAATTAGTTAAGAAAAGTGGTTTTCCGTAAAGTTAGAGTCTTCAATTAACAAGTCTAGTAACCTATAAATTTAATTAAATTTCTAAACAATAACAATGCAGACTTGGAATTCTAACATAGCTTTGTTTTGACTGTACACGAAATTACTGTTTCTCTTAATTTTATTAATTTTACTTAGATCATAGATGTGAATGGTATATTTTGGTATAAGAAAAAAAAGTGAATTGGTAACTTCGCTAGATATGCAACAACATTATTTTGTCAATTCGCTCGATAAATTTACAATATTTTCTTCTAATAAGCAATGGACATTTTTGGCTGGATATCTGAATTCAATATCACCACCCAATGCGATGTAAAGATTACTTGGAAGTTAAGTACTGTGAGTGGTTCAGAACTCTATAAGTACATATAGAAAATTTATTATAGCTAACCAAAAGTAGATCAAGTGATTATCGTATCAGCATCATTGAACTATTAGTTTATTCATTTAAAATCTACTGCAATTACACCACTTCAAGCCTTGTAAACATAACTGATGTAATTTATAGTTTTAATATTAAAAAGTCCGCATGAACTTTAACTTCCACTAAGGACTGCTGTATATATGCAGCTGTATAAAGCAGCAATGGCAGCAATACTGCATTACACCCGACAGTTGGTCGGCTACCTAACGAGTTCAATTACGCGCTATACTGATGGTTGACGCAGAGTACGGTATAAATGGAATGATAATTGAGATAAAACTAGGATAAAACTGTATTTTTTTTCTGAATTTATCGTGATTGATATTATTAAATCCGGTGTAAAATAAAGTGTGGGGCGTCATGATACTAAAATTAGTAAAAGTTGCTTTACATTTTTGTTAATTATTAGCGGCAAGGGATCATAATATAAACGCGATTCCAATACGTAAAAAATAATATTTTAACTGCCATTCCATTTGTATCGTTCCTGAATTCGCATAATTGACAGGAATAGTATGGAAAGATTACTTAATGGAAGCACATCATGTGGCACTGTCTTTGCATTTTAAATCCAGAACCAGCCCCATTTCAGTTATGCATGTGAATAAAATAGTTATCATTGTCAATTAAAATTTAAATAGGTACTCGTATGTTCGTTCATACTCAAGTGAGACAGCTTGAGACAAGTCTCCCGGTTTTATACTATTTTCCTGAAGTGTGTTTTTTAATCTCAGAATTGTTTTCAGATTGTTGTTAGTAACTTATTATCTAATAATATTTGGAATCGATGACAGGAGGGCTAGCGATCATGTAATGATATTTAATTTTAATTTCTTGTAGATGACAAATTCGAAGCTAATAAAATCGACGGGATTTCTTGCAAAGAACGTTGTGTATGCTCACTCCATAGACTTGCTACTCTGTGCCAGACCAGTCGACGTGTTAAACGAGCCATGCGATGGAACATGAATGAGAATACACGAACTTGCTGAATATTTACTTGATAAATGTAAATATTGCAAGAGTAACACGTTAGTTTGGTTTTCCGATAATTGCAATGTTGGTACCTTCTGTATCGCTGCTATAGTGATAAAAATACCTGACTAAAAAAATAACGGTAAAATGGAAAGACTGATTATAATAATATTGATATAAAAAATATGTATCAAGATAGAAGATACGGATAATTATGCAAAATGTCGTGAAGTTGAACTAGCACAGAATAGAGAAAATTGACGTTATATCTGTCTATAAGAAGTTAGATTCTTTGTGTCATGACAAATGACGGGAAAAACCTGTTAAATAAGATTTGACGTCAACGAAGTCTAACCAAATGTGTCCAAGGCATGTTTGTAATAACATTGTTGCAAAAGAGATGAACAAAAAATCCATTTAAAATTCCCGCATAACACGACGAGTTTCCCATTCAAATATTTACGGTTTGTTAAAATAATATTTTATTGAAACATATTCCGAGTGCTAAAGCTAGTGTTTGTCGAGGCAGGAACAAACAGAATTGTTAATGTATTGATTTTAGCGGGAATCGTAGTAGATATTGTTTGCCTTAAGTACTTACATAGATCGAACTTAAAAAAAAACGTCTTTTCCCACTGTCATAAAAATAGATACTTATTCGAGCGCTTCTCAGCTCATACCTAAATACCCCAATCAGACCTAATAATACCTAATTATTTTTAGTATTAGTTAACGTCACCATGCACTGAAAAACGCAGCACAGTAGCTCCAACGAGGCAACGGGATGGTCAAACAACCTAGTAAAGGTTGCTGGGAGTCGTTTGATGAAAGTGGCATGTAACTGGTCCTTGTGAAAGTGTATTGGAAAGGCCAGTCGTAAGAAGCAGTGGGATTCTTTTGACTAACAGAATATAATGATGATGGATCAAACATGATATTTCATCCATCATCATCATCATCATATTAGGAGAATACATTCAAAAACTAGCCGTGCCAGAGCTATTTTGATAGTACATATTGTTGGTAATAAACACACATAGATATAATTATTGTAGACAAGGTATAATAAATTCGTTTTAAAAAAACACCACAAAAAACCCGTTCCCTTGAAACGATGAAAGCAATCTTGATGCTAATATTTTTAACTCAGGCGTTTTAAAAACTGTCTGACTGGCTGTCTATACATAACTAGCTTTCCGACCGTGGCTTTGCTCTCCTGGACTATATCTACGTTTCTTGTCATTGTACGGGATAATATATAGCTTGTACCACTCAGGAATAATGTAGCTTTCTATTGGTGAAAGAATTTCTCAAATCGGTCCAGTAGTTTCAGAGCCTATTCAATGCAAACAGACGATCAAATCTTTCCTTTTTGTAATAAGTATATTAATTACGGTTATTTATAATGGAAAATATTTGATTATTATTTATTGAAGGAAATTTTTTCTTGCACTATTTGTTAGCTCATATTAGTCTAATGCCGTCCACTGCTTAACGTAGGCCTCCCCCAAAGAGCGCCAACCATCCCGATCTTGGGCAGCTCTTATTCATCCGCTGCCATTCACCTTCTTCAATTAATTGTCGGTCCAAACACGGTCTCCACCATTTCTTAGCTATCACGGATGACCGAATAGCTAAGAAGCCAATAGGTATTAGGAGTTTAGAACTTCAAAAATGCTATTTAAATCTAAAAATTATTTTCCAAGGAAAATCTTATTCCTGAGGTGATCACTAGAGACTCCCACATTTTATAGAATTCGTAGTTGTCCAGGTCGTTGTTTAGGTAGGCTTGCAAACTTTTAGTACTTACCTATAAAAAGGCTCCTAGAGTAGAATCGAATGTTTGAACATTGCTCGATACTACAGCTTCTACAGTTCATATATGGTTCAATGAACAGCTTAGAAGTATTAAGTGAAATAAGAGACAGGCCTTCTTAAGCGAGTAAACTTATCCTGCCGGATTACCGCCACGGTTCACTTACTTCTGTCCTCACTATCGTTATAAAATATATATATATAGCTGCTACGCGTTGAATGAAGGGTTAAGCATAGGTACACTAATATACACAGTTCGCTGGTATGTTTAAGTCTCATGTAATAGGGGGCTAGCCTATTACCATTAGAGCGCGAGCCTCAGACATGAAACAACAATACATTTGCAAAATTTAGTTGTTTGTTGTGCAATTTTGAGATTACTCTTTTAATATTTAACCTATTTGCTAAAGGAAAAGTATTCGTTATAATTATCTAGGGTCTTTGAGATCTAAAATGGTAGGGTAGTGATAAATTTTCTTAAGAAACTAGCTTTTAAAGTTAGCATTTTTACCAATTAAGTTTAACGTACACACGGCTACACATCAAACTATACACATCCAGTTTAGACCGATCTTCCATTGTAAAGGCTCTCCGTATAATTCAAGGCCAGCCTATACTGTAGCCATGCGTACCATAACATGTATATAATGATCATGAATGATGGACGATCATAAACTTTCATTGGTTAATATTCAACTTAGGACGAATCCAATTTGGGTGGGGCGTGTTGTGGAGACTAAGTATAAAACAATTGAATAGCTACTGATGATAATTTTATTAAAAAAAAATCTTATCAATATAAAAAATATTTTTTATTGATCTAGAAATATTTTTTTTAATTTATAATATGATAATAATTTAATTAACAAAATTATTTGATAGAAACTTTTATTAGTTCGTAAACATAATTTCTAGAAAGGGAAATTTATTTTTGTGTTGATTCTGTATATTCCGGCACTGAAAAAAAAACAACATTAAAAATAATATTAATGAAGCGAAAATCCTTCCAGTAACTGCGTAACTTAAAAAAGTAAACGAAATCTATCAATTAAGAAAAACAGCGGCTATCGATTGCAAAGGTTTAGTTATCAGATCATTGAATAATTTTATCTAAATTAAAAAGTGATTGGGTACAGCGTAATATGATCATTAATATAATACTACAGTACCTATGTATGTCGGTGTCTTATTATGGTATATCTGGAATGGTCTTTTGAGGAAAGAGCCATACAAAGACATTTGAATATTACTAGCAATAGACGGGACATCAGGAAAATATAGTAATATACCTATATATATTTTTATTTTTTGTGTTAGTAATATATTTATCCTAACTTTTTGCCAATTAAAAATAAATCACTCTGTCTAAATCGCTCTGTCTCTGTCATAACGTGTCAGCCTGACAAGGAGAGAAATCAAATTACATTGGGATCTAAATTTTTGTATGAAAATGTTCCCAATGTCCGCTCTATAACCCTTCTAAACCACTTTGAAGCCATAACAGCTTTGAATTACATTTTAAAATAGGTATGTCTAAACGGTTGAAGGTACCTACCCAACTTTACTTAGAGCAGTGCCACCCATATTCACTGGGAGTCCTCCACACAGGTTCAGGTTCAACTGCAAGTCTGAGGAGCAAGGGTATCCCACTAGTCCGGGGTTTATCATTGACGCTGCAAACAGCTCGAAGGCTCGTTCGTGAGAGCAAGCATTGGTGAAGCAGCCCGGTTGACTGCCTCCACCATTTGCAAAGAAGTCGACATTTCCAAGAGCAGTGCCGATTCCATTGGCAAATATACCTTGGCCATCCGTGTGGATCACTTCGACGTAGCGAGCGTCAGATATTTTCAAACGATCTGAATTGGTGGCCCATAGGTTTCCAGAAGGGTCCAATCCTTAAAAAAATCACGAGTATCATCAACAGTTTTTGTATATAATATAATATTCATGTTTCATTTCTATTTGGCGAAAAAAGAGAATCTATTTAAAAAAATTATTAAGCTGTCTGTTTTCAGTCTTCTTTGCGTTTCTTTGTCATTAATACCTACGATTATGATAAATCTTTGGTGAGTTGTAGTGTTTGCCTTGCAATCTATGGCAGGAACTTAGGCGACTAGCTGCTGCCCTTAGGTGTACACTCTTCTCAAAGGACGTTTTGGGACCAAAGGCTCTATCTTCATCTATCTCCGTGCCTCATAATGAAATCTTTTCAGCGGATTAGGCGTTAAAAATCGGCTACTTTCGTAATCATAACAGTAACTTGACAAATTTATAAACGAAACTTCACGATTTTAACATTGCACCAAAATATTTTCCGGTCATCAAAGTTCACTTACCAGTGATTCTACCAACGACTCCTCCAAGTAATCTGCCAGTAATGCCGACGACATGAGCTCCAAGGTCAAAGCCAACCAAATGCAATTCATTCAATGCTGTTACTCTTTGATTAGAGACCAGCAGACGGATGAAAGTAGCTAAATCTGCAGCCACTGGTGCAACTTGACCGGATGCAATTGAGTAACTGAGGCCAGCGTAAACAGACCAGTCCACTGCTATGACGTTTAAGTCGTCGGCCATTAATATTGCTGAAAAAAAAACAACATTAATTCTGCACTAAGTTCGCAGTTAGTGCAATTTATTATAAAATACCATCACGCCTGTATTCCCCGAAGGGATAGGCAGAGGTGTACTTTATGTACACCTACAGTTCGCCGGTATGTTTGGGTCCCATGTAATAGGGGGCGAGCCTATTCCAAGACCTCTAGCGTAGCAGTTGCGATTGTGACCACTGGACCAACGAGGCAGTCAAGTGTGTCACGTGTACTACCCCAATGTACTGTGGCAAGCACATCAAGTTACCACAAAATGACAAATTTTCTCGGTTGATTTTGAACTTTATCTGTAACAATTTAAGGTTTAAAATCATTTGGAGAAATTTTACAGTTTTGTATACCTTGATCTGCTTGCGACTGTACCTAGTATACATAGAATTGAATGTATGATTTTTCTTTAGGTAAGTATTTCAATATGGTATACCTATACACAGTATAATTTGAACTCTCATAGTGCAGACAGCTAATACAACATGAGAACAGCGTATATTAGCAAGCTTGATGTGTAGTCGAGCGTAGGTACTTACCATCTTTGACTATTGGATTGAGTGACGTAAAAGCGCTTCCGCTGTGCCCATGGACCAAAATGACAGTGCGGCGTCTTGCCAAGATGGGGGAATCATCAATTGAGCCAGGAGTAGGTAAAACAGTCACTGGTGATCGCGAGTTTTCCCTGTAAATAAAAATTGTTAACGTATTAACATAACATACATACCATCACGCCTGTATTCCCCGAAGGGTTAGGTTAGGTGAGGTTACTTAATGTACACCCACAGTTCGCCGGTATGTTTGGGTCCCATGTAATAGGGGGCGAGCCTATTGCCATTCACCGGGCACAAATCCAGACTCCGAGCTGCTACTGAGAATTTCATAGAAAATCTCAATTCAAACACTTTGCTCGACCTGGGGATCGAACCCAAGACCTCTAGCGTAGCAGTCGCGATTGGGACCACTAGACCAACGAGGCAGTCTGTAGTAAAGGTTGATAGTGTCTTCCCACCTGTATGGGAAAAAGGCGTGAGTCAATATGATCATTATGTTCCTGTAAACATTATTATTTACATAGGTGCCATAAATACTAGGTTATCGTTTCAGTTAAAGTAGGTACTTACAGTGAATATGCATAAAATGCTACTGAATTTGCATTCCTTGTCGCCACCGCCAGTTGAGCCTGTCCATGGCAGGCTGAAAAATAGTAATGTTTATTTTTTTAAACAGTCTTACGTTCAGCAGTAAACTGATATAGGCAGGCCCCCCTGGGCGGCCTCACACGATATCACTGAAGTTTTGTATGGAAAATGTATATAAAACTTAATTACTTAGTTCGAATTTTTATGAGATGTATTATGACTTGGTGGGATAGCGGGATGAGCTGGACTTATATAAAAAGATTGGTCCTCTACGGCAACAGACAGAGAGAAGTGGAAGAAGAGTGGGGAGGCCTTTGCCCTGCAGTGGGACACTACAGGCTCATAATAATAATAATTATGATTTGGTACATAAAATATTGTTAATTCTTAGTTGAAAGAAGAGTGAGCAATTTTTTCTCAGTTTAAAATTGTAATTATTGCAAAATAACACCATTATTTTAAAAAGAGTTTGTTTTATTTACATCATTATGCATTATTTTACATGAATCAATTAGAAGGTTACTTCTTTATATCTTTTTACCCCATACGCTAAGTTTTCCTTACACTATAGCAAAGTTAGAGAAAGATCGATATATTTTAATTATTGTTTTTGGGATAATTTATACTATAAACCGACCACTCAAAAATATTACAAAGCCGTCTTGTTTTCGGTTACCTATATCGCGAACGTTTTTCTTAAATCTCAAAATTGATTAAAATTAAATACTGATCCACACATAAATTCGAAAAACACAGGTACGGATTTGAATTTGGTTAATCTAACACAAATAATAGTGGTATTGTAGTGGATGTTACTGCACTATTGAGCTCTGCATAGTCCCCATCAAGTGTTCCCCATACTTTGTAGAAATCACCCTGATTTGTGGAGTACTAAAACTATGCTCGGCATATAAACATGAAATAAATGAACAATGCTAATCTTACCCACTGCCACGGACGCCAAAACGACGGCTAGTTTGAACATACTGCTTAAACAACCTGTTCTATACTGTTCACAACATACACATTCGTTTGTTTTTATATTATAAACCAAACAATAATATTTTAATATGATAAAGTCCCTTTTGATTATGATCTAATCGGTAAAACTTTTACTTACAAATATCATCAAAGGACATAGTTATTTTTACCGAAAGATTTCGCTTACTGATTGTTAAAAAATAGGTAATTGATTAGATGTATATCGATTTGTGATTAAATATCATTGTAATTTAGCAAGGATAGTAATGATACTATCTTGTTTGCTTTATTCAAACTATTTACATATTACTTATAAAAAATTAAGAAAAGTAACCCAACGGCATCGGGAGCAGGATCAAGCTTCCGGTGTTGAGGGCCCCAGAGAAAGAAACCTAACAATACGGGCCGTGTCCAAGGGAATTACTCTCTGTATCACGCACTTGATCTAACCATTCAATGAGAGCCTCCTCAGATGTTGATCTAGGCTCTTGGCTATTAGGCATTGGCTGAAATAACGATCGGTACAATGATTGCTGAATTCACCTCTTACATGTCGACAACCTCGTGTGCCAAATCGTGATACTTTATTTCTTTCAGTATTTCGGCTTCCACGAGGTTCTCGTCATGCGAGACGATGATGTCAAAAATCATTACACGACGCTCTAATCGATCGATCACCACAATATCAGCATCAATTATAGTCCTGTCTAATAGATCGATTCCACTACAATGTAGCATGACCATTTTCGAGAACTGACTCGGTCACATACCGATAGTACGGTACCTCTGATTCCATTAGATTATATTTCAAAGCAAGATGTTGATGGATAATCCTGGCCACAAGGTTATGTCTGTGCAAGTACTTGTCGTTAACCAGACGCGAACAACCTGAGATAATATGTCGGATAGACTCTCCCGGACGGTAGCAAGGCCGACACAATATGTCAATTATACCATCCTTCACGATATATTTCCGATAGTTGTTCGTCATCATAACTTCGTCCATAATTTCGCAGACAAACCCTTCGGTTCCTCTAAAGCGTAACCAGGACCCGGATGCTCGAAAGTCTACATCTGGCCCATGAAGAGCCCGGTATTAGCGTCCGTGTAGCTCTCTGCTTTACCATACCTTCATGTGATCGTTCGTACTAAGTACTGCAGGTTTACGCAAGTTCTCTTTAGACAACGAAAGCGGGGTAAGTCCCTTGACCACTGCAACCACATAATAATAATTAAAATAAAATAATTGTGTTACTAAGTAGTTATAGTAAATAGGTACACTTAATAATCAGATATATTCATAAGTATAAATAATTTTCGCAAATTCGCCTTATATTACTTAAGAACAGAGGATAGACTCAGATCTAATAAAAACTTAAGATGGAACTTTGCGACCATAGAAGTGAGGCCGGCTAAAACTACGCCTAACGGTAACAAAGTACGCCTTATCTTGTCAGTCGAGCTATCGAGGTATCGAAAGCTCGACTGACAAGATACGGCGTAGTTAACTAATACATTACGTGCGTGTAATTGTGTGTTGTACACCGTTAGGCGTAGTTTTAGCCGGCCTCACTTCTTTGTTCGCAAAGTTCCATCTTGACTTTTTATTTGATCTGAGAGGATAGATATAAAAAGGTTGCTTGCTTTTACCTTAACCATCATAGCTATTAGTGATGTACACTATTATCGTTGAGAGCCATTTAATTAATTACCTCTAGGAATAGAATGCGGTTCAAGCCAACGTAAAAGGGTCGCAACATAGAAGCAATGTCACCTTTATTACACAAAAAACAATGTATTCTATATATGTATCAATTAACGCTAATGAAACATTAACTTGCCTCATTGAACGACCACTGTGAAGTAACTGGTCAAACGATAATATTTTTCTATAAAATTTACGGTAGGTACCAGTTTGCAGACTTACCCAGTTAATAGGAATAGGTCGTATACTCCATTTTACATGTCATCGAAAATAAAAACTGCTGAGTGTACTTTCAAACGCCTTTGCCTAACTGCGGTGCGGTGATACCTACATGTGATCAAATTCTTAATATAAAAATGAGCAACTTTTTTACTTTAACTAAAGAAAAAATGATTTTAGTGACACTGGTCTCCAAGAAGTTACAGCGTCGCGAGGTATTCTCCTGCACACCTCAAAGATTATTATCTACCCATTGAAGTTTTCTCATTGCGCTATAAAATTGGGCTCTTCAAACGACGATAATACATGGCTCTTAAGGGTCGGCAACCTGGTGCGTTGCCGACCCTTAAGAGCCATGCAGCCAACTCCTCTGTTGTTGCATGTGTCCATTGTCGACGATAATCCCGCCTTTCGCCGACGTCAAAATATAATAAACTAGTTTGGATATCCTCCCATTGTAGGTCAGTCCAGTCGGGATTGACGCATACAGCAAGAAACTTGGCAGTCTCTTCGTAAAGCTCTTCCAAGTGGTATAAGTTATGAGGGCCACTCACTTGCTGACCCAAAATTACTTGGCAAGGAGTGACGTCGCTTAAATAGTGGAGACGCTTCCAAGTATAGGCAGTAAGCGATCGAACAAATAATTAGTTGATACAAAAAAAAAACTATAATCGATCGTATTTTTATCATTGCAGATTCCAGAGGTTTTATATAATTTCAAAATATTGTATTATATTTAATCGTGCCGTCAATATACCCGAAAAAAATTAAGATTCGGATTTCAAAACTTGATTTCGGGTCAGAAACAAATCGTAAAACTAGAATTATTATATAAATAGTGGATCCGATAGACGTTGTCCTGCCGGAACATAATTGCTGCGCCACCTACCGGGTCTCATTAAATTTAAAGCAACCCTGCATTAGAACGAACAAAACGAAATAAATTAATTTAATTAATAAATTTAGCGAGAGTAAGGAACACCAATTGATTTTTATATTATATAAAAAAACAAAGATAGTCTAGTAGGTAATTCAAATACAGTGATGTTAGTAATTATTTTCTTTCGTCAGACAAGTTATTTATGATAGTGATAGTTTATAATTATGTCAAGCCTAATCAAAATGTAATCACTCTAGTGTTAATCTTGTGTTCCATTTATTTACTATTTATTAATCTGTTCAATTTATAACATAAACAATAATATATTGAATCTTCAAGAAACTGATTAATAAAAGTCGTAAAAAAACAGTAACGATACGAATTAATCGAAAAAATTATGAATTTATAATCGTCTTCTAGGGGAATAACTTGAATGCTTACCACGAGGGCTAGTTCGAGCAAGCAATTTGTTCTTTGCCCAGTGGGACAAATTTATGTAGGTATAATTTTGCTGTGAACGTATTCACCAGTATTATTGATAGGTAATCTTATTGTTTAGGTTTATACATCTTCTATTCTTTCAAGATAATCACTGACCATAGTTTGTGAAGACCACAAAATTTCTGAAGTTCGTCTAAAGAAACCTTATTATATCCGCAATAAAAACATTGTAAAAAAATCCCTTTATTTCAGTGTTAAGATGCATCGCCCTCATATAAAATTTACATTACGTCCATGAACATCTGCAATATTAACCGAGTCGTAGATGCGTTGCCAAACCTATTTATGGAGAAGGGAGGGGAAGGAGAAAAGGAGTTGGAAAAGGACTGAGGGAATAAAAAAAAAAAAGAATATATAGGAATCGTATCTATATATAAGTAATATTTCATAAAAAAAATACAAAAACTATTTCAGACTGAAAGGAATTCTGACACAAAAAAAACACAAAGATTAATAATATAAAAACTTGACTTTGGACTTATGCCTCTGTTATGGGTACCGTTTCTGACTATCTCAAATTTCGGTCTACTGCCTCATAAAGTCTCTGAGTAAAATGGCTTTGACAAATAAATTGGCAAACATCTTATGGATTTTGTTATTGCCATTTTTTGGCAAAACACTCGGACACATAGGTTATCATATGTCATCCCGTTACGAATTATCGAATAGAACAACAGTTTTATAATATTTTTTAAAAGGGGGGAGGTCATTAGTTCGCGCATGCGTGTCAAAAGGTTGCGAGTTCGTTCCTGCCGGATGACCGCGGATCCGAGCTACTTGGTAGTTGAACGTTGGGTACCGCCGCGGACTGCCGCATTGAGTCCCATTCTACACTGCCCCGCGTAAAAGTTTCCTGGCACATAGAAAAAAAAACCGGAGTTTGAATAAGGAACGTTTCTAAAGTTCCCTATGACGTGTATTGTGTAAGTTGCGTTCGGAAACTACAACATGGGGTGGAGTTTGACTGCAGTTTTGTTCATCAGTTTAGTTTATTCAGGTATGTTATTTTTTTAATGCTGTACTTATATACGTTAACTAAGTAATTTAACTAAGCAATGACGTATCTGATAGAAATATTGAAATAATGTTTACTTCTATGATTAGTTTGCGATTTATCACCAGATACCCACATACTCCCGATAAAGGTCGAATATTAACGCTAATTAAAATAAAACATTATTATGTAGGTGTTATAGTTCCTTTTCATACAACCTACACTTATTAACATAATGTGTGGGTAGCAGAAGATGAAGGTACTTAATATCCATCTAATTTCGTACATTCCGAACGTGACATCCGTAGAGAAACGTATTTACAGACGGAATCAATATGAAGGAATCTCGTTGTTCAATTTCCGGTAACATTCGTGTCACGTATATTTGTAAAGGAAACCTTTTCAGTGCATCTGTAAGCATCCTACACGACATATAAACTCTGGCAAACGTTTTCCAGGAATAAACAATTTTATTAAACCTACTTAGCCACTGATAACTATACTTAAATAAAAAAAGTCCTTTGGTTTATGAAAATAAGCTAACATACCATCACGCCTGTATTCCTCTCAGGGTTGGGCAGAGATGTACCAATGTACTGCCATCGTTGGTTTGTTTAAGTCCTATGTTAATTCCCAAATTGAAATCTACTCACGAATAAAATGTATTCCTATTATAATCATCTCAGGACAAAATATTATGACCTTAATATCATTGGTATGAAGTTCAAATTTCATTAACTTAACGACGTTCATGCGTTTACATGTCTATGTAGGTACTAGCTATATCTTTGTCTTCTATCATACGTCAGGCTGACAAGGAAAAAATCAAATCTAGTTTTTGTACGAAAATGTTCCCAATGTTTTCTCTTTAAACCTTTTCAATCGATCAAATAGATACTGAGATGGTAACCTATTCGGTAAAAGCATGGTGTTTAGCAACCAAGTATTAGATTAATCTAAAAAATACCGATAAATGTATTTCTTTCTTTATTTCAATCTTTTTGGTAGCAACAAAATAGTCAGTATTCCCCATCTGAGAATGGGAGAAATTAAGCTGAAACTCAAATCAGTTTCAAATAAATGAAAATTTTATACAAAGCAAACTTATCATAAAATATGATGGTGTTCGAATATTTCAGAGAAAGAGCGAATAAGGCTCATGAGCGTATTTAATTGATGGGTCAGCCGGTGTGTCAATTATAGTTCGTTCAACTAATGAGGTTACGCACCAATAAAATTCATGGTGAATGATGCGATGACTCTATAAATACTCGTTATAAAAAATCTGACAGATGCATGCATGTCGTCAGTTGGGAATGGTCTACTCAAAGCTACCATGGCTCTTTCTTCAAAAGCTCATCTTAGACATTGCCCTTAATTGTTAATTTCACATATTCTTACGACTGTATCTGGACTTTAAAAGAGACCATGATTTTCATAATTATGTAGTTAGTTCCGTAAAAGTGCTTTAAAAGATCTTTTTGCAGAAAATTCATTTATTATTTGCCTTTATTCTCAATGCCATTTACAGTTCTGTGGTTTTATGCTTCTCTACCATAAATCCTTTAATTTTTATCTTTGCTTAGTGGTGGGCGTTGCGCAAACCCGCTATCACTTTGGATTGCGGGCTCAATAAAGTCCGACAAAATGGGATTTTCTGTTTAGGATTTCTTTGACTATAAACTGGGGGTGGAACTAAGCCTTTTATAATTATTACGCTACGTTCACGTTAAAACTTACATAACAGCACGCATGTATTCCCCGAAGGGTTAGGCAGAGGTATACTAATGTACAGCCACAGTTCGCCGTTAAGTATGTTTAGAACCCACGTAATAGGGGGTGAGCGTTGCCATTAACGATATAATTGCATTGTTTTGTACTATAGTGTCTATCATACATTATATCACATGTCCTTATTCTCTGAATTAAATAAAATTAACGGGGCACAACTTCAAACTCTGAGCTGCTACTGAGAATATAATAGAAAATCCAATAATACTTTGCTCGACCTGGAAACCAAACTTGTCGCCCTTAGGACTACTAGACTAATAATGTAGTTCTACGTTGTAACTTATTAACAGAAAATATTATTGAATACATATTTCGACTTATTTTTTAATCAAACTTAGTGTCAATATACTTCAGAGGTACTTTAATGATCACTTTATAGTTTCCCTTGTTTTTCATAAATATATCGCACGATATGACATTCAAATAGCATTCAAAGCAAAGTCGCTGTATATCAACCGCGCCTGAAAGTTATGTCAGTTTGCTGTCACCTGTAGCTCATTCTTTTAAAAGCTAAAATTGAAATTTTATTCTGGCAATAGGTTTAATTTTCTTTAGCAAATCAGTCCTTGATTATTGGGTCATTAGGTATTTATGAATAGAACTACTTACGGAAGTCTGGGTACTGTTACAATAGTGACTTCTGAAGTTCGGGGCATACGGTATAGTAACGCCCAAAAGTTACGCAATTAGTGGTATTGACAAAAGACCAGTAAGGTTAAACGCGTTGCTCTGTCAGTAGGTACAGCCATGACTACTAGTACATACTTTGTATCGTCATAATGATATAAGTATTTAAAAATCTAAGCCCGAACTAGAAGGGATCAGTCCTGTAGAAAAGGTTTAATCACCTATAAAAGTGCCTAAACATTTATTGGTATTAGCTGTAGGTATAGTGGTATTAGCTGCTTTTTCAAAATCTAATCTGAATGGATCATCTCTACGTTATTTATAGGACTCCTGTACAAAATGCTTCTAAATCCTACGCCGTGGCAAAGTCTAATGAAGTAGTAAAGTCGTCTCCCCAAAAATTATCCCATAATTTTCCATTATTAATAAAGGTGTAATACTGTCATTCATCACATAAAATTTTGATACAGCCATAAACATGATATCAGTAGCAACAAAATTTGTAATCAGGTCACCATAAAAGGACGTAAAACGCCTTTGGATCTCGATAAGGATATTTATCACATTGTTTTATCACTTCGGTCGACTTCAGGGGAATTAACTTGAACATGATATTTCCCCATCAGTCGTAAAATGGGTGTGGTGTCGGCCGAGCCCCAAACTTAATCTGCTATTATAGTCGGGCTGGGTCAACGTCACTTTCCTCGTACTAGCATTCCTGTTGTAATTGTAGCTTTTACAATCCTATATTTGCATATCCACGATATTAAAATGGAGCATACAACATTTTTAAACAATTTATACATTTTAAACCACATTCCTACCGAATTTCATAACACTAAAGTTGTTATACTTAAATATAAACGGCGAATTTATATCCTATTATCTCGACTTTGCCCGTTCCTTTTATAAAGGCTTCAAACCGTTAAATTTTATGACGGCTGTTTCAATATTTTTACACTTGCGATGCACATTCATCTTTCGCTCGGTGTGTAGTGCGCGTGCGGTGAACTAGGGACAAATTGAATTCATTTCATAGCAGCGTTTTGTAGCAACACCACTAATTGGTGACGTATATTGGATGGCACATGTGTTCCGTGTATCTTTTTGTCTTTGCCAATTCAAATAGCAATAAAAATTACACAGACAAACTTTAAATTTTATATTATTTCTGAATAAATAATGAATATATCATTAGTTATCGTTTTAATCCTTTTAAATATATCTGTTTAATATTATTGGTATATTTACATATTTATTAGTATACTATTTATCATACTATTTATTGCATATAATCGTCCTTTTTTAGTTGTTTAGCACCGTAAGCAACCCTAGTTTTGTCCAGTAAAAAAAGGTTGCCTGGAAAAATCGCAGATCGTGATAAGACCGCCCATGGTATGTATAACGAAAGAGATAAATAATCTTCCGTGGTATGTATGATATCTTATACAAAAACGATCTACATTCATTAATTATGAATGTAGATCGTTTTTGTATAAGATACAATAAAGTACTTGGTGTAGAATAAAGTATATAAATTAATAAATATATCATTTAGATTTAGATTATCATTTCATAACACAAATCTCCTGACGACTGGGGGTCAATTTGTTGTAAATCTACGCTCCTATAGCACCTTTGTAAGTTGTATCGTTCCTATTGGTCAAGTTTCTCTGACTCTGTATACTTGCGAGTTTCCTATCAAATTATTACTTGCTAGTTGATTTAAATGTACGTATATGATTGAGTATGTAGGTACAACTTTTGCGGATAATCCCCGCACAGACAGTCATTTATCTCTCGGTTAGTTCCCTCCTGGGATCACGAGAAAAGTATAAAGGATGAAGTCAACAATCAAATATATTTCTATCCCTTTCTTTTACTAGTTCCTGTGATTCATCAATCATGGTCTGATTCATTCATTACATCTTATGAAACGATCTTGGATCAACATTTTGTGGAGGAATGAACTTTTTGAGTCAATATTATTATGGTAAAGGAAAACATCGTGATGAAACCTGAATGCTGGAGAGATTTTCTCGATGACACGCAGTAAACTAACGTGGTGAAGGTGAACGTAGCCAAAAACTAACGAAAAAGGTGAAAGGTGAAAAAGGTTAGACGAACGATAACATCTTGCATGGTGTATTTACAATGCAGAACGATGCATACAAAGATCTAGATAATTCAATGAGTCGGCATAATCGACTCAAGCAGATCTGTGGTCTAGTGGTATTATGTATATTATTCGGGAATTGTTAAGGAGGGGACACAATGGCTCGGTTGTACCAACAAACAGACTAATTGGATGCATTGTATTCCTCTAAAGCAAACCTTTGGACAGTGCATTTATGATTACTGAAGTCGGTGAAAGGCATTCCTTTTGAATAAATACCTACAAATGCAATTTCAATGCCGTGTACACACGGCCATACATCAAGCTATTAAAATCCAGTATAGTCAGGCCACGCATTGTAAAGGCTTGTAGTACAGTGCGAGGCTAGCGCATACTGGATTTGTATAGCTTGATATGTAACCGTGTGTACAACTTACACGACAACAGACTAGACGACACTCGTCCATGGGAGTCCGACCACCCTGTTCTGCCGCCTCCGCAGGTAGCGGACAATCTATGAGGACTTTCTGCACCCCAAAAAATAAGCAACCCTAGCAGGCTATTACCTAAAAGAAACAGAACAGGTAACATTCTGTTTTTCCTTCCCTCCTCACATGAAAGGAAAACTCAACAATCCAACACAAACTTTCAAGATTAGCGTTTGTAGTACGGACAGAAAGAAGTTGCAACACTTTTCTATGTAGTGATTACTTAGCAAAACAAAACAACGGAGACTCTTGAATTGAAATAAAAGTTTGTAAGTCAAATAATGTGTAGGGCTTTACGACTATTGTTTCGCAGTTAGGGATTATTTTACAGTTTTTGGCAGCGTTCCCCTGTTCCACGGCTTGGGAATTAATGGTGATCCTGCATTTGACAATTCCCACCATAACTTTGGGTGCTGCGTATGGGCGCCTTTGTGAATTTTAAAATAATTTTAATTTCGGCATTGAAATCGAGGTTTTACGGCGTATTTTTTTTTATTCGTATCGTGTTCTTTGATTCGGCTTCGAAATAGGTAGTCTTATGTTTGGTAGATTTGTTAAAATTTTATGTGTTACACCTACGTACCTGGGTAGGTACAAGTATACCTAACAATTGAAAAAACTTTTTCTTTTATTTAAATATATGAGTTTTCTTTTTTTTATCACTGATAGGATTACGCTTGACCACAACTTGCCTGATGTTGAGCATCGAAGTGGTCTACGATGGAGCGCGCTTGCTTAGAAGGTTCCTATTCACTCTCGTCTTGAAGACACCCAAATTTTTAATATTAACGTGATTTCGTTTGATCCTAGTTTAGTCTAAGGGAAAACATTAACTGGTTCTAAGGCTCCTTAGACGGACAAGCATGCATGACAAGCATTGGACAAAATTAAAACATTTGTCATACATCATTATCTCGCACGTAGTTCTTTTTCAAGCGTCTTTCTAAACAGTTAAAAATGCTTGATAAGGATAAAAAGGCATGTGACCTTCTTGACTTTCCAGGTCCACAGCGACCGCCCGCTTCGCATCTGTTTCACCGTCTCAAAACCTAGATAACCCCACGGTACCATTACAAACATACACATATATATATATATAATTATACATAGTCCATACCATTAGAGCACAAAATTCATGTAATTATACTTTTGTGCTCCGACTCTCTTAGAGAGAGAGGTGGATCATCAGATCCTATAACCAAGCGCGCTGGGTTCTAATAAGTATTGCTATTAACATACATACCTACGTATGTAAACTATGTATGTAAGTGTTTGTATATACACTTTTCGCACAGGGGTAGGCAGAAACTATAGACCGCCACTTGCTACGATTCATGCATATATGTCTTTCGCTTCTTCCACGTTCATACATCTTTTCATACCCACGCGCCGGTTGGGAATACTACGCACCTGACCTTTTTGAAGGACCTAACCAATCAGGTTGGTGTATGTCTTTCTAGGGTGTCTTCTCCCGGCAGATCCACTGACATTCGCTGTTTAATAATTTACTTATATATATTGCCGAGATTATTTTCCCTAATATATGGGACCTAACATAAGCGTGTGGGTGTAATAATGTAACCTCTGCCTAAGCCTTCGGGGATGAAAACATCATGCTATATGTTATGCTACCTATATCATTACTGATATTTTGTGTCCCTCAAATTCGCCAGGAATGTTCGATATACCTCGAGGAAAAAATAACGATACGACCTAAATAAAATATCGTACGAAACGAAAGCACACGGAATACGAATAAGCAATCTAGGAAAAAAAAGTATATTAGGTGCTTATTTCTCATAGCATATCTATCGTTAAAATTGACTGGTGCATAAAATATAACTTTGGTTTAAACTCGATTGCTTAAGATAGGTTATGTTTTTTTTAATATCCTGTTTAAAGCGATTTTCATAGTTGCCTAAAAGTCACTGCTTTCTTTTATATAATACGCAAACATACCATAATACCTATATTCATCGAAATATAAGGCAGAGGTAGGAGGAGGAGGTAGGTACTGATAAATAATAAGCCGCTCTTATGGCCACTGAACCATTGTAACAGTTAAATTATAACTTAATTTAATCACATTTTACGGTTGGTTGAAGTGAAATTAAATTGGTAAACTGGTAACATTATATAGTTTATCTACATATATAATGGCATCGTAATATCGAGAGCGGTACTACAAGATATATACATTATTATGTTGTAGGTATATGATACATCCCTACATAGTTTTCACGAAACTTGTGTTGAAACAGGCGACACAATGCGCTAGTGTGGACAATGTTTTACGACTTCTGCTCTCGTATATTTTATCCGCATCCTAACGTAGTGCACAAAAACTGATCTGTGTTTTATGAACGTTTGTTTATAGTACGCCCTATAAGGCTGACGTGTGCGCTACGAAAAATTGTGTCATATAAGACGTTGTGCTGAGACAATATTCTTTGACGAGATAATGCCACGACAAAACTATGTCCTCATGGGCAGAGACCTCGGTAACTTAGTTTGCTAAAGCGTGCAGTGTATCAAGCCAGAGATTGCGGGATAGTCCTGCCCGCGGTCCAATTTCTCTTTGACAAATTTTGTATCATAACTAGCGAACCCGATACATATTGTCCTGTTGAGCAGCACCACCTTAATTTAAACCGTCTAGGGACCCAATCAAACAGACATAATAAAAAAATCTAAATTGCATCAAATCGGTCCAGTCGTTTAGGAGGAATTCAATGTCATACTCAAATAGGAATGCACGACTACACGTCGAGGTCGCAATACTAATCCAGTTTGCGTTGGCCTCTTATTATATGGAAAGCCTTTACAATGCGAGATCATTTTAAACTGAAGTTGTATAGGTTGGCTTGTAGCCGTGTGTATACGAGTACCTTAGCTTTTCTTTCGCAAACATCTCGGTTACAACTCGTTAGTCTCTTTATTCCTTAGACAGAAATAAACAGAAAATATGAATCAAATTGTGTGCAAATCTGAGAGACTTACAAACAGATAACGGAGTATTTTTGTGTAAAAATAATATCTGCGGGGATTTACTTTGTGTATTTATGTTTGTTTTCCTGTTGCAGTTAATTTAAGATAAAATCTTTGAGGTAAAATTATAATATGATATGGTTCTTCCAGTACATACATACGAGTATATAGAATGACTGGCAATGATTGTTAAATACATTATGGTCGTTTTTTTATTAATTATCAAAATGACTAAACATCTACGATAATGATGCATTTTTTTTAAACCTTTTGAAAGTTGTTGATTGCATCAGGAGGTAGATACAAACATGTAAGTCATTCTTTATACTATTTAAAAAAATCCATGCTTATTATTATTATTGCGACGTTATAAATCTACTATAACTACTTCATTGTATCAACACACCACTGCTCCAGCCGACGGTCCGACTACGACTGACCTCCTCACCACTCAAACTGGTATTCCAAGCATCGTGTAAACCTGAGATTACAGTATTAGACTACCCGCATTCTACATCTACCATTATGCCTATTATGCCAAATAAAAGTATATAATTTAAAATTCATCAACTAATCAAGAATTTATTACCCATAAATATGTTCACCATCTATTAATTGGAGCTGTTCCTCAAGTGATTGAACAACCTGTGCGTTTGAAAGCTATTATCAAGTCACGTGGTTCTAACGGTACTTTAATAAGTTAAGTCATCGCGACTTCGCCTTCTGTGCTTACTAATGAAATTCTCGTCTTACTAACTTTATTACAATGGGTCAAGAGGTTAAATGGCCGATCTTCGGGCTATGCGGGGCGAAATACTCTCGCTGCTAAATTCGTTTAATTATTGCTTTTAGAAGCGTGTTTTTGATCTTTTTAAAAGAGATGTAGTACCTAATAAAATCAAGTCCTTTTAATTATTATTCTTGTACCTAATGACTTAGTGCATACACACATACCTAAATAATTATTATAAATACCTACTCGTTAATTGATTATCAAAAAATCTCAGACACGAAAAACCTGAGGAATCTTTAAAGAGAGAAGGCATACACAGAAGAATGTAGGGAAATTCCCACAGGGCTCGGAAAACGACATCTCCCTTTGAACATACCTTAATAGGTAGGATTGAGGTTTGCAGATTGCTAAAAAAAATTAATACCCACCCAACTGAAAAAAAAAAAGAAATCCACATTGTGAATTTGGTTGTAATTTAAAATATATCTTTTTTTTCACTCTTAGCTTAATACGAGTAGTACCTACGGTGTTTCTTGTTTACTCAAAAGGGGTATTTTTTTAATTCAAGGTATTCAGTATTTGCAAATTTCAGAATTCATTACTAAATTCAGTTCCCTCGAAAGAATTTACGGCAAGAAGGTAATGAAGGTACGCGACATTGAAAACTATTTCAATAGGTAGCTCTCATAAATTACATCTAAGGCGTCAATTTCTATCGAAACTCTAAGAACCTTCAATTTTATGACTTCATTTTATCACTTTGGAAAATGAAGGCGTGAATTTTTTAGGTCATCCTTTATCAATATTATCATCCTTTCAACCCTTTCCAACTCTGAATATATGTACTAGAAGTATTTTATTCGTAGTAGGTAACTGCCATCAGACCTTTGCAACCAATTTTTCTATGGTTATTTCTGTGACTAATAGACGCGAAGACTAAAAGAGCAGTGATAGCCTAGTGATATGACCATTGGACTGCCAAGTCAAAGGTCTCGAGTTCGAATCCAAGGCACGCACCTCTGATTTTTCGAATATATAGGCTTATTAATAATTTATTATTATGCGGTCAAACGGTGAAGAAAACATCGTGAGGAAACCTGCATGCCTGAAAGATTTTCTTGACGGCGTGTGAAGTCTGCCAACCCGCAGTAGGCTAGCGTGGCGGATTATAGCCTAATCCCTCTCGTATTGAGAGGAGACCCGTTCCCAGCAGTAGGACAATGTAATGGGTTGATGATGAATATACGCGAGGGGACAAGTAAAATTTTTGGTTTTTCATAAAACCAAAAATTTTACTTGTCCCCTCGCGTTTTTTTTTGTATTCATATACAAAAAAAAACAGTTGTCTCTATCTATGTATTGATTGTTGCCTCGTTAATAGGATCTTAAACATACCAGCGATCTTTGGTCATTAAAACCTTTACCACTGCCTAACTATATGAAGAATACAAGCTTGGTGCTCAAAACAGTTAACCCACTTTAATCAGTGATATAAATAAAAATGGCGATGAATGAATTTAATAACATTTTTACTTAGTAACTAAAGGAAAGTTTTTATTTTCAAACTTTATAATTCCTTTATCCAAAGTTAACTGAGTAATCTCTCAACAGTACAACTTGTAAGTTCATTGTAAATTACAAGCCATTGTAGACGTAACAAAAAGTAATTATTACAATTGAGAATAATGAATTGTCTTGTAAATTGTATAAGGACGTCTTTCGTATTATAATATAACATATTATCCCTCCTGTATTCCACAGAGCAGAGAAGAGGCAAAAGTTTCCTATGAACACTTATATTTAGCCGCTGTGTTTAGATCCCGTGTAACAGGGGGCGAGTCTTTTGCCATTAACCGGGCACAAATCCAAACTCCGACCTGCAACTGAGAATTTCCCAGAAACCTAATAACACTTTGCTCGACCTGGGAATCGAATCCAGGACCTTTAACGTAGCATTTACGTTGACGACCACTAGATTAATGAGACAGTAAAAAAAACCGACGGTCAAATTTATACGTTACCAGAATCAATTTTGTAATTATTTTCAATTATATCTAGGGTGTAATTAAAACAAATTTAATAATGTTTCGTGTTAAATGATATAGGTTCTCGCATGGTGGATCATTATGTCAATTGAGGATGGTCAAACATATATATCGGATGACAGACTGTTGTGTTATTTGAAGCCAATTTTATCACTTTATAATATATTTAACTAGGTAGGTATGTAGTTTAAAATTAAACACAAATTTGTATCGCGTTTGTATTCCCCGAATGATTAGGCAGCGGCATACTTATATCACCCGAAGATACCAAGGTAGTATTCACAATCAGAAAGGTGATTCTGTTACTCACAAAAATTCCCAATGCCATAAATGTGAACACTCAGTGATTTTTTTGGTAATATGCATGATTAATCGATGTCATGATAAAAAAATACTTTGAAATAATTACCACGGCACGACCGACCGTTGCATTACGGAGATAATGATGTACTTGCTGTCACTTAACATGAAAAAAGTAACAATATAGGCGTACAATCTCGTACGCATCCTTCCTTTCTCAGCCACTAATAGTCGCCTCTGTTGCAGATAAAATATTTTTTTTTACTCGTCACATATATTCAATGTCATATTGTATTTTTAGCATTTATTAAGTACTAAAATTAACACCCTTCTGTTTCAACGATGGATTGTAACTTTCGGCTCTCGATTATTAAAAAAAACCAGTTCAATTTCATCTTTGAATATAACCGTATTGAAATATTAATAATGTTAAAGAAGACATCCGATATGAGGTACCTAATATAGACTGAAATTAATAGGGATTGTCAGTTTGTTCATTGTACGGCAGTTTGGCAGTTTTGGTTAATGTCCTATTTTATTAGCTGTTATCATTTGTGGTGTTACGTTACAACATTGTTGAAATTTGAAATATAGATTTCAAATTACTCTACGGTTAAATTACTAAATATGTATGTATGTATAACATTTTCAACAAAATTATATTATAATCTATCTTCTATTTATATATGTAGCCTTCTTCATAAAAAAATAAAAACTTTTACTTCTCGCCTTCTTAGTTACATTTTGAGCAATTTATTTAAAAAAAAAAGAACTTTACTTACTCGGAGGAAAGTTCCCGTTGGAAAATTTATGGGTGAAGCGATCTATTCCAACAATCGCTTATAGTTTTCTGAAAAAAGCCTCTGAATCTGTAAACAGGCATTTGCTCAGGTCGTGGGGGGATTACAAAGAGTTTCGCGTCTCTAACAGCTGTTGCGCGGTTCGTGACCCCAGATGGTGCCATCATCGATAATAATAAAAACAGTATTACACGATGATTTACAATTTAACTTTAACATGCGTAACTCCTTTTTATATTTGAACTTTTTGATTTACAGAAAATTGTTTTTGATTTGGTTATTCAAAGCGATGAATAGATCCCAAGCTTAAAAAATGTTTCGTTCAATATACTCGTAGGTTACAAACTTCGATGAAAGGTATTCAGGCAGTTGGATGATGGTGATGATGAATATTTTTACTACATTTGTCCATGTTTTATTGTAAGTGTGCGAAGACGTAAATACAGGCACATGGAGCACAATATCATTTAAAAAAGAAACGATACTTTTTTCTTGGGGTATCCCCAATTGAAGAGTAATTACGAGTTCAGCTTCCTATATGACCTCAGGAATTTGAAATCATAAATAGGCACTAATAAAATCTTCGTCCAGAGTTTTAAGAAGTTTGTTTTGTATCAAAATTCAACCATATCTATAATATTATATGTATATAAATGAATTATAAAAATGTAGATTTTTTTATTAATGACAACAAAACTCGTCAATAAACTCATAAATTAAAAAAAAACTTATTACAAACTATTTTGTCTTTGCCTATTTATTTATAATTTCATTCATAAATAGATATTAGTTTAAATATATGTATAATATATAAAACATAACATAGGTGCGTCTTGAGGTAGATAGGTTCTCAGGCTATAAATATCTTACCAAGTTAGTTAAAATATTTAGAAAAGTAACGGATATAGTCATTTATTTTCAAAATATGCACACATTCACTTATCAAAATCTATATCTGAATTTTAGTATAATACGTAGATATTAATATTCCTTATTTAAGTTTAAAATAAAGTTGTAGAGTTTGTTTGTTTATTTGTACACGTCAGTCTCTGAAACTACCAGTCGGATTAGAAAAAAACTTTCTGCATTGGATAGCCTAATTTCTAAGGAATATTTGTCATCATAAGTACTACGACTCTAGGAGCGGGGCAAAGTGAATGTATCCACGTAGCACAGCTAGTGATTGCATAAAAACTGAATTAATTGAGACGTGTTGACCATTTTTTGTTTATGGCTTGATGTACATAACACTAACCGGCAGTCTTCCAGTGAATGCATCCCATCAACGAAGCTCTGATTAAAACTAGGTCACCAGTATTTTTTCCTGTTTTGTCTATTTAGTAGGTATTCTGGTATCCAGTATTCTGTTTGTTGAGTAAAAAACTTTGTGAATGGAAGTGCGTTTTCCTTTTAGTCAATTGTGTAAACTGGGCACGAAAAAAATGGAACCATTATTATTTGTACAGGGTTAAAATAATTTCTCAGACATCAGACATCAGACATTACAGCTATATATTATAAAATCAATGTTTCATTGTTCGTATTTCATGCATCGCCATACTGTTCTTCCGATTGTTTGCACTTGCGCGAAGGTTTTATGATTTTACAGCTAGTATTTTATAATAATGATGACAAGGTTTAAGGTTGTATTCATGAGAGAATTTTGTCTTCGGCTCATGGCGAACGTGTGTGGCGAGTATTCGGAGTTGCATCGCATCATGGCGATGTTTTAGTGAGCATTCAGGAGCATAATTCAAAACTTCAATAAAAAACTTACCTTAACTATTTAAAAATCAAATTCTATAATTTACGATAATTACAAAAGACGACTTTAAGTGGCCAATAAGCAAGTATAAAGATTTCTGTCGCATGACGTCATATACCCAATAACTTGCAGCTTAGTTTGCACTTAGGGAGAACAGGATATGTTCAGACATATTCACACACAATAGTTTCAGCATCCAGATTGGTTCCACTGCGTTAGTTTACTCCCACCCGATCTATTTGGGTCCGAGTTGCTTATGTTCGGGGCACAAACGGAATATTACTGTGAATCTTATAGCACAATATGGAATCGAAGTAAGTAATGGACATAGTCCATTATAGTATATTAAAAGTTCAGTAACTGTACCTATTTGCCGCCTAAGCAAGTAAAACTACTTTAATTATTGAACGATCGATAGTTCCATACCTATACTATATGAAATTAATTAAAAAATAACTCTGTTTACTAAACCAAAAAAATAACAGGATCACTTCAAATTAAAAAGAGTATCCATGAAGTTTCTTGCCGGATTCTTCTCCATAGGATCAACTTTTTGGTGCAACTAGAGACAGTCAGAGTCAATAACGGTTCATAAAGTTCATTCAGAAAAGTTTCGCTTGTAAAAGCTTATTTTAAATAAAAACATTTGATTTGATTTGAAATGGAAATCTAAACCTATTGCCAATAGGCAAGGAAATTATGTAGGTAGTCTATTGGATTCTGAGAAAGGACATTCTCTCAAAAAGTGATGATACCTGTCGAAGTCAGAGGATTTGCAGGCTAATTCTAAATAAATAAATACAAAATACGTCGAAAATCCGAAGCCCAACCCCCTTATCGAAGTTTGTCGACTTGAAACTTATTTACCCATTATAGTCCATTTTATTCAAAACATTTTCCCGTTATTAAGTTCGATGACAAGATTAAAAGTAATAATTTCCTTTTCAGGATAACTTGACGGTTGAATTATTTTAAGCATCTCGAGGTTAGTATTTTAAATTTTGAGGCAGTAAATTGAATTTCAAAAACAAGACCAAGCCCTTATTACAATCTCATTATTTACTTTTGTAGGAATTGAAGTAAAATTAATGTAGTTAATTTAGATTTTGCACTACCTCCATTTGTAAACTCTACGTATGTAGTTTTACTTTATTTGACCATATAACATAAATATTCAATTAAATGCCAACGAAAAAAAAAACTAATTTTGATTGATAAAAGAACCGTTTATAAAATATTTATCCCACAAAATGTCTTTGCATGAAATACTTACATACACAAATACATCACACTTAAATTACATAACATACGATTAATATTTTATATCTACAGTGATTTTATGTAAAAATTGCCGTAAGAATCAGAAAATATTCCTTCGAAATTGAGACCAAACATGGGTGAACCGGTCCAAATGCCATTACAAACAGAATATCATTGATTTTTATCATCATCATCGATACTTTATTTATATCCCTTTTACTGTTAGCTACGTTACTCACAGTTAACATAGGCTATTTATTATCCCGCGGGATAGCCGTGATTCGTTATAAATATAGGCTTGTATTGTGTCGTCAAAGTCAAGGAGTCTATACCAACACGATATAAAAGCTATTTTTTTAAGGGATAACTAAAGGAGCTGCAGATGCGTTGCGGAGCGTATTTATGGAAAACGGAGGAGAAGGTTAAAATAAGAAGGAAGAGGACTGAATGAGGAATTGGGCCTCCAGCGCTTGCATTCGTCGTAAGAAACGCAACAGTTCGCATACTGCTATTTGACGTAGATATTCCCCGGTCATGACGAACCATTCATGCTGGCATGTATAGTCAACGAGATATTACTGAAACTACTAAAACTGTACTACTTGCACACTTGTACCGTTAGTACTTATTTATGAATGGACGTTGAAGTATGATACACCAATCGCATAGCAATATATGATCGATGTAGAAAAACAATATAGGTACAGGTTGTTAAATGAAAACGATATTTCACAGTAGTTTTATTTCTATAGTGCCTATAGTTAGGCACTAATCTAATTCCGTTTACTGAACCACATTTTAATGTTTCTTAAATTGACAGAACTCTCTGTCAGACAACCTTATAAGCTATTAGGATCACCCATAATTTATTATTACCCATAAAAAATCTATCAGCGCATTTGAACATTAATGCGTCCCTCCTTGTTTCTCCCTGTCGGATTCCATTATAACTCACGCAATGTAGTTGCTAATACAAAAGTGTCATGGCGGCATGTGTTAACTTCCTTTATTAGTTTTTGCTAGTTTTATGGTTAAGTATTTACATCTGTATTTATGTCGTTCGATCTAGAAGCTATATGATTTTCAGTAATAGGTATATTTATCAACAACATGAAATTATTTATTTGAAATGTATCTATTGTTTGTTTTATTTCAGTAATTAAATTGGCAGGGTCAGTTAAGAACCATCAATTTGTTGAACATTATTTGAGACATTTTTACTAAAGGATTAGATAAAAATAAATGATATTGTAATGAGTATCATCATCAATGTTCTATTTCTCTTATTGAAATGCGCTTTCAACAAACTTTTTACCAAGGAAGTCCCCATCGAAAGACGTCTTTCGTATGATGTTTAGTCCGTTTCAAAATCTCTGAGACCGAATTGACACATGCTAAATGTCAAATTTACAAATACTGCTAACATTATTTGTAAATTTGAAATTTAGCATGTGTCAATTCGGTCTCAGAGATTTTGAAACGGACTATAGTTCAAATCATTGCATACTGGATATAGAAAAGCTAGATACTGTCAGAGCCCGAAGGGCTATATTTACTTGTAATAATTTTATTGCCTGTTCCACCTCAAATCCTGTTTGTGCTTTCCATCCGATAAGACTTGAGTCAGCTCTAAAATATAGCATCCAAATATTAATACATGTTATTTACCTACCAAGCGAATTGTATCAAGTTTATAAACAGGAACTGGCGGAAATGTAGGCTATTCAAACATAAATCACGTAAGCAACATATTATTTTTCTTTTTTCCCGTTGTAAGAAGGCACACTCACTAGAAAGGCAACACATCATTCAATAAACTTTTTTGGGGTTGCCGTTGCAAAAATATCGTGATATATTTAAAGTATCGTGCGTTTGCATTGCATGTTTTCCTAATTCAAAAAGTTTTCAAATTTGTCTGTGTCGTTTTTTTTTAACTATGAACAATAACATTCTATAGCCCCATTTACTTCCCTTCCATTAAAATACCATCACTCTTGTATTCCCCGAATAATTTAGCAGAGGCTAATGTACACCAAAAGTTCGCCGGTTTAGGTCCCTTGTAAAAGGCAGCGAGGCTATTGCTACAAGCGAAAATCCTGACTCCGAGCTGCTAGTGAGAATCGTTAGTGTGTTTATAGAATTTATTATCTAAACTATTATTATAAAGAGGAAAAGATTTGTTTGTTTGTTTGCATTGAATAGGCTTTGAAACTACTGGACCGATTTGAAAATTCTTACACCAATAGAAAGCTATTATTCCTGAGTAATATAGGCTATAATTATCCCGAAAAAAAGAAATAACGTATAGTCCGCGCGGGCGAAGCCGCTAGCGGACAGGTAGTCCTGTATAAGTATATCAACAACTTGAACATTTTCAAATTAATAAGCTAAGCAACAATGAGTGTTTATGTCTGTACTACAACTAATTTAAATGAAATGTCTTAATTAAAACTTGCCTATAAAGAAATCAAATTGTAAGTCCGTTAAGTCATTACTCACCATATCTTGTCCTCAAGATACCATACCTCGACGCGACTGGAACAGGAATTAGGTGGAAGGAATATCCTTCAACCTAATTCCTGGGCAAAATCGACATAATTCTAAAGATAGATTGGTTGTCATGTCACGCTTCTTACTACCATACTTATTTAAAGCGGTGGTAGCCTCATGGCTAGGGCGTCGGACTTGCGATCATGTGGTTGCCGGTTCGAAACCCACCCATTGCACTACCGACATAAACCCACTCGTAATACAAGCATTTAGCTTAGTACGAGGGGTTAACAAGAATACTAGTAATGTGACACCCACATTGCTAGTAAGCTTTTTTAAAAAAAAAAACTTACGAATGTCATACGTGTTCGTATGATAGCTGGGACCGATGGCTTTACATGCTCTCCTTGGCATGGAGGGGTTTCGATGTGCTTAGAATGGTTACCTATCCACAGACTGGTCTTACCTTGGTACCTTAGCCTTGCAGATCAGTTATTGGTCTTCGTTATGACGTTGCCAGGAGCTGACTTCCTATCACTGGTATTATGTGCCAAATATATTGCAATTAATTCCATGCTACATAAGTCTTAGATACAAAAGGAATGTGCACATAAATCTTATATAATATATCTTCAAACTCCAATCAACTCTTGTATTACCGCATTGCATCTAGCCTCCTCAAAATCCAAGTAGCTACGCTTAAAGCGCTTTGCATTCCAAGCCACATTTAGTGCAACGTAATATCCATGTCTTGCAATTATGAAATTAATTAATATGATTGTTGTGCAGTGAAATAGCTCTTCAAGCTTCTATTATTTAATTAGCCATCTGCTTGCAGAATACGACGTATGCAAGTGCAATGATAGTGATATGATCATTGGACTGCCAAGTAAAAGGTCTCGAGTTCGAATCCAAGGCACGCACATCTGTCTTTTCCGTCGTGACTTAATTATCACGCGCTTTAACGGTGAAGGAAAACATTGTGAAGCAACCTTCAGCTTAAGAGATTTTCTCAACGGCGTGTGAAATCTGCCAATCTGCAGTAGATTAGCTGGGTGTACTACAGTCTAAACTCTAATACAAAAGCCATACATAGGTCACCACGTCTATATATTGTATGTATTCCATCCTTACTTTATTAATTATTTCATATTATGCCAAAGTACTCTGTCTGTCTGTTACGTTTTCACGCTCAGGCCGATTAGTCGATTTAGAAGAAATGTTATATGGAGACTTTTTAAGAACCTAGGATAGTTTTTATCCCAAAAATCATAGGAAGGAAGTTTGTAGCAATTTCAAGTAAGGGATATGAAACTCATCATGAAATGATTCTGCGTTCTAACCAATTAAAGATCAGATTATAAAAAATCGGCTACTCAAAGTTCTAATTCTACACAAACGAATTCGCGGGCAAAAGCTATTAATAATACATATATTACACTGTGATAGTATGAAGAGATAAATTGTCTATTTAAAATTGCAAGGTCACTTTGAATTAGCAGTCTCAATATGTCAAGTGCGCTGCTTGACATGATAGCAAGAGACAAATATTGTCTATTTAAAATTACTAGGTCAATTTTAAACACGCACTATTTCAGTATACGTGGTTGATAAGTACTGATTATTTCATACTTTTAAAGTCATCAATCGTGTTTTTTAACAACGATATTTCGTCTCCTGTTGTAGACAATCTTATCTACCCGTTGATCAATTTTGATTAATTTTAAAGTAAAATTTATTAATCTTCATTGTTGATAATAAGTTTATAAACTTGTTTTTGTGGATTTACGACCATAACATAACATACATTGCTCATCCAGGCACCACAGGCCTGTATTCCCCGAAGGGTTAGGCAGAGGTATGTATGTATACCCACAAATCGCCCAATCATGTAATAGCCTATTCCCATTTTATGGGCATAAATTCAAATTATAAGCTGTTCATGAGAATTTTATTGAAAAACCCAGGAACGATAAATGAGGCACTTTTAATAAGTTTGAAAAATTTGTAGGAATGTACAGTCGGCAGCACATCAGGTTATACAAAACTGTCAAATTTCTCTAAATGATTATAAACCTTATAGTGTTGTTGATTAAGTTCAAAATCAATTGAGAAATTTTGACATTTTGTGGTGCCTGGATGTGCTGGGAACCGTACCTAATTATCACTTTTCAATAACTCAATCTATCCTCTGACTAAGATTCGTTGGAGGATTAGTTTGGTCTATTCAAAGGTTTAATACATTTTCGTCACTCTTTCGAATAATGACGAGTAATATCATTTTACACGATATTAATTCATTAAGGATTTATTTGGTCCTGACTTTGGCGCACAATAACAAAAGATTTTGTATTTAATTGCGTCTGCAAATTTTCTGCTTGACGAATGAAAGTTTTGTTTCAACATCTAATCTTTTATCACAAAATCGTAATGTAGAATGTCGTATACAATTTACGTTTCTAGAACCATTAGGATTCAGAGAAGCTCTTAAAGCACGATGCGTAGCACGCATCTACCAAACGCTGCCAAATAGCACGAAAGGGGTATTCGGTACGCCTGGCATACGAAATGTAATGTGGCGTAGGTACTTTAACACAACGCAAAGTTTCAGCACGTCCTTATACGTATGCGTATGCTGCCAGATATTCTACAATTTTGCGTATATATACTTTTAAAGCACCATAACAAAAAATGATTTTTTTTGATTGATCGCCATTTAGTCAATGACTGCAGAAGAGGGTTACTCTCTCCATTACTTTAAACTACACAACTTGAAGTGAGAATAGACTTGAACAGTAAAAAAATCTTTTTTTTTAGTTTCAAAGCCACTCAGGCGATTTTTATCCAATAGAAAAGCGTTGACTAAATGCAAACTTCAGCTGCGGCGAAGAGAGCGCTCTTAAAACTCCAAAGTTTATATTACAACTTAACCTACCCGACCTGTATAAAGGTTTCAAACTTATCCAATAAGACCCTACAACTTGCTACCCTCGCCTTATACTTTCCTCGTTTTATTTAACAAATGGCAACAAAATCGTCGGTGAAGCTATTCTAGGACCATCGGCTACCCAATAGAAACTATCGAATTTTATGAGATTTTTCTATTAGGTTTTAGTAACGTAACATAAGATAGGTAAGTCTATTCGTTTCGTTTAGTAGAATATTTTATTACCAATAAAATACATTATTTTGATGCGTATTATATTTAGCTTTTGGCAAATGAAGAATAACGTCACAGTCCAATAAAAACTGGAATCAAATGGAGCGTACAGTGAAATAATTTAATGCCATCTACGTAAATGTTTTAAAATCGGCCATAATTTATTACCCGCGCTCTCGACCATAGTCAACGCCATTTTTGTGCGGTATTTTTTAATGTATGATTAATGATAAGAGCGGGCTGTAAACAGCCAGAAAAAAATATTTAAAAAACATATCTATCTACTTTTAATGATAGATTTTTAGAACTCAGGCATTTTGTTTTGGTCCTAGACTATAAGGGTAAGGGAACATAGAGACACACAGACAACGAAGTGACCTTCAAGTAGATATCATAGAAGTATTCCTGTCGACGTACGGAACCCAAAAAATAAAAACGTGGAACATAAAGCAGCATAAACTGGTTCACGTCTCATCCTAAAAAATATACCGTAACCCTTTAGGTATATGCAGATGTAGGTCTCTTTTACAAATTACCTAATTAATCGTGAGAGGACTACGACCACTTAGCCTTGAAGTACCAAGGAGTTTGTAACAAAGAAAGCTCCAAATGAAATACGACTTTTACTTGTCAACTCAAGATGTCGGAAAAACTTCCCGTTGTGTATAAAACCTGTTTCCTAAATCCAAATTTGAATTCAGAAGTATGTTATTTATTTATTGCTCATCAGAAATGGAGAATGTTACTAGGTATGCTAAATCGCTTGAAATGTTGTCTCCGTAAAGCCTGTATGTATAAAAATACACTAGTTTTTGTTGTAGTCAAAAATACCTAGTAGTTTTGATTTTATTGGCATTCAAAGTTTCGAAAAATATCGAGTCCCGCTAACAGTCACGTGACCGCTTGTGACGTCATGTTACAACGCGCCGCGAGGGCCGCGGCCGGCTTAGTATAGTACCAAGTCACCAGCGTAGTAGTTGTAATAGCTTGCGCAGTATTTTGTTGTTTTCGTCTGCGTATTAAGTTAATAGTCTAATAATAGTAAATATTATTCGTTTAATAAAATGGATGAAGGATTCGAAAAAGGGCAATCGGATAATCTACCTCAAATAGATGGATTAATGGTTGCGCATTATTTATCAACAAATAGTGATTTCGTTGCCGCCGAAATGCGAGGAATAAAAATGCAAAGGTGAGTGAACTTTCCGTGCCACTACTTATGTTTAATAGTTTATCTGTTCTAAATTGTTTTATCAAAACAAAATACCCAACTATTATAATGGAAGAATGTAACTCATATAGTAGAAGTACCTACCTACCATTAAATGTTTACGTTAAGGACAACAAATAATATGTATTATAGTTTTGTAGCTATTGGTAGGTACGTATGTATATATAGGTAGGTACCGCTCTTCTTAGTAAATTTAAATGAAAACAAACATTGATTTATTGCAAACTAGCCTCCGCCAGCAGCTTCGCCCCGGTTTCCCTCGGGAACTACATTTTCCCAGGATTAAAAGTAGCCTATGTGTTATTCCAGACTTCGTCCAGATCCGTCCAGATCAGTAGTTTTTTCGTGAAAGATAACAAACACACACACACACTCACAAACTTTCGCATTTACCTATAATATTAGTAGGCAGTAGGATAGGTACTTAGGATGTAGATGTAGTGGGTTGAAAGTTACAGATGTACTAAACCTTTTTTATTTGTATTGTTTTTACTTACAAAATACGTAAGGCCATTTATTTTTATTTGAAACTTATTTCAGATCGGCAAGAGACAGCTATGGCGATGATGCTATTGGTTATGTTCAAGTAAAAAGAGTAGGTGATGTATGTACGGTTAAATGTAGAATCACGCCAGAACACCGCGTACGTACAACACCTTATCATTGCAGTTTAGAATGCAATGAAAAGGATCAAGAAGTTTTAAATGTAACCTGCGAAGACTGTGCCGCCAGCAGAGGTGGCTGTAAACATACTATAGCATTTTTAATGTGGCTACATCGTCGAAGCGAGGAGCCTTCAACGACTGCTACCAAGTGTTATTGGAAAAAATCTAAGCTTTCAGGTATTGGTACCAAACTGAAAATGATTAAAGCTAAAGATTTTGGTACAAGTGGTAGAACACTTCATTTAGCCGGTCAGAATGAAAATATTTTTTTTGACAAAGTAGCATTAAAACTTAGAGAGCTTCAAATACAGTGTTCTCTTTCACATTTTATATGTGAAAAAAAAGAAGTTGAAAAGATGTCTATTCATTATTTGATTAATCGTTTCAAAAAATCCTGTGCTGATTTTGACGTCGAAAGTTTTATAACATTTTGTAAGAACGAAATGACGGAATCAAGATGTCTTCAAGTAAAAGAGGGTACAATAGCTCAATCAGATTCAAGTTTGTGGTTTGATATGCGCTACGGACGTATAACAGCTTCAAAAATGCACGAAGCTGCTCAGTGTACAACAAAAGATGGCTCTTTAGTTGAAGAAATATTTGGTGCTGTAACTTTTAATGAAACGAATGCTATCAAAAGAGGAAAAATATTAGAAAAGGATGTCATAAAGGAAGTCTCGAAGATACACAATATAAAGATAGTGGAATCTGTTTTTTTTTTAAAGAATGAGTGGCCTATGATTGGTGCCTCGCCTGACGGGCTTACTGGTGACTACGTTATAGAAGTAAAGTGTCCAACCAAGGCAAACACTTTTATTACGTATTATAGTAAAGGTAAACTAGGCAAAAAATATTATGCTCAGATACAAACACAAATGGAAATGACCGGAAAAACAAAAGCCCTATTTTGTATTGCACACGTTGACTTTGAAACCTCAAGGAATGTTGACGTGCATGAAGTAGTTTATAATAAAAAATATTGTGATGATCTTTTTGAAAAATGTGTAAAGTTTTGGAAGGAAACTATTTTTGACAAATTAATAAAATAACATTATCCTAATGTAATATAGTTTTATTAAAACTCTATAAATAACACAAACATTGGTGGAAAACGGAACGTACGTAACTTCAAAATCCTTTATTTTTAATACAATAAAATAGACTTAAATGTATTTTGCTTAAAACACTAGGAAGTTACTTTAAATGAAACAGACTGCTTTGAAGATTAACTATTCCACATGCAGAAATCACTACTGAATCTAGCAGATCGACTTGCTTTAGATCTACACAAGCGTGTGGCAACATGAACTCAAAGAATCTAAGTCTGCCGATAGCTCTTTCTACGTGTATCCGTAACGCTGCAATTTTTTTTGTCTCCAAAACTTCTTTTTTGGTCGGTTTTACTTTAGTGCTCACGCTAGGAGGTCTGATCAGAGTATTTCCATTTTGTTGTAGCAAATGCGCAATATTTTTAAAACCTCTGTCTGCTAATACTGCTGATCCTTCAGGTAAAGTTTGCAAAATACCACAATCTTCAAAAACTAATGAATCTGTTGCTCTGCCGCCATACCCTGGTGAAATAAAATTGATTAACCCGTCGGGTGTTATTGATATTAAATATTTTATTGTGTTACAGTTTTTGTAATCCGACCACGTAAGAGCTTGTTTTACGGCATCAACAGGCTTTTCAATTTGAATCTCAAAACAGTCGATAATGCTTTGAACCTGATTGTAATTTTTTCTAAATGGAATAGGTAGATTCATCTGGACATCGGATGAAGGTGGAAAGTATACAAGTGATTTAAGTACAGATGCTATAGCCGGAACAGTAACCTTTATGATTTTAGTAACAGAACTAGTCGACAAACCAAAATCCAAGGCCAGAATAGTATTAGGTTGATACAAGCGTATTTTTTTTAAAGTTATCATTATATTTCGCGGAGTACATTTTGTTGTTTCAGATAACATATTAATACAAAAATAGCATTCTTTAGGTAAACCTAACAACAGTTGTGGTTCTCTAGATATGGATAAAAGAGCAGCCTTTTGCATATAGTTTCTAAAAAAAAGTGTTTCGCATTCCGGTTCCGAATCTGAATCTTCATTAGGGTTCTTTGATTCTTGATCAAGGTTAGCCATTTCATATGAAGAGGCGTTTGAAGATGTCTCGTTCATACTACCAAAAGATACTGCATCTGGTGAAAATAATATTTTCCTCTTTTTTATTAAACATTTGTTAACAGTCATGGTTGATTTATGGACACCTTTAGCTTTCAGATTTACTTGCACTCCCTTATTTTTTTTTGATATTTCTAAACACTGATCATTATTTCCAAAACTTAATGGATCATCTATTACTATTTCGTCTTCACAGCTAACAACAAATATCTCCTCAGGTTTTTCTAACGTCGAAGTTTCATCTTTATTTAATAGTTTCTCAAAATATTCTATACGATTACGTTTTTGCACTGCAGATCTCTGAGGATTATCTTCCTTTTCCTGTTGACATTTGAATTTGTGTGGAACTATACCCTGTTTTAGTTTAATTCTTCCCCCGACCAACTTATATTTAATGTAGTTCTTCATATCATTTTCAATCTAAAACAAGAAAAAATCTTATAAGCCATCTACACCTAGCCGACGCGAGCAGAGGAGTAGGCACAGTCTAGTATAGATTAAAATTGTATAGAAAACAAAGCATTACGCAAAACAGCTGCATTGTTCTCAAGATATTATAATATGTAATACGATGTAAAAACATAACGGAAAGTTCTGTCACCAAAGGTTTTGCACCTCTGACCAGATTTTATGTATATAGGTATTAAATAAATGTAAACTACAAAAGACTATAAAAGTAATGTCTTAGATATTCACGATCATTGTATTTTATAATAAAACTATTTTTAACCGGATTAATCGCGTACTTCTTGATTATACATTTTTCCTGCCAATGTAAAATCAATATAACACGCAATAAATCCGGTTAGAAATTGTTTCATTATAAGATGAAAATAATTATTATTACTTATGTACCTACATAAAATATGATCACTATACTTACGTCAAAATGGTCTTCACAACAATAAACTGTACTTTTATCTCCAAATGGATCTAACCTCTTCATAGCTCTTATCCATTTTTTCCGCATTTTAACGTCTTTTGGAACCATAAAAAACAACTTTTCCGGCGAATTGATGGTTGTATTTTTGCATTTAGGCACAACACATGATTTCCTAGTATTTGGATTGGACATTTTTAAAAGTATTTAGGTATAATTTCGACGGCACGGGCGCGCGACTGCGAGCGGACTGAGTGAGCCAGACTGAGCGTGTTGTCCTATGACGTCACACCGTAACCGGCGGCCCGCGTCGTTCGGTTACAACTTGTTTTACTTCTAAATCGGAAACTAATTGACGTATCGAAGTAATTCTTTCACTAGTATTTTTTATTTTTGACAGAGAATATGGAGTGCTAATAATCAAAATTCGTTAACATTCTTCATTATTGGAGCAGAAACAACAACATTGCTTATACCGCGTGACATTTTAATTCAAACGAGAATGGGAATGAATCTTCTTTTCCTAAATCAAAGTCATTTTTTTATTGGATCTCTCTAAGGAATCATTAGTCTAGTGGTCATCAGTGTGACTGCTAAGTGGAGGTCTCTAGGTACAGCAGTGCTATAAAAAAATCTATAAAAAGTTCAGTACTAAAGCTATACCGTAATTAACTTGTCGAACTATGCTAGTGGTATTACCTATATGGTGTAAGCTTCACACCCATGAGCGTCATAAACATTACCCTCCATAGAACTTTACGATGCCTTAGCGAAAGCAATAGAGGCCATACAGCCGCTTGTAACACTACTAGTTAACAAGAAAAATACACTATTAAATGTAAAAAATATACTTAGGTTACGTAAGTGAAAACAGGTTATATTACGAAACGAAGTCTTTGACATACTTTACTTCTGTCATCTGCAGTGTAGTTAATGTCTGAGTCTGGAAATTCGGTCTTGAAAAAAAATAAGAACCGTTGCCAAATGCGTAAACAAGTTTCATGAGATGTATGGTGGATCATCTGGGTTCTATCGATCCCGACTATGACGTCACAGGCGACTCCGCGTCGCGCCGGAGCGTCGCCGACGCACCCCGCCAGAGAGGGATGAATCCTTCGACCTCAATCTCAACATTATATTTGCAGAAGGCTGTTGTTTCTTTAGAAATTTATGAAGAAATTACCTTTAAATTATTTTATTTGAAGTACCTACTTACTATTCATTCATTCATTTATTTATGCGAAAGTAACTTCATCTATTTTGAAGTTGTAAGACCATTTATTTGTCTGTAAGTTAGATTTACAAAAACATATCGGAGTCCGTCGTTTCCTACAATTTCTTTCGAACCCCAAAAGAACTTTCTGCAGAAATAGGTTTCCTATATCCTTTCTCAAAATCCTTCTCAGAATGTCATTCACAGTGCCAAAAGTGTTCTTAATATGTGTTTCGGGTTTAAGTGATTTTAATAAGCGTTTCGGTTTTCAAGTAACTGAAACTTTCAGAACTTTGCTTGTGTTCGGTATTACAATATTTAATATCCTGGAGACGAGACAAGTCGGCGCCAATCCCAATTTCGACAACGCAGTAACATTGTTTATACAAAAATTTAATCTGAATTTCATTATTCGTGAATTATTCAGTTAGAAGATTTACGAAAATAGGTAAAATAAAGCTATTCGTAGTTACTTAATGAATCTGAAATAATGTCATTGAGATTAATTAGATAGATACCGAAGGCAATATATTTAATGTGGTTACATAAAGGTTCCTATTGTACGAATATCCACTAGCGTAAATTATTATCTATTGAGTAATTACATACATACTTGAATTACGATGTATGTAGGTTTACGAATTCTTATTGGTACAGAATGCAGTTGCCGTCAGGCTTTGAAATTGCAAGGTGATCTATGAACAGAAATAAATTCGAGTTTATCGTCGTAATCATTATCAAACCATTTTCTGTCCCACTTGAGGGCACGGAGGGTTCTCCTCTCAGATTGAGAGGGGTTAGATTACCAAGCTAGCCTACGGTGGTTACTGTGGTGTGGTAAATTATTTTATTTATTTATACTTTATTGTACACCAAGTATTATTACAAAATATACAAAGTTTTTGTATTTGACAATATACAATGGGCGGCCTTATCGCGATCTGCGATTTCTTCCAGGCAACCTTTGGATGGACACAACTGCACTGAACTGAAAATAGGGTTGCTTACGGTTATATAAATTTAAATAACTTTTTACTAGTGACCTGCCCGCCCCGGGCCGCGTAAGTATGATCATATATATCCCTATAATCATACTCGGCAAATCCTCTCTCTTTCCAAAAATCGTATGAAAATTAGTTTCTTAGATTAGCTATTGTAATATATGATATTGATTTGTTTATTTTTTTCCAGCCTTTGTAGAAATTTATTGAAAAGGCGTTTATTTAGCAATGGATTCCTTTGGCTGTTATTTTAGATTTCGATGTATTCTGGTAAAAGCAACCAGTCAAATCGCACAAAGGCGATTCGCTTGTGGTACTACTTATTCACCTGTATGTACTACTGTATGTAAAGAAGGTTTATTGTATAATTGTCCGAAAATTATTTTGTATGCGATCACAGGTACAGTAGAAACGCATATGAATCGTTTGTTGTACAATAAAACTTCACCAAAAAAGGTCACTTCAACAAGTCCAAATTGACGAACGCCTTAGAAGTTAGGGACTTATCGGCTGTACCTTTATAAATAAAGCTGAAACTTGAGCTTGCTTGAGCAAATCAAACTGTCAAACTGTCTCACAGGTACCCTCTGTTGTCGGACCTTGAATGTACGAATTATCCCGATTCTTTGCTCCAGTAACCTCAGGCGACTTTCACTGTGACGTCACGGGTTCGGCGCCAGAATGTCGCGCCCAGGAGACGCCGGACTCACACCTATAAAATGTTCGATCATGAATTCTTGAGATAAAGTTTGAGAATTTGTCTTAATTTACTTTAATGTAATGTGTTTTGTCTTATTTCTTTTAAGTCCAGGTTCATCCAAGAATGAATGAATGAATTCGTATCACGATGATTCTACTATTTCACTTAGAGATGCGCAATGTGCATGGATGTAGGTAACATCGATGGAGTGAAAAAAAATTCACCAAAAAAATAAATTATTAAAACCAAAATAAAACAACTTCCCATATAAGCCTTTCAGCTCCGCAATTGAATTTGTATGGAACGTTTTTTTTTACCTATATGTATATTGTATATATTTTGCTGTAGTTTCTTTGAATGTGGAATGTAACGTCGTATCTAATTTGTATATTAAGGCAAATTAAATATAGGTACTTACCTAGCTATGTAACTTACTCGTAAAGTCGTAAATTATCCGACAATGCACAATATTGCATAGTGTGTTGCTGCAACCGTCTTATATTAAATTCTTTACGTTCCTTTACGACACCCTAGGAAATAGAGAAGTGACCGTTAACTTTTATCTGCGACCATTCAACTTAAACAAAGCACAGAGAGCTGACTGTTATGTTTGCATCTTTCTATTTTTACCTAAATTTTAACTCTAAACGTTAGTAAACTGTACTCTAAATCCAGCGCAATCAGAATAGGCAAACACTACACTGTGTTTAATCTCTATAAATCATCTAAAAGCGTGTTTTAATTACGTCATGTGTTGACAACGGCACCGATGCGGCGGCGCAGCGGTATGCAAATTTTATGGAAATAGCTCTAATATGCATTCAGTTAATGACTCACTTTTATACCGCTCTAGCAATTTATATTGAGCACTAAACTGTAATTGTTTACGAGATAATCTAATGTGTTTTTACGAGACAACTGACTACCAAAATAGTAGTAGGTAGATGTTTTATGTGGATACGTGGTGTCCGTAATTCTATGTCCTCACTCGTACCAGTATTCCCGAAGGTTTAGGCGAGCGGTATCTACTATATCGTGGAGGAATGTGGCAAAGCGTGGTGAGTTGAAACACCCGTGTGGTTTTACAATAGTCGGTGGGTCACTCACTATAGGGGCAGTCCACCACGCCCTGTAGCCTTCCCCGGGCGGTGGAAGTCCACGAGATTTTCTATACGTTAAAAACGGGGTAGGTACCTACAGGCTACTATTTCTTCTCCGTTTTAAAAAAGGCTGCTCCCGTACTACGAAACAAGGCCAGTGCCGCTGAAGACTTCAAGAACATAGTACAATTAACGGACGCAGAGTACACTTAGTACACCAACACTCCAAACAAAATTTTATTAAAATCGTTATATTATCCTGTATTTGGAATTAATACTATACCTAGCTGAATTAGAAATTCTGCGAAAAGCAATCACTGTCCTTCAATGGATCTGTTTGGTGTGAAGACTTGCTGCTACTAAAAACAACGTTCACGGGATGTTAATCACAGAACAAGCTAAAGTAATTAACCTCATTTCGATTATGAGTTTTGACTGCTAGATAGTTACCTACCTATGTATATATTTTTAAAAATCTACTATTGCATTTAGAAATTGCATCATTAGTCTAGTAGTCTCAAGCGCAACAGCTCCGCTAAAGGTCCTGGGTAAAATTCCCAGGTTGAGCAAGTGGTATTGGATTTTCTGTGAAATTCACAGTAACAGCTCAGTTTGGATTTGTTCCTGGTTAATGGCAATAGGCTCCCCCTCTATAACATGGCACCTAAACATACCGGCGATATGTGTATGTAAATAGGAGTACACCTCTGCTTAACCTTTCGGGGAATACAGTAACATTATTTATAATAGAAACTATAAAGTTTTACGAAATTAAACTGATGTTATTAATTAGCAGCTGAATTAATTTTGTACCTTATTATCATTGCATGGATGGCACCAGTGAGTCAAAATTATGTAATTCTAATTAATTTTCCATGAATTAGCTAGTTAACAGGAACAAAACAAAGGTTGTTTAATTATTTGTCTGTTTATATAAAAAAATACTGAAATAATTAAAGTTCTCCATTAGTCCATCTGATTTGATCTAAGTTCAGAAAAGGTTAACATAATAACAGATATTACGAAATGTTATGTAAATTTTGAAATTATACCAACAACTATTGGACAAAAGATAAGTTTGGTGACAGGTCGTAATTGACAGAATGATTTGGAGCGCTTTCCCTGGGGATGGCAAAATGTTATTTATATCCTAAACAAACTTATTACTCGCAGTAGGGGGCTAAAAGGCCACATTGCGCAATTCCTGTGAAATAAAATCAATAAGCAATCTTCTGATGTGATACATATTATGATTCAACAAAACCGGCAATTTTAGCTCAACAGAGCCTTAGAAAAAATCTAATGTGAATCTTCATACATACATACCATCACGCCTGTATTTCCTGAAGGGTTAGGCAAAGGTGTAGGTGCTAATGCACCCCACATTTCGCCGGTATGTTAAGGTCCCATGTTATAGGGGGTGAACCTATTACCGTTAACTGGGCACAAATCCATACTCCGAGCTGCTACTGGGAATGTAATAGAAAAACCCAATAACACTTTGCTCGACCTGGGGATGGAACACTTAGGAACACTAGACTAATGAGCCAGGCAATGTGAGTCTTATGTTTCAATAAAATACCTATGCCATTTTGGTTCTTCTATTGTGAATCATATAATGAATCATCAAAAGGCAATTTCAGCCCTCTAGATAATACCTATTGACTAACATCATAATATTGACTACAATGTGTAGTATCGGGTGTTTACCCTTTATTCAGTATAGGCGCACTAAATTTCATTATCTATGGCAGCAAACGTGACAGGACGATACGTTACGATGCGATGCGGCGAAGTGTAAACCGATGACATCCATTTGTTATGCAGCGGACAAGCTTATGACGCGTAACAAATAACTTCATGTCATGTGTTAGACAGTGCAGTGTTCAGCTCGCGCTGTGTCGTCGCCTTAACTCCTCGACGTTCAACAAGGCAAAAAATAAATGAAGCCAATTAAATTATTGATCATCTCCACTTTTCTCTACGTTTCGGGTCGATTCTTTTCTACTCAATTATTGCTAAGTAGCTTTATGTTGTAAAGGTAAAATGAGGCAATCTATTCATTTAAACAAGGTAATATCAAATGGTACCGAATATTTCCAGATTACCTTACATGATTTTAAAATATTTCTTTGAAATTCTCAGTAGCAGCTCGGAGATTGGTTATGTACCCGGTATGTGAATGGCAATAGGCTCGTCCTCTATTACATGGGACATAAGCATACCGGCGAACTGTGGATGTACACCTCTGCCTAACCCTTCGGGGAAGACAGGCGTAATGGTATCATGGAATCCATTACTATTATTACTTAATGCGATTTGGGGGGACGTATAGCTACACAATCAATACGTCTCCCCAAATTGCAGACTTCCGTGTGATTGCGAATGATCTTTTTTTATTATTTTTTTTCAATTTAAAGATCATTCTGTTTTCTGATACATACATAATTTAATGTCAGGTACCTGTTGAATTAATATTTAGTTAAAAGCACTTAAATGTGGAAAAGTTATTATTATTGTGAACCTGTAGTGTCCCACTGCAGGGCAAAGGCCTCCCCACTCTTCTTCCACTTCTCTCTGTCCGCGGCAGGCCCAGGCGGAGGTGGCGGGATGAACTGGACTTATATCAAAAATACTGGTACTCTACAGCAACGAAAAGTTATTACTATTAGCATATAAAAATTGTTTGACATGATTTTTATAACACTATCGATTCTATTGACTTTGACAACGAGAGCGTAGACAATTTCAAGCTCTGCTTGTCACAGCGTTGTCGAAGTGTTATTACCTACAAATCGTGGATGGGTGAGCAAATAAATTTAATATGCATTGCTTCATGAAGCTTCGTCTCCTGAAAATATAAATTATGTAGGAATAAAAAAAGCCTTTATCTTATCAAATAAGAAGCGAACGATATTTATGTTATACGAGTACGTTGAAGAGGCAAACGATAAATGAAATTGTAATCATTACATTTTCGACCTCTTCTGATGTAAACGCACTTCTAACGCAAAGAAAACGCAAGTCTTACATAAACAATCCATTAATCCTCCTTCAATATTGTTTCCACTTCCCATAAAATATCCATTAGGCTAGTTCCCATTACAACCTATTTAGTAATTACAACCATTCCGTCACATACAACCCTCGTCCTGCGGATCAAAAATACTGACATTCGGGCCGACTTCCCTTCATTCGTACGTCGTTAATCCCCTCTGTGCCTGAAACATTACCAGATAGACTGTATCAGAGAGACGTCAAAGCTACGTACGTCTCCCACTAGATGTAAATGTGCCAAACGTTTGTGAAATCACGAAGCTCATACGGAGAATTCGTGTGCGGACTTTGATTTCGAGTGCTTAATTGAAATAGTTACAATTGGTCTAGTTTCAGTTGAAGGATTGCACGGCTCGTTTTATGATATTAATTCCCCTTTTATATGAGTACGGCAGTTGTTTTTTGTGTTGTGTAGTGTGTGTTGTTAGCAATATTCTGAATTAATGTTTATGCAAATGACAAATCCAAATATCGATCCAAAATAAGGATGGTTTTGTATGTAAGTAGTAGCAGCGTTGATCTGCAAGTTAACCTATGCTTTCTGCAGTGCATAGATAAGTGACCATTCTTAACATATAAAAACCCTTCCGTGTCTTGGAACGCCTACGACAATCGTTAGTGCTAGTAGTAACCCAAATAGCCTGACAAATCTATTTTAAGGGTATCCATGACATCCATTGCAGTGCTGGTGGCGCTGATATAGGTACTGATATTCATCCGAATCTGATTAGACTGGAAGTTGACCCTATTATTCAATCATTATCATTATCGTCATATGAGCTAAAAGAGACCAAGTGCTGAATAAAGGTCTGTGTCCACGCGGAACAAAATAAAAGATGGAATTTTTGATTTCAAAGGGTTTTTACTTGAATAAAGATATGTGAGCTAACAAAAGGTAGTTTTTTAGCAGGAAGACATGGCGGTTGTACCAAAAAGTTAGAAAAATAGTGCAGTGCAGTGCTTGTCACAGACAATAGTAACATTAATTAGTTTCTGTCTATGGATGAATGAAAGTAGTGAAGTGAAATAGTCGACAGGCGGCGTAAACGGCGTCGACATCCTCCCGGGCCGTTGAAAGCTGGTGTTGGGGCTTTCAACAAGATTCTTCCTCTGGCTTAGGTAGAAGACAGATACGATTTATTGCCCTCCTTATTGTTCCTGGCGGCGTGCAGATGTCCGCGACTCGGGGAACTCCATCAGGGCCGGGGTACAGTTTGGCTATGCGGCCTAAACGCCAGCATAATGGAGGCAGGTTCTCATCCTTTATCAAAACTAGGTCATCAAGTTGGAGCTCCTTGCATTTAGTGCGCCACTTTGTCCGCTGCTGCAGTTCAGCAACATATTCGTTCGCCCAGCGCTGCCAAAAGTGCTGCTTGGCTTGCTCCAGACGCTGGTATCGATTGAGGCGGTTGATGTTGACATCCACGAAGCTTGGAAGCGGTAGCGACGTTAGCGGCCTACCGATCAAAAAGTGAGCCGGGGTAAGAGGTTGTAGATCGTTCGGGGATGGGCTGAGCGGACAGAGGGGTCGGCTGTTAAGGATAGCCTCAACTTGTGCAAACAGCGAGGATAACTCCTCGAAGGTAAAGTGTGCGTTTCCTAAGATACGTTTAATGTGAAATTTTGCCGACTTTACTCCGGCCTCTGCTAAACCATTGAAGTGTGGAGCGTACACGGGTGAAAATTTAAATTCTATACCCCGACGAGCTGCATAGTCACAAATAGAGTCACGCTGCGACCTTATAAAATTGGTTATTTCCCTTGCAGCGGCTACAAAGTTACGACCGTTGTCACAATAGATAACTTTGGGAATACCTCTGCGGGCAATAAATCTTTTTAAAGTTAATAAAAAAGCTTCCTTCGATAACTCGCTAACCGCTTCAAGGTGGACACATTTGTATCGAAAGCATATAAATATACATAAGTAGCACTTTGTAATTTTGCATCCTCTACCTTTACGGTCAGTTATAAAAAATGGGCCAGCAAAATCGGTAGCAACAGTGTTAAAAGGAAAGTCAGTTTCTACACGAGCGTTAGGTAAATCACCCATGATATTAGTTAGAGTTTGACCATCAAATCGTCGGCATGTGAAACAATTTCGAACAACGCTCCTAGCTAGGTGACGACCCCCAATTGGCCAATAGCGACCTCGAAGCGACGCGAGAAGCTGCTGGGGCCCAGCATGTAGAAGGCGCTCATGTTCTGCCTGAAATATCAGCTTAGTTAGAGGGTGGTTAGATTTTAATAAAATAGGGTGCCTTTTATCGAAGGAGTAGTTTGAATTGCCTATGCGGCCTCCAACTCGAAGTAATCCTTCGGTGTCAATAAATGGGTTAAGAGATATTAGAGCTGCCTTAGCTGGAAGAGACCTTTCGTTTTGTAGGCGACATAATTCGTCGGGGAAAGACTCCTTTTGGGCGATCCTAGCAAGAACTCTTAGGGAATGGTTGAGCTCATTAGCCTGTAGTGTTCCGGTTATTTTATTCTTGCAGTTACGACAATTGCGTATGAATCTAATCACTGTAGCATAAATTCTTTGCATTCTGTGTAATTTTGAAAAATCTTTGAAATTTACGACCGGTGGCGGAGTTACAACTTCGGCCGCCATAACGGAGACAGTTTTTAGTTCGGGTAGTTCACATAAAATAGGCGTGGGCGTGGTAGGCCACAAAGATTCTGGTTGCAAAAGAAAAGGTGGGCCGTGCCACCAAAGAAGAGGGTATTCGGAAGATATGTTTTTTAAATCTACACCCCGTGAGGCGAGATCTGCGGGGTTTAGTGCTGTGGGAACATAGCGCCAGGACACCGTTTCGGTAAGTTCGGTAATAGCTGCAATTCGATTGGCTACAAATACCTTTGTTTTATGGCACGTGTGAATCCATCCCAGGACTACTCGGGAATCCGTCCAGTAATAGTGACGAGCAATTGAGCGACGAAGAGCCTTAGTTACAGATGAGCTTAATTCTGCGCCCAGTACTGCAGCGCATAGCTCCAGCCGGGGAATAGTAGTGGCCTTAAGAGGGGCAACGCGTGCCTTAGCGCATAACAACTTGATCTGGACGGCACCGCTGGCGTCAATAGACCTTAGGTAGATACAAGTCCCGTAAGCTTGCTGTGAAGCATCACAAAAACAATGCATTTCAATTGTGGTACTATTGTGAATTATTGTTAATCTAGGAATTTTTATATGTGAAAGTTGACTCAAATTTTTAGTAAATGATTGCCAGACTGTTAGGATATCGTGTGGTGCTGATTCGTCCCAGCCTAAGTTCAAACTCCATAATTTTTGTAAAAGAATTTTTGGTTTAATTGTATATAAGGATAAAAGCCCTAGAGGATCAAAGATTTTGCAAGTAGCGGAAAGAATGGACCTTTTAGTTATGGTTGAGTCCACGGGCGACTGAACTGGAAAGTGTAACTCGTCTGAGGTGGGACACCAACCAATACCTAGCGTGCTAGAAGCATTGCTGATGATCAGGTTGCCCACTTCAGGATTATTTGTGTCTGGAATCAAGTTAGGTAGATTAGATCTATACTTTCTTAAGTGAAAACAGCCTTTAGCCAATTCATCGGAAACTGAACGTTGAACGTAGCGTAACCCCTTTTCTGTATCACTACCTGATAAAAGATCGTCACAGTAAAAATCATTTTGGATAATAGTTTTTATGTTGGGGTCACTACATTCCTCGCCCAGCTGCCAGATGCACCTAGTACTAAGGAAAGTTGCAGATGAGAATCCATAGGTTACGGTGTTCAGCCGTAGAGTTTGGAGGGGTTCCATTTTATGATCGCGCCACAATATGAGCTGTAGATCGCGGTCAGCCTCTCGAATGTTAACTTGCCGAAACATTTTTTCTATGTCTCCGGATATTATATATCGATAGAGGCGAAATCTTAAGAGTATATTAAACAAAGAGTCTTGTATGGTTGGGCCTACCATTTGGAGATCGTTAATAGATAAACCTGAAGTAGTGCGAGCCGACGCGTCAAAAACAACGCGGAGTTTAGTGGACTCACTTTTCTCCCTAACGACCGGGTGATGAGGCAGGAAGTAGGCATTTATAGGCCTTTCAATAGGTGACATGGATAAATGGCCGAGAACGGCATATTCGTGAATGAATTCAGTATAAGCTAATTTTAATTCTGGTTGTTTTTCGAAGCGAGATTCTAGGTTAAAAAACCTCTTTTTAGCCAACTGATATGAGTCGCCTAAGCAATCTCTGTCTGCGCGAAGGGGCAGACTTACACAGAAACGTCCATTACTGAAGCGAGTAGTTGTAGTAAGAAAGCGCTTCTCGCAAAGCCTTTCTTCCTCAGTGTAGGGTATGGCTTGTGGGAAACCTTCTAGTTGCCAAAATTTTGTTACCTGATGCTCTAGGTTAGGTGAACGATTGTCGTCCTCCTTTAGGTAAGCATGACAGGCGCGAACGGAATTATTAGGTAATTTGGATGGAAAAGACATGGAACCGCCAACAAGCCATCCAAGTTTGGAGCTGCGTAGTATTGGCCCTTTATCGCTTAGGGAATGCTGCTGGGAACCTATTACTTCCCAAAATAGATCAGCACCAATCAGCATATCAATAGGGGATGATTTGTTGAAGTTAGGGTCTGCTAGAATAAATTTAGACAGATCTAAACCCTTTATTTCAAAGGTTGACTTAGGTATATCATCTGATATTTTAGGCAGTATCAAACAAAACATTTTTACATTAAATAGGCTATCGTTAGATTGTAGGTGAAGCATACATCGCTTCGGTTTTAAATTAAGTTGAGTACTCCCAATGGTAAATATGTCAACATTAGATGGTTCCGTAGATAGGTCAAGTTGATGTTTTAGCGACTCCGTAATAAAGGAGCATTGGCTTCCACTATCAAGCAAGGCACGTACCTTTATAGTTTTATTAGTTACTGGATTAGATACATAGACACTCGCAGTACACAGCAAAACTTGGGAATGGGAACTGTTAGAGAGAGCAGACATAACAGTAGTTGACTCTACAGGTGCTGTGCCCGTGTTAGATTCAGGTTTGGGATCAATGTGCAACAGGGAGTTATGTCGTTGTTTACAAGAACGGCAGTGACCTGGAAGGTTACATCTTTTAACATCGTGACCGGGTCTCAAACAATTTACACATAAACATAGTGAAGTTACTGTAAGCTGCCTTTCTTCAGGTGACTTAGCGATGAATGCAGCACACTCAAACAGACGATGACTATCTTTACATACAGGACATTCATAGTTGCGCTTAATAAAGGGAGTGTTACTAACATTTGAAGTTGTCATAAAGGCCTTAGTATGATGTTTGTTTGAAGAAGTAGGGTTTGTGTGTTTATCAATATTTTTATCATGTTTACTGCGATTTACGGTTTCCAAAACATCTGCACGACCTTTTAAGAACGTAAAAAACTCATCTAATGTGGGAATTTCAGGTAAGGAATTTTTGTGTTCTTCCCATTTGTATATAGTAGTGTTGTCCAATTTTGCTGTGACCATATAAATTATCAAAACATCCCATTTGTTAGTGGGTAGTCCTAATGTGCTGAGAGCCCGCAAGTTTTTAGTGACATGATCAATGACATAACGTAATGACTTATCAGTCTCTCGCACTGATTCAAAAGTGAATAAAGATTTTAAGTGATTATTAATTAGTTGACGTTTGTTGTCGTACCGTTCGCACAAGAGTTTCCAGGCCTCAATATAATTTTGGTCTGTTACTTCTAAATTGCTAATAACACGGGCGGCTTCCCCTTCCAGATATGAACTAAGATAATGAAATTTGTAAATATTTTTTATTTTATTGTTGTTGTGAATTAAAGAACTAAACGTTTCCTTGAACTCAAGCCATTTGTAGTATGTACCGTTAAAGTTTGAAATCTTAATAACAGGTAATTTAAATCCTAAGACTCCCTGAGCATCACCACAACAAGACGCATGATCAGTCGCACTAGAATGGATAGACTCATTAGAATTATTTGATGAATTTTTAGCTATAATAGATTTGGCAAGAGAAATGTAGTGATCAAAATCTTGTTCAATAAGTTCACATATTGCTACTTCGGGTTCTATATCAAGGACCGTTAATGACTCTAATTGTGCCTGCAACTCGTCGAACTCTTTGTGTGTAATCTCAATCCTAGATAATTTCATCTCAATTTTTCGCATGTCTAAATCAGACAAACTATTCTGTGCTTCAACTTCATCTATATAATTTTTAAATCTAATTAACCGTCTTTTAATATTGCTACGTTTAACTATTATATCCTTTAAATGTTTTACAGCATCAGTTTTTGGCTCCATTGGATGAAATTATTTAGTCTAGTGGATTAAGAGTTAAGTAAATAAGGAAAGTAGTAACAATACGGTACGCTCCTCCCTTCGTGGTCTTGATAACAGGCCGGTGAACCAGTTTCAAGCAGCCGCGCATGCACACTGCTGCTGGCCGCAAAGCTCTTAGGTAGTGCCGGGAACAATAAGTGACGTCACTTGTTGTCACCTCAGTCCCGCAGTATGAACTGAAATTGTTTTATTAACAATGCTTAATAGCTAGTAAACAGCAGTTATCAATGGGTAGTGGGGAGCATTACTTTATGATTATAAATTGGAGTATTTCTAATTGTATATTGCAGGCCAAAATGGTAATAGGCGAATTATGTGCTTGTGAACTCGTTAATTGATTTACTAGAGACATATGCAATTGTAAATGGGTTAAGTAAGCACAGAATTATAAATTCGTTGGTTGGCAGGAATTTGATCTAGTTATATTTGTGCCAATGATTGAATTCCAATAATTCAAAGAAATTTGTAGCTATTCACGTGCATAGGTTAGCCAATAGGCTCGTTAAAAGTGAGGTTAGGCCGTGGTATGCACACACTTAACAGAAATCTAGCCTCACTATTTGCACAAATTGAGTGGATTAGACTAGGAAAAAATAGGAACGGGCTCACAATTAGGTAGGCAGGCAGGCGTGGCTGAGACGGAGAATTTTGTAGCTCCGGCCGCTGGCTGCTGGCTGCTTAAAGGCGTGAGTCTTGATTGTTGAAGTTGGGTGTTCTTGCAGATTGACGAAGGACGATCTGGCTGCACGCTGAGTTAGGCTAGTAGGTAGAACCCGCAGTGTTTCTGCTCGTATTGGTTAGGCAATCTTAGGGCTCCAGTGCTCGCACGTGGTGATCTCGTGTCCTTGTTGCAACATGCAATCCAATGTATTCCAATTTTATGCAGGTCCTGTCACGGTCGCCAATTTTTGTCCACGCGGAACAAAATAAAAGATGGAATTTTTGATTTCAAAGGGTTTTTACTTGAATAAAGATATGTGAGCTAACAAAAGGTAGTTTTTTAGCAGGAAGACATGGCGGTTGTACCAAAAAGTTAGAAAAATAGTGCAGTGCAGTGCTTGTCACAGACAATAGTAACATTAATTAGTTTCTGTCTATGGATGAATGAAAGTAGTGAAGTGAAATAGTCGACAGGCGGCGTAAACGGCGTCGACAGTCTGCTCCATAGACTTCTACAACGACCGGTTATATGCTGTCTGCATCCAACGACTCCCGGAGATCAGAGGAAAAAAATATATAAAAAAGGAGTCTGAGTACCGTTCCCCAAACCTACCATTCTAGAATATCGTTGGCAAACCTAATATACAGAATAAAAAGTCCGAACATCACCATACTTTTTCGGAGCTCCATTATTTCAAGCTCGCGTATTCCAATTGAATGGCAAAGGTCGCATTGCATTCAGCCGCGCGGTCAGTATCCATGCTTGGATATTCCAAGCGCGCCGCTACCGTTACGTTTCAGAACGATATTCGACAGCATTACAGTCGGGACGTGCTGATGCATGTAGCCAACAGTAATTCGACGAGCAAGGCCCCCATCGCGATCATATTAACGATTCGATTCCTAACGGTTACTTCTGTTCCAATAACATTAACGAGAGGCAGACAATGCAGATGCGTTTTGAAACGCTTTTAGCGTAATATAATATCGTTGAAACGTATTGCGATCGCAAACGCAACCTGTTTGCAAGCGGGATTGTTTTAAAATCTTTTAGAAGATTTTTTTGAAGTTTGGTCCGCCAAATTCAAATTTTATATGGTTTTGTTTCTAGATTTCTAACAAAGCAACGATCGTTGTACTAGTGATTACTACTGCCATGAAACAACAATGTGTTACGAGACCTACAATTTGCGATATAGTTCGAACGAACAGCCTTAAAAAGTTCTACCTATTGATATATTGTGGGGAAAAAAACAATTTATTAATCATGTATGGGAGGTTGAAATAGGCTAACATTTCTTTCAATTTGAACTATGTCAGCCTCGTTCAATCCATATGTTTGCGATTTCAATGTAGGTATCTAGGTATTTGTTTTCTCAAACAATATTCTCTTATTGTCGATTGATATACGTATATTGTACTATAAAAACCAATTCCGCTTTACAAAGGCGGCCAATTTATGACCCAGCATACGCGAATTCCGCGGGGAACAAATTTTACCTCTACACAGAGATACCACCCCTAAATTTCAAATTAATTTCAAGATCCGAAATGATGGTCGAAGCTCAAATATAAATAGCGAATTATTATTTTCGTCCAAATTGTGTTTGATTGTATGGATGTCAAATATAAATCTCAAAATTATTTTCCCTTAGGCGCCCCCTATTGAGTCGATTTCTACGTCAGTGTCAGGCCAATCGTATCGGATTGAGTCGGGTCGCGTCACGTCGCAACGTGAGTCGTTCCCAACACTATTAGGAGTTTTATTAGCTGTCAATTCGCACTTATTTTTTCGCGAAGTCGATTCGAGGTCAAATCATCAATATCGTTTAATTGAGTTCTTCCAGTGGGCTGTCCTACTTTAATAGTAGTATTTATTAGACTCTTGAAATCAGAGAGCTTCTATATTACCTAATCAGAATTAAGGTAGATTACTGATTAGCATTGCATTTATGTCCTTCTACAAGGTCCAATCTATCTTTATACCAAAATTTATGAAAATCCGCGGTTTAGGCATGAAATTATAACAAACTAGAAAAGACAGACATTTATAATAGTAATGTGGATCGATATAGGTGAAACTCATTATTTTTAAATTAACGTACTTTATTCTTTTATGTATGATTCAAATAGGTATATCGAAATAGGAATATTTTACTTATTACATTAATCGATGCTAAATATCTTACATGATATGAATCTAGTGAAATAAAAATATAAAGAGACATTTTATAAAATGCATCTTCTAAAAAAAAACACTTTTGGGAATTTTAATAAAAAAATTAAGTAATTATTAAGTAGCAACTCTATGGGTAGGTACTGTAGGAAGCCTAAAAATATAAATTCTTAACTAGAATCGCCTTAAGACTTCGGAACATACAAATAAACAGAATTGAAGCTTACGTTAGGTAAATCTTGCAACTTTATCCGCTTTTGGACTAAATGCTGTATAAGTTAGTATTTCAAACCCAATCTATGAAGTCAAGTTAGAATCAACTTGAGGCCAAGTTAGAAATTAATCATTTAAACTAAACATTATTACGAATTATAATCTTCATTGATTTATGTCCCAAACTGCCTTGGTCCTAAATTTGTCTCAAGTTTAGAGTCCAGGGGTAACCAACTGCAGAGCTGGTTCATGTTATGAACAAGTCAACTTTCTGTCACTTTTTGTCTGCCAAATTTTCTTTTTATATAGTTCTGTTGTCGATAAATTAAAAAAATGACATTGTAATTAGAGATGAAACGGATATTCGGTAAGTATCCGGTATCCGGCCTATCCGGCCTTATTTTCATTATCCGGCCGGATACCGGATAGTAATTCAGTAACCGGCCAGATTATGGATAGTAGGTACAATAAAAAAAAAAAATTTACACAAGGCATATCATAACACAATAGGTTATGGAAACCGTTTATTTTTTAAATCGCAAAAAAAATTGTATGTAAATGTTCAAAAATGTAGCCTTTCGCTGTAAACGCTACTGCCAAGTGCTGAAAACTGCGGGTACTGATTCAAATTAAGTGACTACCAAATGTATGTGTCGTGATTGCGATCGATTCGAGACATCTTTAAGAAAAAATCAGTTTCGTTCTCGCTCACGTGCGATAACACCCGAACGCACCCGAATATTTCCGATCTCTTTCACCTCGCCAATATTTAAATCAAACTAATCATGTCATGTAACGTAAAAGATGTAACGATAAAGGGCCGAATATCCGGCGCTCCGGCCTCTTAGCTTGCCGAATATCCGGTATCCGGTATCCGGCCAAACCACTATCCGTTTCATCTCTAATTGTAATACCTATACTAATATTGTTAAGAGGTAAAGTTTGTGAGTTTGTGAGGTTGTAGGAGGTAATCTCTGGATCTACAGAACCGGTTTTGAAAATTCTTTCATCAATAGAAAGCTATATTATTCCTGAATGACATAGGCTATATATTATCCCGTAAAATTAAAAGAAACGTATAGCCCACGCGGGCGACGCACGCGGGCGTTAGAAAAAATGCTGATAGATTAATTTCATTGTTAAACATTTTGTTTTTCAATCGATATTTTTATGAAGTCAATACCCATCTGTAAATACCGATAAAGGTATACTCTAAAACTGCACTCCATGGAATGAAAAATAAATACATTTTATCTCTATTTTAATCGCACCACGTAAGTAGATACGGTAAGTATGTGGGAATATTTTGGGTGCGCTTCACATTGGTGTGCTAAATGGTATACCTCCAACTATCGGCGACTCGGGACCCAGCCGATCTTATATTAGAATATGTCATCTGTTATATCATATAACTGAAATAAATAAATTATGAAGGCTTTATACGCATAATTAAAATAATCTTACGATGGTAGAATTTAAATTATTCAATTCAGTTTCTCTTTCAGGTATTTTATTCCGAATTCCACTGACACAATTTTGAATGACAAAATTATTTAACAGTAATTAAATCAATTTGCGAAAATTATTACCTTGTTGCGAATTTATTCAGACCAACATTGTTAAAATGATGAAAATGACAAACTATACACTACAAAATAAATCTAAAATGTGGTAATTCTATATGATATTACAGAGTTGTACAGGAGACTTCATTTAGGGAGGAAGTTTTACAGAATTACTGATTAATGCATATATCTAACAACGGGTTCCATTAAAAAATCTGTCAGTATATTTTTTTCATATTATTAAGTAATCTGTGATTTCTTTACTGAAAGGGTTTTGACATTACTTGTATGGACATCCTATAACTCAATTTACTATAAGAATGCAGTGAAAGAGATACATACCATCTCGCCTGTATTCCCCGAAGGATTAGGCAGAGGTGTACTAATGTACACCCACATTTTTTTCGAGCTGGGAGTTAGACCCAAGACCTCTAGCATAACAACCGCACTGGAAGACATTTTGTTTGAATTTAAATTATATTGAGAGCCTTGTCCTTTCATTAATGTAATTGGATCTGACGGCAGCTGTCTTGACATCGATAAAAAGCGACATTATTAATTAAACTCCCCGGCAGAAACCATACATAAAACATATTGTAATTGGTGTAGACATCTTAGGGTTGAAAAAGCGCGTTCAACTGTGGTATTTTAATTAGTAAGATAGTCTTAGCTTTTCCTTTACATATACGTTATTAATTTTACAAATAATACATCTATATATGTTGTGTTATCTATATTTTATACTAATATTATATAGAGATAAAGTTTGTGATGTTGTAGGTAGGGGGTAATCTCTGAATCTACTAAACCAATTTTGTAAATTATTTCAACAATATAAAGCTACATTATTCCTGAGTAACATACCTATATTATGTCGTAAAATGAAACGAAACATATAAATCACGCGGGTGAAGCCGTGGGCGGAAAGTTAGTTAAATAATAAAAACAGTGATAACCTATTGAGAGGTGTGACCATTAAAGTGGTTGGCATTTCAATGGTCACACTATACACAAGCAAATCCAAACCACACAGCTCTGAAGTTTCAAAATCATGTGAGTATTAATTATGAATTTTAACGTAAACACGTCATAGAGACACCTGTTTATCTGAGAGATTTTTAACAGGTTTAGGTTTTTGCGACATCTTTCCATTTCAATCATCCGAGAAATCGACATAGTTGACGCGTTGATGTTATGTATCATCATCATGTATATATAGTATCACACCTTTTTATAATGAAACCATAAATATTAAAGTAAGAATAAGCAATCATCTATTTAATTCAAAAGTAGAACTGTTCGAGACGTCAGTCAGAAGTCGACGACATATGATTTTTCTTAGGGCTTCGCCGTCTTAATAATTTAAATAAACCACAGTTACTGGTTTAAATCATATTTTATTTACATCCTACCCGGTGCTCTGCTACGTTCTCCACAGTCCTCAGCATTCTTAATCTATATCACAAAGTTGTAACCCTGACATTATAACCTTCAAATTTTACCGTCCCAATAGTCCCAATTTAAATTCTATAGATTCGCTCACCAGCAACCGGTACGGGTGTCATTCAATTAACCCTTGTTTTACTACTACAATGTCACTTTAGAGCTGCGAATTTCGTCAACCACAATTTAGAGACGCACCACGTAATATTTAGCGTAATATTTAGCGGCGGTAGCCTAATAGCTAGGGCGTCAGACTTGCGATCATGTGGTTGCCGGTTCGAACCCCACCCATTGCACTACCGACGTGAACCCACTCGTAACACAAGCATTTAGCTTAGCACGAGGGGTTAATAAGAATACTAGTAATGTGTGATCCACATTGCTAGTAAGCTTCTTTTTTTTTAAAAAAAAGTAAACAATATAACCAACAAAAAGAGCCACGTTTTCTAACGTAAATAGGTTTGCCATCTATACTAATACATGACAGTATGTTGTTGCAGTTGCAAGTGGATTTGAAAACATTGCAAGTGCTTCATCCGATTATAACGAAGCGAAAGACGTATATAATGAAAGGAGGCGACGGTTATAAGGGATATAATCTTTTGTCTTATGGAAATTAGTACCTACCAAGCAGGATTTATTTGGCCGTAGAGTGGTTTAATATTCTAAGAGGTATTTTGTGTCTTAAGTACTATTTTCTATAAATACTGGGCTAAAATTTAAGGTGAGTTTTCATCAGAAACTCATAAGAAGCAGTAATTTTCCTTGGCTGTGACGTAATGTTTTGCTGAGATAGTACCTAGTCATTTATCTCGTGCAGGGTTGCTGTACTTTTTTAATTAAAATTATTTAGTAAATTAAGTGGTCTATACGAATTTCGGAAAAATAATATTTCTTTTATCTCTCATTCAATCGTAGAATGTAATCTAATCTTTTTATATCAAATTTTCGTAAAGGAAAATTTTATGTAACGATAATCCTTACAATTTTTAGCTTCATTCGCGAGCAAAGTCCTCAGTAATTGTCTGATTAATTCAATCATAAGACCCAACCCAAGCTTAATTGGGTATGGAGTCATCAAGCTAACTATAATTTTATTAAGATCAAAGTTGATAGGTATCCGAGCAAATTCACCAAGTCATAAATAAGGTCAAGTAATCAGTATAATAAGGAAAAGATAGAACTTACGATAGGCAGAGATACTAACAAGTAATTAAAAATCCAAACTTCGAGCTGCTTCTGAGAACTTCATAGAAAAACCGAATTACCGCCGCTAATTAAATCGAACTTAGGGCCTAGCGTAGCACTTGTGTTTACTCCAACTTGACTAATGAGGCAAGTATGAGAGAATACGATATTTCGTAATAAAGATCGATTCCCAGGTTGAACAAAGTGCTTTGTAAAATCTCAGTAGCAGCTTGCAGTTTGAATTAATGCCCAGTTTATAGAAATAATCTCGCCCGCATTTATTACTGTGTGAAGTCTAAAAACCGGCCAAGTGCGAGTCGGACTCGTGCACGGAGGGTTCCATATCATTACGATTTATGACGTATTAAAAAAACTACTTACTAGATCTCGTTTAAACCAATTTTCGTTGGAAGTTTACATGGTAATGTAAATCATATCCTTTTTTTAGTTTCATCATTCTCTTATTTTAGAAGTTAAGTTACACACATTTTACCATTTTGGAAGTGTCTCTCGCGCAAACTATTCAGTTTAGAAAAAATATATATCAGAAACCTCAATATCATTTTTGAAGACCTAACCATAGATATCGCACACGTATGGGTTGATGAAAAAAAAAATGTGAGTTTCAGATCTATGTATGGGGAACCCCCAATTTTTTTTGTTTTCTTCTATTTCGGAAATCTTAATGCGGTTCACAGAATACATCTACTTACCAAGTTTCGACAGCATAGTTCTTATAGTTTCGGAGAAAAGTGGCTGTGACATACGGACGGACAGACAGTCAGACAGACATGACGAATCTATAAGGGTTCCGTTTTATGCCATTTGGCTACGGAACCCTAAAAACGTTCTGGTGATGTTTGGTAAATTAGTACACCTCTGCCCGATTCTTCGGCGAAACAGGCATTATAGTCCTTATATATTATTCTAGCCTGTTCCGTTAATCTAGTTGTTCAAAACCATATTTAATTTACCACGTACTTAGGTAATATATTTTGATGTAGGTTTAACGGAACACTGTTTAGATCATCCCGCTTAATATACCCATGTCAGAATAATATCACAAAATTTACGTTTTCCTAATAACTCCTGAATAGCCCGCAAGGTGATTTATGCATGTTTTAATCCAAGCCCATTTGTCTGTTCGTACCCACATGCACGCCTATTTCTACCCACTTAGGTTTGTTGGGGAAGGTTGGCTTCAAAAGGTGCAGATAAAGGGCTACCGCTGGAAGGGTCGTACAAGAATTGCGTAGCAGTAATTCTTGTGACCATGAAAGTGAACGTACACACAATTGGTGTGTTTATTGGGTAGTAATATTAGCTACGAAGCGTCTACGCGCAGAAGCGTAATGTAGGGAACCCGCCGGCCAGATAGAGTTACGACTTGCGGAAGGCAGCTGGCAGTGAATGGATGAGGAAAACCGAAGATCGGGCTCTGTGGCATTCACTGGGAGAGGCCTATGCCTAGCAGTGGACAAATATTAGCTGATAATGATAACTACAGTTATCCCCGACGGCGTGTATTTATAGGTAGTAGTGCATGGCAGCATGAGTGGGTCGGCACCACCGGGGAAGTACTAACCGCCGACGTGTGAGTGTGGAGCGCCGGAAGCCCAATTCCTCCCTCAGCCTCCTTTCTTCCCTTTTTCTTATTTGTAGGTTGTATTTTAATAAGAACATAGCCACTATACGGGTGGCGGTGGCCACACTGAATTAAGAAATTTCCTCAAAATGATATCATTATTTTATACGAAGCATCTACTTCCTACGAAGCGACTGCAATCATAATGTTAATTCTAATACTTAAAAACCATTCAAAATATAATTCCACTCAAGTCTTAAGGTATCATAAATAGGAAAGGGTAAGAATAACGTCTAATACGAACAATTTAATGTATTGTAATGAGGTTACAAAATTGAACCACCTCTAAATCACTGAATATTGACAGTTAAGACAGTGAGATTACGTTGGTCTTCCGCGCATCAAACAAATGATGGGTAAATTACTGCATAATTTTCTCAATGAACGGAGTGGCTGTGGACCCCTGGAACTCGTGTAACTAAACCTTAAAGACTTTTGTAGACCCCACTTTTAGAAACCAAGCTTTAACACATCCATAATTACTAAGGTGTAAGAATTAAGGTGTTATTTATAATGATTAAAACTAAAAAAATACTTACTGGTAACTTAAATTGATCCAAATTCCTCATAACTTATCTAGATATTGCATAATAAGGACAGACATAGAGCATCTTAAAATAATTATTAGCTATCTCAATTTATAGAACCTAGTTATTTTAGAAATGACATTTGAAATTCTGCCTTTATTTCCCCAGCAGACTAAGCTAAGTAAGCTAAAAAAATTGCATGTCTACTTATTTTATCACGAAGCTTATTTAAAAATTTTCTAAGATTTACTGACTTTTGCACTAATGAGCTGTGTTTCTCTCAGGTATGCAGATTTCCTCACGATGTTTTCCTTCACCGTTTAAGCACGTAATAATTTGGGAAATACAGTCGTAATAGTATGTTGATAGTATGTTAGACCATTAGAATGAGTAACTTAAACCAAATACTAGTTCTAGTATATGTTTTACAACTCAGTTATCTACTTGTAATATCTCCAACATTAGTACAAAATTGATAAAACGTTTATACTCGTTGTCAAAATCAATACCCATTATAACATAATATGCAGTTTTTGCGAGCACGACGATGCGTCAAGAAATGGGTTGGGAACCATTAACCCGTAACGGCGACACCAGGTGGCGCTCGCTCCGTTGCATAATGTGCTTTTTTCAGACTCTTACCATACAACCAGAGCAGTTTCCAACGCAATATTTCAAAGATTTATTTCGCAAACCGTTTGTAGATTTTCTTAATGGTTTTAAATGGCCTTTGGAAATTAAATGTTGGCGACGCGTGGGGGTTACCCTCGCCTAGATTTTTTATTTTATTTTAAAGTTTGTTGTATAAATGTGAGTTACAAACCGAAATAGAATTCGTAAATGCTATGGATTTCATACATTATGTGACTACTTTGAAAATTAAAAGAAGATTGAAGATTAAATTTCGAAAAGCAGAAGGCAGAAGTGTACTGTAGCCCATCTTTCGCTGGTATATTTAAGGTCCATGTTATAATTGGGGAGAGTCTGGGCACAAATTAAAACTCTGAGCTGCTACGTATATAGCAAACACAAATAACACGTTAGATGACCTGCGAATCTAACACAGGATCTTTAGCGAAGCAGTCCGGCTTACAATCACAATGCTAATGAGGTCACTAATTTTAAAACAATTTACCATAAAACACAAATATAGGACCGTTACTACCATCTGATATTCCTTAAATATAGAAAATGGAAATAGAGGATTGGAAGGATTGGAAGACGAGAGCATTTTACATGCAGAGCTAATTAAATATCAAATATAAATTCACGGTACAAATGGCACTGCTGGTAATATGGACAAAATGAACTGCATGAGAGAGGTAAAGAGAGACGGAGAGAGACAAACTTGTAGCCACCAACTATAGGAAAGAGGAAAAGCACCTGTGGTCAACTAACTCAATTATTGGTAAATAGAATACGTTTTGCAAGTCGGTCACGTGTAGAGCAAATAAATTTTATTTATGCAATTCATAGCTGAATATCGAAATGAATTGATATCCTACTCCACTGGAATATCGCGAATGCAGGAAATATAAAAATAAAATTTCAAAAGATTTTTTAATAAGTGGATCAATGCTTACTGAACTGAAAGCATTATGAATAATATAATATTGGTTAATAAAAATGGAAATCAGTTTTCTATTCATTTTCTATTAACGTATTTAATGGAGCCTTTATTTATATTACATAAAATTTTATTTGAGCGAAATATTGACTGCCTCATTAGTCTAGTGGTCCTAAGGGCGAGAGCTACGCTAGAGGTCCTGAGTTCAATTCCCAGGTCGAACAAAGGGTTATTGGGTTTTTCTATGAAATTATCAGTAGCAGTAAAGCAAGTAAGCAAGCAGAAATTATAAGTAGTAGTCTTGATTTGTGCTTGGTTAATGGCAATAGGCTCGCCCCCTACTACATGGGAACATATCGACGTAGTATGGGTGTACATGAGTACTTACCTCTGCCTAACCCTTGGAGGAATTCGGGCGTAATGGTATGTTGTATGAAATATTTATGACCCTAAAGCTGTATACATGAAAAAAATATGGGCAGACCGAAGAAAATTGCTCCAGTCTCTTATCTGTTGTTAATTTTATTTTACAACGGATTTGCGGAAAAGCAATGTCTTACATTTTAATAAATGTCCGCCGCACCTGCGAACGGTTCTTTGATTAAAATGCAAATTTTTATTTAATATTTGGATAAAAAAAACATAACTGTTATTATTAAAAATATGAAACTTTTGATTTATTTAGCATATCGATTTGATCATCTCTTTCTTGTTTCTTTCTGTCATTTTCTCTTTTCTCGCACTTTTGGTAGAACCAAAGATCATCTGTCATGATCATGATCATTTCGAAGTAATGTGCGTATTAATAATTAATTATCACGCACATATACGGTATATAAAGGAAAATATAATAAGGAAACCGGCATGCCACATAAATATATAGATTTTCTTGGCGGCGTGTGAAGTCTGCCAACCCGCCAGTAAGCTAGCGGAGAAGCCCAATCCATGCCCAGCAATAGGACAATGATTGATGAAGGGTTGATGATGATGATGAAAGGTCATTTTATTTCTCTTCCTATATGTTTGTTTGTTTGTTGACTTCGTTTTTTTACTTTCCTATCCCTTCTGCATCTTAAAAATTCTACTCCAAAATATAATAGGTACCAACGTCTTATTCCTTATTGTTTATGCTCCTGGGAAGAGAAAAACACTTTTTTTATAATTTATGTAACAAAGTGTTCAAGATCTCTGTGTGTGATATATGACTGACCTACATATTTGGATAAACATATTTTCTACGGGATACGTCTTCCTTTTCGCTAACAAGGGAGGAAGCCAAAATAAAGTCGTTTAGTGCCGAAAAATATAATATATGATAAAATGTAAGAGTTAAATTATGTGTTTAAGGTAAATAAATTTCCAATGTCCTCACATCCTGTTATCGCCATAATATACCAGCAAATTATGTAAAAACAATATATTTTAAAAGAGTGTCCATGGAGTTTCTTGCCGGATTCTTCTCCAAAGGATCAACTTTTTGGAACCGGGCAACTAGAGTCAATAACGTTTCATAAACGCTTGTAAAAGCTTATTTGAAATAAAAACACAACAACACTTTACCACCAATATCATCTTTTATCAACCGTGTTGGAGTCGACTTCCAGTCAACCAGATGTGGCTGAATATGATTAGTTTACACAAAGCAACTGTCATCAGACCTCCGCACTCAAATTTTTTTTATCACTGATAGGCATACGCTTGACCACAACTTGTCTGATGTTAAGCATCGAAGTGGTCTAGGGTGGAGCGCGCTTGCCTAGAAGATACCTATTCACTCTCGTCTTGAAGACACCCAAATTGTATTGTATTAGGGAACAAAGATTCCGGTAACGAGTTCCATAATAGAGCAGGGCAATTTCAGGGCAAAACCGTATAATGGAATAAAGAATGGTTAACCATCCATATAGAGTGACCGCGGCAAGCACTCCTTAAACTTGCAGATCTGTTGATCAGCGTAGATAGAACTTAACCATGAGCCCCTCCCAAACATACTCTAATACATATTGGCAATACAAGCAAGTGTTTGCGAAATGCACAGAGCTGAATATTTCGGCGAGTACTGAGAGAAGCCGAAATCCAGCAATACACTGCGATAAACGGATTTGATTGATTGGCTGTTCCATGGAAATCCATCAAATGGATTATGTTCCTCGAAGACTAAATATTTAATTTACGTGGCTGCTAAGTAATAACTATTCTATCTTACATGCATGATTATCTTTCAGTTGTTATGAAGGTTCAACATACATGTCTGAGCAAATAATTATCTATTCTAAGTCTTTGGTACAATAAATTGTGTTTGTGTCTGGGTGTTTCTTATGTATTATAAGAATGTATTTAAAAAAAGTATATAAGTATTAAATGTACGCACGGCTACACATCAAGCTATACAAAACCAGTTTACGCTGGCCTCTTATTGTACGAGAAGCCTATACAATGCGAGATCAGCTTAAACTGGATTTGTATAGGTTGACCTGTAGCTGTGTGTACCCATGGACTCAGCAGGCTATGCTTAGGTTGGGCCTAGATGGAGTTATGTAACGTTGTCCCAAAAATATTTATATATTTATGGCAGCCAGAAGCCCGTAACTCTATCCATCTACCTAAAATCTTATTCCAGAATTGACGTTGTGGAATTTATAAAATGTTGTGCAGAGCTGAGTCATGTTGAACAATGAGTAAGTAGAGTAGACCGGAAAACGACCCCAATATTAGACACAGTACAGATACCCCTAATGGGTAACTGCATACTTGTTGTAACCGACTTCAAAAAAGGAGGAGATTCTGTATTCTACTGTGTCTTAATCTTATAGGCGTTGGGCTTATAGGCATCGGTGTTATTATGGCGCCGGTCTCATAAGCGTCGGTTTTATAGTCGTCGATCTTATAGATTTCACTCGATTTTACTATAGGCATCAATATTATTATGGGCGTCGATGTTATTGTAGTAATTCTCCATCTTACGAAGTCACTAAAAAGGGATAATAGTTAAAATAACAATAATTACCTTTAAATAACGTTTATTTCCTTATTCACCAACAACTCTTATCACTACCAGCCGGAGGTAGGTTTTTAATACAAAAGTTCAACTTATAACCAATTTATCATTTAATGAGTAAGGTACACTTAATTACAATAAGGTGCACAAATATAGAGTATGCCAAACGTCTTGCCACGATCGCGGCCAGCCACAGAATGCCCCAGTCAGGACGGTCGAGACACCGCCATGAAGTGTCCCCACCCTTTACAACACGTGACTAACTTCATGACAGTGTCGGTGTTGCCAGTAGAATTACTTAAAAAAAGATACTAAAATCATTAAAATAATCAAGACCTAACACTCGACCATCCTGACAATGTGCATGTCCTCATGCACGTAACCAAACAACCTAACACTTGGCAGAACATATCATTCATACAATTACTTAACTATACACTAATATCTTAGGTAGATATGTCGACATGTTTTCAAGGCTCTACAGAACTAAATCAGTGAGTGAGTCGCATCATTGGTGTGAACCCTGCTTCTCGCAATGTGAACCCTGCTTCTCACATTGTGAACCCTGATTCTCACAATGTGAACCCTGCTTCTCACTATGCGAACCCTGCTCCTCACATCCAATGAAACGACTGAACTCATGATCCTTTTATTCTCCTGCCACTCAGTTTAATATGCCTATGTGATCCTTCCTTCTCACATGGTCATATTATCCCAATATTAATTATCATTTCGTTGGTGTGAACCCTGCTTCTCACATCATTGTGAACCCTGCTTCTCACATCCAACGAAACGATCATTTCCATTTCATCCATGTAAATTTCATTCATTGCACATTCATTAATTGATTAATATATAATGATTCATAATACATTTTAATCATTTCAGTATTTCACATTAAAGTATTTTACAACCAATTAGATTAATTTGTATCATTATCGCTATTGTTATCATCCGTTTCATTTTCATTATTAACATCCAGGGAAGCCACATGAATCCAATGTGCATGCGATCGGCAGCTACTACAGTTTTGCGTTTATTCTTACTGCTCTTTAAACCTGGTACAGCCGCAACCCTGTAGCGATCATTCCCTAATACAGCCTCTACACTATAGGGTCCTATGTAGGACGGGACAAGTTTCTTGCTCTTACCATCGTTATTGTAGTTAGTTCTAGTGATCTTTACAAGATCACCCTCGTTATAGTTACGAGAAGGAAACCTGCCCCTGTCATACCGTTCCTTTTGCTTAGCCTGCTCGTAGTCTATTTTATCCTTAACAGTCTCTCTAACTAATTCTAAATCTAGATTTTCCCTTGCCTCAGTCACAACCTCGTTAAGCCTAGGATCCACCTCTGACTTCATACCCAAACCAAACATTACGTCCGCTGGACTTTTGCCAGTGGTCTTTTGAATGGTATTATTTAATCCCCATTGAATAATCCCCGTTTTGGTATCCCAATCCTTTTCGCTATCCGTAAGATTCTGGGCTGTCAGAGAACTCAGAATCGTACGGTTATACCGTTCGACTTGCCCGTTGGCTCTCGGACACGCCACTGCATTTAAGACGTGCTTTATACCCTTCCCTAAACAAAATCTCTTAAAGGAATGGGAAGTAAACGACGTCCCTCTATCACTTATTATACGATCTGGATTCCTAAAAGTATAAAAGATTTCTTCCAAAACTTTAATCGTAGTATTAGACTTGGTATTACGAACCGGTTTAATAAAAATAAATTTTGTAAATGAGTCTACAATAACAAAAGATAGCAATTACCTCTACTAGATCGTACAAAGGGGCCCAAATGGTCTACATGGAGAGTGTGGAAAGGGAGTTCCACTTTAGTTATGGGATGCAGATGACCCTCCTTACTGGTAACCTTTTTCGAATAGGCACACTCGATGCAAGCCTGAACGTACTTTTTAACAAACCGGGTCATTTTTGGGAACCAATACGTGCTCTTCATTCTTTCCAAGGTCTTCTCCACTCCAAAATGTCCTATCTCATCGTGGTTCTTACGAAGGATCTGCCACCTAGCACCTTTGGGCACTACCCAACGCAACTTAGATTTGTCACCATCTAAACATCTATATAACCGATTGTCTTTGATCAAATAATTGTCCTTTATGTAATTTAAGCCATCAGAATCGAGGTTGCTGTTTAAGATATCACAAATTCTGCGTAATTCAGAGTCACCTAGCTGTAAAGTTACCAGCCAATCCTCGCTACTGATCGTCATTACAAAAGGGAAAGATTCAGATTCTACAAGGTTTGAGTTGCCCATCGTAGGGTTACGAGACAGTGCATCAACATGAGACATCTTTGTGCCTGCGCGATATTCAATCGTGCATTCGAATTCTTGGAGAAGTAACCACCACCTTGCAATACGCGGAATGAGATCCCTTTTCGAGAAAGTAGAACGCAACGCACTACAGTCCGTGACAATCTTAAATGTTTGACCCATTAAATAGACGCGAAATTTTTTTAAAGAGCAGACCAATGTCTCTAGTTCGAAGGCATGGACATTTTTCTCTTCTGGCGACGTTTGGCGACTAAAATATGCCACTGGTCGTAAAGGATCACTATCGTGTACCCTTTGTAATAATATTCCACCTAGTCCAATTCGGCTAGCATCTGTATGTAATTCAGTCTTCGCAGCTGGATTGTATATAGCTAATATTGGCCTATTGACTAGTCTATCCTTCAAATCATTAAAAGCATTTTCCTGTTCCTCTTTCCATTCCCATATGGCATCCTTCCTGAGTAACTTATTCAAGGGATGCGATAGTGCCGCAAAATTCCTAATAAATTTCCTAAAATAGCCTACTAGTCCCAAAAACTGTCGCACAGTGTGCTGATTGGTGGGTCGAGGAAAATCTATGACACAAAGAGTTTTCTTGTCCCCAGGGCGAACACCGGCAGCACTGATCTCATAACCTAAATAGTTGATTTGCTCTTGAAGGAAACAACATTTGGACAAATTTAACGTTAAGTTTGCCTGCTCTATCAATTTCAAAACTCTTTCGAGCCTCTCCAAACATTCATCCACACTCTTTCCATATATCAAAACATCGTCAATGTAAGCCGTTGCCTCAGTGAATCTGGACGAACCTAAAACTCTGTTAATCATGCGTTGAAATACGGCAAGCGCATTTGCTAGCCCAAACGGCACACGCATAAACTCGTACTGCCCATCGGGCGTAACAAATGATGTGAGGGGTCTAGAGTTCTCCGATATCGGAACCTGATAATACCCAGACGTCAAGTCTAAGGTGACGAAGTACGCTTGACCAGACAATCGTGCAATCTCGTCTTCAATTACGGGCATTGGGTATCGCTCCTTGACCGTAATTGAGTTGAGCATGCGATAGTCCACGCACATCCTATAGCAACCATCCTTCTTGCGAACCAGTATTATCGGACTTGCATATTCAGAGACAGATTCTCGCACTATACCTGCATCCAACATCTCTCCAACCATTTCTCTCACATGCTCTCGTTCCTTGTGTGATAACCTATAAGGGCGATAAACAATAGGTCTTCGGCTATTCAACTCAATTTCCATCTCTGCTACATTAGTACACCCCAAATCCCTCAAGTATGACGCAAAACAATGTCTATATTTTTGCAATAATGCCAACAAATTTTGCCTATGGCACTCCTCTATGCCATCACCTACGCGTACCAAACTCTCATCTAAATGTCTTGGATTCGTCGATTCATGTTTCTCAGATCGTGACAGAATACTATTCACTACCTGAACTCTCATACCTCGAGCTATAACTAAACCTTCATGCAGCAGAACTAGTTTAGATAATGGGGTAATATCAACATAAACATAACCACCCTTGATTTTATAGATTCCACCATTGACGATAAATTGTTGGTCAGGTCTACCTATCGCCTTGCTATCCAATAGAATGGATCCAGTTAAGGGACGATCGACCTTAGCCTTGACTGTAATTGGCCCATAGGCGTTAACAACTCCAGCTACCGACACCAAAACATTTTGACCCGCAACGTGATCGTCCCCAACACTATTTAGATTGAAATGAATATCGTAAAACTTAAGCTTATTCGAATCCTTGTATACTAATATGTGTGCTTGTTCTGTAAATGATTGGCCAACCAATAATGGCACATCCAAATACCTATCGGCTACCACCTGACATGACACCTTCGCACAAACACCATCAATGTCCAAATCAATAGCAACATTGCCTAATGAGTAAACAACTTCATTCCCAAAATCCCTTAGAGGCGATTTTATTTCAATCCAAATTAAGCCAAGCGACTTTGCTGCAGACTCTGTTATCAATGTCACCTCACTTCCAAAGTCTATGAAGCATTTAAATACCGTACCATTAATACCGCCATTCTTAATAAACTTAGAGTTTAAGTCAGAGACTGATATTTTCATAGTTTTGGGGATATCATGTGAGCTGGATCTAACTTTTTGATCTAACTGAATGTCGTTCTTAAATGTGCATGCCTCAGCCTTGTGACCAAACCGTTTGCATTTAGTGCACTGAATAAGCGGTTTTGGGCACTTAAAGTGTGGGTGACCTTTTTCCTTACAATTAAAACAAGTAAGGAACGATTGAGACTGACTAGGCAATTTGCGTGACAAAGAATTATTCTGTTCTGATCCTATTTTATTCTTGATTTTGCCGTATTCAGCTAGTGGTGAGGCATCTTGGTTACTCATCAAGAATTGTAATAATTGGTCAGGTTGGGTGCAACGCAATGCATTAGCACTTGATCGCATGGTTTTATCGCTTAGACCGTGGATCAGACAATCAACTGCGCGTTTTCCGACGATGTCACATTGGTTCAATAGTGCTAACTTTTCGTAGAAGTAAATTTCAAGTGGTTCGTTATACTTGCTCTTCCTACGTAGCATTTCCTCCAGGGTTTGGCCATAGTTCTGTTCGCAAGGAAACGCACTCAAAAGTTTAGTTTGCCATTCACTCCAATTAAATAAGATTGAATTTTGACTTTCGTACCAGACCTTGGCCAACCCCTGTAGTTTCTGCATAGCAAAGTGGATCGTAGTCTTCTCATCCCAGCCATAGACAGAAACACACTCATTTACTTTCCTGAGCCAAATGTCTGTCCTCTGATTCTTATTTGAAGGATCAAATTCTGGTAAAATATTTTTATGATTGATCGTGGGTAGTAATGAGGTGCTTGCTGCCGCTGGCTGAGATTTGAGTGAATTTAAAAGGTTAATAATATCTTTAGAAGAAAAAGTAGGGCTACGTGACCTTGATTTCCGGGAAGTGGAGCTGTGTTCTTTAGATCCTTGTCCAAGTTCCGTGCGCCCGACACGCTGTCTCTGATGATCTGCACGGGTAGAACTCGAACGGGATGATTCTCGGCGTCTCTCCTTTTCGCGTTGATAACTGCGCTCCCTGATGATCCCTTCTTCGAGAATCTTGAGTCGCTCTCGCTGATACTCAAGTTCCTGCTCACGTTCTTGCAAGTTCGATCCCTGCCGTTGCCTAGCCTGGCTACGTACAGGGCTGCGACTGCGATAGCTTCGACTGCGCTGTCTGGCTGCATCCTTAGATCTTGAATCACAACGATCCGGCGTCGTTAATCGGCGCAGAGGAGACTGTTCAATATCTCGTGGCATTGTCTGGAACTCAAAACAAAAAACAACGGTTACATTAATCAAGGAAAACATTTGTCTAAAAGGAAAAGAAAAATAAAAGAAATAAAAACTCAAAGACGGTAGGTCTTTGCTAAAATAGTGAAATTGTAGCATAGCTTTTTCCATAGATTACGAAATTAAAAATTATTATTATAATTATATATATATTATAATCATTATTATTTTTTACCCACAGTAATAACAAAATACCTACATACACATAATACAGATTTAAAGAACAAAGAGTGCAGGCTACATCCCACTTCTGAAATGTAGTAATTCTCCATCTTACGAAGTCACTAAAAAGGGATAATAGTTAAAATAACAATAATTACCTTTAAATAACGTTTATTTCCTTATTCACCAACAACTCTTATCACTACCAGCCGGAGGTAGGTTTTTAATACAAAAGTTCAACTTATAACCAATTTATCATTTAATGAGTTAGGTACACTTAATTACAATAAGGTGCACAAATATAGAGTATGCCAAACGTCTTGCCACGATCGCGGCCAGCCACAGAATGCCCCAGTCAGGACGGTCGAGACACCGCCATGAAGTGTCCCCACCCTTTACAACACGTGACTAACTTCATGACAGTGTCGGTGTTGCCAGTAGAATTACTTAAAAAAAGATACTAAAATCATTAAAATAATCAAGACCTAACATTATATTATAGGCAAAGGACTGACGGTCTTATAGTATAGTGTGGTCTTATTGGCGTCAGTTTTATAGGCGTCGGTCTCGTTAGCGTCGATTTATGCGCATCGGTGTTATCGGCGTTGGTCTTATGGGCGTCGTTCTTATTGGCATCGGTATTATCGGCGTTATTGTAATTATAAGCGTAGGTATTATAGGCGTCTGTGTTATGAGTGTCGGTATTATGGGCGTTGGAGTTATTATAGGCGTCGGTAGGGTTGCTAAACATGTGTACTGCTATGCAAATTAGAAATAGTTTATTAGAGGGTAGTACTTTCCCAATCATGCCAACCTATTCATTCTGGCATGCTAGCGAGACAACACTATATTAAATTATCAATTATATAGCCACCAATCTGATTTAAAGGTATGCAAGTTATACAGGTGAACGGACTAACATAACAAATTTTCCATGACTTAACAAGAAATAGAACATCTCCCTTGAAAGGCTTTTATATAAAATCTATGCCGCCGAACCCTCCAGTAACTAATACTTAAGGAGAAAAATATGACACAAAAGTCCTTTCGATAAAACCATCCATAAATACCCCACCTATTATGAGAGAATATCGGTTTTTCCCACAAAGAGGGCACTTGAGTGATTTCTTGTAAAGGTTCATCTGAAAGCAACAACCCATAGTAGCGAATTACCAACAGGTGTACCTCTACTTCGTTTTCTTTCTTTACTATACAATAAGACCCTTATCAGAAAAAAAAAACACATTTATTGCGACAAGGTCCGAACAATACATAAAGGTAAATTAATTATAACTGAAAATAAAAAAAGCAAAGGTCACTAGAATCTGCTGTCCCGAATGGGTTGCCAGCTAAGCATAACTTATGCCGGGCGTATTAAATACCCAGCGCTGGTTTTCAGTTGGGACTCTAGCAGTGCCCACACTCCTTTTAAATCTCATACAAAGTAATTTCTGTAATTATTTAATACTTGAGAAGCGTCTTTTGATTCCACGAGTAGGTACGGTCACCAGCACATCAGGTTACCACTAAATGTCAAATTTTCTCAGTCGACTTTGAACATAATCAAAAACATTTTAAGGTTTAACATCATTTGGGGAAATCTGACAGTTTTGTATTACCTGATGTGCTGGCGGCTGTTCATAACTTTGCAACCTCCAGGCAGTACCGACGAAAACTTTTATTTGACTTAACCGAAATCCGTTCAGTGTTTATATCCCAAAAGTTTAAGTTCCAAAGTAAATATTTTTCATTTGGTACACGTTTCTGATTCCACTATTCGGTTTTATATCGTGTTTACGCGTTGAAATTTTGTCCAAAGTTTTGAACCTAATGACAGTATAAGGAGGATCGTGTTGCCTTCAGCACCAAATAGATTGTTTTTATTTCGCAAATTGTACGTATAACATATTCTAGGTTCATAACAGTAGAAATCGTGACGTCAACTGTAATACTGTACATAATATAATAAATACCCAGTATATCTGATATATAGTTGATATTGCAATTTCTACTGCAATTAATCGCCATAAAATTTAAAAAACTAGTTTGTCTGTCTTGGGAAATATTTCCTATATATATGTCATTTCCTAAGTATATGTTAAATCCGATTTTTGCTGATGACTTAGTAGGTTACCTATTGGAGGTAAACAAAAATGATTGTACCTAAATAGTAAGATATATATTGTATGTAATATCTAAATTTGGCACACGAGTTTCTTGACATATAATCGGGATACGAACAATCTGAGGAGTACGAGTATCCATATTGTATTCTTCGGCTGGCGACGACTTCGATACCGACTTCTATATAATAAACTGTGCCACTTACAAATATTCAGTCCGGGAATCTGGGATATAGTGATACATATTTGCGCGCGATTTGAATATGTGATGTGAACCACGATACGGCAAATATTAAAATTCATCGTGCGTTATTGAAATCTAGCCTTTTATGTAAACGTTTTTTTATGGTTAGTTGAGCATATCTTCTTTTAATGGCAATAATTTCATATTAAATAATGGGAAATTACGGGTTCAATTACCAGGTCGAGCTAAGTGCTATTGGGTATTTCTGTGATATTCTCAAGCAGCTCGGAGTCTGGATATGTGCCCGGTTAATGGCAATGGTCCCAAATGTACTGACGAAGTGTGGGTGTAAATTAACACAACCTCTGCCTAACAATTCGGGGAAAACAGGCGTGGTGGTACAATGTATAATTCACATCACTCGTGGCTCTACTTAAAAAATAAATACAATGTATTGTGTTGGAAGACACATAAATCTAGTACATTTTGAAGGAAACATCAAGACGAGAACATAGCTATGTGTAAAATATTAAATTTTACGATGTCATAGCAGAATTGAACACGAGCTCGTGTTATTAAATCGAACGGCAACGGCAGGTGTGTCCCCAATATTACTATGTTCGTCTATGATTTAAAATACACAGTGAATATTCGACTTGCATTTATAACATATTTTGATATGAAACTTTATATTATTTATAACCTACATTCTCAAACAATTTTGTTTATAAACCTACTTATTTTGGTAATTATGTAACATATACATAACATAAACATACCAACACGCCTGTATTCCCCGAAGGATCAGGATATGTGTACTAATATACACCCACAATTCGCTGGTATGCCTATTGCCAAATCCAGCTCCGAGCTGCTACTAAGAATTTCATGGAAAAACTCAATAGCACTGCTCGACCTGGGCATTGAACTCTAGTACCTCTAGCGCAACAGTCGCGCTTGGACTAGACTAATGAGGCAGTCAGGTAATTATGTAGTTTTTATTAAAAACATTTTTTAATAAATCTTTCAGGAAGTTTATAACCTGGACAATACATAGGATACTTTTTATCCAGTTTAGACCCAATTCTGAAATCCACGCAGCTGATGTTGCGGACAGAAGCCCTGGTAAGTAGTTAGTAGTCATAATAAGTGAGACCTAAACTCCCAACATATACGGACTCATTTCAAATGTCGAGAAGCCACACAACGTCACCGACATGTGGCTAATTTTAATTATTCACAAAGTTTGAGACCCGTCACGCAAATTGGTTGATTCAGATCTCTAAGTGAAATTTGTACCATGAAATAACTTGAGCGTTTTGCAATTTCTAGACTGTTCCACTAATTGTTCATCATCATCAACCCATTACATTATCCCACTGCTGGGCACGGGCTGGGCTTAACCTTTTAGAACGAGAGGGATTAGGCTATAGTCCACCACGCTAGCATACTGCGGGTTGGCACACTACACACGCCGACGAGAAAATCTCTCAGGCATGTAGATTTCCTCACGATGTTTTTCTTCACCGTTTAAGCGCGTGATCATTAAATATGATCTCTTGATGATCTCTGATTGATCTGATTTTTCGAAATCATATTATGCGTAGTAATACGCATAATATGATTTCGAAAAATCAGAGGTGCGTGCCTTGGATTCGAACTCGAGACCTTTGACCGAGGCTTGGCAGTCCAATGATCATATCACTAGGCTATCACTGTACTAATATTATTATGTTAATATTATGTCTTTTGTTTTAAGCTATGACACAATTTCAAATAATGTGGTTCTATCTTGTTTGATATTACGAACTTAAACAAAGTTAATAAATAAACAAATGATTTATCAAGTGAGATTTGCTTGAACGTTTTTGTTTTTAACCCCCGACGCAAAAACGACTGGGTGTTATAAGTTTGACGTGTCTGTGTGTGTGTGTGTGTCTTTCTGTGGCATCGTAGCTCCCGAATGGATGAACCAATTTTAATTTTGTTTTTTTTTTATTTGAAAGGTGAATTAGTCGGGAGTGTTCTCAGTATAGTTTAAGAATTAGTTCTTAAAATCCTAAAACAAGTAAAAAAGAACTATGAAAAAATTGCGACAAATATAACAAAAAAGGTATAAACGTGACACCTATAAAAAGAAAAAAATAACTATCAAATTATGACCTTACTAAGTACGTATGAATTTTTTTGATTAAATGTTGTCAAGTCGGGGGACCGCTCTCTACATAATATAAAAACACCTACCCACCTACCCTTTTAGGCTACTAAAGCATATATATTAAAGAGTATTATAATAAATTAATTACCAAATAAAAACTTTGTTACTTCAATGTTGTACTATCGTAAATATTTGCTGTATATGTTGATCTCATCACCGCTATTAAAACAAGGGTCCCAAAGCGCCCTGAAGTGGACGATAAAGTTTTATTTTACATGGAATATGAGTTGGTGGCAGACCTAACTTAGGTACTGATTTTATAAAAGCTAGAGTATTATCTTTTTACCTACGATAGAACGGCGAAGGTTGTTTGTTTGTTTGTGAAAACAAAACTTAGTTATTTATAATTGTGCAATAATTATTTAATACATTAATATTAAATAATTATTAATTAAAATCCTATAAAATCTACATAATTCACGATCATACCATCATGCCTGTACTCCCTGAAGGGTTTGGCAGAGGTGTACAAATGTACACCCATATTTCGCCGGTATGTTTAGGTCCTATATAATAGGGGGCTAGCCTATTGCCATTAACCTGACAGAAACCCATAACCTCGTCCACCAGTCGCGCTTAGGACCACTAGACTAATGACGTATTCATTGATGATTCGGAAAATTTTATATATAGGGCCTAAAGTAAATGATTCGTAAAAAAATATAAATAAACCATAAAGTGCATAACAATACAAATATTTAAATATATTCACAACCACCAGCAGTCCATTGAATGTTCCACCCCTGGGAATCAGATGCAGATGGCATCTGAATCAGTTCAATCACTTCAAGAAGAAACGGTTATTTAATCCCATTGAAGTTTCAGGTCATCTGTCTATATCGGTGAAGCAGTTTACATTACGTTCTCTGGTACGTGGTTCATTCAAGAACCTTTTTGCCCCAGCGGTCAGTTCCACAAGCTATATGCCCCGCCTACTGCAATTTAAGCTTGCTTATATTTTAAGCTATGACGGCAATTTTGATTCGTCTACGCATCTCGTCATCTGTAATTCCGTCGCTGAGCGTCTTTGAGCTTTTTAATGAGACCCATTGGGAGCACCACGTCGTTGAAGCGTTCAAAGAATGTTTTCAGCAGTTCCACTGACCTAAACAATCAAATATAAATTTAAACTTAAATACATATCAAAATTGAAGAGCCAAAATTTACTGCCAAAATATATAAGTGGGCAGAAATTTGATGTTCTCTAATTAATTATCTCATAATTGTAAATTACCTACGTTGCAAATTTATAAATTTCAATTTTGAATTAGGTATACGAGGAATCAGGAATTTGTAAATTTCAATTTTGAATAATATTTTAAGTAATACGTGGAAAAGCGCGAACCAAAATAATTATCGGTGCATGGTTAGTTAATTTTGGTAAAATAATAAACATTTAATACTCGAAACCGTCTCTTTAGTTTTTAGCTGATATATGTATAATTTTAGTTGCCGACTTTGGCCCAGCAATGCGACAAATCAGTTCATTTGTTTCGAAGTTTATCGATTACGGAGCGACAAACAAATAAATCTTTCCGCTATATAATGTTAGTTCATATAGAGTAATATAATATAGTTAGGTAGATAAGTACTAAACTATTCTTTTCCGCAAACTCAGCCTAGTGTTCTCCCCTATTCATTTCAATTTAATGAAATCTGACTGAATATCAGTATTGAACACAATCCAACTGCACCAGACCTCTGCAAACTTATTTCTTGGCAGTTCCAATAGCTTGACCCTAAGGATAAAGTATGTAGTAAGTGTTTTCAGGCTACTAACTACAATTAATGATTATCTTAATAAGTGCTCGTACCACTACACCACCAGAGTGGTCATACCACTGGGACCGACGGTTAACGCAACTTAAGTACTAAGAATGGTCACTAAAAGTAGACTGATAATATATACAATGTAGTTTTCACTTATTTAAGAGCCATATATTCTTCTCTCTTTTAGCGCTCCAAAAAGTACCTTGGTTCGTTAATATCATACCGTTATTAATTCTCTGCCTTCACTGCCTTATAATGAAATTAGCTAGCAATTATCCTTTGTCACCTGCGCAACTTGAAGCCAAAGAGATAATCCATTCTCCAACAAAAAGATTTCAATTATACAGTGTTAAATACGCTTGCAAAGTCAAAAGCGAGCAATTATGAGTAATGTTCGCGCGCCCCGCCCCGCCTGCTACTAAGTGCAGCGACGCCTGACTGCATCGAATGTGAAACCATACAAAACGTAATGCACAGCCGTACAATTTACTATAAATCCACTAGAATAGCCGCTTTTGTCTATATTTCTGTAAGAATATGAGAAAATGCTTTCTCGTGACTCGAAGTATAATCTAGACTGAAGCTCGGAAGTCTAGGTCATTGATTTCTGTCTTAGTTCGTGTCGTAATCTAAAAACTTGGAGTTATCAGCTCAAATCGTGTTTTGGGCCGAGAGGATTTGTCATCGACCCAGCAGCAGCAGCATCGACTGCAGGGCAGGGGTCTCCTCTTAATGTGAAAGGGGTTAGGCTATACCTATGGTCCACCATACTAGCCTACTGCGGGTTGGTAGACTTCGCACACAGATTTTTTTCAGGCATGCGGGTTTCTTCACGGTGTTGTCCTTCACCGTTTAAGCGAGTGATTATTTTGGATTCAAGCTCGAGACCTACCACTTGACAGTACAATGGTCATATCGCTGAGCTATCAGGGCTGAGAAGGATTATGCAAAATAATTATATTGTGATGATGTATGAGATGTGTTAATTTAAAACATTTTGAATACATTTGAAATACTTATTTAGTAGGAAATTGTAAAGATCACACTTATTATTTATAAAAATTAAGTCTGCTTATTCTGTTCTCCATCAAGAACTACTTACTAACATCAAAGTCACACTGAGCATTTTACATCTTCGGTCGTGACTACTTGTGACAGACACAATTGTGTGTTATACACAAATGTATGCTATTTAAGGTATATAAAAACGGGAGTGTATACTTGTGAATGTATTTCACGCGTCATTAGCTTAATAAGTCCGCGGTCAACATGATTAACCAATTTGTTGAAACAATTGGTTTTCTCGCAAATTATTATCATTAGGTACGTTTGTAATGATGCTGTATGCCCGTAGGCAGTATGCCCGTAATATAATTGAATTATTATAGTAAATATACCGAATAGGTAATAGCTTTAGAATAGATAATACAATCTATATTTATCCCTCAAGGGGTTGGACAAAGGCGTAGGACGCTACTGTTTGCCAATATGTTGACCTTACCTTTGCCTTGATGTTATTTGTCAGTAACAAATTCAATATCAGATCTGCTACTGTTACTTTTACTCAATTTTTTAAATAATAAACACCAAAGTTCTCTCAAAATTTAATTAAATCCAAGATAATCATAAAGTGTAAGTGTTATTATAACCGGAACCAAGAAAAATGTTACAAATTAAATATTCTAAGAGATATTTAAAGCTCAGAAAAGTTATACCTCTGTATAGTCCAATACCAATCTGATCACAGACATCGATTAAATCTCGAGAGAAAGGCATTTTCAATTTATCCCTAATCTCATCTTCATTAATAAACTTAATAAAATATCCTTTGTAGAAAACTCCAGCAAAATATTAAAATGTTTTATCTTAATCTTTTCACGAGGTGTTAAATAAAACACAAAAGTTATTAAAACTTTCTGAGGAATCGGTGTAAAGTTTAACGTAACACGAAATAATGTTAAGGGACGTATTTGTGTTATTAAATAAGACCAAATTGAGGTACGGAAATGTCAAAACAAGTTACAATCATATCGACCATGGCTCACGAAGAGTAAACTGAATATTAAATCAATATCGGATGAAATTATTCGAATTGTAAAATCGAGAGATGGAATCAGCATTCTTGAAGGCTTACCTATTTCTTTCTTACTTTGAGCTTAATTGCTTCGCCAGCAAAGCTATTGGCTTTAATAAAATACAAATTTGTTATTGGGGGACTGGTCTTCGTTTCAATATTCACAATAATTTCTTCGAAACCTTAGTGGGCAGCTGTTACAAGCCTAATCTCGCCGAATAAAGATTGGGAAGCGATCTGCTTTGCTTCCTATCTGAATAATGAGGGCCATAAAAAAGTATGCTCCAGTCAAAATGTTTCTAAAATGCGATTTTCTTGGGAAACTCTATCTAAGAACCTTTATCTTCCATCTATTTTACGTTTACACATTATCATATTTTAGGAAAAGTCAAGGGACATACTGTACAATATCTAATCCAGAAAAACTTGACTCCATTATACTTAGGTACGTAAGAATATGAGAAAAGGGTTATAGCTTAAGCCAACGAAAAATTTAGTTATGTATGATAAGTGTGTACTTAGGTTGGACCACGAAGAACGATATCGTTTTTTTAAGCATCAAAAAAGGAAGAAGTCATCTTTTTTGAGCCAACCCCACTACTTTGATAACAATTCACTTCGCAGTATACTGCCTAGACCCCGAGATACTGAGCTTTGAATCTGTGGTGAGAGTGAGTAGCAGTATATCTATAGGTATTATCGTAAGTACAGTGGCGTGCACAAAGATTTCAGATAGGGTATGTAATAAAAAACTGACCAGTTTCAGCTTTTTGTAGGTATCTTCCCCACCTACCTGTCTCTTACTGCAAATATTCTTACTATCGCGATAAGTAAACAAAATACAATGGAAACAATACAATTTGTTTGTATGTACACAGCCAGTTAACCAGTAATGATTATCATAAAACATTTTATTAAAATGACGAGTAATATAACCCTTTCTTTGAGTTAAATCCAAACTGAGTACTGACCTTAACTTTGAAATCAATTTAGCTTTTTCCTCAGAAAAATAATGTCAAAAACGCGCCAGATTTTAATTTATTTAAACACACTTCACCTACATAGGTCTCACAGGTATATTTTTCAATTTTTACGAGTTTAATATTACTTTTTTACAATAATAAACTTACATACTAAAAATTACTCGACAAACAATCACTTGCGCCAAGAAAAACAATATGGCGAAAACAATTTGGAATGAATAAAAATATAGTCGATCAATTGGTCAATCCGACTAAAAACATTGACCCTCTGCAATAAACAATATGCGCTGCTTTTGCGGGTTCTTAATTTGGGCGGAAAGCAAATAAGCAGTGCTTCTAAATCTGTCACACACGCTCATATTTACACGCACACAGTCACACTTTTGCCGTGTTCTACATGCGTCATAGATGCGTCCAAATGCATTGTATGAAGAATAAGCAGCGAGGTGCACTGCTTATCTCAGCAGAGCGCGCCACCAGCGCGGAGCTCAGTGACGCGGCGCGCGCAAGTTATCGACGCTTCAACGAATTAGTTCTAAAAAAAAGTAATAGATGGCGCTTAAGCTACATTACCATTTTTTAATTACATTTATTTATCATTAAAGGGGAATAAATTTATTATTAATTAAATACATTTAGGGACTACAGGGTATGCAGAGCTTATTTGCTTGTATGGAGTGCACGCCACTGCGTAAGTATCGTCACCTGTCAAGGAACTGAAACAGTAGATTTTGCATTATGTCTATAATAAAGGATTTGACGGATTCAGATGATGACATAACATAACATACCATCAGGCCTTTTCCCAAAATATGATAATGTGTAAACGTAAAATAGATGGAAGATAAAGGTTCTTAGATAGAGTTTCCCAAGAAAATCGCATTTTAGAAACATTTTAACTGGAGCATACTCTTTAAGATGATGAGTACCTACTAATATAATTATTTGACTGGTTGATTGAGGTTGAATGGCAGAAAATATCATGAACGGCATTGTATCGGCCGTATTTACCATTTTATTTTATACATCAAGATTAAATGAAAATAAATATTTAGCACAATAATACATAATATATAAGTCATAATGTTATGATATATGTGTAATTTAATTTAATATTGTTTTTTTTTATAGTTTTCATTTTTGTTATTGTTAATAAATAGCTTTATAACTTTTTTTATTACCATAATATTATGTAAGTTCTTAGCTGTCGCATTAGGGTAAACCCTGTAATGATAGTTTAAACTGTACAATAAATAAATAAATAAATTCCCTCACGTGATTCGGGCGTTCCCTCGGGCATTCGACTTAGGCATTTCTCGAACATTTTTACCCCGGGGCGCAAGCAATATTGATAACGTGCGATATGAGATCAAATCAATTTGTTGATGCAATCTTGTTATGTATTCAAGGTAGGTAAAGACATTTAGCAATAATTATTAATACAACGATATTATCGAACTCACTGCAGGGTTAATCACAGTTACTAATTAATATCTCCTTACGTCTGCGTAATTATCAATCGCTGGATCATTATCGTGTATACTAGTTGCATAGGTATTATTATTGACACAAACTCCGTAAACAGTTAGGTATGCAAATTTTGGTATTAGGCACTAATATGCAGCGTTATATTACATTAATCCTATTCAGCTATTACTATGAATGCGAACGTTGCCACAACGAACAATTAGCACTTCTACACAATCATCATACTTACTATAAAATTCCGGTATAAGCTGATATGAAGTAGAAACAGGACTACGACGACACTACAAAACAAAACAATCAATATGTGCCTACTTACATTATATTACCAAAATAACTTCCTCAATCTGTCAAGTGTACCGTTATAATAGTCGTAGTTATGGCTGTCTGTCATTGTCGCTCACTATCTCGCGAGCATAGAAGCACGGCTCCGTGAAGATAAGCATGTTACCTGTCAGCTAAACGAACGTTACCTCTGGCGTCGAACGCCGTGGCTTTCGTTGTTATACCATATCCATCCACTATTTCCCGTGTGAAAATTATTTTGAAATCTTGCAGAATTTTGGTTGGAAGTTTTGAATATGGAATGGAGGGATAGTTTTCTTTTTTTCTTTCTGGAAGTATTTGAATATTAGATATTAAATGTAAATGTGGATGCGGATGTGGAGCTGTGTCGCAAACTATGGCTCACCTCCTATCCTGTCCTCTATGCCCTGAAACCTGTAGTATAGACGACCTCTGCGCCGCCACTGACAATGCTTTAGAGGTGGCTAAGTTTTGGGCAAAGAGCATATAACCAAACTAAAATAAAAAATACGTACCTTCGACACGAAGAAGAAGAAAAATGTAAATGTGTTTTTTTATTATTTTAAACCCTCTATGGATTCAATCCATCCATGACTATTCTTTTTTAATATTAATTACAGATTGTTATCTATAAGTGTGTTAATAATTAATAAATAATTGTTACAAATACCTACGATTAATGGTATATTCTAGGTATATATTATCGTCTGTTATATAGGTACCTACTTTAATATCAAAGTTTGCATGATGAGGGTACGTTTGGATAAATAAACTTAAATTATCAATCGTGTCTGTGCTGGTAAATCTACTGTCAGAATTGTTACTATAACTTATATTTGCATTACAAAATGTTTATAGCTACTTGGCCTCAGTTTGTATGCCTGGAGTTTTGTGGATTAAAAAAAAACGCCTTTTTCCCTAATCAAAGTGAAACTGACATAAAAATACTTTAAACCTTTATTTAAATATATTTTAATATACGACTCTTTTTCAAATTAGCTGAGTGCTGAGCTAAAGACGTAATACGAATCAACTTTAGTAATTTATTCGAGTGAAATACTTATAATCATTTAAAGTTATAAGCTCTCACACTAGATTTACGTTAAATGCCAACCGTTTCATTTTAAACACATTACTTTACTAGGAAATATTGTAACTCAGAACCTTTTAAAGAGATTACTTTCGAGGAAGAAAATATAATATTTACATAACCGAAGAAATATCTCAAAGATTTTATAAATATTTTATAGCTTACTTGCCTCAGAGAGCATTTTAAATCATAGTTGGCAGTTATTGGCCAGGTCTGCCAACTAGTTTCTGGCAAACGTAAAATGAAGTCACACTTTGTGGTTGGAACTTACCCGCTTTCGCTAGACCCGGTAGGGGAAATTCAAAAAACATAATAATTCAATCACTGCCTTCTGCAGTATTTTATATTAAATAGTAGTTTTTGAGGTGGACTTTGGTGGGTTAATATTAATATGGGTTCAATTATTATTGAAGGCAGAAAAACTAGGGCTGTCTCGCAATGATGTACTTATACATACATACCATCACGCCTGTATTCCCCTAAGGGTAAGGCAGAGGTGTACTTAATGTACACCCACAGTTCGCCGGTATGTTTAGGTCCCATGTAATAGGGAGCGAGCCTATTGCCATTCACCGGGCATATATCCAGACTCCGAGCTGCTATTGTGAATTTCATAGAACCAAATAACACATTGCTCGACCTGGGGATCGAACCCAAGACCTCTAGCGTAGCAGTCACTATTGGTACCACTAGACTAACGAGGCAGTCAAATGATGATGTACTTACATAAAAAAAAAATGCGTCAGATGATAATATAAGAAGAAACGGTAATTGAATAAATGCGTAATAATAATACATTTTTGCGTGATTTAAGACATGGTAATTATTTAGGGTATTCAGTATAATCACTATGACCTACGATAACTTTCTTCAAAAGCTTATCCATCAAGCAGTGTTCTATAATTCACGCTCAGAAAATCGTATATTGCTGTTAGGTATTGATTACTTACGCAGGTACCATCACTTGCTATATCGAGTGTCAGTCATAGCAGGGATGTTTGACGTCCGATATGTCCACAACGGACCGATAGGTCATACCGCACGTGACAAGAGGCGCTCAATATCTCTGACAACCCTAGAGTTCGGGGGAAGGAAACGTCACTGACTGATGTTTTTAATTGAATACGGTGTACCTACTAGTTTTATACGATTTCTAGAGTCCTTTTTCTAAAGAAGGTTTATAATCGCTTGTATAAAAGAAAGTCTATAAATTAAACACACACACAGATGAAGGACCGTTATCTTTCACGGTTCCAAATTAATATATTCAGAAATTCTTATAAATTTTATTGATCTTAAAAATGATATTACCTTCATAAAATAATGACTGAACATTCTCTGCACGTTTGAAAGAAAATTATATCTCCTATAAAAAAATATACTAGTTTATCTTGTATTTTTATTTATAATATTCTTAATATACTGGGTTCTAGTTTAAATGTAAAAAAAATACTAAAATTAACTCTGGAATGTATACGATAAAGGTACGAACACATCGCTCCTTATGACGTAATTGGAAGAAGGGGATCATGTGAATGCATTAATGTAAGCAACATCATTATGAATGACGTTAATATGAAACGTGATCGTGCGCTTGAGAAGACACATAATACATATTAACCATTTTAAATTTAGAATAAACACACTAAGGATATAAACCTTTAGTCCATTATACAAAAATGAGTTTTCTCTGAAGCTGATTTCGCTATATGATATTTTTAATCAATATTTTTACTAACAAATAATTCAACAATCCTATTAGCATATTCCATATCCTCAGAAATGTTATATTAAGAAAGAAAAATATCCATATATTTTTTAAAAGTCAGATGATTAATATCTAGTTGACTTAATTTATGAAGCTTATCAGACATAAATAATATAGAAATAGATGATAAATAATCATTTTAAATGGGATCCTACAGACTTTAAGTATAACAACCTCGGAACCAATATTCCGAGCGAACATTGGCTAAACAGAACATCTCTCGATAGCTAGCTGAAATATTCAATTTCTTCTGATACTCTATTACAGGTATTAGGTATGTTTATTTTACAGGTAAGTACAGTTTTAATACTCACATTTTTTATATCGGAAGAACTGTGTTTAAGCTTGCACTACCTCACCTAATATTAATTATAATCAATACTTCATAGTTAAAGTTTAAACAATATTAAGGTTCAGGATGATACGCTTGAATGAAAGGCAAGATATAGGTATTGGTTTGGGTCCAATGTAATAGAAGGCAAGCCTATTGCCAATACTAGATTACTGTGAGCATATTGCTAAAATATAACAGTACATAACTTTTAATAGGCGGTAATTAAGCCTAAATTGGCTTCCATACATGTCTATACAGGTCTGGCAAAACCATATTATGTAATATTTTGCCTGAATGGTATTTTCTCCATATTCGATCATATATTTTTAACTTAATAATGAGTAGATTATTTGATTAGATATCTTAAGAATTCTAACACCTGCTTTTGTAAATGTCTACACAGTTAAAATAAATACATTATTAAAAAACACAGATAAAATAAAAATAAAAAATAATAGTCTATTCTACTATATTGAATGAACACGTGTTCTATTTCCACGTTCACTTGTCACCTATTATAATAACATAACGATATCGGCTCGTATATCGCTGTTATTTTTAGATATAATTGCCAAAATTTACAAAAACCCCGGTTGTTATCGTTATCGGTAATCAATGCAAATTCAAGGTCATTGTTTTTGTATTATCAAAGGTTATGCCCCAGTTATAATATTTGTATCATCAGTTAGATAATATTGATAACCGCTTGATAAGTTCCGTCGTAGAACAACTGCAGCAGACACGCTACGAGGTCTAACGTTCAAAATCCAAGGTGTGATGGGTTTTCCTATGATAATCTTAATAGCAACTTGGAGTTTGGATTTTTTCGCTCGCTAATACATGTGATCTAATACCTACCCTAATTTACGTCTACGTTACTTAACATACCAGTAAACTGTAAGTTTAAATTAGTACTTACACCTTTGCATAACCGTTAGCAAAATATAGGCATGACAGTTATTTATGAAAATATGTAGATACTTTACTGTACCAATGAAATAATGAAATGGTATTCAAGAAGATATATAATATTTTATTCAGGACAAAAAACTTTACAAATATAGATAAAAGGTACTAGTATCTCTTGACGTTCCGATTACGTATTCAATTAGTTCAAACATCTGAGCTATGGTGTCTACGACAATCAAACTCTTCGCCGGGGAGTCGTTTTGAGCAGAACAAGCTGTTTTAGCATTCAGGTCACTTGTTCTCATTACGGGGGCTTTGTCCTATTATTTACGAGGTACGTGAACTCTTTACTTGGCAATACATACGTACGTTTTATGAAAAACAACATTATTAATTTGAAACATACATTTCCCTTGGCGTGTATTCTATAGATGAATGGAAACTGATGATGTTGAAAAGGAAATATATTGTATATTTATGATATTAAGATATTTTATGACTGAACTGTGTTTAGCTTTATCTAATAAGTTCCTACTTAACAGGAAACTTTGTGTAATGGACGAAAGCACGCCTGGAGAACGTGAACTCCTAATTTCCGGAAATATTTGTAACCGGACAACTGTGAGTGTACATTAGTACACCTTTGTCTTCAGGGAATACAGGTATGATGGTATTTTATGTTGCGTTTATGTTAAGTTAATTCATAATTGTTCATTTCGAAAGCTAAAAAGATATTTAAATCGATTCCATCGTCACTACTCTGTGGACACTTTCGAGTCATTAAATTGATATCGTATGATCACACGATATTTGGCAAGGCCATTCCCGTTTGGCAAATAACCAGAACGTCTTTCTACGCGATAGTGTTGAGGCAATTGATATTAATGGCTACTGCGATTCATTTATCTAGTGACCATATTCAAGGCTTCTCCTTGACTTGCATTAGTTTTTTTTTAGTTTCTAAATTATCATTGATTTATTGCATATTTTTTGCATATTGCGCGCAAAAAAATACAACATTGATAGTATTTTTTTGCGCATGCTCTTGTCCGTCTTCTTTACAAATAACATTATTATACCTACTACTTTAATCTGGTGGGCTCGTAGATAAGACATCGCGGATACAGGGTAAGGTTGCCACGGTCAGTCAATGAATGGGTGACCATTACGAGGCATTCCACTTAGCACACCCAAACGAATCACACCCAGACGAATCACACCTAAAGTATTCCACTTAGCACACCCAAAGGTGGTTTTTTTTTTTTAATAATTTATTTTCTATTCCACGAATCGCACCTACGAATATCACTTGCTATAGTGCGGGGACTAAGAAATAAAAATATCGACAATTTAAACAGGTAGCTATAAGAAAACTTCAATATAGATCTCTATGGAAACCTGTATTTACAATGTTTTTGATTAATACTCCAAGTTTTTATTGCATAATTATGAAACATAATATGATGACTAAGAGAACAATAAAAAAATTGCAGAAAAATAATAAATACTTAAAGAAATGTTTATTTTTGAAATAATCTGTAATTTTATATAGTACAATAATAAAAATTAGAAGTATTGTATCACATTATTACAACGAAACTAAATAATTTTGAAATTAAAGTTAGTATAATAAATATTTATTAAATAATAAACTTCTTCTGTCTAATTCTTCTGTCGATATTTTTATTTCTTAGTCCCCGCACTATGGCAAGTGATATTTGTAGGTGTGATTCGTGGAATAGAAAATTAATTATTTAAAAATTTTTATTTGAATCTCACCTTTGGGTGTGCTAAGTGGAATACTTTAGGTGTGATTCGTCTGGGTGAGATTCGTTTGGGTGTGCTAAGTGGAATGCCTCACCATTACCATACCTTACGTCATCATCAACCCATTACATTGTCCCACTGCTGGGCACGGGTCTCCTCTCAGAGCGAGAGGGAATAGGCTAGGACCACCACGCTAGCCTATTGCGGGTTGGCAGACTTCACACGCCGTCAAGAAAATCTATGCAGGTTTCCTCACGATGTTTTCCTTCACCGTATACCTTACGTACTACGATCGTATCTATGATTTTGTATTTTCGATTCCTAGATTGAGCATTGTTATTGGGTTTTCCTATAAAATGCTCAGTATTTCAGTTTTTAGTTATCAGAGTTTTTGGGTTTCTGACTACCACTAACGATTGATCGCTTACGACTACTATACTAACATAATAAAAAATATTATAGAACCTGGACATAACACATTGCATAAAAAATACATTTGAAAACGTCACAAGGACAGATAATCGTTATTACAATTGTGGACATAATCAAAAATACGTTTTTGTTCGTATCTATATCGTATTCAAACATTGTTTTGAGTCGTATTGGCTCCTTTAATATTGACATCACATGGGGATACCCGTCCACCCCCTTTTGAAAAGGGGTGTGAAAATGAGAAAACACATTTATCCCATTCGGCATCAGCACATAGTATTCCTGTTGTTGCCTTTATGGGGCCGGTTCTTTGTTTATTTATAAAAATTGATTTATAGAACACAACATAATATACCATCACGCCTGTGTTTTACGAAGGATTAGGCAGAGGTAGGCTACTAATTACTATCATGTACAGTAGGTAGGTACACCCACGTTTCGCCGATATGTTTATTGAGTTTTTCTATTAAATTCTCAGTAGCTGCCTGAACTTTAGATTTGTACCCAGTTAATGGCAATAGGCTCACCTATATTTTCCGAAGACCCTCACCACCAGGGGTGTATTACTACTGATGTACACCCACGATTCGCCAGTATGTTTTATGTCCTATGTATGTCAACTTACGAATCGAACCCAGCCGCACTTCTGATCAATAGACCAATAAATATAATACTACTATACTACAGATCTACTCTCAGGCTAAGTAGTGTAATAGGACAGGGATAATCTATATCCGATAGATGTCACCTTTATTTTGGTTGATATTCAACGTCGTTATACCTAATGTCATTTGTTGGCATTTCACTTCTTTTAATAGCTTAAGAACCAAATATTTGTACATTGCCGATTTTTTTTTATAAATCAGTCTATCGTTGTCCTGAATGTGAAGGTCAAACGGCTAACTGCCGTATGCGTATAAAAACTAATGTTAATTTCATCTAATATACCTACCTACCTAAATGAAACTAACAAAATAGTTGGTAAAACTCCAGGCTGACTTGGAACTAGACTTAAAACGAGTAATATTGAAAGCCAAGTTTGAAGACTCTTCGAAGGCAGTTAACAAGATAACAACCCTTATTTCCAAACAAACTTTTAGTGATCCTAGCAATAGATTCAACAACTTTATCAGAGAACGAATCAAAAACTGTTTTCATAAAACAAATTTTAGTTGGAAAAGCGTTGCGATTTGTAGGCTTAAGGGGTTGAAATTTACTTCACTCTTTTGTGTATTATTATTGCTGCCATGCGAGTGAAAACGAAACTCTGATCGCAATACATTTTTACTAGGCAAAGGATACTAAATACTAGATATTCATCTTTCGCTAGGGTTACATTAAGGACAGTTTTTTGCCCAACACTATTAAAACACCACTATTAGGTTAGCAACTTGAACAAGAGTCTCGCGCTGACGTTTTGTAGTCAATATGGCGAAGTGGTTGTGGTCAAGTGGTCAAGTTGGCAGCAAAAATTACTCATGCATAGGTACAATATATTTTTTTTACGTCAAGAACTGGTGGCCTGACAAAACTGCCTGCCGGCAGGCCTGCTGAACTGCTGAACTGTATCAAATAAAAATATAAATTTCTTACTTTCTTTTTTCTATATATGCATATTATGTACGGGTTAAACAAATAAAAACTATACGTAAATAGGGATTAATAAGATATCATTATCCGATAACGGGGGGTAAACAGTTAAAATATGAAAAACCTCTCGTATTTAAGGTAAATAGTCCGAATCTATGAGGAAAACTGGATACTATATAAATTTTAGAACAACGTTGATTTAAGATTGAACTTGTAAGATGAACCAACTAATTCTGTGGAAATGGAGCTTGTTTTAACAAGGTAACGAAACAGTTTGATAAGAAGATTAATTTTACGATATTGAACTCCTTGTGAAATTTCCCTGGCAAATAAGCACTAAATATAATTAATTAATACTCTTAAATTGGAAGAATATTGACTCAGATCAGATAATTGTAGGTATTATTATTATTAAAATATCTATCAAGGAATTAACATGTATAAGGTAGCAACTAAGCGGGCGGTAGCCTAATGGCTAGGGCGTCGGACTTGCGATCATTTGGTTGCCGGTTCGAACTCCACTTATTGCACTACCGACGCGAACACACTCGTAACACAATTTTTAGCTTAGCATGAGAGGTTAACAAGAATACTAGTAATGTGTGACCCACATTGCTAGAAAGGTTTAAAAAAAAAACTCTCTTATTCCTACTAATTTCTTGATGAAGAAGGTAACAGTGACTACTTCCAGGGAACTAAACCATAGGCTTGTTTATTTGAGCAATAAAGATTATAAAATATGTCAATACAGGAATAAGAATTTTAACAGGAATTTTGGGCTTGTGGTAAGATAATAAGTGCAATAATCGCTTGATCTGTCAGGATTATTTACGAGACCGTGAAGGGCGGGTTTTCTGCCTAAAATGTACAGGTGCCCTTAAAAATACTATGACATGACATATCATCACGCCTGTATTTTCCGACGGGTTAGGCTACACCCACACTTCGCCGGTATGTTTCAGGTCCCATGTAATAGGGGGCGAGCCTATTGTCATTAACCGAGCACAAATCCAGACTCCAAGCTGATACTTAGAATTTCATAGAAAAACCCAATAACACTTTGCTCGTTGCACCTGGGGATCGAACCCAAGACCGCTAGCGTAGCAGTCGCGCTTAGGACTAGACTAATGAGGCAATCTCTCAAAAATACTATTTAAAAAATCTAATACCTATAAAACAAAATTCAGACCGAGTATTCGGTAAACATCTGCCTTATCCATCAAATTTAAACGTGATGGTATAAAACACTTCTTTTGCGCTCGCACAGTATAACGCGTAATACTTACATCAATATTTGTACAAGGCGTGTTCCGACACGATTTCCGGCCAAAATAAGTGTGTTTGCGACTTTCGTTCCATAAAATCGCAATTTGGTACAGGTTAAGCAAACATATCCATGCTCAATTCATATTTTAGGGTGAATTTGTACTTCGCTACGCTATCAGTATTCTAATTATTAATTAAATCTATATATATAAAAATCAATGCCACTTTTCGTTGTAATTTTATAACTCAAGATCGGGCTCACCTATCCAAACCAAATGTTTAGGCTTTCTTCGGACTATTTATTTAGTAGATATGGTTTATGTGAAGTTTGCACAAAATCGGTCGAGCGGTTCTTCATTTATCACATTTTTTATATACATTTTATTGTACAGAAAAGTCGATAAACCACGCGGGCGAAGCCGTGGGCGGAAAGTTAGTAGAACATAACATTTTTAGCCACATATGCAAGACTTTGAGGAAATAAAAGATATTACATGACTTATTTTTGTTAAAATTGTGTTTGTTAAAATTGTGTTTCACCCTAATTTTTACCCGATGATTTAAAAAGACATTCTCCAATAGATGTATGTTTTTTTTATGGTTGTGACAAAAACACATATAAACCAAAGTGCTTCATCGTGCTTCAAAGTGTTCCATTTTTTAAATGTTGGCAACACAAAGCGTAGGTATGGTAACACAAACCTTGAAAATACAAAGACAAAGGAATGCAATGTATTATTCGTTATAATACGGAAAAATACTCACATTTTACTGCACAATTCATGTTTTAGAATTCACTAGTGCTTGTTAGCGGCGGGCTGACGGCTCTTCACTTACTACCTGGGCATACTACTTGCATGCAAAAATAACAAGACACTTGTGACATGCCAATGACGCACGAAGTAAAAATAAAACCTTTCTTTCTACTTTCTAGCTTAAAGAAAGAGCTTCTCAAATCCCTTTTTCTTTCTTTGCTATGCTACTTCATTTATCTGATATCTCTTAACCGATTTCAATGATACTGACATAACTGGCACAGTTGTTGAGTTCGGCTTCTGCGTAAAACTTCCCCGCAAGAAACAATATTTGTATGGCCTCCAAGTACGAGTACAGCTCGGAGTCTGGATTTGTGTGCCCGGTTAATGGCAATAGGCTCGCCCCCTATTACATGGGACCTAAACATACTGACGAAATGTGGGTGTACATTAGTACACCTTTGCCTTATCCTTCGGGGAATACAGGCGTGAGATTGGCGGCTGGGGGGTGAGCAGCCCCCCTCAACGGTGCCGGAAACCTCAGCCTCAGGGGCAGACCGCAGGGCGGTCTACCACTGCTGGGGTCGTGGAGGAATTACAGTTTGCTCCCGTGGTCCCAGCAAAAAGGAGTGAGGCGGAATACCTCATTGGTATCGTGGTTTTAGTCGGTACGTCACCCGCTATAGTTGGAGTCCGACACGCCCCGTAGCCTTCCCGACAACGGAAGTCTATGATGATTCCCACACGGAAGATAAGGCTCTAGGTTTTTTGAGAATATATGTTAAGTCCATACAAGTAATCTCAAAATCCTATCCTATATTAGAACCACCTTGAGTACTTTCTAGTCAGTTTTTATTAAGTTCACTTAGTTTTTTTCTTTAAAATATTTCCAAGCTAAAGCCTGTTTTTTGTGTTCTATTTTATTAAAACAACATAGAAAGGCACGCGACTTAGACGCCTTTGATAATTCAATGACAAGGGTCGGTATTTCACGGGTTAACATTCGCTTTTTTTCCTTCGGCGTAAGTGGGGTTAGACGGATGAAAACGTGATGATGGTCCTCGATAGGCTGTGTCAATAAATATTGGATCTAATTTGAAAAATTTTAGAAGAAATCTGGTGATAAATTGTGTTGAAATTAAAAATCTAATTAGTTAAATTAAACTGGAAAACATATAGAACAGAAACATACCTTTTTATAGCAGGTACGTTAAATCCTCATGGATGCATCCCTATGGATGCTATGAGGCGCAGACGAATAATCGTCGACGCGTCGAATATTTGGACTCCTACCGACTAAATACCGCACTTTCCTTCCCTTGGCCAATAGTCACAACATGGGATCGTGACTTTCGCCATTACCATCACAGACATCAGAAACATACCTAACATACTATCAGGCAAGTATCCCAGTGGTGTACTGGTGTACACCACAGTAACACCACCACACATGTAACAGGTGGTTAATGGCAATATCAGTTAATGGCAATTGCTAAATTCCAAGCCGCTTTTGAGAATGTTATACATGTTGTATAATTAAAATAACAATTTGCTTTACCTGAAAATCGAACACAGTAACTCTTGCTCAACGATCCTGCTTGAACAGAAAGCAGAATAAAAAATAGCAGAGTACATATCCAATGCATTCATTTTGTAACGAAGTTTTTCATAGAAGACTCATTAGTTCATTTTCCTCTGAAAATAAATTTAGAGCTTAATACTTATAATCTGAAAATCCGCAAGATAAGCATTGAAGGCGTTTTGAGGGAGCGTCAATTTTGAAATCACTCAGATTATCCTGTTTGCATTTCCGTAAAAGAAACGAGTTTAAAACCTAAAGAGATCAAATGTTTTTAAGACGATTAAAACGACTTACGTTTTTTTATGTTTTTTTTTAAGAATAATGAATGATAAAGCGTAGCTGAGATGAAAATTTCTACTTAGCTGCATTTAAACATTATATATAAAATATATATATATGTTATTTTAGCTTGCTACCTATCCTTCTACAAATCCTACGTAATATATTCCGCAAATAAACATACATTTATTTATTATATTTTTTTAAGTAAGTCCGTTTTTTCCGTAACTAGCTTTTCCCCGCGGCCTCACTCCCGTGGAGGAATAAAAAGAATTTAATCAGAAACCAAGAGTCATGAGTCTCTTCTTTCTTTGGATTGGCATACAACAGAGAGGTCAAGCTGTATCAGGATCTATTCAACTAATTGAGATAAGATGTACCACAGCTTTCCCGCAACAAAATAAAATCAAAACTGTTCAGCAGTTTTTGCGCCAAACCCTAACAAACAGAAAGTAATTAAATTCCTAAAACTCTTTTAATAATATCTGCAAAATACAGAAATTGGTTTAATACAATTTTATATTAGTATAAATTCATTTATATAACTCGTGTAATAATAAAGCTTACGCGAATAACTACAACAAATAAGAAAAACAGTTCTCTCACTACACAAGATCATGACAAGGGGACATCTTCCACAATAGGTATTGTGCAATCCCCCTTCCCCTCGGACCGCGGAAGCGAACGGACGTGTGCACACTGTCAATCACATTTTATTTTATTTTATGATTTTTATTCAGTTAATTTTTAACAAACAACCTTTCAAAAATTGTGGTAAACGTGTATCAACTACCAGGAGCGCAGAAATCGCAGATACGTTCGGCAAGCTACGTGAGTACCTACTGCACCCAAGCACACACTCACAAATAAGCGCCGCCTACTCCAGTGACGTGTACGCATTCATACGCTTCATCCTATCGCCGTTCTCGTTGCACGCGCTAGCTGTATCGTGCGCCCTGACTAGTCGCTGCGCATCTATAACTGCCTGGTACTATGATTCGCTCACCCACAAAGTCGGGCTCGGACTCGGCTCTGAACACTTCAAATACAGAAACAACAGCTGTACCATCATCGTTTGCTAGCCAGCGCTTAAAACGCCGACTGGAAGAAATTACAAGAGCAGACTTTGATGAATTCAAAGAGGAAATACGTCAAATGCTTGCCTCATTTAAGTCCAACTATGACAGAATTGAAAATACCTTGTTAAATATCGAAAAGAGCATTGAATTTGGAAGCCAGCAATACGTTGAGATGGAAGTCAAGATTAAAGCTTTGGAAGAGGAGTGCGAAACGAACCGCTCCAACATTCTTTCATTGCAAGAAACAGTTGAAGACCTTCAAAGATGCTCCAAATTGACAACCATCGAACTTAGGAATATTCCGAAAAAGGACAAAGAGAGTAAACAAGATCTCCTGACTTATATCTCCAATATATGTAAAATGCTAAATGTTGATCTACAAAACTCAAATGTACGAGATATTTATCGTATTCCTGGAAAACCAAACACCAAGAAACCAATAATCATACAATTGTCAGATCTATATTTCAGAAATACTCTGATTAGCGCCGTGAAGTCATACAACACTGGTCATCCAACGAACAAATTAAACTTGAGTCACGCGGGTCTTGTGGGCACCGACCCTATATACTTGGCTGAAAATTTGACTGCAAATGCAAGGAAGCTTTTTTATCATGCTCGAGAACTTAGGAAATGTAACAAAATCAAATACTGCTGGATCTCGGACGGAAAGGTCCTGATTAAGAAAGCAGAAGGTGATCAATCGGTGGTGCTGAAAACAACATCCCAGCTGGAGCAATTTAACATCAAAGATTGACTATATTGCCCACCAGTCAGTCTACTTACCGGTACTTACTGTAATTGCATGCTTTCATTTTTATTTTGCTTCAACCACAAAAATCTTAGTTTGGCATGTGTTTGTCTCGTGTTTACCTGTTTCGCTATAAAGTTTTTTGTATTTCGTCATATTAATGTAACGTTAGTCTTTTTAATAAATTTTCTTCCGTTCGTGAAACTTATCAATATGCAATCACACACATACTTTACTTACCTTACATATTACATCCAACTAAATATTAACAAAGAACTCATCCATTCACACACTACAACACACACCATATACACTGCACTAAATATGTCATTCTGCCCGCCATACTCTGCTTACCATACGATCGGCGAGTCTTTTTCTGATCTCTCTCTTTCACGAATTACGCCCAATGACGATGTGATAATTTATAAAATGACCTCAAACAACACTCTCAAAATTCGATAATTTTTTTGATATAAACTATAACCTTGACCAATTCTCTGTATCTGTAAATTTAACCTGTAGGCCAGATGTCTGTAAAAATTCTATAAAAAACCCCAATGATCACATTAAAATCATTACTCAAAATATAAGATCGATAAATTGCAATATACATAGTTTTGTGACCCTCTTGCAAATAATTGACTTAGATTTTGAAGTAATTATTTTAACGGAGTGTTGGCTTAAGATTAACAAAACTATTCCTACCATAGAGAGTTATATATCATACCATACTACAAAACATAAAAACCAGAATGATGGTATAGTTGTTTATCTTAAAGACGATCTTAAACACTCTGTTGCTGAAACGGAACTCATGGATAGCTCGTGTATGGTGTTAAAAATAGGCTCTGATCTAGCGATAATCTGTATCTACCGCTCTCCCTCTTTTATCAACACGTCCAACTTTTTAGTTTCACTAGATTCCCTACTTAATTCCTTATCTTCTTTTAAAAATATTGCAATAATTGGTGATATCAATATCGACATCTGTCATACTCCTTGTGATTCCCAAGCCTCGGAATACCTTAACCTGTCAGCCTGTCACGGCTTACTACCTGCACATATGCTACCCACGCGTGGTTCAAATTGCTTGGACCATGTCATGTTAAAATCAAAATACGAAGCACTAACTCTAGTTATCGAGTCATCTGTAACAGACCACAGTAGTGTTTTACTTTGTCTCAAACACAAAGGTCATTCTAAACGAACTAACCAAGCAACACAAAAAAAAATTAACTACGATATGCTTGATCTAGAAATCAACAGCCAGCTTATAGAAAACATTTTCCATATAACTGACGCCAATCAAGCTACATATCAATTAGTTAACACTCTAATGAGTACTTTAGAAGCAAATTCCACGTTAGTTAAGTTACCAAAGCGAAAACATATAATTAAACCGTGGGTTACCCCCGGTTTGCTACGATGTATGAGAAACCGAGACGCGATGCATAAAAAAACTAACTTAAATCCCAGTGACGATATTCTGAGGTTAACTTACTTAAGGTACAGAAATTTTTGCAACCGGATATTAAAAAGACTCAAAAGAGAATATGACAGACAGGAATTGGCGGAGGCAGGCTCGAATGGCAGACGTATGTGGCAGGTCATAAAGAGAGTAACAAACTCTGTGAATAATAAGAAAGCCCCTAATGATCTACTCTACACATCTTCATCCCCCCAGGCCTCAGTTAACCAAGCAAATAACTACTTTGCGAATGTTGGTAAACATCTCGCAAGTAAAATACAATCCCGTCACTTCCTTTCACAAACTTGCCCAAATGACTCCGTCCACACCACCTGCAACTCATTCGTTATTTTGCCAACTGACTGTAACGAAGTCCAATCAATACTGATGTCCCTAAGATCAGATTGCGCCGTGGGATGGGACAATATTTCTACAACTTTCCTGAAACGATATAAAACAGTAATTGTTCCCGTCTTAACACATGTATTTAATCTTTGCCTCGATTCCGGCACCTTTCCGGCTTGCTTCAAGAAGTCAATAATTCATCCAATCTTTAAGGGTGGGGATGGAGACTGTGTCGCTAATTACCGTCCAATAGCTATATTGACTATTATGTCCAAAATCTTAGAACGGATCATTAATATACGGCTTATGAAATTCTTAGAAGATAAGAACCTTTTGTCTCCAAATCAGTACGGCTTTAGACGAAATAAGTCCACCTCAAATGCAGTCCTGGACCTTACCAATCATATAGTCAAAAACCTAGATGGTAAGAAAAAGGTCCTGACCATCTTTTTAGACCTTGCAAAGGCTTTCGACACAGTCTCCAGTTCCCTACTACTGCGTAAATTAGAAAGGATTGGCGTTAGGGGTATTTCGCTTTCTATATTGAGTGACTATTTAAGCGGAAGAACTCAATGTGTTAAAATTGATAACTTCGTGAGTGACGAGCTTCCTGTTACATTCGGAGTCCCACAGGGTAGTGTGCTGGGGCCAACTTTGTTCCTTGTATACGTAAATGAACTTTGCCAAATAAAACTTCGTGACACCAAGATAACAGCATTTGCTGATGACACAGCACTTACATTCATCGGTAACTCATGGCCAGAGGTCTTTGATGGAGCGCAGCTTGGTTTTACTGTTGTTACAAAATGGTTGGCCGATAACTCGCTGACCCTAAATACCGAAAAAACTAACTACATGACCTTCTCACTCCGACAAACCACACAACCTCCACAATCACTTTTCCTGACCGCGCACTCGTGCTCCTTATTTCCGAACCAATCCTGCACCTGCCCCAGGTTAGGTCAAGTTACCAGTTCCAAATATCTAGGTGTAATAATTGATAGTAACCTTTCCTTCTCACCACATATAGAGCAACTACAAAATAGAATAAGAAAATTAATTTACATATTTAAAACCCTCCGCCACGTAGCTCATACTCGAATCTTGAAACAAGTATATTATGCCCTCTGCCAATCACTTCTTAATTACTGTATATCGTCCTGGGGTGGTGCGCCTAAAACTCTTCTTCTAAAACTAGAACGAGCACAAAGGGCTGTCCTGAAAGTGAGCACCTTCAAGAGATACACATTCCCAACCACGGAACTTTACAAATGCTGTAACGTATTGACGGTTAGGCAACTTTTCTTCTCACATACTGTGCTAATTCAACATGCTGCGACCCCCTTTCAAAACATCACCAAAAGGCGCAAGGACAGAATCTGTGATATAAGAAAAACTAATTTGACTCACTCAAAAAGGTTTAATTATTTCTTGGCACCAACCCTATATAATAAAGTAAATAAGCAGCTACCTATTTATCATCTCTCGAACCGTGCTTGTAAAGAAAAACTCAACAAATGGCTAATGAGCCTGACCTACCAAGAAACCGAAAACCTGATAAGTACAATAGTATAGAAACTCACGCAGACAAACCCTCACACACACATACACACACCCACCCACACCCCCACACGCCAACACACACACACACACACACCCACACACACACTCTCACACACACACATACACACAAACACACGCGCGCGCGCGCGCGCGCATATTGAAAGTTCTCTTCTTTTTATTTAACATTTATAACTTTTAGACATTGGATTGCTATGTACATACCAATAACTCTAAGTGAAAGTAATTGTACCTATACTGGGGTAAGGGACTGCTATCTTTAACACAGGTTATATTGTAACCTAGCTAAGATAGCAGTTGCTATCCGTACTGTGACATAAAACCAAAAATCACTTCCTTACACTGTATTTTGTAATCCTAAGGTTTTATTATATGCTTAATAAATAAATAAATAAATAAATAAAAATTTATCAAGTTCTCACAACTTGCACAATAACGTTAACAAACTTTCAACGCTAAGTAGGTACTATGTGTCGAGACAATCAGTAGGTAGTTTCTTTATAGAACCTCTGCCTTCATTTTTCTTAAAAAAAACCTTTTATTTCTCGTAAATTACAGAGTACACACGGCTACACATCAAGCTATACAAATCCTATATATAGGCTTGTCTCGCATTGTACGGAAAGCGTTTATAATGCGAGGTCGGACGATACTGGATTAATGGGTATAGCTTAATGTGTAGCCGTGCGTACGTATTTTTTTAGTGTCGTTATTATTAGATAAGTTAGTTGCTCCGTGACATTGTGGGTAAAACCCCATTCAAGAAAAGTGTTATTAGGTTTGTCTTTTTAGACTTTCAAACCTTAAAAGGAAAAAAAACTCCGCAAGATCACTTCGTTGCCCGTCTGTCTCTGTATCTGTCAAGGTCATTATGAATGGCAGGTTGTAGAGTTGAAAAAGGCGTCTGAAGATTTCATTAAAATCAGTCTAGCCGTTTTAGAATCAATAATGATTATAGATTAGTCTTATATTATTATAGTTTTTTCTTGTTAATAAAATACCATTTTATTTGGATATTTTAAACTTATTTACTAAAACCCACAAAACGCTAGTCGTTCATCGCCGAAAATGGAACACGTAAAAAATATTTAAAGTCAGAGCAGTTTTCTTAACTTTAAAATTACAGTTACTTAAGTAAAGAAGTGTTTCCTTTCTTTGTAGAAAAGTCGCGTATTCTAGAAACAGGAAGTTGAAAAAGTAGAGGACGCGAAAGTTTTAAGATCTTTTGCACAAAAGCAAAGACTTGGACTAGCTCAAACAACATGACATTTTTGGTCAACTTAGTACCTATGTATTGCGTTCAACACTGGTGTTTACTTCATTTTCTTTCAGTTAATGTTGTTTATTATTTTGCATAGAAACTGGAATTAAAGCAGGACATTTTATCTTTCCATTTGAATAAAATTATGCCTTAACGTTTGCAAATCAGTGTAAATAGGAGTACTCTATAGCAGACGAGTTTAAAAAGGTGCCATTTTAAACGAAGAATCGGGGTAGTCATGCTGTCGTTAACATAAATGTCGGGATTTATTATTCCTATAGAAGTAAAAATATTTTTTAAAGTTGGGAAAAATTGTGCCAAGTGGGTTTTTGCATGAATGTGACACCTGCGTTTTAATCAGACGCCGGGTGCTTTTTTTTATTTATTAAGTACATTAAAGTGTTAAAAATTATTTCAGGACGGTGAAAATACTCATTACTTTTTTTAAGGTCTGAGTATAGATAGCTTTGAGACGTTTACATCGATTTTTCTACGCGACCCGATCAGACATGATCTGTACATAGACCAGCCAAAGTTAATGACATAGGATAAGCAAACAGGCGGTTCACATAGCTCGTAGAATTTTAGCCGCTGGGGTAAAAAGCAGCAGCTGCAGGCGGCATATGACTGACTGGTCTTGGGGAGGCCTTTGTGTACTATGTCGTATTTCATGGTTTATTATCAATTGATTAAGCTAGTAATTTCTCGAATTTAATCTTAAATCATAGAATTTATCGACCGTTCAATCCCAAAATGACATGCCGTCGTTAACGATGACATAACACGACTTAATTTCATATTCACATCGCACATTCGAATAGCAAAATAAATAATTTGTAAAGCCTGGCTATTCGAAATTTGAGAGTCGATAAAGTAGAACATCGAGGGTTTTAAACCACAACTTCGTTGTAAAGTTTTCCCAACGTCAAGAAGTTCTTCGTAAAATGTATTAGTCTTTAAGTTTCGAGTGAAAACCCCATTGAATAAGTGAACATTAATTTAAAATCTTTGTTCGATTATTTTTGAAACCACTGTTCTCAGAGGAAAATGTGCTGGAGTTATTAAAGTAGGCACTAAAAATATATTTATGAGGTGTTCTGTCCAGCTACCATGCTAGTTTATGTACCCTACTGTACACTTATCTCCTGTGTCATAGTAGCGAAGGGCCAAATTTTATGACCGGGAGCAAAAATCCTTATTTACCTTGCTATTTGGGAGCTGGTAGTTGAGTGAGAGTCCTATGAAGCCTTTGCCACTGTCGCGCCGTATAATGTTATCATATCAGTTTATATATGAACTTAATTCTGTACCTACATAGTCAGTTTTTGGCAAGAATAGAAAGTTGTCGCCGGTATGTTCAGGTCCCATGTAATAGGGGGCGAGCCTATTGCCATTGGGGGGAGGCTGGTAATCTGTTTGACAGGGTTTCCTAGTGCAGATACCAGTCTCCCACAAAGGATTACAAATAAGCTACACACCTTGTAAAATTTACTTTAAGGCACCTTTGTGGAAGAGAAAATAAATTCTTTATTTATTATTTATTTATTTATTCACCGGGCACAAATCCAGACTCCGAGCTGCTACTGAGAATTTTATAGAAAAACCAAATAACACTATTTGCATATATGTTACGGTAAGAGTGAATAATTGAAGATTATTAATAATTATCTATTATTATTAAAAATTACCGAAAGTCGAGGTTAAAGTGATAAATTAATCACATTTGTCGGTTTTTATTAATAATTTAACCCTAGTAGTGATAAATGTAATAATATAACGATTTGAGCCGCCATATTTCAAAATTTAAAGTTCGCCGCAAAATTCTAAATACATATATCGGTTAGGTTAGGTTAGAACTGTGACCACACAGCGCAGGAGCCGGTCAAAAAACATTGGGTTTTTATTTATTTTATAACTTTTACCAATATGTGTCGTGAATTATTAATAATTACTAAAAGTAATAAATTTCGATCGTTTATTCACATTTACCAAAACATGTGGTTATTATTAATAATTTTGTAAAAATATTAATAATTTTCAATTAATCACATTTCCCGTGACATATATACCTAGTTACTATCGTTGCATGTTCCCGTATTTTAGGATACACCTGTACATTTCGATTATCCAGTAATTTCGTTAATTATTACGAAGAAAACACTACCGGCTTTCTGATAGACATCAACTCAGTTATTGCCTTAGAGTCTACATTGGTTCCGACAAAGGCTGTAAAATTAAATGTAATGTAGGTATATATCCTTTTGACATTTATTTCGATTGTGACTATAACAATACCTATTTCAGCTTTCAAACCTAGCACTTTTAGTCACCACAACAATTTAATCCGAGACATACTATGAGATTCCGAATTTGCAATTAAAACGTTATTCAAGAGCCGTTTTGGTATTTTGTGGGCGTAGTTGGTATTAAATCATAAGCTGTAGATAGTGATGTACTACATGCTATTAATTTTCGGCTACGAAGCCAGCGGTTTGGTACAGAAATTGTTTCATACTTTTACTAATAAATTAATTGGCAAATTTAATTATCATACTATAAAACTTAGGTACGGTACCCAGCACATCAAGTAATCACAAAATTTCAATTTTTCTCAGTTGATTTTGAACTTTATCTTCAACTACTTAAGGTTTAAAATCATTTGGAGAAATTTGACAGTTTTGTATACCTTGACCTGCTGGCGACTGTACCTTGAGTACAGTATGTTACATTAGATTGTTTGGAATTAATGACTTAGCTGAAAACTTTGTTAAGGATTTTACTTTTACGAATGCTGAAAAACTAAACATTTTGAACCGGTAGGCGGCAACCACAGCCTATAGATTCGTAGTTACGCAGATTGTCGATATTTTTTATTTATTAGTCCCCGCACTTTGCGATTGATATTCGTAGGTGTGCTTTGTTGAATAATTATTTTTTTTATTTGAAGCCCATCTGCGGGTTTGCTAAGTGAAATACTTAAGGTGTGCTTCGTTTCAATGTGCTTCGTAAAATACCTCATATAGACGCCAGTAACACTAATGGTATCTTGAAAATTGAGTTATTAAGTTGTTCCTCGCAGCCGAGTTCTACCACCACAAGCCATATAACTTCGTTAAAGGTATCTAAAATTTAATACATAACACATTGTATGTGACAAATGCAACAAATCTCCCTCGTACATATAATATATATCTACGACCGATACGCTACACGATACCTATATTTGCAGACGTAAGTAAAATAGCGTCCAAGTAACTCCGGTAGTTTGCGTCCGGACACAACAATTTATCGACTCCAAGTGCTATTTTCGTGGCTTTACACACTTTATTACTACGTTTCCGATGTCCATATTTATAGGAATAAAAACCGGCTTAAGGGTTGTTTTATTTTGTTTTGCGAGCTGTTTTTATGGCCACATACTGTGACGCCTGCTGCGGCTTGGTTTCCGCACTTCGCCTCGTGTGTAGAAGCATTTGATGCGGAAACTTAGTTAGTCCGGCGTGTTACAAATGACGGTCCGTAACGGCGGTCAAATGTTTGCAATACTAGACTAATTACATAAATAAAGATAGCGCCAAATTGCCTTTCGTGTACTTGCGTACTTGTTTTTTGTGTGCTCTGCGGCTTGTAAAGGCACATTGAGTTGTAAAATTTAATGAGTGAGACATTCGGTTATCAAGGTGAAGGACGGAATCGGAATTTTCCTGAACAGTTTTTGTTATACCTGCAGATGTTGGTCCCTACTGAAGGTTTATAATTAAGTAATATAATAACTTCACACCATAAAAAAACGTTCCGTGCCGCGTCTGTCTGTCTGTTCGCGATGAACTGAAATATTACTGAACGGATTCATGAGAAACGTTTAGTTTATAATTTGTTCAGGTTTTTAAGTAAATTGATTGTTTCAGGATAGTACCCGAGCGAAGCCGGGACGAGCTGCTAGTAAACATACTTATGTAAAGACAATTAATAATTTTAAAACCGACATGACATGTAGTGTTATCGGCAACAAGGGCAATTTTCATTTGAAATTGCACAGTAGCAGCTCGGTGTTTGGATTTATAGCTTATTAGCAATTAGATTCGCCCCCTATTACATGTGACCACAAGCACACCGGTGAACTCTAGGTAGGTACTTACAATAGTATACATCTGTCTCATCTTATCTATGGTGTGTTGATGACCTGAAAATGCTTTAGTATAAAAAATCGAGCAACATATTTTAGATGACAATAAACTGTATACTAACAGTTTATTGTCATCTAAAATATTATGTCCAAACAAGCGCTACTAAATACAAACAATTAGCAAACATTTTTAATTCCCATGCGATGACCATTTCCCGGGGAATTACTGGATATAACATGGAAATTCCTGAACCTTTTCCTTGTTTTACATTTTCATGTGCCACTTTTGACCTGACGAAACCGATGTAGGGTGTGTCTATGAGTCGCCTTTGACCTTCCCGGGCCTAAATGAAGGCTTTCACTTTAATAACTTGTTTAATATGTTTTACATTATGTAATGTATATAAACATGCAAACAATTTTTAAAAGCTACGTGAATACCCACTTTATTATATCTGTATGATAAAACTAGCTGTGCCTGCGATTTCACACGTTCATTTGCTAGCCAAATATGAAGGTTTCTAAAAAAATCGTCAAAATCGGTCCAGCTAATTTGAAAACCATACAACAAACATACACATCGGTTTTGATTGTAACTGCCCGATATTTCGATGTCTGCACATTATCTCTTATAAATTATAAAGAAAATATTTAAGAAAAAATAATATAACCGGGCAACAACAAGTTAAATTATTCAGTTTACGAATCACTAATAAATCCCAGTAAAGACTGACTTCGCATCGTAAGGATTTCCGTACAGTATGAGGTCAACCTATACTGGATATGTAGCCATGTGTACGTACCTACCTATATAAAATGTATCTTAAAAAATATCTCATCCAAACTCTAAATAGCCATCACAATATTCTTAAAATATTACTTCTACTTCAAAGCAAGTACAGAAATGCATGAGCAGCTGTAAGCCGCTTAACTTCAAAGTTATGAACCCATTTCAAAATGTTCAACCCAAATGGGAATGAAATAGGCCAATGGCGTTGTCTGTTTATCGTAAGATTTTATTTGTGCGAATATGTTAAGAAAAAGTCTGTAGGTTTGTACACATGACTTTTATCATTTGTGTTTAACATTATAAGAATTAGCAAACGGATTATAAACGAACTATTATGCTATTTAAAATGAAATATATGTAGGTTTGTTCAATTGCAGAAGTTAATCAAATTGAGAAGACGTGGGATTAAGGTATTACGTAGTAACAAAAATATATTTTCTTTCATCTTTTTTTTATCAATGAATTTACTAAGAGTAAATTCATGAATTTACTCTTATACAATCTATATCAATATATACACTTGTGATTGAAAAGTGTGAGTTCATTAAAGTGATCTGTAGAAAAATGCGAAAAATATAATAATTGCACATTCTATCTATGAAAATTTTAAAGACTAGACTACCAAATACTACACCAAGATTAAACACATTACAATTGAGATATAAACTTTACACAGGTAAATACTTTAGTGTGGACACCTGCGAAAACACTTTAAAAAAAATGTCCCTTTTGTTAGAACATTCTTCTGTATATATACTATTGTAGTAGCGTCTAAAAGCATAAACTTAAAATAGAAACAATCGCGCTTTAGCAAACTACCTAAAATATAGTTTGTTTACACTTATGAGGAAAATACAAAAGAAAAACATTACAAACATTATCTACACGTGTCGGGAAAATCAATGATTCCGAGAAACACTCCCTTGTAATGACGTATATGATTGAGGTGGAGATACACTTGTTTGTACGGCGTCCTCATTCGCTTTGGTAGGAGACAGGTAACCCAGTTACTGAGAAACAACGCGCATAAAACTTCTGCTGTCATTAACTGAGTGTAGATATTAACTTTACGAGTATGGTAAATTTACCATATAATCAAGTTTAAGTTGGAATTTGAAGTAAAAATTTTATTTCTCTAGTTGCATGGTTCCAAAAAGTTGATCTAATTGAGGACAATCGCGCAAAAAACTCTATGGACTCTTTTTTGAAATAAGAGATGTTACATTATTAGTTTCTGGTACATTATTTCGATAACAGGATGTGAGGATATTGGAGATTTACCTATGTCTTATTTGGCCTGAAGTAGGCATTATTAAAACTAAAACAAGGGTCCAGCATCAGACAACTAAATATCATCATAAGAATAAAAAACATGTGGAAGAACACATAATTATAATTTTATTTATTTATTTATTTATATACTCTTTATTGTACACCGAAAACATAATATAGACAGGACATAACTTAACTTATAAACATACAATGGGCGGCCTTATCGCGACCAGCGATTAAAATCACCAAAATATATAAGACTATGCGATGTATCTACTTAGACATATATGGCTACAATGTATTTACATTTATGGTTTCTGTTCATATAAATCATGCCTTTATCCCTGAAGGTGTAGTCAGAGTTATCTCAGTCCTGTATGTTTTTAATCCTATATAATAGGGAGCTAGTCGATTACCCTAAACCGGAAACAATTCCAAACTACAAATAATTGAGAATGTCATAGGTAAACCCAATAATAATTTTCTCAACTTGCACGAATAGAGGATTCAGATCGAATCAAATACTAGCTCCGCCGCGAATACATACATACATACATACACTCACTCCTTTTTCCCACAGGGGTATCCGCCGCGAATAGTGGATTCGATTCCCACCCAACATGGATCTTTTGTCAGATTATGCTTTATTTTGTTAATTGAATGTTTGTGGAGTCACCCGCGGTACAGGGCTAGCCCGTATTAAAAAAAAAGTTGGGATTTGACCGGGGACTCGGGAAAAAGTGTAGACAATTTTCACATTCACCCTGATATCATTAGCCTACTTTGTATTCAAACTAAGAACTGCATAGTAATGCAATTACTTCTAGCTACAATCCATTGAATACAGCCTATTCAAGCGACACGATATGGCTTTGTAGTATTGATTGATATAAATCGTGGTATCACTGTTCCAAGTGAATGGCCCATTACACCGCCCTGGTCTCCGAGCGATATCAAATTATCCATTTGTACACCGTTATCGAGTTCGTGTCTCGATACAAGCCACTAAATATATCACAAGTGTGTTGACTAGGTCGCTTATCTTTCCTGTAGGTAATAGACAACTATAGAGTATGATATGATCATAATATAGGATCTATCAGAATAAAATTCTGATTTGCGAATATCCAATCCAAGACGTGGGTGTGATTTCTCGTGCGGATAAGAAAGACAACAAGTACATTCCTTTTAATTATCTGATAATTAGTCACTGAACCGATAAACTGTATTTCCTTTCAGTTATATTAAATTTCAGATATTACCACCTATAGAAGCAATAATACCTAATAATGGTTAATATGTAAGGTAGACTCAAATGAGATTTGCTCTGGATGTTGATAATGGTAATTTACAAAACCGCACATGTGGTGATCTGTATAAAATCATAAAAAAACTATGAGCTCACGCCTTTTTTAAAAAAGTGCCTATATCCATTCAGCTGTCCTATTTTTTGTAATTGCGTCTCTTTTCCAATTCGGCTCCGACTGTCAACCAATGAAAAGTGCTTAAACGAAATCGAATAAAACGAACAAAAAACTGCATGAATCGAATAGTTCAGCGCCGAATCAGTCGCTTCGGACGTCCGTTGTCAGCTAATGCGCAATCACTCTGAAGCATATAGGGTAATGGACTAGTGATCCTAGTGTATCAATAGGAAACAAGATATATGGGCTCTTTACATGCCATTTGGTGTCGCTATGAGTTACCGAACGATGAGTATATGCGATTAAAATACACTTCATCATTATGGCTTACGTCACTATATTCCCCTACACAAGCTACTATCAATTTTTCCACTAACTACCGTCTCGTCGTTCTTAACGATGGTTATAAATTGTCACCGATTGCCAATACGAATCTATTAGCATTTTTATGCGATACACGGCTTAATGATTATCCGAACAATTAGAGGAGCGCCGATACCAAAATGAATCGATTGCATTTGTTTAGCTTCCCCAAGTACCTATAGGGAAAATATTGATACTCGTTGGTGGAATAAAAAGCGAGCATTGTACAGGAAGTTTAATTTTGTTTAAGCTTGCAATTTGAAAAGGCTTTTGATTTGTACGTTCGAATACTTTTAATGGGATTTGAAAATACGTAGGCATGTTTTTGTTATTGATATAAAGCTTACATAAGTTGAAATGACGATATAACTATAATACCACTACAACTAAATAGCTTCATTAGGTTATTAGGTATGGCAAATAACTTTTTGGTATCCACTTTCTCCACAAAGCGTATGCTGAATAAAATCTATGCTCTGTTTATACCTATTCAGATTTATTAGAAACGCAATAGAATAGAATGGAATTATTATTTTTTGCACACCAAAAACGAATTTCCATATTATTATATGCTTACGAAAGCTTTCCACGATAACCTAAGAAGAAAATATATTAATCACATTTAACTTTTTTTTAAAGCTAGCCCTTATTGACGGAGATGTATCCATCTGCGCCAAAAAGGTCTAGCTCTCAGTATTATAAAAGATTTTCGACATCGTCCTGTGATGAAGAGTGTGATGGCTGACTAATATTAATTTATTTTTATCATACTTAAAGAAAATTATATATTATTCAAAATACATACAAAGATGGCTAAAAGCTGTCCTTTCAACTAGCTGCGACAAGACTTGCCTGAATAGTAAGAAACCCTATTCAAAACAGAGAAAGTTCTCAGAAATAGTTTCCTTTACAACTAATGTCGACCTTAATTACTTATTGATCTTCAAGCAGTTAGCGTAGTTGCTAGCAAATTGATGTACCTTTAACTATCACAAGAATGGGAGTGGCATTTTACATCTTGTTAATTAAGTATGGTGGTGTAAAGATATTGATTTGAGCTCCGAAATGAGCGATTGTGTGGATAACCTACTTGTCCCTGTTGACTAAATCCAATAAGTAGTATCTAGCACAATTCAACATTTTATGAACCATTAGGTGGGTTCGTTATTAGTACGGTCGTAATTTAGAACGAGAATCTAAAAATATATTTTGACTTGTGCCACTTTTAAATTCAGTTAACGATATAACATAACATAACATACCATTACGCCATAATTACCCAAATGGTAACGGGTTGAGGTAATGAACTCCCACGGTATAAATAATTTACGGAAAAAAAAACAAAACATGTTGGTCTAAGTGTGTCGTTTGTTAATTCATCTATTGAAACAATGTTAACAAAATTTCTAAAAACCTAAAAAAATACTGTGGTTTATAAAAACAACACCGGTAATAAATGTAACTCAAAAATCAGAAATATTCTTACAAAAGACCCCAGCCAACAGGTAGTAGATAAATAAATAGAAATTCATAACAAAACTTTTATTCTAATTATCGTATTCTATCATCATGACCTACCAATAAAAAATCTACTATAGGTATTAATAAACTGTGTGCTGTTATGGTTATATTGAATTTCACTTCAATATTTTAATAGTAAATTAAATTGATATTTATTGTGAAATTCCTGCAACAAAAGCGTCATCAACTCATCATATATTTACAGTCTGCTCTACCCACGGGTTGCAACTGGATAACAATGTGCTTAATCATGGTGACCAATTAATATTAAATACTCACTTACGTGTAGGTACGTTCCCATAAATAATTATACTTAATTAAAATGTAAATGTTTTGGAAAGACTAAAAAGCTTTTATCGAAAATGTAAAATGAAAATTATATTAAAATGTAACGTTTAAATCATTCTATTATTACCATCATTACGCTAATAATTCCTGAAAATTAAAGTACAATTGTACGACTGTACATTAAAACTTGTTTGGATTTGTGCCCGGTTAAAATAATCATCACAATTGAACAAGCGGTTTAGGCGTGAAAACTTAAGAAACAAACAAACAGAGTTAATTTAGCATTTATAAAATATTAATAAGTACGGATTTCTCAAAATCAAAGACTGCCTCTTTAGTGTAGTGGTCCTAAGCGCGACTGCTACGCTAGAGGTCCTGGATTTGATACCCAGGTCGAGCAAAGTGTTAGATATAAGGATTTTCTATGAAATTCTCAGTAGCAGCTCGGAGTCTGAATTTGTGTCCGGTTAATCGCAATAGGCTCGCCCCCTATTCATGGGACCTAAACTTACCGGCGGAGTGTGGGTGTACATTAGTACGTACACCTCTGCTAACGCTTCGGGGAATACACGCGTGATGGTATTTCGTACTATAAGACATACCATCACGCCATACGTACGACGTACTCAGTCAAGTACATTTACACAAGCTATCTAAACAATGATATCTAGCAAAACCACTTAAATAAACATACATACATACATACCATCACGTCTGTATTCCCCGAAGGGTTAGGCAGAGGTGTACTTAATGTACACCCACAGTTCGCCGGTATGTTTGTGTCCCATGTAATAGGGGGCGAGCCTATTGCCATTCACCGGGCACAAATCCAGACTCCGAGCTGCTACTGAGAATTTCATAGAAAATCTCAATAACACTTTGCTCGACCTGGGGATCGAACCCAAGACCTCTAGCGTAGCAGTCGCAATTGAGACCACTAGACCAACGAGGCAATTAAATAAAGACGTCAAGTAAAATTAAAATGTAGTATCATTAATATCTCAATTGCACTTGAAGAAACTTCCAAGCGGATTATAGCAGTTTTAATTGCCCCGAGTCGCTTATTTCATGGCTCCAGGATAGTATCGTTAGCGACCTAACGATACTATCCTGGATAAGTAAGTAATAGTTAATCGCAGAAGTAGATTGAGCATTTAATTATCGCGCTATTATTTTAACAGAGAATTACTTTTGATTTTTGTGTTTGTATAACAAGATGTGAACGTAGAAGAAAGAAAATAAGTAGGTATGCAAAGATTGTGGCAAGGCGGTCTGTTGTTCTTATGATGTATAATCCGTGCGGGGATCAAATTTAGAACCGTTGTGCAGATTCTGATCATTTGCCATAAATATAATTCTAGGTAACCTTAGGCTAACTAACACGTTAGCATATATATTTTATTCTAAGGATTTTCTATGGATTAGACAGTACTAATGTACACCCACAGTTCGCCGATATGTTTAATTCCCATGTAATAGGGGGCGAGCTTATTGTCAGTAATCGGGCAAAAGTCCAGACTTGGAAGTGCTTCAGAAAATTTCATAAAAAAACGCAATAATACTTTAATCGAGCTTAGCGTAGAGACTAATAAGGCATTTGCAATTAGCATCGTAGTAAATACTCGGTAGTATACTGACCCCATACTGCAAAGTGTGAGAGTAGGACAGACAATAACTACTACTTGTAAGAGTGGGATAGACATTAGTAGCATAGAATATTTTATTCTGAGGAAGTACTTAGTGCTGTTCCATCCCTCTTTTTGCAGATCCAGATTCAAGTCGCTTCTGTAAAATTTAATATCACCCAGTAGCGTTAAACGCTCACTTTACTTACTCCGTACAAACTGACACTTTTTGCTGACATGTCTACAATCCAGCATGACATAACTAGTACACTGACACGTAGTTTAATTATATGAATTGGCAATTTTCGTGTTTTTTAACACAAAAATTCCCGGTGTAATTAGTAGAACGACGGAGATAGATCACGAATATTCTAGAAAAATCGTAGAAACACATATAAAACAAGGACCTACTCGTATTTTATGGATTTATCTGGTATGTTCGATTTTAGAATCTTCGTGTCCCGTTTAAATATGGGTCGTAAAGGCTAAAGAGGACATTTCAGAATTGAGTGTGGTACAGTCAATTATCAAGTAGTTTGAAGTTGTAGTATGTAAATAACCTAATATACGTAATGACATCCTAGTGCTTTGTTTAGTATTTTTATTTTAATTAAGTAATTAATGTGTTTGTTTGCTTATTGGTTAAATAGGTGTTGATTAATATAACCCGAACGAGGGCGTAAAAATATCCTCGGTCAAAGTTGTGAATCCTAATTAAAGGCAATTATTATAATAAAAAATCCAAACTACAAGCTTCTACTGATATTTTTCTAATAAACCACACGCTAAGCGCTTGCAACTGCTTCGCTGAAAGTAGGAACATAATTATTTATAAGCGACATAAGGTCAATACTTAATCAATAACCAATACATACGACACATTAGCTATTTTAATGTTATCTTTATAAACTAGGTATAACTTTTATTACCTCATAATATCGCCGTCTTTTTGCGAGCGTAGGTCGGTAATATCATTTAGTAATACTAGCAGTTTTTTATTTATTTTCTTACTACCAACTTAGGGAGAGCAGTATTGATAGAGTGGATCTCTTTATTAGTTGACTTGCTTTATTACTTCAAGTAATTGGATTTCTCATAATTAATTTCTTCATTCATTTCCTTTTCTTTTTATAGTTGTTATTATATACCTATGTATCATTTACGATCTCATAAACTTTTACTGTCCCATATTGGGAACAGTTACGGAGTTAAAATACCATCAAACTATGATTTCCCTAAGGGTTTAGCACAGGTTTATGGATACCGCAGTTCGCTGTTTTTTTTGTTTATTTTCACGATATTTTGAGTGGGTTATCACTGGTTATCACTACAATCTTTCGATATCTTTTTAGCGCTAAACATTTACTAGATATTGTCTTTACATCCATTCAAAGGAAAATTACAAATATATATATTTCAATCACATTCCACGTCGCCACAAAACCAACAAAGATCATCTCTCAATATTCCAAACTAAGTCTTACATAATATGAAGTCCATAAGCATGATGAAACACAAAAATTGCAACTCATCGGCTATTTATCAAAGGCCTTAAACGCCCGTATCACCCTGTGAATCCATTAAACTTATTAAACACGCATTATGTAAACCTCTCGCCTGTAGGATTCGTTTGAGTATCTCGATGTAATCGTTTAACGCCTTTTCCAGTATCGTATCGTTATCGTAATCGGATAAAAAGCATTTTCCCCTTACATACTTTGTTTTTAAATGGCCTCAATTTCTTTGTTGCGTTTGAGGATTGTGTATGCTTTCTTGGATCAGTGGTATGGATTTCTTTGATCACGTATCGAGATTTAGAAATATTTCTGAGGAGCGTCTTGTTGTGATTGCCAAATGTTGAAGGCAAAGAGCCTTAGGTTTGAACCAAACAGCACAACAGTATAAAAGGGATGGTGATGGATTGTCAAACGTGCAGTTAACCTTTATATTGACGGCCACTCCTTTCCATGTCTAGGTTAATTTTTTGTCCGTGAAAAATTATGTTTTTAATGTCGCCCGCACCCTTAAACTTGAGCAGGTTTTTAAAAAAATATATACAATTTTAAATCTAGAATTATGATCATATAATTAATATACAAAGATATAAAGTTTTAATAATGTTATAGTGTTTTTTCCATATCAACATTCAAAAAATTATGATTATCTTTTCATTCGACTTCCAGACTAAAAATAAATATTTGTAGGCTTTCTTAAGTTCCTCATACCAGCACACCTGTATTCCCCAAAGGAGTAGACAGAGGTGTACTAATGTACACCCACATCTTGAGGTCTTGGATTCGATTCTCAGGTCGAGCAAAGTGTCACTGAGTTTTTCTATGAAATTTTCAATAGCAGCTCGGAGTCTGGATTTGTGCCCGGTTAATGACAATAGGCTTGCCCCTATTACATGGGCCCTAAACATACCGGCGAAATGTGGATGTAAATAAGTACACCTCTGCCTAACCCTTCGGGGAATATCTCTGTGCTGGTATGTTAGTAAAAGTAAACAAGACAACGTCCGCAGAGCCTACAAAAACTTCTTGAATTCGTCTCAATTACAGCAACAATAAAGTTATTATTAATTTGCGAACTTTTTATTATATTCCAACAAGATATTGAGAGTTACTATTTATACATCTAAGCCGAAAATTGGATACCTATATAATAATTTCGTTGTATGACGATGGGTGCGAAGGTCACAGGATTTTTTAAAGTGAGTTTCTTGGCAAAGTCCCCGGGGCTCCTTAGTTCAGGTATTTTTACTATTTAAGTCTTATCTAGTATGTAGCAACTTATTACCTCTCCACTGTTGGGTACGGGTTTCCCCTCAGAAATGAAAGGGTCTAGGCTATGCTTTTGCTAGGCAGGTACTACTTAATCTTATTGCGTAGGTATATATGCAAGTGAGCGCGGGCTGCGTCCCACATTCCCCCGCGCCGCGAGAATATTCCTTATTCCTAGAAATAAATCAGTGTGCAAACAACTAGCGAGTTTGATTGACGCGCATCATAACATAACATACCGTCACGCCTGTATTTCCCAAAGGGTGAGGCTGAGGTGTACTAATGTATACCCACAATTCGCCGGTATGTTTAGGTCCAATGTAATAGGTGGCGAGCCTATTGCCATTAACCGGGCAAAAATCAAGACTCCGAGCTGCGACTGAGAATTTCAAAGAATAACACTTTGCTCGACCTGAGGATCGAACCCAGGACCTCTACCGTAGCAGTCGCGCTTAGGACCACTAGACTAATGAGACAGTCGAGAGATTAGTGACGCGTATCCTTACGGTTATACCTACCTATTCCGTTTGCAACAACTAGTTTCGTTTCTTTCTAATACTTAACCGCCCGTTGTTTCACTCACGCCCTAAAAGGCCTATGTACCAACATTTAGAGAGCTGCAGCATGCAGGTCATTTCAGACACCCAAAAAAAAAAAGCTGCATTGTTTTCGTATTCCTTCGTAAGTCTCCTCAATTCCAAGCAATCTCGTCCGGCCTTCACGGTGAGTTTATTACCACTTTAGCTGGCTTTTACGATACCCTGCCAGCATTTCTGTGGCCTCCTGCGGGGTCTCACTTCAAGCTCACTAGAAAGAGGATTACCCACTGGTCTCCGTGTCATAAATGCGAAACTACTTTGCTCAAAGTCTGAAACCACAGCGAAGCGAACAAGCATTGAAAAAGTTGTCTGTTCATATTTTTTAAATACCCGGCGAGTACGGTCACCATTTTAATTATGCAATTTTGTGATTGGATATACATTTTACATGTCAAAGGAAAATTACCGTTGTTATGTTATGTTAATCATTCAAACTAAACCAACATAACATTTAAAACATAATAGGTAGGTATACCTGTGTCCCAAGGGTTAAGCAGAGGTTTGCTGATGAAATCACACAGTAAGCCAGTATGTTTTATGTCCAATATGATAAATAGGAGGTGATCCTGTCCAAACTCAGAGCTGTTAGTGAGAATATCATTTTTTTTAAATTGACCTTCTACATGAGACCTAAAGCTACAGGCGAACGGTGGGAGTACATCAGATCACCTCTGCCTAACCCTTCGGGGAGTACAGGCGTGATGATATTTAAAAGAAAAACAATTTCATGCTTTTCTTTTACACATATTTACTACATGTTCACTACTATTTCTTACTTGTTCCTAATAAAACTACCGAAAATAAAAGAAAAACCGTCTACATACACCATCAGTTACATTATTATTAATAAGCCAAATAGGTACCTACGAGGATACAATATTGCGAGCAGAAATTAACCCGGGAAAGTTGTGGAGTTTATTTTTAGACAAGACAGGCCCATCGTGTTCAGTGCATTTTATTACAAAGTTGTTTTTCTATTTAACATTCTCAACTTCACCATCGCACTGATTACTTCGCTTTTAGCTACAAAGTGCGACTTTTAATTTGGTTTTATTTTCATCCAGTAGCTTGGACGTACAATCGGCGACACAATGACATTTTCATGTAAGCTTTCCTTTGTTCATTTTATTGTTTTACGATCCGTTGTTTGCCTGTGTTTGTTTACAATGTAGGGCAAAATAACTGTGCGTCTCTGAAGTTGTACGCAAGTGGTTGCGTATAACTTCAGAACAGCCACTGTTAAATGTTACGTTAAAAACTCGGTATAAACACAGTTGACTGACTGACTCAATAGTATAATGGTCCTAAACGCGACCGCTACGCGAGTATTATTGGGTTCTTCTATAACATTCTCAGTAACAGTTATTTTTCCTTCATTAACATACCTTTATAATCTTTGGATGGAAAATGCCTAAAAATACAAAAAATATTCTCAGTGACAGTTCGGTGTCAGAATCGCCCCCTATTAAATCGGACCTAACAGGCGTCATAATAATATGAAAACACAGTTGTGGTCGAAAATGCTTTGTGCCACTTATGTATCTCTTAAGCTGCGTGTTGTTTGTCTGTCCTCGAAGGCTACGTTATTTAAATATGACATCTGTAATAGACCCATGTTCGGTATCAGCTGTCGGTGAACAAAACCTTAACACTAATTTCGGGAAACTGATTTCACCAATTATATAAGGATTAGCCTATTTCTTCGATTAAGTTGTACAAGTCACTGGTTTTTGTTCAAGTCTAATTACAGTCACAGTATATACACTTACGGTCGAATTATATATTGCTTAGCCTTTTTCTTGGCCTTTCCTATATCCGTGGTTCTTATTACGTAACTACTTTACGCCTACAATTCGTTTATTACTTACATTACGCTGCCTAAGGGCTTGTATAGCCAACTAACGATCTTAGCAAAACAAGTGATTGCCATTAGCCTGGCATAAATCCAAACTCCGAGCTGCTAATGAAATTCTGAACTGAAAAAACCCAATTAATACCGCCTGCCCTGGACACTGAACTTAGAATGATACGCTTACCAGCCGTCCTATAGACAAGACCGAAAAGGTAAATATTATCAGTATATTATATTTGTCCATTGTTAGATGACTGCCTCATTAGTCTAGTGGTCCCAGGCGCAACTGCTACGCTAGAGGTCCTGAGTTCCATCACCAGGTCGAACAAAGTGTTATTGGGTTTTTCTATGAAATTTTTAGTAGCAGCTCGAAGTCTGGATTTCTGCCCGGTTAATGGCAATAGGCTCGCCCCCTATTACATGGGACCTAAACATACCGTCGAATTGTGGGTGTACCTTAGTACAACTGCCTAACCCTTCGGGGAATACAGTTGTGATGGTAGGTATTGAATAAAACAAACTCACCTTCCCTTAGGCTATCAGTCACGGCCATGGGAATAGTGGCGCATGCGTTTCATCCGTTTTTATCATTCAACAAAATAAACAAACAAATAAATCATACATATACAAACAATAACTCACAATTTCCATAGGTAATGTAATATGTATGTAACTACACGTGCAATGTGTACTAGCGGAGATTGAACTACTGCGCAACGGGATTCGCGATAGTCTGAATGATTGATGACGTAATGATGGTTGTCGGTGAACCAAGCGATGATTGACACTCGATTGACTATTCTAACACGCGAAGGAACGTACTATTTTTTATGCAGTCCCTTTTGCGTCCCATTGCTGGGCAAAGGCCTCCCCTAACTTCGTTATGAAATGAAATGATATGAAAAGTTTATTTTTATTTCTGTAAATAGATCCTTCAAAGATACTTTACAATGATACCAACTTTATGCAACGTAAACATACCATCACGCCTGTATTCCCCTAAGGGTTAGGTGTAGGTACTGCTGTACACCCACACTTCGCCGGTATGTTTAGGTCCCAATACTTTGCTCGACCTGGATATCGAACCCAGAACCTCTATCGCAGCAGTCGCGCTTAGGACCACTAGACTAATGAGGCAGCATATGCAATGTGTTATATTATTTTATTTACTAACGTAAAAAATACTTAATAATACCTAAACACTTTTATATATTTAGAGCCTATTAAATGAGGTACACCGGGCTGCGTCTCAATGCGAGACAGAGGCTATCCGAGGTCCCGTCGGCCCGCGCAAACTTAGCTAATTATACTTACTCCAGTTGACATTTATAAAGTTAATCAGCGTTGGGCGAAAGGTTAATATTTTTCATTGCTCATTAATGGATTTGAAAAGGTGGGTAAAAGTGAGACTGACTGACGTAGCTAACTGGATGGTTTAAGGGAATTTTTCGAAAGATAATGTTGAAAGGTACTAATATTATCAAGAGGAAGGGTTTGTATGTTTGTAATCGAAAAATTCTGAAACTACTGAACTGATTTTAATACCAATTATTTCACATGAGACATTGGTTATTGATTAATCATAATCTTTTGCAGGCGATGTTGCAGATAAGTATCTAGTAATAAATTAAATTAAATAAAACAATTTCAATCATTTTTTTTCAAGCAATTTCAAGCATGCAGAGTCGATGTACATAAAAAATTACTTAATAAAAGCTTTCTTTTCAGCCCGGCAAGTATAACATCAATCACCTCTTTCAACACTGAGAATTAAAAAAGGAGACTCTTAAGAACAAGACACACACACACACACATCTTCGTACACACATATAATGCAATCATCAAAACAGAAAACCAGCGCTTCAAACTGTCTAATTGAGGAGAAGCACACAGTATTTACCAAACTAAAGTGCAATTAAACTGCCAACTCTCATTGAAGTAGGTCAGTTTATCGATCAAATGTGTCGTTTCCGCCCCTGACCTTGTCTCTACACCTAATGAGTTCTGGCTGTCGAGAGTTCACTACCCCTGCAAAGAGACAAGGAATACCCGAGAATGTTACGTCATACCTACATAATTAAATAATCAGGAGTAGATGTTACAGGAACTACAATAGTGTTTATTGGATTCCAATATCCGTTTCACGGACCGTCACGCCTGTATTCTCTAAAGAGTTAGGCAGAGGTGTACTAATGTACACCCACAATTCGAGTCGGCGCGAGTCTATTCTTTTATAAAAAAAAGCTTATTGTCATTAACCAGTCACAAATCCTGACTCCGAGCTGCTACTGAGGATTTCATGGAAAAACTCAATAACACTGCCCAACCTGGGAATTGAACCCAGGGCCCCTAGCGTAGCAGTCGTCGTGCGTATGAAATACTCAGTATCAGCTCGGAGGCTGGATTTGTGTCCGGTTAAAGACAATAGTGTCGCCCCCTATTAAATAGGACCTCAACATACCGGCGAAGTGCGGGTTTACATTGGAACACCTCTGCCTAACTCTTCGGGAAATACAAAACTGATTAATTTGTAAAATAAAAAAAAAGTGAATAACGGTTGGCTCTTTAGTTGTCACTTGTAACAAGCTTAATTAAATAACCACCGTACTCCCTTCCTAGTTTTATACGGCAAAATTCAAATGAACTTTTTTCTTAGCTTACTGTCAAGGAAGCAAGGAAATGTTTTGTCTTCGCGTTTATTGTATCCAAGACTCAAATCCGGGCCAAAAGTTAATATAAAATTTTCTCAGTATAAATTAAGTTGTAAATGTCTAAACGAAATAATATAATTATACTTCCAGAAAGTATAATCCGCGAGTTTATTTTTAGGCCGAAATGTCTTTGAGGCTTTTTATTAAAAAAGTAAACCTACAAACCTTCATGCACTTACCTTTATTGAGGTTTTATAAAGATACCGACGTCTAAACATTCATGGCCATTTCATCTCTATTTAAATGCCAACATACATAATAATTCTCTCTGAAGGTTTCCCTCGGCGCGGGTTTTTGCGACTGTCATGATAAAGTTAATCTTTTGACTGTTATTTAAGTAAACCTAGAGCTCGTACGTCGCAATAAGCGAAAGACATTCTCCAATATATCATTGTTAGTACATACATGATCTTGGTATACGGTGAAATAGAGAAGTTAATTTAAATGTACGAAATTCGACATAGGTATTGTTAACATTTGTCGTTGCGAGCAGCGAAACTCTAAGCTTCCAAGATTGTTTAGATTTTTACTTATATTATAGTTCTTATGTCATACAAGTATCTACCTCCACGCATTATTGTACGTTTTGAATAAATATAAGTAAAATCTGTTAAAGAATTCTCATGACCAATAAGCTACAAATTACTTGCCTAAAATAAAGTAAGTACATGGATATACTAAAAACACTACCAATCATAAAATCCTTTCAGCCCTATAATTAATAAAAACCCCTAGCAATGAGAACTCTATTGTTCGTCGGTAGCTCTATTATGAACGAAGAGATTTTAATAAATAAAGTTTTTCCATTAAAATGTACGTGTACAGTACACAATATGGCGGATGTCCGCAACATACAGACGTTTATGAGTCTACCATAAAATAGTACCTACAGAAGAGTGACTTGACACAGAAACTTTCACGATTCTGAAAATAAAAATGTGCAGACTTTATTATATATGACGGCTGGTCGGCGGCATGATTATTTTTAAAAATAGTGACGTCAGCATTGCTGACGTCACATTCCTGATTGTCTTCCATAACAAAAACTCGAAGTACTTGGTAATCAATTTATTCACAATAACTAAATAATATTTCACAAAGACTTACAGAGATGTGTACTGTACGACGACTCGTAGGCGACTGAGCCGCGCTCGGGTTGACGCCCGTATTTATACAGATTTTGCGCGTGACGCACGCTAACAAGTTCTTAGGTTAGGTTTTTAATAAACTAGTAAATAATTCCAGTTTTAAACAATAATTACACAATTACGAAGCTAAATAAATCTTAATTCTATTATGATGATAATAAATAGGCCACGTCATATTAATAATCTGTATCAGCTAACGTATTTGCGCCGATACGGCCATTCTGACAGGCGGTGCGCGCTCTGCACCAGCCTATGTTACAGGGCTGTAATTCTCTGAAACAATAGGATTTATTCAGCTTTGAGTTTGGTATCTGTTAACTGTCACTCTGTTGACGATATTTTGTAAATAAGTACCCAATCCATCTTACGTGTATTGGTTTTTTGTTATTATAATATTTTGTTGTCGACATTCATGTCGTAATGCACTTAAAAATATTTTATGTGTTTCGACCATCCATCACGTCTACACACATTTTGTTTCTCGTAGATTTGCCTCGTCGAAATGGGATGGAGTGATGCTGTGCTCTGGGTGGTCCTGTTCACCGTGGTACACAGAGGCTCTATTGGGAGATAGGACTAGGTCGATGCTGTGCTATGCACAGGGGTTCTAAAATTAAAGGTTAGAAATGGACTGATGTGATGCTGTGCTCTGGGTGATTTTGTTCACCGTGGTACACAGAGGCTCTATTGGGAATGTGAATAAGGTCGATGCTGTGCTGTGCACAGAGGTTCTAAAATGATATAAGGTATGGAAACAATAGTTTGTGATCAAACTGTTACTCACGGTTTATTGTGACAGTGTGTCTGACTCTGAATTTTGCATAAGTTGTTCTGGTCTTTCTGCTCGCGATGTAGATGGTAATGGCTCTGTTCCCAATGCAGATATTGCAGGTTGCTCATCATAAGTCGCCGATACGGTCACCTGGTCACCCGGTTTTGGAGCACGACGAAGCTGATCGTGGGCAACCTTTCGTGGGCGTCCTCGACCAACGACTCTTTTAACCAGATAACGATCGTTGTCCAGTATTCTGCAAATCTCATGAGGTTCACTGAATTTAAGATCTAAAGAAGTTTGATTCCGAGGGTTATTTTTTATAAGCACGTAATCTCCTCTTTGGAAAGAATGAATTTTGGCCTTACGTTGATTAAAACGCTGTCGGTCGTGTTCTGCGGATAAGGTCATTTTTTGTTGTGCATGTTGAGTTAGGGCTTCAATATCCACGGACTGTTCATCAATATTAACCAGATTTAGCAGTTCTGGAGGCACACAATGTTTTCGTTGAGTAATGAGAGTGAGTGGAGCGATTCCAGTGACACGATGAGTTGTACAATTCATTGCCAACTGCAGCTCTTCGAGGACAGTGTGCCACTGCTCAGTCTCGTAATTTTTAATCATTACTAATGCATTTTTGAGTGTCGCTACTATTCGTTCAGCCTGTCCGTTAGCTCGGCTGATTCCCGGTGCTATGGAGTGGATGTTGATTCCAATTCGATCACAGTAGCTTTTAAACTCGCCTAGGAATTCTCTTCCTCCATCTACAATGATTTGAACTGGTGTTCCAAATAGATGCACGTGCCGTTTCAAGGCACCCAGTGTACTGTACTGACTTTTATTGGTAGCATAATAGAACAGTACGTACTTCGTGAAGGCGTCAATTGTTATAATGACATACTGTTGATCATCTGGGGTCCCTAGCTTTCCAGTTATATCCATATGGATGACTTGAAAGGCAGCACTTGGTTTTTGGATTGGATGTAGTTGAGCTTGTACAGCACCTGATGTTCCTTTTGATGTCCGGCATACCACACAATTATTTACAAAATTGCGGACAGTGGTACTCATTTTATCAAACCAATAGGTTTCCTTGATTTTTTGCAAAGTCTTCTCCCATCCAGGATGTTTTAGTGCTGTATGGTAGGAATTTATTATGCTCCATTGGAATGATTTGGGTACAATTGAACAGATCTGTTCTCCAAAAACTTGGTCTTGTATAACTTTCTTCAAAACATCATTTTCCAGAATGTAACCGTCTACTGAGTTGTTATCTCGTAGAGTGTCCATTAATGGCCGCAATGCTGGATCTCTTCTTTGTTCAACCTTCAACCAGTCCAGATCCCTTGTCATAACATTGACCACCAGTTCAGATGGATTTCTACTGAAGAAATCTGCATGCTGGAGGCGTTCACCTTTACGGTATTCTACCTCAAAATCATAATTTTGCAAAAATGCCCACCAACGATGAATTCTTGGAAGTAGGTCTTTCTTATGTTTCGATGCTTTCAAAGCGTTGCAATCCGTTATAACAACAAACTTGCGACCATAGAGATACTGACGAAAATGTTTGATGGCGCGTACCACTGCCAGTGTCTCCAATTCATAAGAGTGGTATCGGCTCTCAGCATCAGTAGTCCTCATACTCATAAAGGCGACTGCATGTTGTCGTCCATCAATTGTCTGTACGAGTACTGCGCCAAATCCCAAACTACTTGCGTCAGTATATAATTGTATTGGTGCTTCTTCCTGGAATATTGTAAGCACCGGCGCAGATGTCAGAATCTGTATAACATCATTTCGTGCTTTCTCATGTCGGTGGTTCCATTCCCATTTTGTACCTTGTTTGGTTAATTCGTATAATGGTACCATGATTCGTGAGAAGTCCGGAATGAATCTCCTGAAATAACCTGCTAACCCATTAAACTGCCTTACTTGTTTGACAGTTTTCGGTACTGGTGCTTTAACTAGAGCTTCCACCTTCTTTGGACTTGGGTGCACCTGCCCATTTGAAATGACATTACCCAAATATTCAATAGAATGCTTGAAGAAACTGCACTTATCAGCGTTTATTGAAAATCCAGCTTCTTGTAGGGCTATCAGGATGCGTTCAATTTTAGATATTCCTTCGGAAAATTCCGTACATTTACTTAGTACGTCATCGACATAGACTTGAGCATCCGTGCCGAGAAGTGGAAAAAGGGCTTTATTGATGCATCTCTGATAAACCGAACAGGCATTGCTTAGTCCAAACGGCATTGTTGTATATTCATATAGGCCATCAGGAGTTACAAATGCAGTTTTCTCTATTGAAGATTCTGAAATTGGAATTTGGTGAAATCCTGCAGCCATATCTAGGCTGGTGTAATATTTACCGTTCGCTAACTGATCTATTTGGTCAGAGATGAGAGGAAGCGGGTAATGATCACGTAACGTGTTGGAATTTAGTTCTCTAAAATCCACACAGAGGCGGTCATCGCCATTTTTCTTTTTGACCAAGATGATCGGGCTGGAGAACGGTGACTTGCTTTCCTGAATAATGTTATGATCCAGTAGTTCCTTAATAATTTCACGAACTTTCTCTCGTTCGATTGGGCTCAGTCGGTATGGTCTCCTTTCGACGTATTTGTCGGGATTCTTCAGTCGAATTTCTAGTTTTCCTGTGTTAACTCGTGTCGTTGGGTAGCCACGGATAAATAAATGCTCATATTTGCTCAATAGTGTTTTTAATTGAGCAATCTCGTCAGCTTCCGTGAGGTCACAATCTAGTTTGTCAAAGATAGGATTATTAGTCCTCAGTTGGTTTATAGCTTGTTGCCGAATGAGTTTGGTTCCAGATGATGTAATTATCATGCTTAAATTCGTGTTATTGATTAGATCCATCCCAACCAATATGTCCGTAGACATTTCATAATCAGGCAGTATGTAGAACTGTAATTCTACTGTGATGTTATCAATAACGCATATGGTAGATAGCGTTGTTAAAGATAACACAGGAAACCGTCCAATTCCTCTCAAGTAATTAACTACTTGAATCCTTTGTCCAGGTAATGCTTCAGCTACCGTTTCTCTTATTATCGAACACTCCGCTCCACTATCAAACACGGCTTGAATAGACTTAAAGCCTATTTTTATATCAATTGGTGCTAGTTTGTGTCTTCCTACACAGTTTACGTTTGATGTTATTGAACGTTCCCGTCTAAAACATACTTCATATGTGTGGCCAATTTTCTTACAGAATGTACAGACAGGTGAATTTGTTTGCTTCTCATTTTTGTTTGATGGTTCAGAATTGGTATCCGGAATCTTGGGTTTGAATCGACATTCCTCCGAATTATGGTTGTTTCTCTTGCAAAAACGACAGAATGTAGACGAATGATAACTGTCTGAGAATTTTGCTCGTTTGTTTGGTACTGCAGAGTTTGCACTTGGATGTGGACGTTTTACTCGTATTGAGGAGGCAACTGAAATAAGTTCAGGAACTGTAGTTGCCTTTGCATTCAACAATTCGATTCTTAGTCGCTCATCATTAACACATCCAATCACAGCCTCTACGGCATCTTCATTGCCAAGTTTGTCCCTGGTGACTCTTTTCCATAATACCCAGGCTCGTGATAGGTATTCTGCTATATCTTTTGACGAGTCATAAACATGTTCTCGAAATCGAAGAATGTCACGAGAATATCTGTTTTCTGGCTCGAATGTGGTAATGAGGTTACTACGAAGCTCTTCCCATGAAGATGTGGTTACCATCCAATCGTCAACCCACATCTTGGCTCGACCCTTCAAAAGGCCACCCACCTTCATACGCACGTCGAAATCACTGAGCTTGTACGTCTCAATCGCTTTATCAATATGTTGGCACCACTCACGTATCCCAACATTTGTATCAGGATCGAAGGATGGTAAATAGATATCGTTTATCTTTACCCTTACTTCAGCAGGTTTACAGAGGCGCTCCGACATCTGTTGCATCATCTGCATCAATTGCATAAGAAATTCGGGTGGTACACCCCCCATGGATGAGTTCGGCATAGGTAAATTCATCAGCATTTGCATTTGTTGCTGTGTAGCGTTGTTCACCACCGGTTGTGGCGGTGGTGATGGATTGGCTGATGAAGTAGTAGCAGGGATCCCTTCGAATCCCACTTCTGATGACGGCTTGTCGGCGGCATGATTATTTTTAAAAATAGTGACGTCAGCATTGCTGACGTCACATTCCTGATTGTCTTCCATAACAAAAACTCGAAGTACTTGGTAATCAATTTATTCACAATAACTAAATAATATTTCACAAAGACTTACAGAGATGTGTACTGTACGACGACTCGTAGGCGACTGAGCCGCGCTCGGGTTGACGCCCGTATTTATACAGATTTTGCGCGTGACGCACGCTAACAAGTTCTTAGGTTAGGTTTTTAATAAACTAGTAAATAATTCCAGTTTTAAACAATAATTACACAATTACGAAGCTAAATAAATCTTAATTCTATTATGATGATAATAAATAGGCCACGTCATATTAATAATCTGTATCAGCTAACGTATTTGCGCCGATATATATAAGCTTTGAGACGAAGACAAAATAGTGCGCTGCGGACTCTACTTCGGATGAACATAATTATTGATGTACTTTTGTCTCTCTTATTAAATTGTTAATATTCTAATATAATTTAAAACAAAATTATGTCGAAATCACTGACTAATCACAACATCTCAGGAACCTTATTAATTCATCATTCTTCTGCTAAAAAAGTATTAAACGAAAATCCTATTAGATTGTGTAAAGGGAAGAATTTACAATGAATCTTTAGTATGTGCTTTTGTGCGCGCCCGCACGAAGATTTTCTGAAGAAAAAGTATAAATAAAAAAAAAGTAAAAACATACATAAAAGAAGGCATGTGAACTCGTGTCATATAAAATGGCACAGCTAGTATCCTTCAAATATTATAGATACAAGTTTGTATGTTTGTTACTAAATCACTTACAAACGGCTGAACGCAATTGGACGGGATTCGGCACGTAAATAAAACCTGGATTACGGTCAAAAATCCTATTTCAAGCTTAGGACAAAAATCTTATGTGTAAGTCTAGGTTATAAACTTATAACATATAGGTTCTTTGACTAATTTTGTCCAGGTTGGATCCATTTGTAAAATTTACACTGACAAGATTGCGGGCAGAAGCTAGTATTATAATTATAAAAACGTTAAACCACTTCACTATACGTATAGAACTATTGGGTCACTTGAACCACACGTTGAGAGAGCATCGTTTACCTTTTGCTATGGAGTTGGCTTACTGCAACGATCTATATTGTCATTCTAAACAGGAATTACGAAATTGTACTCTGGAACTCTGCATTAAGTCGGCCAAGTACGGTTGAAGTTTAATTAAATATAGGTACTTAATATACAGAGTATCTGAGACACATTTGTGTTTCCTGTTGAATTTTCAAAACAAATACTTTGTTTTGAAGAATATTTCGGAGATAATAAGTACTTTTCTCGTAGATTATATGATCAATTGCGTTATTTTTGTAGTGGTCCTAAGCGCGACTGTTGCGCTTGAGTTCGATTCCTATGTCGGACAATGTAATTGGGTTTTTCTAAGAAATTCTCAGTAGCAGCTCGGAGTTTGGCATTAAGCCCATGAGATCTAATCGAATGAACTTGCATGGCAATAGGCTCACCCCGATTAGGTCCCATGAAATAGCATGGATGTTAAAAACGTACCGGTGTATATTAATACAGTTTGTTCGAAATAAGAAAGCCGATCGGTAGTTGTCTGCAAGTGGTTTAGAAGTGGTAAATTTTAATAGAAAGAGTCGGTGTAAATATAATTAGAGTCGTATATGTTTCACATTTCTAATGATTTTGTTAACTAATTTCGATATTTATGTTTAATACATAAATATCGAAATTAGTTAAACGACACTTAATTAAACGATTTTATCACCGCGGTAGTTCGGAACGGCTAACTTCCGATCGGCTTACTTATATCGAACAAACTGTACACCTTTGGGGAAAACATGTATATTATTACCAAATCAAAACCTCTTTATTCCTACCATTAAACTCAAGATATTTCTAAAAGATTTCTTATAGAAACAGCTTAGAGGAACTTTTGTATTCCGCATCAGAATATTTGCCTTCGTTACCCGCAGTAAGCCAAACGTGACTGCTTGAGCGGTTCTCAAACGTCAGCGATCTTATTTATGCGATTTGATTTAGTTCACGAATAGAATGCTAAGGAGCTGTTGGCTTTCAAGTTGTTTTAGCTTATGGGATAAGCAGATTTTACCAATCACGATTGTTCAAAGATTAATAATGGAATTAAAGATAACCTACCATACCATTAGTTACTGGCGGGGACTATAATAGGGACCTTAAATTTGCTTCACCTGGAAATGGAACCCACAACCTCTAGTGCAGCAGTCGTCGAATGCAACGATGTTATAAATAGTTCAAAAATAGAGCAATTTCTGCTCACGACCCAAATACACCTTGTCACGTGCTAAACAAAATTTTTCTTTCTTTTTCAGGTAATTGCCTCGTCATTGTCAGCTGGTAAAGTTCCCATGTAGAATGGAGAGAAGTTCTGTCAATTTTGTTAGAACTACTTCCATGAACTGTTGTCATGAATGTTGCGCATTACAGTTAAGTGATAATCGTATGTCATGCATGACGGTTGTTTGTGTAGCTGTCATCATTACTGTCAATGATAAAATTAAATGATGAAACCAATCGTTTATTGCGAATATAGGTCAGTTAGTAAGTAGGTACCTTTTTTTTTATGGGATAACTCGGCAAACTAGCAGGCGAGCTACCTGATGGTAAGTAGTCATCGCCGCCCATGGACATCTGCAAAACCAAAGGAGTTGCAGATGCGTTGCCGAGCCTATTTAGGGAAAGGGAGGGGAAGGAGAAAAGGAGAAGGAAGGGGATTGGGGGAGGAATTGGGCCTCCGGCCCTCTCGCTCACCGAACGAAGCGCAGTAACGAAACGCTACTACTCGGACGTCGGTCTTCTGCGAGAGAGTGGTACTTCCCCGGTCGAGCCGGCCCATTCATGCTGCGTGGCCCTACCACAACAGATACAGTACCTACATAATTATGTTAAGGAATAAACGTTTTATTATTACTATCCCTACTCTGCCTTTAGGTATGCCATGCAATATCATAATACCTATACCTATATTATTGACTTTACCTAAAAAACAGTATTTAGGTTAAATACAAGTGTTACTTATATAGCATGATATTTATTTCTGTAGATCAATGGACAGTCTTATTTTCTTCTTTATACTTTGTTGTAAAAAAATAAAGAACATTTATATTTGATATCTTATTAGGTTTACATTGCAGGTTGAGGAGTCTTCATTTAGGCATATAAAATGCCTGTAGTAACATATGAAAGATAAACTTTTTGAGACAGAAGGAAAATGTATGTGCAAAAGCGAGTACAACTCACACACATGAGTTCTTTGCCCCTTAGAGTGATAAACAGATAAAATAAGACGACAGAAACAAGTACAGCAGGATATGATGAAAATTTATTTGTCCTACATATTACTTCAACTACAGTGTTGATTATATATCATATAATATCGATTTTGCTTAAAACGACAACTTGTATAAGGTTAATGAATAAAGCAGCCCAGAAATCTATAATTTCTAAACACGTAATAGTAAATATATGTACATGCCTAGGTATTATATTCTAGTTTAACATCTAAATCGGTACAGCCGTTTTGTAAAAAACATAAACATTTTTACATTTATTGTATTATTATGATACATATCTGTCGCGCCTGTCTACCATTGGAATTGGCAGAGACTAAAGACAATATTGATAGCATCCTTCTCTCTTCTAAGTTATGGACCGCCTTCAGGGTCCTTATATACCTTATATTGTATACTTTTGTGATAAGGTAACATCTAACATGATTATAACATAACACATAACATACCATCACGCCTATATTCCCCGAAGGGCTAGGCAGAGGTGTACTTAATGTACACCCACAGTTCGCCGGTATGTTTAGGTCCCATGTAATAGGGGACGAGCCTATTGCCATTCACCGGGCACAAATCCAGACTCCGAGCTGCTACTGAGAATTTTATAGAAAAATTCAATAACACTTTGCTCGACCTGGGGATCGAACCCAAGACCTCTAGCGTAGCAGTCGCGATTGGGACCACTAGATCAACGAGGCAGGCAGTAACATGATTATGGAGGGCAATAAGGGTATTGAGTATTAGTAGGATACATTTGTATTGTATATTCCCTGTAGAATACATAAAATGCATGCGTGTCAATATGTCTTATACGAGTAACTTTTACTGCCTCGTTCTCTTCCACAACGATTCCAGAGGGAATTAATTAATTACCACATTCGTATTGAAAGCAGACAACGAACAGGTAATTACGAGAGTTCTTATTAGTACAGTCGGTAGTAAGAAAAGTTAATTAAATAGTAGGTAAGTATTAGTGGACATCTGTGTTGACTTAAAACAGTTAGTTTAACAACTAAATTAGTTATGAATTAGAGAATTGATCGCATTTCATGATGAGGTCTCCTATAATTAAAGGAGCATAAGGCTAAATATTATTGTTTTATATGTTTTATAAGGTGCATTTTTGTTGGAAATAATAAAATAAACTAACGACTCCTGATGACTCCTCCTCCTGTGACTCCTCTGGTGTTGCGGGTGTCCATGGGAGGCGGTAATTGCTTACCATAAGCTCGTCGCATATCCCATAAAAAAATCACACGCAACATTGTCACAATATTTTTTTATCGAATGCTCATAATTGCCAGGGGGTCTAGACAATGTCACATCTTCATTATCGATAACGAAGTTAGATTTCCGAAATGTATGAATTGACATAATTTAATCACATGACATATCGAAAGATTATGCCAATTTCATACATTTCAGATTTAAATAACTTCGTTATCGAAATGGAAATGTGACATTGTCTAGGCCCCCAGATTCCCCCATACAACATTGTTGACATTCACAAGTTAATTACTTCATAATTTAAAATGGCAGTTTATTAAAAAAACATCGCATTTAAAGTTAACCTGTTTGTTTAACTGTGACGAGGCGGTAAACATTGTAAAAAACAAACACAATTATCGAGAGGGATTGTTAATTTTTGAATGAAAAATCTATAAAATGATCATTACTTACAGATGTACTATCAACAATGAACATATTTTTAATTGGACAATATCGAGGGGGGGTAGGGCCACGCTGTTCGCAGCATGAATGGGTCGGCTTGACCGGGGAAGTACCACACTCTCGCAGAAGACCGACGTCCGAGTAGTAGCGTTTCGTTACTGCGCTTCGTTCGGTGAGCGAGAGGGCCGGAGGCCCAATTCCTCCCCCAATCCCCTTCCTTCTCCTTTTCTCCTTCTCCTCCCTTTCCCTAAATAGGCTCGGCAACGCATCTGCAACTCCTTTGGTTTTGCAGATGTCCATGGGCGGCGATGACTACTTACCATCAGGTAGCTCGCCTGCTGGTTTGAAAAAAAAAAACGAGACTATTTCTGAGTTAATCTTTTGTTTGAAAAAGGAAATGTACCTATGTACGGTCGCCAGCACATAAGTTACCACGAAATGACAATTTTTTTAAGTCGATTTTGAACTTAATTATCGACTAGTGAAGGTTAAAAATCATTTGAAGAAATTAGACAGTTTTGAATAACCTGATGTGCTGGCCACCGTACATAAATACAAAGCTGTTTTGATTTAACCGTTTTAAGAAAACAATTTCTCTGTAAGCCATATTGCGCAAAATAGTTAAATTATTTACAGAATTTTGGTACATAATAATAAAATTAAACCTAAAATATCGTATATCATAATAAAAAATATAGTTAGAAGCTTCTAAAAGAAATTCGTTTCAAAAACGTTATTCCCATTATAAAAATACATTTAATAAATAATAATTGTGCTCCGCAATTTTTTTTTTCTTTACCCTGCTTCATAGGATCTTAGCGTGATGGTCAATAGCCTACCTATAACTTTTCTCAATAAGTTGGCTATCAAATGTTAAAGTATTTTTACAAATCGACTGGTAAATCCAAAGATTTGCGCGTTTAACAAACAAACTCTTCAGAATTATTAGGATATTAGTATAGGTATATTAAACATTAACATCAAACACAAGTATATACATCAATTTAGTCTCATTTATGTGTGAGCCCAAAACATCTCCATAAGTCCTGTGACCATTAAATTGTCGTAATTGTAACAAACGTCCACAAAACAGACCCTTAAGTAAATAAAGCTTATTGAGGGCTTGCGGTCAACAATAAAAGCAGATTTGGAGCCGCAGATTCGAGGAATTTTCCGTATTTATTTGGCAAACTTGCGAAACATATTACATTTGTTACGGAAAAATAACGTTGTTTGTTAGTTGGAAACGAGGACCTACTAAAGTACTAAGCTACAGGCAATTATAATATTAATGACCTATTGATTTTACAGTATTTTTTTAACCATGTGACTGCCAAGTATACACGGCAACAAGTCAGCCTATACAAATCCAGTTTAAGCTGACCTAGCATTGTGTAGGCTTTTCATACAATAAGAGGCCAGCTTAAACTGGTTTTGTATAGCTTGATAAAAATACAAATTATGCTGAGCTGTGTCCCTTTGCAGTAGCTTAGAGTACAGTGATAGCCTAGTGATATGACCATTGGACTGCCAAGTCAAAGGTCTCAAGTTCGAATCCAAGGCACGCACCTCTGACTTTTCGAAGTCATGTGCGTATTAATAATTAATTATCACTTGCTTAAACGGTGAAGGAAAACATCGTGAGGAAACCTGCATGCCTGAGAGATTTTCTTGACGGCGTGTGAAGTCTGCCAACCCGCAGTAGGCTAGCGTGGCGGACTATAGCCTAATCCCTCTAGTACTGAGAGGAGACCCGTGACCAGCAGTGGGACAATGTAATGGGTTAATGATGAATGATGTGTCCCGTTGGCATAGTAAGTAGGTTTAAGTAAATAATTATAACCTTTTGTACTATTGGTAAATACTGAGCACATTAAATAATTGTAAATGAAACGAATATTCACGCATATTTTTTTTTATTCGATACATCTTTGCTATTTTCCTTAAGAGAAAGTTTTCTAAAGTTATCCTTATCCTGGGCACTTTAATTTTGATTTAAGGTTTAATATACCGTGTCATTTCCGTTATAATAATGAGTTTGTGCCCCTTCTAACTTCTAATGTTCATTTATAATAAAAATTAGTAACAGAATATTGAAATCACTTTTTAATTGCTCCATATTTACTTCACTAACGATGTCCGTAAAAAGTATTGAAAGGAGACTTCTTATAGGAAATAAAAACACTAATCATTTTTATCTAATATATTATAATCTCGTGTCTTGGTATTTGTGGTTGCAGTGCTACGAAACTGCTCGACTGATTTTAATAAAATTTTTAGGTCGTCGCTTTATTATCACCCTCCTACCCCCATCCCCCATTTTTAATCGCAATTTTTGTATAGCAGAACATCATTTGCCGGGTCAGATAGTACGGATTACAATAGACGGAATAAATCAACTCGTTTTTCACTTGTATGACTTTTTGAAATCTTCCCTCGTAAAACTTTACAATTTATCTGGTAATGTGAATATGAAATATACTATGTAGAATACGAGAAAATATATACGCCATAAATATTTATATAAAAATAATGTAGTGTTTTAATCAAGGTTGCGCGCTGTGCTTTATTTTCTTCGGTGAAGTCTGGAAATGAAAATGTATTTCTACTTGGAACTCGATCTAGTCTACAGATGCAAGTACCTATAAATATAATAGTGACACATATTATGATAATAAAGACGTCTAGGTTGGTCGTCTAATTGTCTGACTGACAGACAACGCACAACTGTTAAATCGTTGGCTCGAACACCATAAAATATTATCATTTCATTTTATTTTACTTTATTGGGATATAAAACCTACCACCTTAGGATTTCCCTATATCTGTTGACCTATTGGTGGCAGCGTGATGTTACATAACCTTCCTCGATAAATGGACTATCCAACACAAATAATCTTTCAATTCTTACTAGTAGTTCCTGAGATCCCTTCAGCTTTATAATATTAAATATATTATATAACACACAATTTTTTTTGGTTTTTCAAAATGAACGTCTATAATACATTCTGGGATCATGGCACTAAGAATAACGCCTTACTTTCTTATAACTGAGTGCTTAAACTTTTGCTTGAAAACCGTTTATTGTAGCAGAGTGTAGTGTGGAAGTATATAGTATTAGTCCTTTATCTTATGACTACGATAACGATTTTCAAGAGAATAAATTCTTAGTTATTCAAGTTCTTAGTTGTATATAAATTATTGTTGATGTCGCAATTTCTGCTACCTATGAATATGTATTATAATAGGCTAGCACTAGCACCCATGCTGCCAACCCTACATTTCTTGTTTTTCTTTTTAGTTATAGCAATCATAGAAATGTAATCATTAGGTTACCTTGTTATTTTTATAATGCCATTTGTTTCATACGGACGAATCCATATGATATTTTTTTTTTTTTTTTTTTTCTCTTTATTTGGGAAAATAAACGGTTACACATTAAAGTAATACAAAAAAAATTTCAGTGGCAGATATGATTCCTGAAATACACAATATAATGTATAAGTACTTATAACTTGTGTTCTCAACATATTCTAACGCTGCAAAAGGAAATTAAGTCTATATTACGAAACTTATCTATTTATACCATCTTTCCCCGAAACAGTAGAAATGGACCAACACGAACAAATGAGAAATCCATTTAGAAATTGTTTTTACGTTTTAGTACAGAACTCGAAAACAATTCGGTGTTCAGTAGCTGCGAATAGTTTGTACCAAACCCCGTTGTTTATGTAGTAAGTACTTTTGTCCAGAATTATAGAGTATTTCAGTAATACTCGCTACTTTCGGAATAATTATGAGTGAAGTTTTGGTACCGCTTTAGCTGGTTAGTTAGTAGACCAAGTTTATAATGGGAATTAATTAATAATCAGAACTTCAGTATGTTAAATAGTTTCGTTTCTTTGTGACGAGTGAAAATAAATAAGTCCATGTGATACCCTGGTGTACATTAATATAATGACAATGAGATGATACAGTGTACCTAATTAACCGATGGCTTTTTCATGTGAAAAATAGATGTTCAGATAGATTTAATAAATGATAAGGTATATAGCAAATTCCCTGCGAACCATTAGATCATGAGATAAGAGATACTGAACTACATCCCTATGGACAATTAAACTCCATGACGAAAGATAATGTACCTACATAATTAATCTTTGTGAGCAATCAATAGGCCAAATGATTAGGTTATGAGTTAATCCCTATGGGCTATTGATAGGCTAAATAATAAGAGATAAGTAGTGTAATTTACCTCAGTCCCCTTCCTTCTCTTTTTCTCCTTCCCCTCCCTTTTCCTCGGCTCGGCAACGCATCTGCAACTCCTTTGGTATTGCAGATGTCCATGGGCGGCGATGACTACTTACCATCAGGTGGCTAGCTAGTTCGTTTGCCGAGTTATTTAAAAAAAAATGTACTTTGCATTGTTTTTTTTGCAAAATTTATTTCTTTCTATTTCTTTACCTGTGGAGAGGTGTAGTATCTTACACAGGATTTAATAACTATGGATTTCATCTAAGTACTTTAATCTTGTCACAAACCACTTTAATATTGTACAAACTACATTCATAAGCCAACTGAACTCTAGTTTGGATATGAAACAGGTGTTACACGTCACGTCACTTAAGCTCGAAATTGCCGCTTACAATGAAAACAGGGATTAAAGCTGAACTTGCAAACTAAGTAAATACAAACTAAATTACATTATTATTAACTTTTAGTTTAATCTGTGACTAATTTAAAAAAATATGGAATTTTATTTATAATAGGTAAGTGATTATCTTTTGTTATAAATTTGATGGTCTTGTGATTGTCTTTTTTATGGTATGGGATAACTCGGCAAACGAGCAGGCGAGCTACCTGATGGTAAATAGTCATATCCGCCCATTGAAATCTGCAATACCGAAAGGAAGTTTAAGCAATACCGAAGAATGGGAATTGAGAAAACAAGTAGGAAGGGGACTGAGGGAGGACTTGGGCCTGCGGCGCTCCATACTACGATACTGCTGCCGTACAAAACGCACCGCATAATACATACTGCTACTTGACGTCGATATTCTCGGGCACAATTCCAAACTCCGAGCTGCTACTGAGAATTTCATAGAAATCAAATAACACTTTGCTCGACCTGGGAATCGAACCCACTCGACTATTGAGGCAGTAGAAATATATTATTATTTACCGTGATCATCCCATTGCAGAGCAAAAGCCTCCCTTTCCTTCTTCCACTCTTTCCGGTTGCGGGCTTTCAGCATCCAACACCCGCAGCAAGAGTCAAACTAATCCCATCATCTCAGGAATTCATCTAGGAAAAGAAAAAGATTATGATCTCAGGATTCAAGCCTGCATCCCTCCAGTTAATTACACTGATGGTTTAGCCACTAAGCTACAGGAGACTGCTGCCTGTGATATCCAATTTCTCTTTCACATTCCACATTTAAGGTGAAGTCGGCAACATCCATTGAAGACATATATTACCAAGTCTTTCATGTTTTTTTAAATAATTGATTGATAGTGTCATTGATTGGCACAGCTAGAACACAAATTGTCAGTAGCAGCTCGGAATCAGGATTTGTGCCCGGTTAATAGCAATAGGCTCACCCCCCATTACATGGGACCTAAACATACCAGCGAAGTGTGGGTGTACATTAGTACATATCTGCCTATTGCTTCGGGAAATATAGGCGTGATAGTAAATTATGTGATGTTAGAGCACAATAACGTTGCACCTAACCTACTTACGTACATATGATCGCGCCTGTCTACTATTGAGGTAGACAGAGACGATAGATATCCACTTGATATCCTGGCACATAACTTCCACGCTCGCTTAATGTAAACTCATCATCCAGGATCGTCGGTTTAGGGTGCTCTTAACTTGGCCTTCTGACGATAGCAAGGATTACAAATTCATAGACACAGCACTTGCGGCATGCTTCCGTACTTAATGAAACATTTCAACCCCAAACTAATTAGGTTAGTTAATGTCCGTAAAATCCACGGGCATTGCGCTTAAAAGCCATTACTTAGTGTGACCAGCGGCCCCCTGCCACATATCAGACAGCAAATGTAATTTATGCACGACATTCATTGCTGCGTCAGCCTCTATGTTTGATGTCGCACCGGTTGCGAGCAGCAATGTGGCTGCAAATAGATTATACCTGATCGTACCGGTTTTGTGTTTATCCGGTAACAATGGATAGTTCGGTGAACTATTGCTAATGCGATTCGTGGTTACAGTCAGTGTGTTTTGTAGTCAAATTGAAAAGGAAAACAACAACACATACAGTCACGCCTATATTCCCCGCAGGTTTAAGCAAAGTTCTATAAAAGTACATCCATTGTTCGCCTAGACTAGAGTATGTCAAGAGTATGACTACCTTAACCCCTACACCAAAAACTGATCCTTTATATAGTATAAGTAAAGAACAGCGTTATTTTACATGAGTCAAATCAAAAGCTTATAAAAATATAACATATTTCATCCCAAACAACTTAATGATCTCTCTAAACTTTTCCCAATTATGTTTTGTTCGGCTTCCGGTCCTACAAGATGTGGCTGAATATCACAGTAATTTCACGAAGCAACCGCCATCAGTCCTTCGCAACCCAATTTTTGGGCTGATAATCGATGTATAGACTGCTTGTCAGGCTTTAGGGGCTCTTGATTACCACTAGCGGTTGTCATAGGTGTTCGCATGAGAACAGGGACCGATGGCTCTCCGAGGTACGGAAGGGTATCGATTTGAAAGAATGGGGACCCATCGACAGACTTACCGCAGCAGGCATAGCTTTACCTTGCTGCTCTGTTAATTAGCGCAGTTATAACATAGCCACGAGTCCCTCTCACGAAACAATCACGATTACACCTCCTGAATAATACTAAATTAAGTTTCCAGTTATTTCGGGGACTGTCCACGGAACAAAAAAGATAACACAACAATTTAAGTTTGTTTTTTTATAACATAGTGTGCTGCAATGCGCGCTAACAGATCCCGGGTAACGAACTAAGATTATGCAAATTATTTCGTTAACTATGCAGAGACCCGCCCTAAAATACCCACTTGATTAACAGACGTGGTCAGAATTCGTGCTAGATAGTTCACGTAGATTCGAAAACTGTGTAGGGCTGTGTAACGACAAAGTCATGAAGACATTGTAGTGACTCTGACGCATATTCTAGGATTAGTGACACCTTGAATAGCGCTTGAGCGTCATTGTTCCATCACCCGCACTACCAATGACATTTTAGATATTGTATTTTGTTAGGATTTACAAAATACCTAATATTTTTTTCGTCATCCTATTCACTGTTCCACTGCTCTTAGAAAGTAACTAAGAAACTTAAACCTTAATACAAAGTAAGTTAGAGTCAATTATATATTTTCTCTTCAGGCTTTCGGAGGTTCAATTATCCCCAAATCTGTATAACAATTTTGCACACGTGCACACCTACAAAAATTACATATTATAAATTGCAATAATACACTTCAGGTATCCTGGAATTTAAATATAAAAAACACCCGTATTCAAAATTTTAATATAAAAAAAAACACTCGATACATATAAACTCATAAGGATGTAAATGTTTCGCAGTCGTGATTACTTACTTTACTTTTTTCGATATTTACTACAAAATCACTCAATTACTTAAGTTATTTTATCAACGAGGCAGTTTGAAAATGCTTACTTTAGACACGCACGTTAATTTCTAAAGAACTGTACTGACGCATAAACATGTTTCGGAACTCAAAATATAAATAAAGGGCGAGACAGCCCTGATATCTCTACGAAACTTGGCTTTAACCTTGAACATGATAAACTCATGTTTGTATGATTCATTATTCTTTTGGCACATCGCATATTCATGACAGCCCTACAGCCGTGTTACCCCATCTATGTATTAAATAAAAACGGTTAACCTACATTTCGAGGAGCTTAAAACGTGACTTTAAAGGAAAAAATCTGTATCTCTATTATTAAATCCCAAACCCATGTTTAAGTGCGGTGCACACATTTAAAGGGTTCATTAATATATCTACTCTTAGGTAATAAAAGAAAATAATAATAACTTATTTTATATAAAAATCATTTTATATTTCATGTAGGAATTGAACCTCTCACTTGTGCCTGAGAAGCCGTTGGTTCAACAAACGTACCAGTCGTCGGGATAACCAACTTATCATTCATACAAATCCAATTGCTAAAAAGTAAATCTTCAAATGAAAATGGCATAAGAGGAAATTGTATTACCCAAACGCAATAAATCTATAGGAATGGTCTACCGACTAGCGAAAAAAAAGGGCACAAAGACTGGTAAAAAGTTAAGGGCAGTTCAATGAGAAAGGACAGAAGCATTTGTGGTTCTGTCAGTTTGCAGGACCAAAACATATTTGAACAAATTGATTCACCCGCTTTTAAAAAGCCCTTTTACGAAGTCGATCCAGATGGGAGACACAATTGAAGCGATTTAATATTTTTTTATACTGTATGGACATGCGTTTAATTTAAGTAACTTTGGTAAGCAATAGTGCGGATGACGATAATGCATTACATTAAAATAAAACGAATGTTGAAAGATTATATTGCACATTAATTTATCAGTATTGTAACCCGACGTAAAGTTGGGTTTTACTAGTATTTCACCGTAAAAAGTTCGAATAACTGGAGTTCGGAAACTGTTTAAAAAAACAAAATTAACGGAGGCATAAGATACCCATTTTGGTAAATATAGAGCCTATACGGTACCTATGGATTGGTAAAATATAAGGACATTATTAGCGGGTCCATTATTAGTATTCATTTTATATTTCCTCGATTTTTATGTTCCCTATTCCCCCGAAGGATGAATGCAGTTTTTCTTTACTTCAATAGGCTACACTCGTTTGTTTTGCACTGCTAATAGCTATAATACTTGAAGTGATATTTTATTTTCTAAAAGCTATTTACCTCTATTTTTAGCTGAAAGAGAAGTAAAATGGTTATCTTTCTCCAGACTTTAGCTCAGCGGTTTTCCGCCGATTTATCTTTTAATGTTCCATCTAAACAAAGAGCTCATGAAAGTTTTAGTATCCTTTAAAATGAACCATTGACTCTCTGGTTATGATATTTTTACGCGACTATTATACGGAAAAGGAAGGGTAATGAGTTAAACAGGCATTTCCCGATGTATGTATGTTGATCGTAGCTAAAAAACTATTGATCCGTGTTTTTAACCCCCAACGCAAAAACAACGGGTGTTATAAGTTTGATGTGTCTCTGTGTGTGTCTGTCTGTCTGTGGCCCCCGAGCAGATGGACCGATTTGGATTTAGTTTTTTTTTTTAAAGGTTAATTAGTCGGGAGTGTTCTTAGCTATGTTTGATGAATATCGGTCGAGATATAAAGCAATTTTCGGGGGTTTTTTTAAATTTTAATTTAATAGTTATTGGATTCCTCATCCTCCTAGCCTTTTCCCAATTTAGTTGAGGCCGGCTTCTCCTCTAACCAGATCCGGCTGAATATCAGTAGGTATTTCACGCAAAGCAACTGCTATCAGACCTCCGCAACATAATTTCTGTGCTTTTATATATTCGAAGAGTACGAGTACATATATGACCACCGGGACCGACGACTTCACGTGCTCTCCGAGGCAATGAGGGGTATCGATAAGTTAAAAATGATCACCCAGCCACAGATTGACCGCGGCAAACGCAGCTTAACGTTGCAGATCTGTTGATCAGCGAAGTTATAAGTTAGCCTCGAGCTTTTGGATTCCTAATCATCCTATAGTATCAAAAGTAGATATAATGGTGTTGTAGGTAGGTAGAATATAGCAAACACTGGACGAATGGAATGATTAGTCTGCAGATTTCTTCCGCCTAGCGCAATCTCTTTTTTTATTGTTGTTTTGTCGCCGTAGTACTACTGCAACCGCAGTTGGTCTATTGTGATCGTCACTCATTGATTTAAAGTTCACTGCTAAACCCTGCAGCTACTATACACTGCAGGAGTTTCTTAGGGGTGAGCTCCCTTATTTCATCTGGGGTTAAGGTATATTCCTCAGATGTCCATTGCGCTTATAAAATAATCAACTAAAACAAGAAATAATCCTGTGTCACCTTTCTAATAAACAATGAACTAAATTAATAGCAATTGAAAGAATATCCAACTACAAACAACCACAAAAAACTAAATCTCACGCACAAAATTTAAGCGGTGAGGGCAAAACTTTTAAATGTAACAAAACCTCTATACGAAAACTTTACTCTTTCCCATAAAAAAAGTACCTAAAACAGTTACACAACAGAGAAAGGTTTCCTGTTTTTGAGGAAAAGGAAAGATTTATAGCGGTATAAGGGTTTTAAGGTGTAATAGTAGTTAATTATTGAAGTCTTAGGTGCACCTAAGTACTAATTTACACTCACAATTCGCCAACATGTTGATCCCATGTTAAAGGGGATCCCTTTTCATACTAAGAATTTCATAGAAAACCCAATTTAAATAACCTCATGCAGTTCCAGGCATCTCAGCAGCCACGTTTGAAACGACTAGATAGAATTTTACTGAATTACATTTATACACATACCTACATATATAAAGAAATCTACCAGGAAAAGGTTATTTCACTTCCACGTTTACCTTAAAAATACATAACGCACCCTCTTCATTCGTACACCGTCAAATATTTATTCACACTTCTACCCATAAACTACCAATATCAAGATATCATACACAAAAGCATCTTATCGAAGACTCCGTAGTTCCGTCGGCACTAAAAAAGGTTTGACATACGCACCGCCCTATCTAAGTTCCGTAGAAAAAAGGCAATGAATTCTATTGTCGTTGTTGCTTCACTTTGTGAGTGACATTGAGTCAATAAAATGTTTTTTTCTTTCTTCCTATTTATTGCTTCGTATTAATTATTATCAAATGACCCAAATAGCCAAATCCGTCTCGTAATGCGAGGAGACACTTGCACTGCACGTGTCTCCTCTCAGAACGAGAGGGATTAGGCTATAGTCCACCACGCTAGCCTACTGCGGGTTGGCAGACTTCACACGCCGTCAAGAAATCTTTCGGGCATGCAGGTTTCCTCACGATGTTTTCCTTCACCGTTTAAGCACGTGATGATTAATTATTAATACGCACATGACTTCGAAAAGTCAGAGGTGCGTGCCCTGGATTCGAACTCGAGACCTTTGACTTGGCAGTCCAATGGTCATATCACTAGGCTATCACTGCTTTTTATTGGGTTGATGATGATTACCCAAATTAGAACAAATTAGACCAGAATTAATTATTATCATATGACCCAAATCAAAAGAAAACTAGCAACAGTAGGAAATAACGACATGACTATAAATATATGACCACGTTTTTATTCCACCAATAAGACAGGATAACTCATAAAAATCTCTACTACCCTACACTTTATTAATAACGAAAATCCAAAAATAACTCATAAACCCGATTTCTTCGGTCATAAATCAAGGGCGGGTTGTTTACAAAGCCCCGGCATTTAGACCAATGTGCTGGCTTTATTGGTTGCCAACAAATTGTTTTATATATCGCCAATACGGGCCAGTGTTACCTAACACAACGTAATTTAAGTTAAGCAAAGTATTAAAACTAAAATTCGCCAGCTTTTGGCTTACTTTAACCTACAATTTATGTTGTTTGGTGTTTCTTTTAGTGCTTTAGCCGTGCCCTGTATTCGGTGACAAAACAGGTCACTCCAATAATAGAGGGGAGTTCCATTAGTTAGTTGACCTAAGGGATTAGAATATTCGGGGAACAGGGACTGTCAATGTAGGTACTTTAATTCAGTATAAAAAAATATCTGGAAAACAAAGAATCATAAAATTTTCGACATCTGTCGATTCATTAGTTTGTCATGGTAGGGTAGCCTGGGTACGGTTGTAACAGGGTACGGTTGTAACAGCTCGTTTATTTCCTAAACTATCCACAAGAGAGTGATGCGTTGGAGGGAAAAGGGACGCGGGGGGCAGGCATAAACATTATTACCAGTGTCACCGCGCCGTCCGCGTCGTCAATACGCGTGCAGAAGGGTACATTGTGTTTAATGCAGCAAAAGTAAGTTTTTTTAGTCAATTACTTTTCAAAATAGCTTTATTAGTAATGCATATTACGAATTATAGATTTTTCTATGTATTTGCGAAACTTTCACGGTGTGTAATCAATTGTCAGTTTGAGTGTAGGTTATTTTGTTTCACACGTGGTTCCATTTTACTGACGCAGAAGGGGTTGGGTACGGTTGTAACAATTTTTGTGGGTACGGTTGTAACAAGAGTTATTTTTTTATTTTATTGTAGATGCCAAGAAAACGTGTCAGGAAGACATCTAGAGGTGAAAGCGACCAACAACGCTTTAAAGATGCTTACAATGAAGTGAAAAGTGGACAGTCTTTGCGGCGAGCATCAGAAATACATAACCTTAATTATGTTACTCTGATGAGATATATTCGTAAGAGAGATCTTGCAGCTGAAACAGAAGACAGTGCGCCTGAAAATGTCAAAATGGGGTATGTAGCTCACAACAGAGTTTTTTCACAAGAACAAGAGCAGATTCTAGCTAAATACCTCATTCGTTGTGCAGACATTTATTTCGGTCTATCTTCCAAAGAGGTAAGAAAATTGTCGTTAGAACTTGCTATCAAATATAACTCAAAGATACCTGCCACTTGGATCGACAACGGAATGGCTGGAGAAGAATGGTTCAGGTCATTTATGAACAGAAACCCGGAATTATCGGTCCGTGCAGCTCAAGCTACAAGTCTATCGCGGGCTACCAGTTTCAACCGGACTAATGTCGACGTTTTTTATGCGAACTTGCAAACTGTTATGGACCGTGACAGTTTTGGTCCACAAGACATCTATAATACGGACGAAACAGGAGTGACCACGGTGCAGAAACCTGATAGAGTAGTCGCAAGACGTGGAACAAGGCAGGTAGGAGCCGTTACCTCGGCTGAACGTGGCACTCTAGTCACACTTGCATTTGCAGCAAACGCATTGGGACATGCTATTCCACCAATGTTTGTATTTCCCCGCATTCGATACCACGAGCATTTTGTTAGAGATGGGCCGACGGGTTCGATTGGAGCAGGGAATCCATCAGGCTGGATGCAAGACGAAACATTTCTTATCTTTCTGAAGCATTTTCAAAAATATAGCAATGCCTCTGCATCTCACAAAGTGCTGCTTGTGCTAGACAATCATTCATCACACATTCATATAAATTCACTGGACTTCTGTAAACAAAATGGAATAATTTTGCTTTCGTTCCCGCCCCATTGTTCTCATAAGCTTCAGCCTTTAGATAGATCAGTTTACGGGCCATTTAAAAAAGCTATAAATACAGCATGCGATGCCTGGATGCGGAACCATCCAGGAAGAACAATGACTATCTATGATATACCAAGTATTGTAAAAAGTGCAATGCCAATGGCTCTCACTCCGACAAATATTCAGGCTGGTTTTCAAAAAACGGGAATTTACCCATTCAACCGGGATATATTTCAAGAAATAGATTTTGCTCCATCTTTTGTAACTGACAGGCCCAATCCAAATCCGGAATGGGTTAACGATTCACTTGTTCCGAATTTAGACAATGTCTCCATTGCTTCTGAAAATATGACACCGACAGGAACCGCACCCCCATTGGATGAGACCTCAACCAATACCGGAGAAGTAGATGAATCTGAAATTGCACCTTCTGTACAGAATGTCCAGATCCATACTCCACAGACCATCCATGAATTGGCGACGGTGACACCACCTAGACAAGTTAACAGTGCTCAAGTTAATTCATCAACCCTAGCAATAGACCCCGGTTCTTCAAGTGGCGTAGCCTTAACAAAATCTCCTGAGCAAAGCGATGTTCAACAAATACCACCACAACCGTCCACAAGTGTTCAATCTGTATTTTCACCTGAAGAAGTGAGACCTTATCCAAAAGCTCCTCCCAGAAAAAACACTAACAGAGGTCGCAAAACAAAAAAATCTGCAATTTACACGGATACACCTGAAAAGGAAGCAATAAGAAAGGAATATGAAGAGAGACAAAAACGATTAAAGGAAAAAGGAGTGAAGAAGAAAGTATTAGGGCCAAACACTGGAGAGCAGGAAAAAGGAAAAGGAAAAAGGAAAGCCAAAGAAGTAGGAAAGGGAAAAGGGATGGGAAAGAAGAAAAAGCCTGAAACATCCCCAGAATCTTCAGAGGATGAAGACTTTTACTGCCTTGTTTGTGTCGAATCATATTCAGATAGTAGATCTGGAGAAAAATGGGTGCAATGCCAAGGAGGATGTCAGTTATGGTCTCACTTAGACTGCACTGATGGTGGACGAAGTTACGTCTGCCATAACTGCAGTGACTCTGTATAAAAATAATAAATATTATGACAATTTTGTTGATTCGTTTGAAGTTAAACATATTTTTGTTGGTATTTGTAATTTTCCTTTGTTTTTTTTTTACCGTATAGTTTATTTTGTTTGATTTTATGTGATATTAAAAATTAAAGTCTACCTATTAGTGAGAATTTCTGTGACTGATTAAAATAATAAGTAAAGTATATTTTTAAGACTATATCTTTAAATTGCACCTACCGTATACTAAATGATAATGGTGTACGGTATTAACTTTGTTAAATATGATTATTTTTTGTAATAAAACTCATTGAATTAACTTGTTTTTGTTTATTTTTGGGTATGTTACAACCGTCCCCCATCACTGTTACAACCGACCTCGGTATGGGGACGGTTGTAACATTGGCACACGAATTGAACAATGCCTCGTTGTCGATAACCTATTGTATAAATGTCATTTATTTTGAATGAAACGTTAACAGGAAAGAGTAATTACCAATTTGAAATGTTTTATTTAATTCTTAGACTTATGAAAGCAAAGATATGAGCGATAAAAGCAAAAATGTTACAACCGTACCCAGTCTACCCTAATCCATGTCAGCCTTTTCCCAATAATTTTGAGTCGGCGTCCAGCTTTGCGGGAAGCGAAGGCTATCGTATCTCCCCATGCCAATTAGCACATTATAAACTCAGATCAAATAAAAAGTTAAGATGGAAATTTGCGAACAAAGAAGTGAGGCCGGCTAAAACTACGCCATGCCGTGTACAACACACAATTACACGCACACAGGTATTAGTTAACTACGCCTTATCTTGTCAGTCGAGCTTCCGATAGCTCGATAGCTCGACTCCAGTCCCCATACTGTTTATGTCATCACTTTAAGGTAGATTAAATAAATTCAATTTTTTATTCTCATGTCGGACATGTTTGAAAAATCCTTGCAGTTTGAAATTGCCTCAGAGGGTTCCGAAATGCAAACATTTCCCTAGCGAGTAGCTATATTAAAAGTTCGTTGGAGCTAGCTTATAAATTACCAAGTATTAAAAAACGTTACAAGTACCTACATCAGATAAGGGTATATATCCCGGCCTTTTTATTTGTGACTTTAGTTAAATATTTTTGGAGACAACGCGTCCAAAGCAAACGGATTATCATCAATTAATAAAAAAATATCTTAAAACTGAACCTTTTTGAAACTGCAGCCTGAAAGGTTCAGACAAAAATCACTACAAACCTCTAAAAATCACTATAAAAAAAACAAGTACCTAACTAGAGCAAAGAAACAAAACAATAGAAAAGTTCGGTTCATTTCTTCCTGTCATTAGTTGAATAAATTCTGTCATATACAATGTTTAATTGTTTAATGTACCATCCAACCATGTCCAAATAGACAAAGAAGATAGAACTCTGTTGTACAAATACCTACAAATCAGGTTTATAGATTAATTAGGAACATTTATTCGAATCGCTTAGTTTATATATTATTTTAGTCTAGTCCAATATTAGTTTAGTCCAAGAGTTTTCAAGCCAAAAACCAAAATAGCCTTCTTAAGTTCTGAATCCACTTTCATGATAAACACTTTCGTCCATGATTGTACAATTATTACACAGGCCGAACGAATTTTGTCCACAAATTTACAAAACTAGACTCAGAATACCATCCTATCTGATGTAAAGTTTCTAGGACAAAGAGCTATATCAATGTAAATGCTGAATGAAAGCCAACTCTCGGGTCACATTGGCGACGTTATGTCTCGCCAAGTCGCAGTTCATGAAAATTCGCTGCAAATATACATATGCCTCTTGACCTATATCTTGAATTGTTAGGCTCAATTCACACTGAGACAGTGCTTAATTAACTGACGCACTTAGTTGACTCATGTGGACAAAACAATAGATTTTGCATTGTGTCTACAATACGGCGCTTGACGGGTTCACAGAGCTAGAAGAAGCAAGTTGCAAGACTACTCGAAGCACGACGAACGAACGTGCGATTTTTTTAACCTTTCAAGGTATGAACTGCTATGAACCATAGAAAAGACGATAAAGTTTTAAATTTAACGAAAACTTTGACAATATGAATTAAGCCTTAAAGGTACGCAGCAAATGTCAGTGTATACGCTGTTATCTTGCCAGTACTACTGAATGAACTGCTATTACTCGTATGATGCTTACTCATTGTATAGGAAGACCCTTCACGTTCACAGACAATTACATCCAGATACAGACTAATGTAAGTTGCCAGTGATAAATTTACTTTAACCTTATTTTTTATAGTTGTCGCCTCATTGCCAAGCCTTTGTATTAGAATTTGGCACTGAAATAGCATTAATTATCGAAGTTATCTACGATTTGTAACGTGGCGGGAATTGATGATGTACCTACTCTCAAAGACAAACTCTTTGGTCTATTAATCAAATCACATCGCAAGACCTCTCATCAATTACGGAGGCTCTTTTACCAATACGTTTATATAACTAATAATCTTCTTCTTCTCTTATATATGAAAATCAAATGCTATTCATTAGTCTCGCTAAAACTGAAAAGCGGCTATACCGATTTGGTAAATTTTGTTTATGAAATACATACATACCATCACGCCTGTATTCCCGAAGAGTTAGGCACAGATGTACTAATGTACACCCACATTTCGCCGGTATGTTTAGGTCCCATGTAATAGGGGGCGAGCCTATTGCCATTAACCGGGCACAAATCCAGACTCCGAGCTGCTACTGAGAATATCATAGAAAAACCCAATAACACTTTACTCGACCTGGGGATCGAACCCAGGACCTCTAGCGTAGCAGTCTTGCTTAGGACCACTAGACTAATTGGGCAGTTGTTTATGAAATATTTATTTATTTATTTATTTTATTTTCCAATTTACTTAACCTATTCTACAATGGTATTGCTGTACACGAAAGCCTCCACGGACTTATCTGTGTGACAGTGAGTCGTTCACTACATTATGTGTTTGTACCTACTAATTTATGGGTACCTATTCAGGTGATAATTATTTGTTTGTTGTGTTATATATTTTTGTTAAAGTCTAGGGGATGTTTAAGCGGTGAGAAAATATGGAAACATTGGACCCTGTCTATAGGTGGCTCTGCGATCGAGTTCGGGCAGGACAACGCTGTCGGGTCCACTAGTATAATAATCGAGAAAAGGTTTAAATGCAAAATAAGGAAATACATTTTATTAATAAATTAAAATTACTAAATTCCACTTCGAGCAATTTAATAGCCGCATGGCGATCATTTAAAAAAATGTCTTCTGAAAAATAAATCATAATGACATAACGAGGCCACCGGCGAACACTGGAACAATCTTGTCCAACATAAAAAATAACAAATTCAACAACGTTTTTATGAATACAGGGTTTTGTTTTGCCTGGACAGTTGTTAATCCAAATTTGTTACGTATCTGGATTTACAAACTGTCCGGACAATTGGGCCACGTACACTGCACGTGACTTCATATAATATTTCTGATGCATCTGCTTACAGTTCTGCTTACTACTTACATTTATCTGTTAGAGGAAGAATATATTTTAAAATACCGAGAAAGTAGATCAAGAGAGTTATAAGAATAGCTCTTTATTGGAAACTATTAAAGTCACTATTAAATAGAGGCCTGCCTATTGAAAACGGGTTGTTAGCCCGTATCTGTTTAAATTGCCACTAGATTTAAATTGTTTTAAGTTGTATGGCCGTGCTAAATAAATAAAAATTATTATTAAATTATTAATTATCTCAGGAGATAGATATGACCCTTTTAACAACCTGTATTGTCCAACTGCTGGACAAAAATTACCGCAAATCCTTTTTTACTAACGAGTTGGTATCTCCGATTAAACCTCATAACTCGTCTCTGATATCGTCATCATCTTAAGAATTTTCCCAATTACGTTTGAATCCGCTTACACAGCACATAATTTCAGTGTTATCCAGTTTATAGATGAGGCATGCCGCTGTGACGCATGTATACCAACTTAAGTACAGCCCTCGCTGTAACCTGACCACCAAATGGATAGGAATATTTTTTGGTTTGCTGCTTTTCATTCGATTTTTTTAGATAGATTCTTGATGGAGTTTACTTTCGCGACGGATCCGATTGGTAGAAGAATCCAAAAATACCTACATAAACACTAATGGCGTGAAGTTGGTTTTCTTTTATCAATACGTTAATACAATCAATGTAAAAATACAAAGCTAAAACATTCGCTAGCAATTTGTCCTTTTTGCAATCGACTTTTAAAACGATTCATTTATTGTAATTACCAACGTTTGGTCCCAAAAAGACTTACGAAAACCCTTAGTAGATAATATCCCAATGAATCTTACCCAGACACAGTAATGGCTGGTAATACTCAGAAATCCTTTAATCCATATACCCACCGTATAAATTTATTATAAAATTTATCTTACCACTCTGGAATAAATTTATAAAAAGTAGTCAGTGGTTTTCTATCTGAATGAATATTGTACAAATTGGTCTATTGGTATAAGTACTTCATAAGTAAATAAGTAATTATATTAATTCCTTGCTATGATAAAATAAAAATGTCTTTATATTTATCTCGGATACCAGCGTGTACCATAAATTCTCTCATGCCTTTCTATTTTATTGAAACTATCAAATGTAACTTTTTAGGAGTCATAGGAGTGTTTTCTTGCACTTTAACTTAACTGACGAAACATTAATATCGTTTAAAGTCTAAGTGCTTCTCCTTAAGGGCCATGGAAGAGATATACAGATCAGAGAGAGACAGCAAATTTATAGGTACAGGATTTTACATTTTTAATAGTAATCTATGCATTGTAAGATTAGCTATATCTAGTATTAAAGCTGCGTTTTAGCACTTTAATAAAACTATAAAAAGTGAAATAGAGAAACGGGATCCTCGTAAAACTAACACTGGCAACGCATGTCGTAAAAACAGAAGTTCCTTTTATAATGTAGGTGCACACTGACTGCTTTTTGCTGTATTTATGGAAATACTTACGGGATTGAAAAAGACGAAATCAAAGCAGATACTAGAGAATAATAAGTTACAACATTTTTATTGGCAGCAATAACATTATTGTTGGCAAGAATCGTATCCTATGCTAAATAGAAAATAATTTTAGCACTTTATTCGCGATAATCGGAGAAACACACTAAGCTTTCATTAACCCCCATCAAGTCCCACATTGTAGACGCAATAAAAAAACTATTATTTCTGTTATGAAGGACCGATATGGGCGTCAGTGAATTAACAGTAATATTAACATGATTAACCACCTATAGAAAACCAAGCTGTAAGACAATAATGGTTAAGAAGAAAGTATATTACCCAAATAAAAAAATGATAAGTAACTTAAAAATAACTTGTTATCTAAATTCTCGATATTATACGTAAAATATTTACACAACAATGGCGTCATCATGTAATAGCTATCGTTCCATTTATTATATTTACCTGATCAGATGTCAACTCACGGTTGCCACGACAAAATCTCTTTAAAAGGCTTTCCACGGGCGCGCGGGCGACGCAATTTTCATTACGTCACGCTTGCGGTTTGTAGCAGCCCGAGGCCATGAATTAAGGTGGGACCATTATGCTAGACAGGAAATTTGCACGCGTTTTCGGTGCGTATTATAGCCAGCACCAAATTAGTAACGTTATCATACTAATATTTTGAGAGGATTTCATTTTAAATCACTCTTTTTTTCTCATTTTTTTGCGAGCAAGCTTGCACTACACCAATTATTATAAGATTAAACTGCTGAATACTTAGAGGCACCTAGTACTGCTTAGTAGTAAGTAATAATTGTGAAAAACGATATATCTAGAAGGTTCAGCCGCGCTCGCTGCAGTCAGTCCATGGATGAGTGATCAGACCTAGGTAACATATCGGAGACTCTCTGTGCCACTGAAAATAAGTTGCGTCCGGTTCTGGTTGTATTATCTTTTGACAATCTTTAGGGCTATTCATAAGTCCTAAAAACCTAGCAACCAGCCCATCCACGGCAACCCAGTCATTTCGTGTAAAATCGATCAATTTACGAGTTCTGGTACCTTCTAACAAAGCAAGAGAACAATGTCTATAGCAACTTTTCAGTTAGCGATAAAGATGTCGCTACATACTAAGAGTCTTAAATACAATTATGCTGTGTGATATTTTTGTGCAGTGATAGCCGTGTGATATGACCATTGGACTGCCAAGTTAAAGGTCTCGAGTTCGAATCCAAGGCACGCACCTCTGACTTTTCGAAGTCATGTGCGTATTAATAATTAATTATCACGCGCTTAAACGGTGAAGGAAACATCGTGAGGAAACCTGCATGCCTGAGAGATTTTCTTGGCGGCGTGTGAAGTCTGCCAACCCGCAGTAGGCTAACGTGGCGGGCTATAGCCTAATCCGTCTCGTACTGAGAGGAGACCCGTGCCCAGCAGTGGGACAATGTAATGGGTTGATGATGATGAGTGTGATATTTTATCTATTTTGTGCCTATATCTAATTGTTTAGTTACCAAAGAGATCAATAGAGATATTTTTACTATATAGAGACTTCATGCAAATCTGTAGGTATCTAAAACGCATGAAAAGGCACTATATTTTCCGTTTATTGGTCCTTAGAGAGACGATACGAAAACATACTATGGAATTCGCAATATTAGAGAATCTGTCTTATTAAATTTCCAAGGATCTACTTTCAAAGGATTCAATAAGATACCATACAGTTAAATAGGTACGATACCTTACCTGAACCCATATGGCTCTAGAAATATTTAGTTTGGGAGTTAGTAGGCCAAACCAACAGCACGAGGTGTTTTTTAGGGAATGGTTAGCTATCTAACATTAATGAGTTAGTCACGCGAATATCACTATGACATGGAAGCATTTGGGGGTGAACATACGGCCTTCAAAATATTATGGTGTGTGGAATAAATAGGTCTGATGTCATTGCTATCTAAATGGGGCACGCGCGTCGGAAACACTCGCATTCAATACAAACGTGCGCTGTTAAATGGAAACTGTTACTAATGTTCTAATTAGTTTACTATCAGAATTAATTATGAATATAACAATAGTAATTAACTGCAGAACACTAACAAAATTAGTTTCACTATGTTTGAGGAACCATTTCGCACAATGATTTAGGTAGAAAGTACCATTTCGATTCGAATTTTCCAAATACCTGCAAAGCACACCCCTATGGTGCGCCTGTTTATATCTGTACACCTACATTTAATTAAATTTGAAAAATAATAATTTATAAACATCGGAAAAATGATAAGAAAAACCGTTTGTAGATATATTTATTATTCTTTTTCTTTTGTGGAACTTCAAAAAACGTCACCAAGACAAAAATAAGCCACTTGAAAGCAGAATAAGTATTGAATTCATCCGCTTAATAATATTCAAACGAACATGACCTTTATGTGCTCAGATGTCATAACATTGATGTTGATATAATGGTATTGCTTTCAATACGAGAATATTACAATGAATATCTCGACTGAACATTGAACAAGTACATAGCACATTCAATTTATATGTATGGCTGTAATAACGTGGATTGGAAGTTGTTTATAGATATTGTAGACAATTTACAGGATATAGCTGTATAATGCTTATAGCCGATAGCTTAATACGTGCTTAAACTAGTTGCAATGAGACCTTACAGTGTAGCTTGGTATCTTCTTGAAGTAGACTAATGGTAACCAAACATAACATAAAGGTTTTTTCTGAGCTTAAATTCTAACTGCGGCATAAAAAACTACCGTCTGCACACAGTCCGCATAGTCCAAACTTCGTTTCTTTCTTATCTGATGTTGTAGGTTCCAGGGTACCTCGGCCATATAACTAGGCCTCAGCATCATAGGGTGTTGCTGCGACCTAGGAAAACTAGCTATTAGTTGGGGCTCGGAATAGTGTCCAAAATTTGAGCTTCTAAGTAGTAAAAATATATTATAGGAATGAGGTAGTCATAAGTTATGACTACCACACTGATAAGTGGTTATGTAGTTATAATGTTATGACCTACTTACCGGTATTAGCCTTAGAATATTCAAGCTTACTAAAAATAACAATTTCACGGTTAGGTAACTTTTAACTTGCGTTGGTAGCTTACGATAAAGTGTAGAATAGAGCATGTTTGTACAAGTGTGTTGAGCTGAGAACGCGGATAAATGCAACAGCTGTTTCGTTGAGAGACTAAAGATAATACCCACTAATAGAGATACCTAATTAATGTTAACGGGTTTGTTGTACATAACAGACAGAAAATCCTCTTTCATAATGATAAATAATCATAATCACGATTTTCGGGGAAAATATATACACAGCCAATTGCTTTTTATTTAGTTTCAAAAAGCTAAAAGGACAAGTTTTCCTGTACATATTTAGATATAGCTATCCTATGCCTCTATGTACGCACGTATTTGGAATTTATCCCAAAAGCTAGCAAACCAATTCAATCAAATGACGTGTCATTCGATTTATCTCGATACAGGTTGTTAATTGGTATAAAAAAAGGAATTTGAAATGGAATCGGATTTTCCAAAAAGGTACGCATTTCGGTAAATTGCTATTCAATTTGCTTGCTAACGTTTAAAAACGGGTTTATATCACTTGGCACATCACTCGTAAAGTAGAATTGATCTTGAGTAGAATGTTTACGTAATCTTCAGATAGTAAAGCTGTACGCTGGCTGAGAGTTACACAGAAAATACTCAACAAATGCTCTGGACTATGTACTTGAGTTATTCTTAGCCTCCACTTTGTTCAAACGTAGTTTTCTTAAGAACTTGCTAGATAATTTGCAAACCCATATGCAAAATAGGTACTTTGCGTCTCTACATAAAGAAAATCTCTTTTATCATTCGTGACTCCGGTCCAAACAGAAATAATCCTTTTTCTTCGGCTAACACCGCATTGTTCCGCTACTTTGCTAATCCTTGTACGGTCAGTAACGAAAGTTGCTGAAAACCGCCAAGTTTTGAAAACAACACAGCACCAATACTTTTCAATAGATTCACTTAGGAAAATCATTACGGTCCAGTAGGTATGTAGAAACACGTACTACTTACCACATCTCGGGTCAGTAAGTTTTGGATAATAAATATGTTTAAGCGTTTTGAAGATTTCATCGTGTTCAGCAACTTTCATTGCTGACTGTACGTACTGGATTAAAAATTAAACTTAGTTCACTTAAAAAACTGTCAAGCAAACCCTTTAAATATTGACTAACATTATGTGTTGCAAGAAATATAAAATTACAATGGAAGAATAAAACCACTCGTCACCCTGACATTTTCTTTTCCAGAATATTAAAACTATAATAATTTCTATAGAAGAAAAGAAAGCATCGTCCATTCTATAGTTGGTTTATCTTTTAACAAAGCCGCAGGGAGACCTAGTGAAGGTAAAAGGGACAGGAAAACTCCCGACATAAGTGTTAATATATTATTTGAAAAAGAAACAAACTGAATGTGTGACCCCCTCTTTAACGGGGAAGGCAAGGGACTTGGGGTAATAATTTATTGCCCCACCTGTAGCCTGGCCCAGTAGAATAAAGCCCGGTTTTAATAACTAATCGCTCGTGAAATTAATATGATAACTTTGAGAAATATACTAGTTTATTGTAGCTAGTTAAAATAAGTTTCGTGCCATCGAGTTTGAGTTTCTATAATAGTTTATCGACTATTTCACATCAAATATTCTTTCACCGTGCTTCAACTTTGTTGGGGTTAGCTTCCAATCTTGCCACCTTGCCAGATATGGCTAAATATTTATTATATCTTATGCAGATTAGGCGGCCTTAATGCGGCTATGGCATGTTCTACCGGCAGACTTTTGGATTTTGAAAATTTAAACTGAATTATATTCCAAGAAGGAAATGGTTGTCACTAGCATTGTCGTTGATGTTCCTTTAACAACCGATAACTTACTTAAGTATCACTTTGCTGTTTTCATTTAGGAAAAACAGAGCCCGGAAGAGTATTTACTTAGTTGGCAGTAACCACCTGACCCTGCGTATGTTATCCATCAGGCAAAAAGGATTCAATTTATATAAAGCAATAACAAATTATATACGATAGCATTCTAGATAAGAAATATTTCCAAGAGAAAATAAAAACTCTCCCGTTTAATTGAACTGTCTTCACAATAGCTATTTCTACTTATTAAATTTCAGCTATGAATAGAAACGCTAGGAAAGATACTGTGCTTTTGTTATTAAATATTTAACGTTAAGTTAAGTAATATAGAACTCCTTGACTTCCTCGGCTTTAGAAGGTGGTCTATTATGTCCATCTTTATTAATTTCGCGTTCTTATAATGGAAGTAAATTTCGAAATAAGGTCCGCTTCTCAAATTTATCTCTTCGCAAACTAGAAACGTACTGTTTGTAATATTTTAATATGGACGGGCGGCGACTCGCTGAAACTCGGACTTGACAGGAAATACTTATATTTATACTGTTTCCAGCTACGTACATCGAGTCGTCACCTGGGCAGAAAAATTGAGCCTTCGCTTGGATTGGTAGAGACACATAGATAAATCAATAACTAGAAAATAAAATATTCAAATCTAAAATAAATATATTAAGTACCGACATAATTTGGCTTGTTTTAAGCGACAAGTGCCTGAAAATCTCGTTATCTAACCGATTTTAAAAAAAATGCAAACTCACTTTCCTGAAATTTGTACGTAAACCTTACCTAAAACCGTTTTTTAGGCTGTTGAAAACTCTCATGGATGCTACTTTGTGTAGTAAACTGCGTATGTCAGGCCACTACAGACTTAATAATTAAAGGCGGGTTCGTACACGCACCCCTGACTCTCTACGAAAACGAATACTTACCGTAATGCCTACTACAACTACATGAGCAAGTGGTCGTTTGTATACGCGCAAATGTATGCGTGAATTGGTAGGGTTGTCATTGCGGCCGTATCAGTACATTTCTGCGCCCATTACTTCGCGTTCTTTCGTCCACTGACTCTTGTTTTAGAGACAACGAAGACTACAATTAATTACGTTGATAACTAACCTTCTTTCCGTCCGTTCGTAACAATATTAATCATAATTTTTGACATGGGATTCTCGAACACATTACCACAACATTCATGATATTGAAAGTCTACATTGCCATAATTATCATATAGTACATTTTCTATTTGTAACTCCGATCACAACTAATCCAGGAGTTATATTAAAAACGTTGACATTAGACTTGCTTGGACGTAATCCTCTGATTTATTGTAGGGAACCAAAAATTATTCACTGTCGCCTTGCGGGCATTGATAGACACTTAACACGTTTTTGCTCGCTCATGCTGTCATTATTAATAAGCTGACTTGTCATTTGTTATAATGAGACTTTAGCCAATAATAATATTTCAGAACGAGATGAGGTTTTTAGGCTCTTTATTTACTAGCTTCCTGGTGCTACCAAATTTGATTCCATTTTCTCCAATACCGTGACAAATTAAAAATTTTTGTTCAGTGTACCGAAGTACATCTTACAGGAAACGTATCGGACAAATTTCAAGTTTCTTAACCTTAAAGTTTATAAGATTTCGTGAACAATCAATGAGTGAGTGACCTTTTTTTTTTTTTTTTTTTTGTGTTCGGGGAGGAAACCTTCAAAAGGCTGCCGACCTATTGGGGAGTAGGCCGGGATGTGTGGGATTTTTACCGCACTAAAACCCCCCCTGTGGCCATCTTCGGCACATTGTTGGAAGGGTCCGGGAACTATCTGATTCTTCCGGAACCTTCCTGTGCCATGCCTATACTTAGGCCCGTCACAAAAACTCCCTACACCGTCGCTGTTTCGTGCGCACGGTAGCACGAGACCACTTCGTGCCTCCGTCATCCCTGGGGTCGCTTGATGGGCGCCCAGAGTCCCCACTCCAGGCACTCACGGCCCCAAAGGCCCCCTGCTCGTCGTTTGTGATAACAGGCAGGGGGGTTTCGCAGTAGCCCTGGTGGGCTAAATACCGGTGCGGTTGCCGCCCCGGCGTCTTCTTCTTCGAGTGGGATCAGCTCTTTCACGATCCCGCTCGGCGGCCTCCTTCTGGATCATAATAGTCTCGCAGAAAGAGGCTACCGCCCTCCAGTTAGTCGTCTTTGCCAACATTTTAGCCACAACTGCTGGCAGGGAAAGATCTTGCCCGATTTCAGCGACCAGGCTCCGCCGCTCGGACTCCCATGCCGGGCATTCGCCAAGCGTGTGTTGGGCAGTATCCAGGTCACTACCGCAGTGGTGGCAATTCGGGGTGCCTTCGCGTCCGATCCTATTCAGGTATTCACCGAAGCAACCGTGCCCAGTGAACACCTGAGTAAGCCGGTAGGTGACGCATTCACTTCTGCGGAGCCATTCCTCGAAGCACGGCAGGATGGCCTCCACCACCCTCTTACCTGCAAAATGCGGTCCTAGCAGCCGCTCGCGCCATTGCTCGAGTGCGCGTTGTCGCTCTTGCCGCCTCAACATTTCGGACGCCCTTGCAGGCATGCCCTCACCACTCTGGCGGATAGAACGGATCCGGTCATAGACCCTTGCATCCATTTCCGCCAGGATATCAAGAGGTGGAAAGCGCGCCAGGAGGGTTGCCGCCTCGAAGGACACAGTTCGGTATCCTCGTGCAATGCGAATAGCCACTTTACGTTGCAGGCTATTGAATTTTGCTCTGCTGCGCCGGACATTTGACAGTCTATTTGACCATACCGGCGCTCCGTAAAGGGCCATCGATCGCACGACTCCCGCGTAGAGGCGACGAACTTCTTCCCGCGGTCCCCCGAGATTAGGCAACAGTCTGTGCAAAGCACCCACTACCCTTTCTATCCGGGGAACAAGGCGTCCGAAGTGCTCCTCGAAGCTCCAGCGACTGTCCAAAGTTAGGCCAAGGTACTTTATATTTCGGCCCACCTGGACTTGCACATCACCGACACGCACCGATGAGCTGGGTGGTTCTCTACCTCGTATGAGTGAGTGACCTATAAATCGAGCTCATACCCTATATTTTTACCCATAATTTCTAGCTGATTGTTATCCTTAGTAATGTAGGTAAGGTGAGCACTAGAATAGATGTTCACGAGTGAGTTTGAAAAGTTAGGCACTCTTACAGAATATAAGACTCTGTAGGCATACAATAACACCAGCATACATAACTTTCTGTATATGATACTTATTGTAAGTAGGTCTTATAATCAGACTGGGTATACGGTCGAATGATAATATTAAGCATTTTCAAGAGACAATACGACTTGCGCCAGTTGTATTGTCGCTTGACATGTTCAAATTTGCTTCTGACGAACGTTGTCATATGGTCGCACTTATCCACAGAATTATTTAATGTATTAGGTTTGTAGATAAGTGATACACGCTTTGATGTTCATAATCGTTGATTTACATTATAATAATAGGTATGTTGATAAACGCACTCGATAATATACGAAGGATTAAGAATTTTAAAAGTTTCAATAGGAAATTAAATAATTTTATTTTTTACTGCAGACAACTTAAGTTTCCGCCATTATCCGGACAAAAAGGCTTTACACACAACGATAACAGTTCACTTAGTTTTTACGACACCACCTCGATATTTTAGACGTAAGTGAAACAAACGTGACCTAGAATAAATCTAGATGTTTGTTCTTTTAAAAAACTAGAGACAATATACACATAGAGAGTGTTGTTTATATCTATTTTCTAGACTAGTATTTACAGGTTTTATTTTGTTTTTCTGCGTGAACTTAAAATAAATTTGTTGATAGGTATTTAAAAATACTGAAATTCCACAGTTTATTTATTATTTTTTTCGATCATTGGTTTCAGCGTTTATACTCTTATAAAAATGGTACATCCGTATTTAGAAAAATTCAAAGTATTATAGACTCATAAAATTAAAAAGGATTTTCTCTTAAATTAAAATATATATATATACATATATATAAGTTAAGTTAAGTTAAGTTTTCTATATTGATGTACCAAACTATAGTTATATATATATATATATATATATATATATATATATATATATATATATATATATATATATTTATATTTATATTTAGTTATATATAGTTGTTTATAATGGCTATAACTATAGTTATATATATATATAACTATAGTTATATATATATATATATATATATATATATATATATATATGGCTGGTTAGAAAACTATAGTTTGGTACATCAATATAGAAAACTAAACTTTTAATGATTAAAAATCCTTTATAATCCACGTTCCAGATACTTCGTGTCACTGCCAAATATCTCTAGTCATTTGAAATTATTTAATTAAAGAAGTCGTATGTCAAAAAGTCTGCGTAAGATAAAGAAACAAAAGTATATTTACTGAATGGGTATTTTAACCCATCAACCTCTTCGCCACCATGCATTAATGATGCTGAAATATTCTTGAAGAAACACTTGGAACTCTTTTCCAGCGACTGGCAAGCGTGAAACGTCACTAATTAACTTTGCCACAACTTTGAGAAGTATACCTTTTGAACTTTTTAAGTACCTAATTACCGCTCGAGCGTAGCGGGATAAGCAGAGCCGCAATCTGTAGCTTACATTATAAATGAGACTAAGTAAGAGCTGTTTTAAATATTTTTTTTTTAAACATAAGGCAGGTCATCGAGGTACAATCTGAATAAATTTTAAGTATCTAGGTACTAAATTATATTAATTTATCTAACTAGGTATTTCCTACGGAGTCAAGTTCATAGGACAATTTTATTGTCTTTAGAAAATGCTTGTTCATCCTTGTACGAATTTCGGTAAATGTTATTTAGGTACTTATATTTAATAAAACTTACTTGGTGCCTTTTGACAACGTTACAACGGATTAAAACTGGAAATTTTACATTTTAGCTGCTTTGAATTAGGCTACATGGAAACTAGGCAAATTTTACTAATATTTGAAGGGACTAAGGACCTAGGTACTTATAAAAGATCTTTCAGTAATCCTTCCACGAAACGTTTCGTTTTATAAATAATAAACCTTAAAAATAAGCGAAAATTCAAAAGCTATACAATAAACAACAATGAATATAAAAATATATAAAAAATTTAAAACGTGTTCTATTCGTGCGAGCGAATGCTATTTTTTTGAGAGCTCATCTATATGCATGGAACAAGCTAACAATAGTCAAATAAACGGAATGATTGCGTTCATTCCTGATTAAATTCCGTTGCACTCACTTTCATACGCATATCGGAAAATGTTCCTCCAATTCACGTCACTACTCGGACAGCCGTATCTGCTATTGAATACCTACTCGTAGTTAGACACCATTTTATTTTATTCCCCCGGAGTCTGGGAAAAGAATATTTTTACTCTTTGTCGTCAGTAATTGAATTTCGTTAGAAAGTACCTACTATGGTTTCGCGCTAAAATAAAGAGATTCTTTTGAATCCGACGACGTTGGAATTTGACGTTTAAGAGGATAGTATCCGCTCCGCGCTCCATACAAACGTAGTTTGGCCTTATCTTGAATATTAACAAATCTTCGGAATTTTGCAGTAACAATCTTATCATTAAAATACGTGTTCCTGTAGTATACAATTTCATTTCAATATACGGTTAAAAAGTTACACGAGCTCAAAGATTGGCAATTTTCGTTGAAAAACGGCCCAACTTTATGCTAGTATTTCTCGACAATGTATCAATACAGAAACATTCTGATTCGAAAGAAACCCAGATAATATAGTGAATATATTTTTACAAGATTTTTTTTTACGTATTAACAATATTATAGGAGTAATCTCCAAAATTCGGAACATAAGAAATACGCGTGAAAATGTTGCAAATGTATTGTTGTTTCTCCTCTCGGGCACGCGTTCGCATCGCGAGGGATAGAGACAGCGACAACTGTGCAACATTGTTGCGTTCGCGAGGGACACTCCTCTTAAACCGAGATTTCTTCAAGCGTAAGCTCTTTCATTGGCGCGGTTTATTGGACTTAGTCGAAACTGCTCGTCATATTTTATAATAAAGTCTTAAAATAGATGAATTGGATGGTAATTACATAATTTTTAATTTAAATACCCCCATAATACATAAACAAACTATCTTTCTGTACATATATTTTGAGTCGAAGGCTGATTTCAAATCCTATTATTTATTGCACTTCCATATTTTATATTCAAAATATGGTTAGTTAAAACTTCAAACTAGCGTGAATAGCGTGACGATAAGTCTGTAGTCTGCAGGGGCTCTAAGTGCTCATGATTTTGTTTTTAAGTAAACAGGAGCATACTTCGAAGTTACTATCTCTTCACATCACGATTTCTGTTGCAATGTAAACATTGAAGCGGCTGTGAAAACTTTTAACCTCGGCACGTCTTACTTCCTATACTACTTAGCTCTCTTCATGCAAATACTGAAACCTAAAGTCAAACTGAACCCAACTTCTATTTTACTATTAGCTCGAATGCGTATTACATCCAGTCTTGCTGAGGGAAAGCATATACAATGTATAAGTTGAAACGCGCAGTTCAATTATCTGAGAGACCAAGTATAAGTTGGAAGACGCAGTTCAATTGCATGAGAGACAAGGTATAAGTTGGAACACGCAGTTCTACCTAATAGAAAAAATTTAAGATGAAGCACGCAGTTCAATTGCCCGAGAGATAAGGTATCAGCCGGAACACGCAGTTCAAATGCCTGAGAGACAAGTAATAAGTTGGAACACGCAGTGCAATTGCCTGATAGACAAGGTTTAAGTTAGAACACGCATTTAAATACCTCAGAGACAGCGTATAAATTGAAACGCGCAGTTCAATTGACTGTGAGACAAGGTTTAAGATCAAGCACGCTGTTCAATTGCCTGAGGGACAAGGTATAAGTTGGAACACGCAGTTCAAACGCTGGAGAGACAAGATATAACTTGGGACATGCAGTTCAAGGTAAAAGGTAAAAGATGTATCGCAGTAAAACACTTGGGAGCCGATCTTGAATTTGATAGGTGGTTGCTGGCTAAGTGGACTTTACAACTCGCTTTTCTTCCTAGCGTGCGGAGAAGAGATTTAAAATACGCAACCGTTTTACCTCATAATAAATTACTTCTTAAACTTTATAGACATGTCTAAAACTTCCTAAAAATATTTATGTGGTAAGTAAATCCGAACATAATCTTTAGTCAAGTACATCTGCTCTAGTTTTACTAAAACGAAGATTAATTTCTAGTTTAACTGGGATTAGAGGGCGAGCCTATAATCTTGTTAGAGCTGTAGCCGGCTTGTTAATCACAAGTTATCAGCTTGTTAACAACCCACTATTAGTAGGTGGTAATACATCGGCTCGAAATAGGTTTGAGTGTTCTTAAATTCAAACTAGTTAATGGAGTTCATAAGCACAAACTTACCTCCGTAAATTTTTGTACATTTGTGATTATTTGACCAATGATACACTTGAAATACATAGAAAATCTTAAATAATTTTTGGTAGTGCCTCGATGGCATTGCAGCATGTATCTACGGGGAAAATACTACCCTCCCATAGAATATCGACATTAAGTATCAGTATGTATACTGTTGCGTTTCGTTCCGTGAGTGTAGAGCGCTGGAGACCATTTTTAATGCTTTTTTTGTTGATCGGCTCTATTTGTTTTTTTTTTTTTTTATAAAATCATGCAGTCGACTAGCCCATTGAATATAGGATCATCATTAGTTTTAGAGAAAACTATATGTGTAAAATAACATCATACGTTTCGATACATTTGTAAATTCAAATGGTGGACTGTGATTTTATCTCAATAGGTACACAGTTTAAAAAAACTACGCAGACAACCGTAGATTTTGTAACAAAATGATGGACACTGAACGTTCGTTATAGCCAACGGTCCACCAATTTATCACTACAGTAATTAAATCACCTTGTTAAAATATGAAATTATTCCACACAGCGTCAAGTTTGCATTGTACGGTCCGTTACAGGCAATTAATAAACCCGACTTGCACCAAAATTTGCACCCGTTCCGCTTAACCGAAATAGCTAAGCGTTTTTGGATAGCTAGTTTAATGGCCGGTTCCCTTAAAATCACTTGCTTTGCACAGCAAGCTACTTAAGGTGTGAAATATTAGTTTTACAAAAATGTTGAACATTAAACTGAGACGCAAATGCTACCAGGCATTTTTCATGCTTGAATTAAATTATGTACCGGATTTTTTGTATTTTTGAATAGTAGCTTTCCACCCACGGCTTCGCCCGCGTGGTTTCTCAGCTTTTCTGTACTATAATATGTATGTATTATACATATATACCTTCCTATTGAATCACTCTATCTATAAAAAAAATCGCATCAAAATCCGTTGCGTAGCTTTAGAGAAGGCGGGAAGCCACTTTGTTTTATACTATGTAGTGAAACCTAGGTAGATTTTGTACTAGATTTTCAAATTCTATCATTAATATACGCACACCTACGCATATTTCAAACATTTCAGAACCGGATTATGGACAGCAACACTAATTCCACATAAAAACCTTGCCAACACTTTAGAATCGCAGGTAACAACGCGAGTGCAAAACGACTGCAAAGTAATTTCTGAATGTTCCCTTCTCCCCAGATAATTTGTTACATCAAACAAGTTCCAACAAGCTTGTATCCCAAGGCGCTAACAAGACAAAACAAATTGTACGACAGGAATCGAACCCCGGCCGCCTTTTCCTGACGTAAACGACTTCGCAATGAGAAATTGTGCAGACATCGCGTGGAATACCGTAGAATTTTATGCGGTCGCCGGGAAACTGTGCATTTACATAAATATTCGTTTATCGGGACAACTCTGTGATTTAAGTGAAAATCTCGTTCGCTCTGCGAAAAAAAGGCACGAAGACAATAAAGAAAAAGGTTTAGGACGCCTGTCTAGGATGAAATAATGGAGGCACGGCTGCGACATATGAAGGTGAATACGTCATACGAGCGGGCCTAGACGACATTATGATAGAAAATTTTAATAAAGTCTTATTCACCAATTCACCCAACTTGTTTGGAAAAATGTTTTCGAGATTTATTGTTTTGTTTCGTTTGCGATACTATCATCAACCTTTCACTTCTTGTAAGTGTTTATGACATAAGAGAAGAAACTCAAATGTTTTTAAATGTGGGGTTGAACCACACTACGTTACCACAAACGCAAATCTCCCCTGCACTAACCCGAAACAACTGTCAGTGCTCACTGCAATAATTTTTAAGTAGATAAATAGGGATAGCGCTATACTCTGATACACAGCATCTCTTTCTAACAACTATTAACACGTTCTGGTGGGCTTCTGCAGGCCTCACATATTTTTTCCGTACGCGGATCGAACCAACGACCCGTGGCGCACTAGCCAACTGCGCCTAACAATCCGTCTCAAAAAAAAAAAATATTATACATAATTTGATTAGCAGTTAAGATCGCATATATTAACTGCTAATCAAATTATGTATAACATTAGAGATTTTGTGATAACGATCCAATCAAAAGAACAAACTATCTTGGTAGAAATTGGTTGAACGTCGCCGTGTGTGAAACCGAACAGTATTTAAACAGTTTCCGAGTATGGCCACCGCCGACATGTAATTGAATTAAAAACTTCACCTACTGAAAATTCTATTTCAGTTTTCAACGCTTACAATGTAATGTGACGTATGTGAGTAGTTTTATAGTTTTTAACCGACTAAATGAAATGAAAGTAACCATTTATTTTCAGACTTCACATCCAATAAAATAACAATAGTGATAACTAATAAATACTATTATTATACCACTGTTGTCTCGTAGAGGTGCAGAGTCAAGCTATGTATCTCCATCCTGGAATTATTTTCTATCAGCAAGCGTAAACGTACCTAAACACTTAAAGGTCAATCTAACGATAAAAATTCGAGACGCATTCTGAGAGAAGACCCGCGGCAAGCAGTAGTGCAATATAATATATGGGGTGATGATGATGATGATTTTCACATAGGTTCGCCTATAATGATGAACGTGCGCACTAATGCAATCTTTTTGCTACATTAATCCCGCGACGTTTGCCGCAATACTCCCCTTAAACGACAAAAACGTGGAGCTTACTAAATACATTTATATGATATAAAAAGATACATAATACCCGAAATCAACAGGCCAGGTTACGTGACCTGAAAGTGTATCTCATTCCGTCCGTATTGAGAGCAATTTGCTAGTTTAGTACGTAGGTATACTGTAAACAAAACAGTATCTAACATAGTTTCATTACTGCAGGGTCGTCCGCATTTTATAATGAAGAACTTACGGAAAGTTTCATGGAACTAAACCGACTAGGAGCTAAACAACTTTACTATCCGAAACTATGAGATTATATTCCAAAAAGTCGGTTAAAAATGTTCAATAAATGTCAGATCAAAGGTTGTAAAGTATAATAATGTGAGTTTAACATTATCGCCTCCTACTGCGAGTAAGTATTGCGTAAAAGACACATAAGACGCACCGGATGCCGATAGGCACAAACAGACGTCTAGCCTCCATGAGCTGTGTTGCCTGCGCGCGGCTAACTTGAGGAGTCCTATGGCCATTCAGAATGGCTATGGAATTCAATGGCCCCAGCAGAAGAGGTCTGACAAGAACAGTCTACAGTCTGTCACGGTCCTGGCGAAAGTCACAAACCCCATTAATGTGACTATTATGGCAAAGGAAAGCAAGTGCGATATTTAGTCGATATGAGTCCCCGTGCCATGCGGTAGACGAACCATGAGGCTTTCCCGCACCACTAAATAAGGCTTTATCATTAGCTGGACCCCGAGGTATTTTATGGCACCTGAATTCAACAGATAAAAATTTTTTCAATCTTTATGCATTAACATATTTAATTTTATACCACATGCAACTGTTGATTTTTGTTTAAAAACGAGCTTAAAAGTTACTTTACTACAAGTTTGCAACTCGCCATACAATTGAAATTAACTTCTCTGCAAGCGCTAATTCTCAAATGATTATCGAATTCATTCACTGACATTAATGCCGCACTTTATCGATAAAATCGATGGGCATCGATACTGTCGATGAACCCATTAATCTTTCGGCTATTGTTAAAGATCACGATAGCATTGTTAAACTGTCCATGGATCGGATTTAACGGCATACAGACTTGAAAGAGGATTCAATTTCAAAGTTGCCAGCTTTGTTATTTTAAGGTACAATATGGATTTATTCTTTTCCGATTTTGTATTTTGGTTTTTCTAATAGTGCTATATATTCGGTATTGCTCGTGATGCATCTATATATAGGAACATAATTTTGAACCTGTCAGTCAAATAAAAAAAAACGCTACCAAAACTATTTTTAAAAATGCAGGTTTTAAAATTTACCGTCTTTTTTATAAGCCATTTTTATTGTATGAAATTTTAATGAAGAAGGCGGGGGAATCAATATACTTTTAATCTAGCTTCATAGCTCAAACCTATTTTTTGTAACAGAAAAGTTCTTTACCAATCAATAGTTAAAAACTTTCCCTTAATTATCTTACAAACGAACCACATTAAAGCGAAGTAAAATATTATAACTACGCTTTAATTAAATAATGCTTTAGACCTAACCACTCTAATCCCGTCTATGGACGAATGAAAACTTTCTAAATCCTCAGTGTAATCAATAAAGTTTAAGCAGTGCTTAACGCGAAATCTCATAATATTAAATCGGAACACGTACAACAGAGAAAACCATTACACTGATAAAATAAACAAGCATATTATACAAATATTAGGTATCTGTCTGGCACAGAAACATACGATTTATCGAGCAATGAGGTTGGACTTATAACGCGTTTGTTATTTTTTAAACAAAGAAGACACTTTTTAAATCCCGTTTGATGACGATCTTATTGCCATTAACAAGGTATAAATCCAACTTCCGCGTTTCAACTCTGAATTTCGTAAAAACCCTCATTACACATAATTCAAACCCAAAACCTCACTGTCTACCCACTCTGTATGAAAGTGAATAAATGATGCATTGAACTGCATAAAAAAAAAATTTGGTATCCCAATGTTAATAAATAAAAAATGGGAACAGAAATATAAGGTAGATACGTAAAATTAAATATGACTCAAAACAAAACCTATTGTGTATGGACCAGTTTTCCAAATTCTAAGAGCAATTCTGTGTTCCCCTCACAAGCCCTTGAATTATTAAAAACATTAATCATTAGGTACGAAATTGTTACAAAACAGTTTTGGTATTTAACAAAATAAATGGTTGAAGCCTAACAATTAGTACACCTTTTATAAACATTTCTGTTGTAACAACTTCTGTTTTCTAATTGTTTATATTCGAAAAAAAGGTTGAAGTTTAAACAGATTTTTTTAACCAAAATTATCCAAAAAATATGGCTTAATATCAATATGACTGCCATGTGACTGCCATCAGACCTCTAGAAATAAATTACTGGATACCGATACCTAACCTTAATCAAGACATAAATAGTGTTTTCGTTAAACAATCATAATGACAGTCAATTCCTTACAAAAATCATAACATACCATCACGCCTGTATTTCCGAAGGGTTAGGCAGAGAATCAGAAATGTTCACCCATATTACGCCGGTATATTTTGGTCTCATTATGCTATTCTATTATTACTTTTTATCTGTCTCTATGTGTGTGTGTGTCTTATTGTTGTTTAGTTTTTTGATATTATTTTTGTTATTTCTCATTGCTAATGTATTATTATGGTTTGTAATCCTTTCTTTTTGCTGAAAAATGCCTAAACGCAACACTGTTTTGCAAATCTGTGGACTTTTTAAAATTTAAATTACAATTTAATATTTTTTTGAAAATTCAAGTATGGATTTTATCAATGAAGCAATCCAGCAATATTACACGTAATGTTAGCAAATTATTTATCTAATTTTCGAAATTATTTGAATACGTTTCCGAACGCTAACACTTTATTACGCGATTGTAACTGCGCGGCCCCAGAAAACAGCTAACTTCCGATCGGCTTACTTATTTCGAACAAACTGTACGCGTTTTAATTGCTTTTTATTCAATTTAACAGCATTTTAATTGAGCCGCAAAAACATTCAACATCTTACGGGCTCTTAATGTAGCTAATGATAGCCTATTAAGTAATGCTGTAAGAGGCTCTTAACTTGCATGGAACTAAAGGGGTAGAACTAAAACGTCTTTAAACGATGTTACGTTCTAAAAGGCTACTACAGTAATTTCGCGATCGTCTTCAACTTAAGTATGTTTTAATTGGGCTAATATAATAGCATGTGTACGCTGCAGTCTGCTTGATACTTACATACATAATCACTTCTTAAGTCCTATAGGGCAATATCTATGAACATCATTTTTTTACAATGACGTCTTCTGTTTCATACGATCTACAATCACTCTACATAATAGACATAGATAGTTTCTCGATGTTTTAATGGTCAGCCATCCATAAACTGAATTCAGTAAGCACATCTTAATCTTACAGATCAATTGATCAACGTCAACATAGAACATCTTCAGTGACAACAGAAATAATAAACAATATTCCACAAACAAAAACAAAATCAATTTAGATAGGTAAATACATGTAGCAATAATAACTCGTTGTTTGGTTGAATACTAAGGCTGAGAGATTGAATCTCAGTTATTTGGATTTGTTCAAGCTGGGTGATCAATCAAATACGGGGGAGGTTATTTATAAACATCTCTTGTAGAAAAGATAACTGATGATGTGTGTACATGTAGTTGTTTGTGTGTTAAAACATAATTTTGTAACTATTTCTTACCTAAAAGAAAAAGTAGATCTATATTGCTATATATGGTTTTCGTAACCTGTTCCACAACGCGTTTAGGGTTAGCTATTTTTTCAATAATCTATCGAGCTCGATATAGTGATCCCACTGAGGAAAGGTCTCTTACATTTCCGCCCAATGATGGCTATCTGAGGCCAGTCTGTCCTCAAAACCTTCAATTCGTATTAATAAAACTACAAAATCAAGATACACGAGTATATAAGTTATATCTTTTTGCAGGCTTCACAAAATAAAATTTTGGTAATACGTGCACCAGAATCAGGCGTAGAAGAAACTCACTTAGCAACGTTGCCAATCATTCAAACAATCTGTAAAAAATCCTATCTTTTGCCATTCATGGAACGTTTAAACCTCGAAACACAAAGCCAAATCCCTCGCACGCTCTCATAGACTTGTCAAAAGCATCGCAATCGGAGCTCATCTTTCCGAAAACTGGACGCTTCACGTACACAATGGACCACGTCTACGCTTCAACAATAACTAATACTCTACTAAACATTCTCGGCCACACGTGACAGATTTACCTACATTCACACCAACATTCTGCCGAGAGGTACCTTCAAATGTTTGCCGAAGATTTGATCAAACCTTTGCGCAAACGCTTTCCACCCGACAAAGGCACGTGCTCGAATTTTGAAAGCCAATAGATAAAAGCCGTAAATCTTAACACACAGATATATTTTCCTTTTACATTGTGGTCCTTCCGTTTTCCAGAAATCTACTGTTGTTACGTTTTAGATCAGTTTGAAATTATTAACTTTTCGGAGAAACGGTATTAATAAAAACTATTCTAAAAAGGTTAATTTCAAATTGTATTGCCATTTATGTAAGTGACTTCTGATTTCTATGTTGTATTCGAGCAGTAACTAATGCAATTATATTATTTATTACAATAAAGTAAATAATATAATGTAGAAATAAAAAAATCCCAAATTAATTTCATGTATTTTATAAATGTGAATAATTACTACAAATAAGTTCACTAATAATATATTTTTTCTTCGCTTAATCCCTCATAGGAAACATCACTTTTAGTAACAAGTTTGTTTTACATAATTGCTACTATAACTATACATTTTCCTAAAATACCTATATTTTATGAGTTCTCCTTAGTTGTTCTTCTTTCTCAGTTTGCGATAGGCTCAAACTAATAATTTTAATTAAAAAGTAACTTGAGCTTCTTTAAACTTGTCTAAATTGCTTTTCATCAATTGTAGAGTCTCCTTATACACCAACTATTTGAGTCTAACTTCAAATTTTTGTTCTGTAAAAACGTTTATTATATTAGATATAATACCTACTATTGGAAAAAAAAATCTCTTTTACAGTTTGTTCGAAATAAGTAAGCCGATCGGAAGTTAGCCGTTCCAAACTACCGCGATGATAAAATCGTTTAATTAAGTGTTTTAATAGATAAATATCGGTATTAGTAAACCAAATAATTAGACATGTGAAACTTAAACGACTCTTACCTTTACACCGACTCTTTCTATTAAAATTGACCACTTCTAAACCACTTGCAGGCAACTTCCGATCGGCTTACTTATTTCGAACAAACTGTAGGTACACCGATCATATTCATGACAATTCAAATAAAAATGTTGTTCTCGCACCATTTTTAACCCCCGACAAAAACCACGGGGTGTTATGTTGTTAAAACGTCGAGGTGTTATGCTGTGTTGTTATAAGTTTGACATGCCTGTGTGTTTTTGTATGTGTGTGTGTGTGTGTCTGTCTGTGGCATCGTAGCTCCCGAACGGATGGAATGATTTGGATTTAGTTTTTTTTGTTTGAAAGGTGAATTAGTCGGGAGTTGTCTTAGCTATGTTTGATGAAAATCGGTCTACTTATAAAGCAATTGTCGGGCTTTTTCATTATTTTTTATTTTATAGTAAAATTAAAAACTTACCATCGTAGGTAGGTTATTTCCTAATAAAGATAAGTTCAAACTCTTTATCTTTGATTCGCCTGTGTTTTATTAAACATCAATCGGTGATAATTTATGACATGTAAATGTTAAGTTTTTCAAAAAAAAGGTGTGTATTCGTCAATAAACTGTTACAACAACCTTAATTTGAAATTGTTTTTTTTTTGTCACACTTCGAAGTATCTTGTTTGGAACATGGGCCGGAAATATACACCTTGATAATATTACGTCAAACATAATTAGTTAGAAACTTTTGTCGCATAAAACAATTTCGCATTGTTCCCAAACGTCTGTCGCCGCACGAAATTAACTAAAAGTGGTAACCTATCAGGTTGACAGTTAGTAAGTGGCTAAATTACTCAGTAGTTTCGGGGATGCTTAGTGTTGTGAGAGTAACAAAGTTCTGTTCGATCAATTTGTGCTGCAAATCGGCAACAACACGAGTCCGAAGCGTGTGATTGTACTGCACAGTTTGGACAAAATAACTGTGCTTCTCTGAAGTGTTATTCGTCCTTGTTTCGCATTCGCGATTATTGTCCTTATTAATTACGATATTTTTCACACTTTCTATAGTACCAAGGAATTATACGCATTAAAAAATCAATGCTAAGGCATAAACCCATCTATAATAGTGGTTTAACCTGCGGGGCCAAAAAGGCTAACTCCAGACGCACATTGGTACTTGTGATCATTTTAAAATATGCAAATTATGTTCAGGTACGCTTGGACTTTCCCAAAATCTATTAATCAATCAATCAATTTATCTTGTACAACGTAGGTGTACTTATAGATAGAACAATATCTAATAATATATAGCTCACTATGTTTTGTCCGTAAATGCGTACAAATTTGTGGGAAGAGCAATTAGACATAATTACAATATGCCAATACAATAATACGAGTTCATCTGAATTGTCTATAGATAAATTACCTGTAAACCTGCGTGACGTCGTTTTCCATTACACTATTCATTTCCCTTACATAATAAAATTATGTAGGTTTTGAATGATACAGGTTCGTATATGAAGCATACACAGCATAAACCACTTTCAGTTGTACATCATCATACAGAATATTTCATGATGACTAATTGGCTAAGCCTGCGTTCCCATTGAGGGACCACATTTGAATTTTGAGCTTTTGAATGCGTCAGCCTTTAGTAAAAGTTCCCAAACAATTGTAAATTCAGCCAATAATTTGTAAAAGCAGCCAGTCAAAAGTTACAATAGGCCAAAGGTGGTCCCTCAGTCGTGATCCACAGGCATCCATTTCTCGTAAAAAAGTGAAAATTTACAACTGCTGTAAATGTCTACTCTTAGTAAAAGATTTGTAAAACTAATTTACCAAATATCAACCCGTTCCGTTCACTGTGTAAAAATTACTAGCATGCAGAAGGTGGTCCCTCAATCGTCCACTATAAGTTCACCTTGAGTTAAGACCACAATGGAATTAGGAATTTTCATATGGTTCTAGCGTTAGTAAAAGTATTTAAAAGATTTTAAATTCAACCTCTAGTTTGTAAAAGTAGCCATTCAAAGAGTATACTGGATTGAAGGTGGTCCCTCAGTTGAAACGCTTGTCAAAAGAAAATATCAATTTACGTAGCACCCGGAAGTTTAATAGACCAATACTATAGCCTATCCTTTAGTAGTTTTTTTTACTAACGATTACTATACTAAACAGTATAAAAAAACGTGTAGTTTTATGTTAAATAATAATAACATTTCTGCGGAAAAATACTGGGATCGAGGTGACCACACAACAGTATTTTTTCGGATAAATAAAAACTAGTGACTGGTTTTTTATCTTAATTTTTATTTGTATTTGACATAAAAAATAAAATGGGTGTACACCCACACTTCACCGGTATGTTTAGGTCCCACGTAATAGGGAGCGAACCTATTCCTATCAACCGGGCACAAATCCAGATTCCAAGCTGCTATTGAGAATTTCATATAAAAACCCAATAACACTACTGGACCTGGGGATCGAACCCAGGACGTCTAGCATAGCAGTCGCGCTAATGACCACTAGACTAATGAGGCACTCATTAGTCTAATGAGGCACTCATTTAGTCTAGTATTTTTTTTACAACCTATGACGTCATGACACAATTTATATGATATGAAAGCTTGTCGCGAGATTTACCTGTGTAGATAAACAAGTAAATTAAATTAATTTTTTTTTTTTTTTTAATTCAAACTAATTAAATACGAGTACATAGGTACAAAAATCTCGCGACAAGTTTTTATATCATATAAATTGTGTAATGACGTTATAGGTTGATAGTAAAAGTTTTAAACGAAAAGGTTATTTTATTCTTTTTAGCGCATCTAAATAAAATCTTCTTTTTAAAAGGTTTTTTTACTTTTAATTTATTTTTTAGTGTATTTAATCGACAAACCTGAAGAACCAATTAGCGAAATACCTCGAACAATTAAAGTGAAACAAAATGGCTACAAATTAGTTGGGGCTTCATGCCCGGACATAGCGCCAGTGATAAACTAACAATATGCATGATAGCCTTGTAGGTCCTAGTTGGATCTCACAAGGCAACTTATGAGTGTGTAGAAAAATATAATTGAGTCGACCAGTTACCACAAACAGCACCCGATCACCATTATAACGCACGGATTAAATAGAGTTCAGTCAAACATTACAAATAAGTTAGTAGCAATGTGTATATATATATATATATACACATTGCTACTAACCGAAATATATATATATATTTCGGTTGGAGGACTTTCATAAAATGTACCTAGGTATAACGTAAGTCGCCCTAGATAAAAGTAACTAGTAAGAATTATAATGGCTGAGGTTACTGGCGCTATGCCCGGGATTAAATTTAAAAGCCCCAACTATTCGAAGGATTTCGCTAGTCGGTTCTTCAGGTGTCGTTTAAATCGAAAGATATAAAATCTTTAAGCTCATATTCATACATGACTTGATTTTTACAGATTATTCATTATTTTTTTCATCACAACTTAAAATATATGCAAATAGTCTCTAGAAAAATCCTGCTGTGTGGTCACCTCGCTCTAGTATTTCTCCGCAGGAATGTTATTATTATTTAACACAAAACTACACGTTTTTTTATACTGTTTAGTATAGTAATCGTTAGTAAAAAAAACTACTAAAGGATAGGCTATAGTATTGGTCTATTAAACTTCCGAGTGCTACGTAATTTGATATTTTCTTTTGACAAGCGTTTCAACTGAGGGACCACCTTCAATCCAGTATACTCTTTGAATGGCTACTTTTACAAACTAGAGGTTGAATTTACAATCTTTTAAATACTTTTACTAACGCTAGAACCATATGAAAATTCCTAATTCCATTGTGGTCTTCACTCAAGGTGAACTTATAGTGCACGATTGAGGGACCACCTTCTGCATGCTAGTAATTTTTACACAGTGAACGGAAAGGGTTGATATTTGGTAAATTAGTTTTACAAATCTTTTACTAAGAGTAGACATTTACAGCAGTTGTAAATTTTCACTAGGTTACGAGATATGGATGCCTGTGGGTCACGACTGAGGGACCACCTTTGGCCTATTGTAACTTTTGACTGGCTGCTTTTACAAATTATTGGCTGAATTTACAATTGTTTGGGAACTCTTACTAAAGGCTGACGCATTCAAAAGCTCAAAATTCAAATGTGGTCCCTCAATGGGAACGCAGGCATTGGCTAATACCGTGTAATTCACGTTGTGTTTGTCTGTACGTTTTCATATAAATTTTGTTCAGTACCGCACCGAATTTGGAGCAAATTGGCTTAAAATTGTGCACTCGGAACTAAATACTTTCGTACTCTCACTCATTATAATATCTCATACATTTGACCTAAAAAAATATATTTTTAAAAAGTCAATTACTACTTTAATTATTATTCAGTGATCATGAAAAAGGCTTGACTTATTTCTGAGAAGGGTCAAGTGCCTAACAGAATGAACTCTATATGTTATAAGGGGATAGGAAATATATCGTCAGGAGGTTCGTCTTGCTGAGGCTATCGCTGGTTGCTTGGGTTTTTAATACCGCTGATCTTTTTCTTTTTTTGTAGGTATTTTATGTAGCAATTTTCGACAGCTCGATTTTAGTGGTCATAGTGGTCCAGCGATCGTCTTCTGACGGCGATTTTTAATAATATCCGAACTAAGCCACGGTACCAGTCTCGAGAAGGGAATAACGCTTTTTGATAACGTGACTCTCAGGCAAAGAGAGTGGTCCTAACGGACCACTAGACTAATGAGGGAGTCAAAAATACAAATAATTTGTTATATACAGTGTAATATTATAAATATACACACCACGGAACTTCATTTATAAATATAAATTCCTAGTTCCCACATTCACACTTCACGCATACTTCAGTTCAAATTCTGCTCTCCAGGAACTAAAGTAGTACATCAATCATAAGTAATGTATTATGCCCGTGTACGTCTCAGTATTCCTAATGCAGTCCCACTAGTTTAAGACTCAAACCACAGTATATTATTAGAAGATATTTTTCTGCAATTTTGGACTATCAGACAAAATATGAACTTCGAAATGGATTCATGGTCGGCGACGTTACACACCATAATTAAATACCATCACACCTGTATTCCCCGAAGGGTAATGCAGAGGTGTAGTTTTGTAAGCCCACAGTTCGCCAGGATCTTAGGTGCCATGTAATAAGGGGCAAATCTATTCCTCTTTACCGAGCACATTCCAAACTTCGAGCTGCTACTGAGAATTTCCGATAAAAACCCAATAACACTGCCCAACCTGGGAATCGAACCCAAGACCTCTAGGCAGTCGCCCTTTAGACCACTAAACTAATGAGGCAGTTTATATACTCATGCAAAAAATATCAGTAAAAAATCTCCTCCTTTTTGCTGGTTAAGGGTACAAGATAATTTTCTAAAATTCAAAGTAGAATCCACTTCAAAATAATATTACGCTCAGCTTACCTACATCAGTCAAGATTCGACCCGAAATCAAATTCAGAGTTATTGAAGAGCCTGAATATATGGTAATGTATTTCGGGGGATTATCCTACTGTTCGTGTATACTCTGTAACTCAGTTGCCAAGCTAAAGCGCCCAATAAGATGGCGATAATAAATCATCTTGACAGGTATTACTTCACACCTTGAGCGTCGGCGTAATTACATCAGACCTGCTTCTATATTCAAAATAAACAGATCTCGTAATGAAGATGATTCCTGCGGCCTATATCTATAGTACTTACCAGTAATTTCGACTGTAACTAACTAACTTTTCTTCTTCTTTTGATGAGAATGAAACGAAATAAAAATGAATTTCCGTTCGTTAGTCTCGCTAAACCTCTAGAACGGCTAGACCGATTTGGCTAATTTTGGTTTTGAAATATTTGTGGAAGGGAACATTTAATCGGTGCGAAAATATGGAAAAATTGTACCCGATAGATGACGCTGCGATCGAGTTCGGGCCAACGTCTGTCGGGTTCACTAATTACCTAACATAGTCTTATACCTCAAAGGATAGTTTGAACTCTTTGACAATTAAATTTATCGGACTTCCAATTATGGATCTTTTAATTAACACGTTTTAATATAGAGCTCGGAACAGCAATTAAAGTGCATTGTAATACGACAAATTTGCAGATGTGTCTTCTTAATTATAATAAGCTAAATTACTGTTTTAATTAATGAAATACTAACAGAAATTAGCTTTGTAAACAAGAACAAAGACCTAGAGGATACACAAGTTTACCATCTTTCTAGGAACCTTTAGTAGTGTCTGTTTCTTTTGATATTTTTTTTTTTGTGTTGATAAAATGTTACGTAATGTGCAGTAGCCAGCACATTATGTTATACAAAACTGTCAAATTTCTCCAAACGATTTTAAACTTTAAAGTGTTGAATTTTAAGTTCAAAATCGCCTGAAAAAATTTGACATTCTGTGTTAACTTGATGTGCTGGCGACCGTACGTTACTTACGGATTTACCTGACAAATTGTATTATGTATTTTCTATAGACACAGAAGTACTTTACAATATCAAAGATTGAAGAAGGTAGCAAAATAAAAAAAAAAAAACAATATTCGTTTCTTTGGAAACCTACATAGGCAATTATTCAAGCGCAATGAAATTTTCTTTTTCTCAGTTCGAAATTAAAAAAAAAACTGATAAAGCACTTTCTTCAGTGACTTTACTAGAACGATGATAAAAATCCAAAGGTATGTATTACATACCTATAATAATTGTCTACACATATTTACCTGTCATAACGTGGAACTTATTACGGTGGGTAAGCCATTCTGTAAACCCAAGTGATTGAGCCCGAGCGAATATCAATTTTTGAAGCTTCATTGCACACTTCATATGAAAGGGTCTTGACTGCGAAGGAACCATTATGAGCTACGGGCTTCCAAATGAGTTCTGTAATGTAAATACTGTGTAATAATAATTTAGAAACAAGGCGTTTTATTAAATGAATTTTAGCAAACTACAAATAGTCAAAAGAAACGCACATACTTAAAAAAACTAAAAACAAATCTCACCGATGAAGTATCTCAATAATTCTAGTAGAACCTACTAAAACAAAGCTTACCACCTACGTATACAATATATCAATGGATTTTCCCAATTTCGTTAAAAGAACCACAGTCATTTGTTTACTTTGCTCTCCGAAACGAGTTGAAACAAATTTCAGTGCGTTGTCGGGGTGTTTAACATTCTTCATGGAGCCTAATTTACAACGTCTGAATACAAAACAAATTCGTTTTCTTTTATTTTTGTATAAGCACGCGTATGTAAACGTTATTAGAGAGAGACTGTAGTCATGCGTAAACATTTCAGGAACTCCTTCAAAAATCCTTCGTCCAAAACGCTTATGTAATCAAATAAATATTTCACAATAATAAGATTCGAGTTGTGTTTTAATTTAACTTAGTTCAAAGTAATAGTTGTTTTACTTAGTTATAATTACCACTCCAAGGAAAACATCTTGAGGAAACCAAAATAGCTGTTATTGAGAAATAATGAAATCTCAAACTATAAAACTAGCTGTAAGTATGACTTAAAAATGGTTTTAGGAAAACATCCACAGGAGTGAGAAAACCTAGAGCGACGCGGGTAATGCCGAGGGGTATAGCTAGTCTTATACTAACTCTAGTATTTCTCCTGAACTTAAGACCTCACAAATTATCTCAAACCTTTTTATTTTTCTAGCCGTTACCGTCCCAGTGCTGGGCATGGGCCTCCCCCAATTCCTTCCAGGTGCTCTTTTCTTGCGCCATCTCGAACCAGCCCTCGCGGTACGCATCCAAATCATCCCGCCACCTCTTTCTGGGCCGACCTCGACGGCGCCTTCCATCTTCAGGCATCCATTGAGTGGGGACCCTTCTAAAACCTATTTCAAACAAATGTCCTCCGTTATGACATATGACACAAAATGGCATCCAATGGCCTAAAAGATGTACTACAAATATTTCATTCCAATTCTGTTTTGCCATGGTACTGTTGCGTCCATGTAACTTGCTAATGGACGCCGCATGGCATTAAGATGAAGTTGTGGACTTTATGCCACGCCTGCGTCCAACTTTGACCACTTCTCATGTCCTTAATGTTTTCCTACTAACATTTAACTTTTGTTGACAACCCCTGACTTACCTACTTATCTTGATTAAACGTTGAACGGCGACAAGCAAGGAAAATATCAAAGTTTTTAGTTCAGGGGTACTTGTCGGTCTTTATACATAGATTAAAGAATAAACTTAGGCAAAGTTCTAATAACCTTAATACAGTTAATTCAGTCCATCCATTTTCCATGTGAGAAAATTCTGTAAGTTCTGTAAGTAATACATACCTGTATAAATTTTAGATATAGAATTACTTGTTTACTCTTAGTACCTAGGGCAAAATTCACAGCTACTCATCCTGTTTTTCCCCAAGATTTAGACAGAGTTGAAGTATGTTTACCTTTATCTTATATTTTACCCGATTCAAATATCGCATCTTCGACTAAAAATAGTCAAATAACAATGAACGAGCGGATTTTTAAAAAATGGGTTCGTAATTTTGGAGCGTTATTAACTCTAAAATGCATTTTATTTGACTTGTGGAACTATTTGCATTCAGTCAACTATATATTTAGGGTATGAACTAGCATGGAACGAAAAAAGTATCTTCAAATAAAGTTATTATAATGACGTATAAGATGCCTGTTTATGAAAAACTTTAATTTACCAGGAAACCCAAAGTTACTTGGTTAAAAACCAACTGGTTTAATATAACCATTGCAGTAATTACAACTTCTTTCTGTGCATAATAAGCAAATGTGAACATTAGTCAAAACAATACTGATCATTATGAAGCAATGGCTTTTCTCAGACTCTAATTATTTTCTTGTTATATATTTTTTAAAAACCTCCAAAGTTATTGTTGGTCGTTACTCATCTTAGTAATAAGTGTCAAAATGATTTATTTCTTGCTTACTTATTGGGGGAACGGTTTCCATTTTCTTATTTTCATCATTCTAGTTTCTTTTTTTAATTTTTTAACTAAAAACTCAAAATAAGAAAAAAAAAATTGAGCATTATTATGTACACCCGCAACAACCCAATATCTTTTTAAATGATTATTGTCCATCCCATGGGACAACCATTAAGATGTAAGAAATTGTATTAGCGATAAGACCGCCAATTGTACTTAATTATGTAACTTTGTTTCTGTTTTTATTTCGTTTTGGTGTACCTACTATAAAGAATAATCTATCTAGTTTTTGTATGACTTTCATAATATTTATTTTTTATAATATAAGGTATTATATAGGCCACCGCCATATTGGTTTAGCGGTCGCAAGCGCGGCTGCCCGGCTGCAAGGCCATGAATTCGACTCCCAGATCAAGTAAACTAGTACTAGGTTTCTCTATAAATTGCTTAGCAGCAGCTCGAAATTTATACTTGTGCCTCGATCCTTTAAATCTTTGTTATGCAAAAAAAGTAAGTTTGTTGTAAGTTGTTTTTGTTAAATTATATTTTGTAAAAATCACAAAAGTTGTTGTTTATGATTTTAAATAATACATAGTGATTCGTAAGCATTATGTGGTATTGCGATTGATTATTTGATTCAGCCTTATTATTACTTTTATGAAAGGCACAAAATTAATTGTCCGATTTTACCGACATCTATAATTGGTAAAGTAATGCCCTTTCCCAAGCTTTCCCTTTAACAGTCTAAGATTTATTTCCAATTCTACCTGTTCGAATCGAGCTATTGAAAGATTTCCTTAGAATTCGGCGAAGAAGAATGTATTCATTAATTATTTTTATGGCATTGCGTCAAAACTAATTAAACTGTATCTATAATTCTGAATTCTGTGACGCTGGTAAATGCAAAGGTGTTTTAAATGAACTGTAAGTAATCGTAGATGTTCTTATGTACACCCCGTGAAACCCATACAAATTAGGTTTACAGAAACATATAATGTACCCTCAAGGAAATATTCATATTTAGACATCTTATGTGACATCCCTAATGTATGGCTGATGAGGGATTAATTTATGCATTCCACGATCCAAAAACGACTTATTAATAAATTTACATTAATTAATTAGATGTTTAAAAGCTAAATGTTTAATATATTTTTTTAATCCTTCTGTATTATCAATTTCGGCAACGGTTTTAATAAAAATTGTAGTTTTTTACTGTTTGCAATGTTTAAAAAAAAAACAATAGTATAATGGATTTTACCAACTGATCTGAAACCAATGCAAAACTACATGATAGTTTTATTTAATAATAATACATTTGGCTCCTTCATTAAATTTAACACCGATAGAAATAAAACTTTACATTTATTTCAAAATATTGTTTTGGATAACATCATCATCATTATCATCAACCCATAATATTTACCCACTGCTGGGCACGGGTCTCTTTTAAAAGGAGGGTATAGGCTTTAGTCTACAACGTTGGCCTAATGCGGGTTGGCAGACTTCAAACGCTGTCAAGAAAATCTCTCAGGCAAGCAGTTTTACTTACAATATTTTTCTTTACCGTTTAAATACGTGATAATTACGCATATGACGTCGAAAAGTTAGAGGTACGCGCCTTGGATCCAAACTCGAGACCTTTGACTTGGCGGTCCAATAGTCATATCACTAGTCTATCAGATGAATTAAAATAATGTCATTGTCCTTTATGGATAAGGTGCATAATTTCAAAAATCGTATTTTTTGTACATATTAATTTTGATTTTTGATATACTTTTTACATAATATCTATAATGAAAAATTTGCTATTAATTTTCATAATCTCTCTTCACTAATACTTTTAGTATTTTGTAGTCTATAACTATTGAGTTCTTTATTGCATACCTACTAACTGCAACGTCTGAGCGCTTTAAGAGCTTATCCGTTTCCCGACTGGCGAGCTGTAAAGACCATCTGCTGCCAACATTTATCAAACGAAAAACTGCTCTTTTAATTGTAAATTACGGTTGTAATTGCAGTAAACGCTCGTTTACGGGTGCGATTACAATCGCTTAAGTTTAGAAGGATTATGTGCAAGAGATGAGATGTTGATGAGGAGTCCGCATATTTGGTTACAAGAAGTAGCTAGATAAGTTTATCTGAGTTTACTTTTTAACCTACGCCAATAAAGGAGGACGACTATGTTCAACTGTATATTTTTTATGTATAGTCGACCGTCAATTGCGAATTGATTTAGCAAATTATGTTTCGTTTCAAAGGGTTAAACTCTCGAAAATAGGAAGAATCGCTGTAATTTAATAATAATAATAATAAAATATGTTTATTTCGAATAAAAGTACAAAAATGTTTTAACAATAAATCTTACAATTAAAATAAAGTCTAGTTACATAATTATATGCCTGAACTAGGTTGAACCTGTTGGTTCCATTTAAATGGAACCAATTTAAATTTATTGAAGATCTGATAATTCTAAATCTTGAAAACAACAATAATAATCTCCAATAATAATAGTAATATATAGTTCGAAAATGACGTACAGTCAACTCGCGACTGAGCAGATTCGATTCTGAGGTCAAGTATGGTTATTTCAATAAAGTTTTTAGTGGCATTTCAGGGAATTCAGACGTGATGGAATATTAATAAAGTACTACTTAACTTCTTTTGTTTAATTGAAAAAAGGTGTTGGTACTTTAGTAATGTAATTAATAGCTTCGACGTTCTTCATTAAAATTACATTTAGACATGAGAATGACAGCAACATTAGGTCATATAGGAACACTAAGCCAATAGCCTGGGTCTCTAGGTATTACACATTATGTAGATAGGTCAGGTCATCGCTCCGCTGCGCGCCGGCGGGTGCGCCCACACGCGTCCGCAGTCCACACCCTTAGCAACAGAGCCAATTACTTTATACATTACCTTTGTAACATAACATACCATCACACCTGTATCCCCGAAGGGTTAGGCAGAGGTGTACTTAATGAACACCCACAGTTCGCTGGTATGTTTAGGTCCCATGTAATAGGGTCCCCCTATATATCCGAGCTGCAACTGAGAATTTCATAGAAAAACTCAATAACACTTTTTCGACCTGGGAATTTAACCCAAGATCTTTAGCGTAGCAGTCACGCTTAGGCCCACTAGACTAACGCCAACCTTTGTAACAATTATATAAAACACATATTATAATGCGCCAGAACAAACCAAAGTATTTTTGTATATTAGATTGACTTTTGTTTGCCTTCTATCTCACCCAGAAAAAAAAAAGTTTTCGGAAGGTGTCAATCACGTTCCATATTTCCTGATATCGCAATAATGTGTAAAAGTTAAGAATGTATCACCTCTTATTTTAAAAGAATGTCCATGGAATTTCTTTCCGGATTCTTCCGTGACACGCCCCATATTCTTCTTCTTTTTCGACCCGCTGCCATCCAATGCTGATGGTAAGTCTCTTCTCTTATCTTAAGCGATCTTGGGGCTTCCGTATCCAATCCTTTCCAGCCACCTTTGTTAAATCATCATGCCATATTTTTTTTACCTACTGACGTTTTGGTGCCCAATTTGTGGTCACCTTATAAGACTTCAGATCACTACCTATCATCTCAGGTATGTGAATTCTTTCTCGCGATCACTCCGGCTATGTCAGTCAACTTGGTACTCTCACGGATCTCCGTTTTACAGACTCTATCTCGGAGATATATTCCCATAGCCAGCTTTGTGGCCCTATGAGTAACCTGCAACTTATTCAGGATCTATGAGGTCTCCAGTACATCTACTGTCCAGGTCTCTGCGACATTTAGGATGACAGGTAAAAAGCATTGATCACATGTACAGCGCTGGAGGTTCTTTGGCGCCCCTTATTACATAAGATCTACTGGTGAAGTTGTGGGTGTTTATGGACAATTCTGCTCAAACTTAACCATTCAATGATACAGACCAGATGTTGAGTTTTGTTTCGCTGTCTGAATCTATTAGAATGCATATTCACCACTAACGAATTCTTGTAGTTGATACGTGCACACTAATAGCAGTAAACGTTCTTATAGAACTAAGTGTGGCCACAGGACTAAGTTTTGCATGACCGGAATTTGTGGACATTACGAGTTTCCTAGTGCATAGTTCCGACAGTAGCACTGTTTAGGAACAACGTTTAATCCTGGACAATATAAGAAGGAAACATAAAAATATTATTTATCGTTAAGATTGGATTGTTTTGAAGGGACGATCGAACAGACACGACAAGTTGTCCCGCAAAACACGTATAAGAATCGAAGAGCGACCCCACCAGTGATCCCACCACTATGCGGAAGGCGTGGGTGTGTGATTGTAGTGGTGGTTTTAGTCGGAATGCTGACCACCTGGCCGGAAACCCGACATAATCATCCCACATCCCCGTAGCGGGGCGGTATGCATAAAGCGCATTTCCCCACTAGAGAAAAAATATAACTTCATAGATTTATTACCATAAACAGAGCTGACCACAAAATCAAAAGTAAAATTGGTTAAAAAATAAGGAATGTATATATCTAGGTATGTCCACCGATTTCTCCGTCAATTGCAATTTTATTTAGATTTTTATTTTTTTGTTTGGAATGGTATAATACTTATTTTTGAAGTGGGCCTATTTATTAAATTGGTGATGATCTCATAACTCAAAAATGTCATGTACTTACCGCTCGAAAAACTATGACATTGTCAACATAAACTTGGACTAACCGCCACTAAAAATTTAGACACAACTTTTAACAAAAAAAAAGGTAAAACAAATAAAACACAATGTTATGTCTAAAATAGTTTCGGAATTTGATGGCGCAGACAAACAAATCCAATTAAATTATAGGTACCAACTTCTGACTAATAGTTTGTTTTAGACAACATTATTATTTTAGTGTGATTGGTAATTGACTGTGTGGGCAGTCGCATAGTAATATATTTAGCCGTTTCTGGTTAGGTTGGAAAACGACCCAATGTAGTCGGAAAAAACCTAGAGAGAGTAGACACAGACTTACTTTAACTGAATAGTTAAAGGACGAATCAATCGATTGTCGCTTGAATAAGCGATAATCGATTGGTTCGTCCCAAGGAAGAAACTCCCCCTATTATTACACAGATGTAAATTATTAAAATCTCACAATAATTATTTCTTAAATTCCAGTTCGGCCTGATGATGAGTACTCGGAGCCTACCCTCAATATCTTGACCAGATCGGCGGTCTACGAAGTCAATGATTCAAAAGCCATCTATTGTAAAGGACATAATGTAGTAGAGGTGGGTACGAACGCTCCTAACAGCTCATCTTTAGAAAATAATTAAAAAAACGCTGCATATTGGATAAAAAATCACAGAGTTTAATTATGAGCAATTTCCACTATGGAATTAAACCTGTTTTTTTGTTTTTTTTTTTGATTAGGTGATGAATATAATCAAGCTCTGTTACTAAATGTTTTTATTTTCAGCCTATTCAATGGTACTCCCCCTCGAACAAGCTAATCGAGGAAAAATCTGCCAAGAATAGTCGGGTGTACGTAGAGCTACAGAATGAAAGTGATGGAATCCTGGTACCCCTCATGTTCCACAGCATGATGATCAGCGATGCTGGGAACTGGACCTGTAAATCTGGTAACCTTAGCAGAATTAGGGAAGTAATTGTTGGAGGTAGGTTGCTTAGTAATGTGACAAACAAGTATAAACTTAATTTTATTTTAAAACATACCATCACGCCTGTATTCCCCGAAGGGTTAGGCAGAGGTGTACTTAATGTACACCCACAGTTCGCCGGTATGTTTGGGTCCCATGTAATAGGGGGCGAGCCTATTGCCATTCACCGGGCACAAATCCAGACTCCGAGCTGCTACTGAGAATTTCATAGAAAAACTCAGCTCGACCTGGGGATCGAACCCAAGACCTCTAGCGTAGCAGTCGCGATTGGGTCCACTAGACCAACGAGGCAGCCTAATTTTATTTTAATGTTATTTAAATGATATAAACAATGATATTTCTAATTTATAGAAAAAGTGAAAATCTCTGAGAGGAAAGTAAGTATCGAGGGTGAGGAAGGCAAATCTGTGAAGTTGACCTGCAACACCAAAGGTTATCCTCCCCCAGTGGTCGTGTGGTACAAGGGCAAACAACAAATTAAAGGTAAACTTGGCAAAAATTTAATTCATTTTGCAATGTTCTTCGCACTTCTTGCTACACGACTTAAAAGCATTTGGATAAAAGAGCATTGTTGCTTCCTTAACTTACAAATTAACAAAACTTAATAATTGAGGACTTGTTATAGCATACAAAGTACACAGCTTTTCAAAAAGTCCTTGAAGCAGGCCTTCAACTTAGATAATCGTAGAAAGTACCAAGTTAAAAGTAGTTTTAAAAGCAGATACTCTCATTGATATTAGGAGTGTTAGTTCAATCGTTGTTATTCAAACTTCCAGATAACGAGCAGCCTAAGAAGTACTCAATCAAACAAGACAACACTCTAGAAATTAAAAAATTGACCCACAATGATGTCGGGATTTACGTCTGCAAAGTGACGCAGAAGGTTCTGTCTCACTTCACCGATAAATCTTTCAATCTTACAGTACAACGTAAGTTTAAGTTTATCAATCTGTTTCTAGTTCGATAAGAGTCTTTAAATGATTCGGATAGTAGTGGCTGGACATACGATTCATATAAGATCAGAAGAGAAAGGCCAAGAAAAAAAAGGTCCAGAGAAAACAAGTGCAGTTTTAGTTGGTATGAGTCCGACATACCCTGCCACCTCCCTGGTTATGGCAGATGATCCATGAAGATTTTTCACACCTCAAATAAGCTTCATAGTAATAACTTTTATCATAAAGATGACGCTCAAGTCATAAGACGGGAAATGTGGAAGACACCATCGATATTGAGAGATTTGAGATTGAGATTGGCTAAATCTGATAGAGATACGATATGGCTAAGTTGGCTAAGGTCTAAGGTACTTTTATTTTGTCGTGTCGGATTCCACGGTCGATTTCCATGATGAGTGACCTAATGACTAAAACCACATGAGTACTCCGCCTCACTACGTTAAGCTAGGTCACGGGACCGAGTTGTTATTTCTCCACGAGCTAACCCTAACTGATCCAGAGTCCGAGGTTTGCAATTTTTCTTTCACAAATAAGAAAAATTGTTACTTCAGTTATAAGATATGAAAAATTACACATACAAAGCATTAAGGAATGACCCAAACTCTAAGCCCTCAAAACCGAGCCTCAGGTCGTGCTTGATCCCAACTGGATATCGATCTAAAGGGGGGATTTAATTAGCATGAAGGCTTGACTGAAGCAAGAGACTTTGACGCCATAACGACATTGAAGATGCATGTAACAACATAATGTATAGTACATACGGCTATATAGCCTATAAGCAAAGTTTAAATAGCAACAAGATATACGCCGGCATTTGCTTACTGTATACTACTGTTTGAAGCTCGTTTTTTTTTAAGGAAAAGCTCTAACATTGGGGTCTGCACAGGAGCTAAATGTTGCTTGTGTTACGAGTGGGTTCACGTTGGTAGTGCAATGGGTGGGTTTCGAACCGGCAACCACATGATCGGAAGTCCAACGCCCTAGCCATATGGCTACCGCCGCTTCGATTATACTCATAGATTGTATTTTGACACGTTGGAATGAAAATCATCGTAGCCAATAAATATCTAGAAAGAAAGATGATTAAGATTTTTCTCATTATTGTCTACTTAAAAACTTTTATAAATGCTTTCATACTCTCTTTTCAGATAAACCAGTTCTTTATAATGTCAATACTAAAATGAGTTACGCAAATCAAAAATACAAGACTGAAGAAGTGTATGCCATTTTGAATGATACGTAAGTAGACTTATTGATCGTGACACCGTAAGAATCTATACTAATATTATAAAGCTGAAGAGTTTGTTTGTTTGTTTGCTTGAACGCGCTAATCTCAGGAACTACGGGTCCGATTTGAAAAAATATTTCAGTGTTAGAGAGCCCATTTATCGAGGAAGGCTATAGGCTATATCATCACGCTAAGACCAATAGGAGCGGAGCATAAATGAAAAATGTTGCAAAAACGGGAAAATATAAATGCAGAAAAGTCGATAAACCACGCCGGCGAAGCCGTGGGCGGAAAGCTAGTTTTATATATAATAAGGAAGGGACTTGCTAAGTAAAACTTTCTTTCAATTAAGGGCTAGATTTCAGGCTTTGAGGATTTTTGCAAATTAATTTTACAGGAAGAACGTGACGTGCAGCGCGATCGCGAACCCACCACCTACTTACACATGGTACAGAAGACACAATGGCAATTATGATGACCAAATTACGGATCCTGAAACGGTAACCATGCGTTTGCTACATAATCTTCTAGTTTTATTCTCTCGACATAAATTAACCATAGAATAAAGAAGGTAGCCTCAATTAAAGCAGTAGAATACTTTAGCGTACACGAACTGCTAGAATATAGGGAGTCTTAAGAAACTAGTGATCGGTTCTAATAAACGCAAAAACAAGAACAGGAAATAAGTTTATTGACCTATTTTTCGTAATTAAAGGTGATCTCTTCTGAGGATGGGAACAACTCCGTGCTGATCCTGAGAATTCGGGACGAAAGCTCCTACGGCGAATACAAGTGCACTGCCAACAATAGCAAAGGCATTGAGTCTATCATCTTCCACGTCAATCCTGGTTCCAAGCCCGAACCCCCGGATTCCGTGAGTTTTTAAAAATACTTCCTTAATTGAAGGATTAGGCAAAGGTTTTAATTGCTACGCAGATATCGTTATACAGAAAACGGTAGTTAAATATATAAAGGGGCTATGTGATAAATTTAACGGTGCCTAGCCTAAGTTTTTGAGACACTGAAAACTCTAACACTTTTTCGCGGGAAAGGGACAGAGCATCTCCTCTGAGTCCCCACCAGAAAAAATAAACACTACTTAGAAAAAATTTAACCTTTTAAATCCTATCAATAACTTTTTTGTTGTAGCTTGTTATTTTCTACTTCAACTATTCCATTTTGTAACAGGTTGAACTGGCAGTGGCTAATGTCACCGAGCTGACATTCAACATCTCATGTTCGTCTTGCATCTTCGCTACTGGTGACGAGGTTTCTCCAGACCCAAAGAATCTGACTGTTCTTGGTAATTACTTTCATTATTTCATTTTAACATTAGATCCATGTAACCTTCTTCTAACATGTTGAAGGTAACTTTCCTGTGTCAGAATGACGAACACACTCTTTGACTCTTGACAGACTGCACCATCACATTTGCGATTTGGCTCACCATGTTAATGCCCCCAGCTAATAGAAACTTAATCTTTTTCTTATTATTATTTTTGTAACGGATAACTCGGTAAACGAGCAGGCACCTGAACCACCCAAAGAACCTGCTGGTATGTAGTCATCGCCACCCATGGACATCTGCAAATCCAAAGGAATTGCAGATGCGCTGCCGAGCCTATTTAAGGAAAATGGAGGGGAGAAGAAAAGGAAAAGGAAGGGAACTGAGGGAGGCATTGGGTCTGTTATCTTGCCATATTAAAAAAATATTATGATTAAACAATTTTCGATGAGTTAGTAGTACCTACCTATAAGGTGACTCCAATAGTTAAAATCTGTGCGTAAGCTGTGTAAAAACAGACTATTGCAGCAAAGACTGCCTCATTAGTCTAGTGGTCCTAAGCGCGACTGCTACGCTACAGGCCCTGGGTTCGATCCCCAGGTCGAGCAAAGTGTTATTGGGTTTTTCTATGAATTTCCCAGTAGCAGCTAGGAGTCTGGATTTGTGCCCGGTTAATGGCAATAGGCTCGCCCCCTATTACATAGGACCTAAACATACCGGCGAAATGTGGGTGTACATTAGTACACCTCTGCCTAACCCTTCGGGGAATACAGGCGTGATGGTATGTTATGATGTGCAGTGAATACCTGAGGTCGGTGTTAGGCCTTCCTATTTAATAAATCATAAAATGCAGGAAGCCATACTTTATCGTTTTTATAAATAATTTAACTTGGTATCATTTCAGGATATACTTTCCAACTTACTCCTGCCAAAGAAGGTTACCTAGCAGACTGGGACGGAGCTGCCGAATTTACTGTTGACATTGAAGAAGCTAACAGTAAGTTTTGTTTTACAGAATCCTTGATCAATTGACCAATATTTAAATATGTTATATCTTCAAATAAAACCACGTTGCGGTTTAAAGGCGTTTTAGTGACACGAATTAAAAGGACAATGCTGAAATGGTTTGGGCATGTCGAGAGAATGGATGAAAGGCGACTAACGAAAAGGATTTATAAAGCGAATGTCAGTGGATCTGCCGGGAGAAGACGCCCTAGAATAGCATACACCAACCTGATTGGTTAGGTCAGAAAGGCCAAGTGCGTAGTAATCGCAACCGGCGCGTTTGTATTAAAAGATGTATGAATATGGAAAAACCGAAAGACGTATGCAAGATTGTGAGTAAGAGTGCAACGGTCTTTAGTTTCTACCTACCCCTATGGAAAAAAGCGTGAGTGTATGTATGTATCTTCAAGTACTGATACTAGTTTTTGTGCAGAATGAGGATAATAAGGCAAGAGGCCTTTCTCCTCTAGTTGCATTGTGAAGACCATTGTTAGTATTAACCCTTTAACCACCTTAGGACTCGTAGATTTATCCGACATAAAGATGAAGGGTAACCCTTTACAAAGAAGGGTTTTAACGGATAAACACGACACGCAGATAGAGCTGTAGGCACGAAAATGTTTAAGGTGAAACCTAAATAAATATATATCTCCCTGTTCCAGACACACTATTCACGGTGGGGCCTCTAGCAAATAGCACATTGTACCACGTCCGTGTCAGCACCCGTAATATCGCCGGTAACTCCGAGTGGCTGGAGATCGCCGACGCCAAGACCACAGACGACGCGATCAGGCTCGCTGCTACCTTCGTTCTCGTCATCGCTGCGATGTTCATACATCTTTATTAAATCTATAATTTTTTGGGTGACGTGGGGATTTTTTTTTAATATATGTATAAAAAGGTTCGTCTGGATTTTGCTAGTTGACTTTAAGTTGTAACGGAAGAAAGCCGACAATATTGAGAACAGCGGTTTTTATGAATTTTAAGTGGGAATAAATTTTATTGTAATTATTTAACAGCAAGGACAATGTTTATCTTAATGTTCATACCCAATAAAATATCAAAGAAATTCCATAATACAATGTGAAATATGTTAAAATGTGTAAAAGAATGTAATCCCTAACGATCGATGCCAAATGTTAAGCCAAATAGTTGAAATCATTTTCATCGTTCATTTTAATTAATCGTTATATCCCCATGACATTCCAAAGAAAATGTAGATAGATAATATTTTATTTCAATAAAATAGTCGTCTATTATTGAAGTTTTAAATAATTAAGTGTTCAATTATCTTACCAAATATTTAAACAGCCTGAGGTTTATAAGTTTAAATTGAAAAAAAATACTGATAAATGGAAATGAATGTTAGTAACTTAAATACGCGTGTTTTGCTTATTTGTATTGCAAATAAATTGCCTAACACTATGTACATGTAAGTAAGTATATTTCTTATATTGCTGTGATCTGCTTTAGTACGAGTTTTAAGGTATCTACTGATCTAAGATTATGCCGAAAATACGTTAAAAAAATGTCACTCACCGCTTTTTTTATCAAATCAATGATTAAGAAAACGTCAAACGTTGTTTAAGACTACTTTTTTATTATTTTATTTTTTATTTCTGGTACCCATAATAATTTATTACCTCTCCCTCACAAAATACCAGCTATAGATTTTTTTGTGGTTTTGTTTTCTGGTAAGTGAGATCTGTATTCGTTGTTCTTTAATCCAAGTCCATCCCTTAAATATACCTAATTTTTGTATTTTTGTATGATGCCCTAATTTTTAAGATATTTTTTCAAAGGCAGTTACATCGATCACTCTTCTCAGTTGTTAGCTTTCACTTGTAAATATACTATTATAAATAATAATATTATTTACTTCTACATAAAATAATGTAGTTATTAAGTTATTGCGTACATATGTTATGGTGTCAACGGTACTTTTGGAGTTGCGAATACACACACATTGGTATTAGGTACTTGAAGTTTAATTGATATTTTGAACACGTTCATAATGAACAAAAAAATACCACTTTTCTAGGAAATATATGCAGGGGAATATTATGTGGCAAGCATAGATAATTAAAAACATTTGTTCTTTTACCTTAGAAGTACCAAATTAATTCGTCGCCCCATTCAATTAATACCTTGTAGGACCTTTATTTATTATTCTTTAAAAAAATCAATACTTTTACACTTTTTTCAATTGCTTTCGGAATATTCCTGTCTACATGTTTGTATTTATTACTTATGTTAATAGTAAGTCCTTGTTAAAAGTTCATGAAATTCAACAAAAACATTGTACTACAGTCTCTATTTTTTAATCTAAGACCAAATAGTAACTCCAAAAGTCTTGAAAGCCTGGGTATGTGTAGCTGGAAGTGACACGTTCACTGATGTACGAGTACATAGATATACTTTAAGTTATTGTCGTTGTTTATAGAATAAGTTTAATTTAATGTAAAAAAATACAATCCCTAACATTATAAACTATGACAATATTTATGCAGGTACTATTTTATTTAAATTTACCTAGTGTTTTTGTTATTACATTCCAAAACCTAAATAAATATCGGTCAATTTGTATTGCTTAAGACAGTTCTACCATGTCTTACAGGAAGACTGATTATTAATATTATATATTATTTTCCTTTATATTGCTTCCTTAGGTAAAATATAGATAGGTTTACCTTAAAATGGGCTGGGAATGATCTAAAAAAATGAGATGAATCTTTGAAATTAATTCTATTATATGTCATGAAGGCCAATTTTATTCTGTTAATTTAAAATATTCAAAGTAAATTTCGATATTGTCTGTATCATAAATGTTAAATAATAAATTCTCCATAACGGAACAATATCAAACTTACATTTAATTATTTATTGCACAATAAAATTGTAATGAGAAATTGTCATTATTTACATTGAAACTTGAGTTTTAACATTTTAATTTACCTGAATTATCCTTGACATTGACATGAAAATTGACAATCACGATTGATTACTGTCATCACGGTTAGTATAAAATGTAATATTGAATATTACTTCCAGATAGCGTAAGAAGCTTCATTCCACTAAAATTAAGGGCTTATTGGAAGCCCAATAAAAAAGCGCTCTATTTATATTTAATCACTGATATGAACATTGAACAACAAGGTAGCGTTTACATAAAATTTATAAGTAGTTGAACAAAAATGATTGTTTTATAAAATGTTTATTGCCGTTTGTAACACATAGATGACTCTCATAATTTAAACTGTGTACATACATAATATTGTCGGCTAATGAGTCCCATATACCTACACGTATTGTTATGTTAATTACACTGGGTGTTTCTGCCTCTAATAAAATGGTTTATAAACAATTTAAACTCTTTAATTGTTTTCCTCTTAAATAAAATAACGTCCATTTTAATTATTATGTTTTATTTGTAACGACAAACATTTCGGTGAACACATACATAATGGTAAATCAAAGTCAAGGCATGTACAAATACACAATAAGAGAACTAGCCGAATATTATATAATATTACTTTCCATACATCGGATTTATTTAGAAACAAAGCTCACCAATCACCAAAATATATTGACGATCAGTCAACTTACCTGATATCAAGTTCGATAGTATGAATTCTGTCTTCGTCGAATAAAATCCCTCTCATTCGTTTTAACATAACAAACCCAAAACACAAACCCTAAATATGTGGCGGATCACAGCTGCACAACTCTAATTGTATATGTATATCTTTATCTACCTATGTACCACAATTAATTTTGAACGAATGAATGAATATGGTAGGGGTCGCTTCCGCTCGCAAGAAAGACACTTTGTGGAAAAATATGCAAATGGACTGAAGCATAGCGAAGCCTATTACTATCCTAACCTAAGCCATAAATACATTATGACAAAGACTGGATAGCAACATAATGCCTTATTACCTACAATCAGATCTTAAATAAATTTATTAATTTGGTACAAAAAGTTTTAAGTAGAAATGTTCAAATAGAGATACATTGTACTCGTGTAAATGATGTATTAGACTGTACGAGTTCTATAGCATCCACTTTTTACCATTCCATTTTCCCTTAACACATAGATATACATCAAAACAATGCCTTGATTTCGCGCTTCTTACTTACAAATAAAACCTACTTCACCATTCTCATGGCTAACATACAAACAAATGACACAACAAATATGCCACCAGCAAAGAATATCCCGTAAAAAGTACCATCATTCATACTCTCTTCATTACTTCCAATTTCAGGGTCGGCTTCAGGGGACTCGGTGGTAGTGGTGGTGGTGATGGTATCCTCGTCCTCAGCTGTGGTGGAGATCAGGACCGGATCCGACCATGCAGACTCTCCGACATCATTTGTTGCTCGCACTCGCATCCAGTAAGCAGATTCTTCTGCTAAATCCTCTACTCCGAATATCATGACTGAAAATGACAAATATAGCAAATAAGTTTAATAACGCCTATATTATAATGATCTATGGTTGATTATATCTCAGAGAGAGTGTGACGGGCCTGGCTTCTATTAACAATTCGAGCAATGAGAAGTATTATTTAATTAAAAAGTTCGCAGTGTCAGCTCGGAGTTTAGATTCAGTTCAATGGCAATAGGCTCGCCTCTTTGGGTCACGACTCATCTCATCCCATCTCTCTTTCTGTAACAGTATACTACAGTAGAGTATAGTATTATGCGAGAGAGATGGAATGCTACCGGCTAAGGTTACATACGAACATTCCTAAATGGTTTGCTTCATATTTATATCTCCAAAACTTTACCTCCGTCTATGGTCACAGTGGTTTCTTCCGAAGCTTTTATTTCGACCAGTTTACTTTTCCTCCAAGATGTTTCTTTTGGGGGGAATATTTTTCTGCTACCCTCAGTTTGCTCCATTATATATTGTATTTCGAATGCTATAAAAATATTTAATCATTTTATTCTTGTGGCGCGAATTAATAATAAAAAAATAGTTAAATTAAAAGTTGATATTTTCAACTTACCAGCGACCGGAAACTGTATATCATCATACCACGTTATATTTAAATCAACTGAATGAGCAGTGGCATTGTATAGACTAACCTGGAAATTAAATTCAATTCAATAATTAATATAATGTTGAGTGAGTTTAAAATACTTATTAAATAAAAGGTTTCCGTTTTAATCAAGAGTATGTATTAAGGCAATCTATTTAGTTCCCGCAACTCTTGTTATAACATTATTGTACCAGTGACCACTGTAGCCTTTTATTAAAGCCAGTATCAGAGCAGTTGCGCCTGCAATAAATGCAAGAGCAAATCCAAAATTTAAGCACTTGGCTATAAATAATAACAAATTTGTAATAAAATATTAGGCGTTGTAAGGTACCTGAACCTCTACTATTATGATAAATTATACTACTATGATTAAGTGAGACCTCATTTAGTTCTATTTTAAAATTTAATTATTTGCCATTAAATTTTAACATTCTTGTTTCAAATGCGAAGCGGAGGTACTGTAGTATCTACAAAGTTAGACGTGAACAATGTGTGATCTTAAAAAATATTCTTTAAATAATTGTTTAGGTAACTTAATTGTGCCCTACAGATATAGACGATAGTGCTTGTGAACTCAAAATAGCATGTGACCACAGGAGACAAATAAGTTGCAGGACAAGTCTTCTCAGATAAAAAGTAAGTAAACTACCCACGATTTGTGTGATATCTTTTGTTTTATGTGTATGGCCTCCTCTCGGTGAAAGGGAGTGGGCCGTAATCCACCACGCGGGCCCAGTGCGGGTTGGTAGATATCAAATGCCTTCGAATTTTTGGTTCTAGGACGTGCCGGTTTCCTCACGATGTTTTCCTTCACCGTTTTAAGAGCACTGATGATGAAATAATTTACAGAAAGTAAAGCGCCTGACTGGGTTCGACCTTCAACTCGTAAGTCGCAGCCGTTACCACTGGCCCACTACCGATCAACAAAAAGGAGAAGGAAGGGGACTGAGGAAGGAATTGTGCCGCCGGCACTCCACGGTCAACGTATGAAACGTAACAGTATGCATATTGCCACTTCACGTCGATATTCTGTTGGAGGATTGTATTTCCCCGATCGTGTCGACCCATTCATGCTGACACGCCAGCGAGACACTACTACTACAAAATGGTATCACTACTTTTGACCTGAAAGACAATCATAAAAAACGTGTCATCTCACCTCACTAGGTCTTCTAGGTCTTTCCATCTTTAATAAGATAAAGTACTTATCAGTTGTGCCGTGCTCGTTCTTCGCTTCACACTTGTATCTATCTCCGAAAGTGGACTGATTTGCCACAACAGTAAGCACTGCTTGGGAGCTGTCTTCATTCATTTCTATCTGATTCTCATTGACCTTATACAAAACATCCCCTCCCAAGTGGAACCACGTGTATGTGGGGGCTGGGTATCCATTTGCAGAACATACTATCTCTACTCTGGAAAGAGAATCAATAGCTGTACAAAAAGTGGAATAAATTATTAGTTAGAAATGTCAATTTCATAGAAAACCCCATTCCAATGAGGGCATTGGTGTAGTGGTCACTAACGAGGCCGACTGAGGGATCCCGAATTCGATTCTCAGATCGAGTAAAGTGATAATAGGGCTTTCTATAATATGTGTACAAGCTTGGAAGTTTGGATTTGTGTTCGGTAAATGGCAATAACCTCGCTCCTATGTAGGCGTGATTGTATATGGCATATCGTACTGGAATCGTTCGTGTGGAATCATCTCATACTTGGAAAACATGGCACATTTTTAACCAAATTCAAAACAAGGAGGTTCATGTTCGACTGTATGCTATTTTAAGAATTTTTTAATGTATAATAATTTATAATTACAATTGTAATTCACGAATTGCGGCTTTTTTGACCCAAGCCATGTAGTTTCATACTTACTTCTGGTTATTTTTGCCGTAAATTAACTTTGTGTCATTACCATTCTCAAATATAGGAGGATCTGAAACAAAGGTTAAATTAATTTGTGACGAACTATTAAACCAATTAGTTCTGTAAAACAGGAACTCAGTCTCTCATATTGCTTCGGACTACAAATGGAATGCTCTAAGTATTTATTGTTGGTCTGACTGCACGTCCCAGTGGTATAGTGGCTCGAAGAGCGGCCACTGAACATCAAGTCATGGATTCTATTCCAAGGTCAGGAATAATTGGAACTCAGATCAGAGAAAATCGAGATCGATTATCTTATGCGAGAGAAGCCATGCAAAGTTCTTGTAAATAATAATAACATAACATACATAACATACCATCACGCCTGTATTCCCCGAAGGGTTAGGCAGAGGTGTACTTAATGTACACCCACAGTTCGCCGGTATGTTTGGGTCCCATGTAATAGGGGGCGAGCCTATTGCCATTCACCGGGCACATATCCAGACTCCGAGCTGCTACTGAGAAATTCATAGAAAACCTCAATAACACTTTGCTCGACCTGGGGATCGAACCCAAGACCTCTAGTGTAGCAGTTGCGATTGGGACCACTAGACCAACGAGGCAGTAAATAATAATAGCATTCGAATTAGTTATTTTTTGAATTTTGACGTTTGAATACAAGAATATTGATCTCTTGACAATTATTAGGGAACACCCCGATACCCCTAAGTTGGTAGTTTATTTATAGCGATATGTATTAAGTCTTTGAAGTATGAATCAAATCTAACCTATATAGAGGTTTTTGCACAAAATTTTACTTACAGTTCACATTCAGGGTAATATTAAAAGTGCTGTCATGAATACAATCTTCAGTTTCAGTACTTTGTTGAATGCTCACACAGGAATATACTCCACTATCCTCGGGCTGCAGTGATGTGATCGTTAACAAACCTTCGAATCCTTCAATGTTGTATTTCGTCATCACCCTGTATTTCGCTGCACTGTCCTCATCTAAAAAATATATGGCTTTAGCAAACTATAAAAAAATGTTTAGAGTCGTAGTAAATGTAGGTCTATGGTTTCTGCCTACCCCTGAGAGAAAAAGGCGTCAGTGTAGAGTGTATTTATCTATTTATGCAAAATTGAAGTTACTTTGTATTATCATATTTTCTGCAAAAACATTTCGAAACAATAGTTATAAAAAATAACCCTTATAAAAAAATTTGGTACCTACCTAAAAAATTACATAAATAAAACAAGTAGGTACAACAAAAAGCTCAATTACTATAATATTGTATTTTTCTGAATATTGCAATTTTTCTTCTACTTGCTTAGATACGTAACCTAAGACCAAGTCTGCACCGTATCTGAGGAACAGGAAAAAGGAAAATACTACATGAATATAATACATGAGTCTGTCTTATACCTACCATAGCAAAAATATGAATATATATTATGATAACCTAGCTGTGCCATTGTTTTTCTTTTATGTACTTGCATAAAATTAACACATTGACAAAAGCTTTTCCGGGTTACATGTCAAACGAGACATAAAATAAAAATATAAATACACAGTACACACCTAATATATTATTATATATTAACAACAACAACAACAACAACAACAACAACAACAACAACAACAACAACAACAACAACTTTGATCTTCTTATTAAGGCAGTTGAACACCTATTTTAAAAAGACCAAATTAACAAGGTTTCAGTAGTTAAAATGTAATGAATTTCTGAATTTCTCAATCGATTTAAAACTAATCGTCAAAATCGCCTTAGTTGAAGTAGTTTATCATCTTGATATAGAAAGTTAAATATTCCATTTAATAAATGTACCATATATGTAGGTATGTGTGTATGTATAGCCCAAACCTTTCATTCTGAGAGAGGATATAGGTACATAATATTTAAAGACTTTATTGTTTTCTCAAATGAGTAGGTGTATTAAGGTTAATGAACTTTACTTAAGGATTAAACATAAAGTTATAACTTGGATGAGCATTACACACAATAAAAAAGAATGGAATATGAAATGTTTTTTTTTTACTTGATACCAATATTTTTCTTTTTTCCCATTCAAACTACTTAAGAAAAGAATAGTTTTTTGTGGGGTCGTATACATTGGAATTCCCATATATGTATGTACCTATTAACTCAAGATAATTCAAAGTTGGACAGGACACGGTCGGATGGGTCAGCTCGGCGAAATCCAGTTTAAAAAGTTAATTAAAACCAAAAAGTGACAATGCACATAATAAAAATTAAATTCAGACGTGGTAAAAGCTAAAAACCATTCCGAAAGTGACAAAAAAGTTATTGTTCACATTATAAAGTAACAAAAAAAATGAAAATGAGTTTTAATAGGTAGGTAACAAAAAGTTGACGACGCGAAGTTCAAACTCGATAGGTAGTTGCGGGCAACCGTCTTGTATGATAAAACTAAAATGAATCATTATAGTACCTCACCTCCGATAAAATAGTGTAAAAAAAATTCAACTTATCTTATTTTAAACCGAATACCTTGAATTGTTTGAAATAATATACATACATGTTATATATTTATGAAGTGTTATAAATGGAATTATTAAATTTTAAGTAAAACTGAGGAACTGAGGAATGGCGATACTTCTTATTATTATTAAGAAAACGCGTAATTGGAATTTTTCAAGTTATTACCGTATTTGATCGGAGGTGCGATACAATTAAGACTATGAAACGCTGATTCTGCTTTGCATTCAGCAAATAATACTAACCAGTTATAATTTCCCCATTTCTGTTCCACAAGAGCCTGGGCTCCGGATCTCCTTTAGCTTGACATGACAAAGTGATGGAACGACCCAAGTCTGCCACGACCTCAGCGGGTGTGTTTGCAAAATCTGAAGGTTCTGCGAACAAAGGTTGCAATATATATATTATTTTTTTAAAGCTTACTAGCTATGTGATATTATATTACTAGCATTCTTGTTAACCCCTTGTGTAAAGCTAAATGCTTGTGTTACGAGTGGGTTTATGTCGGTAGTGCAATGTGTGAGTTTCGAACCGGCAATCACATGATCGCAAGTGCGACGCCCTAGAAATTAGGATACCACCGCTTCGAATAATTATTATACATACCTCCTTCATGGGAAGCACAATACCTTCAATAATAAAAAAGGCTGGCGCGGGAACACAGGTTCAATTTTCGAAGCACCTTGGAGAGATTTTTATGATCTATGAGTACCTATTGTTTAATAGGGAATCGAACTCTGCTAATCTGCAACTAGGTATGTTTCGTAAGTATAGCTAGGGACTATCCCAGAGTACCTATCATTATTATGTCTCCTTCCCAGGCCCCAATATATTTAGGCACAGAATAACTAATAGTGCTATAGGTATAAGTATATACTGCATCGTTTATTTATAAACTTCAACTTATATAAGTGTTCTCTAATATGTATGATTCCATCACATCATCGCTTTAAATATTATTTTGTTTATTCTACAGAACCTCTTTAGTCGTTATCGTTTTTTAACTAAGTTACGATAATATGATTTGTTGGTCTTTTTTTAGCAATGGTTAAAAAACATATAAGTATGTTATGGTTCAATTGGTGCCATTTGAAGTGGGTTACGTCACCATTTGAGCTGCGTAACTCTGTTATTGATAAGGTGGCAATTTAAGGCATTCTATTAATTCATTCAAGGGATTTTAGTATAACTTCCTCCTTATTTGTAGTAGATTATTATTTCTGAATACTTGTCAACATATTATGAAAGTTTTTGCGAACCATAGTTTTTCATCATTTAATTAATGCTCAAAAGAAAAAACGAATCCTTACATTATTTATATGATATTTTTTCGTTTTCCATATGAATGGAGCATTGAACTTTGCAACCGCGATAAAAAGTAAGTAATTAGGTATTGTTTAAATATCCTGGGTTTTTATACGTTTAGGTAAACGTTTTTTTGCGTCCTTGAAATATCCTTGAAGAGTAAGGCTATAATCATCAAGACTTAGTCGGCTGATCGGCTGGGAATGGAGACGTTCCCTAATAGAACAAGTCACTGCACATCCATACTAGTTAATCACATACTTACTTATGGTATCTAATATTATAGAGGGTAGATAATATTAATATTGTATAGTTAAGCACCACGAAGAGATCCATCATAAGGGAGCTTACTTCCATCATTCCTCTGATAAGCAATGTTGTGCTCCGTATATGTACTTACCAAAAACACACAAAGTCGTGCTCCGTATATGTACTTACCAAAAACACACAAAGTCGTGGTCCGTATATGTACTTACCAAAAACACACAATGTCGTGCTCCGTATATGTACTTACCAAAAACACACAAAGTCGTGCTCCGTATATGTACTTACCAAAAACACACAAAGTCTTGCTGCGTATATGTACTTACCAAAAACACATAAAGTCACATTCTTGACCAGAGCCCCAGACTTGCACTGGTATATCCCCGTGTCTTGCAACCGGGCACCGACGATGGTCAAGACTAGTGCTGGGACACGACCCCTTGTGGACGGCACGAAATGCTCCTGAGAGAACACGTGGCTCCCAGGGTGACGGTCTACTACGTGGCCACTTGGGTCTATCCATTCCATCTTAATTGAGAATATTAACATTTAGTATAAGCAACAGTCTAAAGGATAAACCATGGGACTAGCAAGCAAGAAGTCGTTATAACTTCACCTAATGGTGTTTATTCAGTCTATTAGTGAAGGACCTATAAAGAGATAACCTAATAATCTTTTATTATGAAGGTTATCATTAGATGATAACAGAGTTTTATCCTTACATTTTATTTATTCCCCCGCGGTATCTATCTGTCTGTTCGCAATAAACTCAAGAGCGACTGGACGGATTTTCACGCGGTTTTCATCAATACACAGAGTAATTAAAGGAAATTTTAAGTTTAAGGTCATATATCTGAACCTCTGACCTTTCGAAATCATGAGCGTATTAATAATAAATTATCACGCGCTTCAACGTTTAAGGAAAACATCGTGCGGAAACCTGCACGCCTGAGAGAATTCCTCAAAGGCTTCTGAAGTCTGGCCAACCACATTCAACCAGATTTTTCTATTTACCTAGATGCATAAAAGGCCAATCTTATTGATGAAATAAAACTAACCTTTTGGCTCCTGTTCGGCGGCTTGCAACTGATGGTCTTATGAGCACCTACTTTAAGGAAGTCATGGCCATACAGCATCGGTTCCACGATCAAATTGTTTTCAACGGGTTTAACCCCATATACTGTAAATAAATATGTAATTGCAACTCATCTCTGCTAACAAATTAAAAATGGTAGGTATATGGCTATAAGCCCTACATAATATATTACGTATGTATGTATGTCTTACTATCCTACTATCCTACTTCCTACTTCCTACTCCTACTAATATTATAAATGTGAAAGTTTGTGAGGATGGATGGATGGATGGATGGATGTTTGTTACTCTTTCACGACAAAACTACTGAACGGATTTTGATGAAACTTTACAGTATTATTGTTTATATATCAGAATAACATATAGGCTTCAATTTATAACGATATTTTGGGAAATTCCCACAGGATTGGGAAAAATCTATTCCACGCGGACGAAGTCGCGGGCAAAAGCTAGTAGGCTATAAAACCCAAAATATGAACATACAATTTTAAACTTATCTACATTGTGAATCTGGGATGTGACATGTATTTATAATTTAAACATAACGAACATTAAAAACTATGACTATAATAATATGAATATTTTAAAATGAATATTGGAAGATAATTGCATTATTTAATTTTAAATATTGCATTTAGTTATTTATTATCCATAGAAAAACATAATAACATTTCAGCAAGTTACAATATTGTGATACAAAAACCAATTAAGTTTTCGCTAGAATCACAATAATTTCATTTAGGCCTGTAGGTAGTTATATAAGGAATATCAGCACTATAGATAAAGGTTTGTTCGGATACACCTGCAAAATTGCACAAAGTACTTTCCAGCACGCTTTAGAGATTCTCGAACAGAATACGAACCACGGTCCACAATGGTTCTGGATTAGGAGCCTCTAGCCTTTTAGCGTCTTCGTTGTTAAGTCTCTCAAACCTAGTACCTAATAATTATACTGGATATTCAGACCGGAACACAATAATGTCAGCACATTATTGCATATCGGTACAGAATTTGACAATGCGGTAGTACCAGACTTTCATTCACCATTCATTAGTCATATCGCACCACTCTTACTCTAACACAATACTTATCTATAATTTAACGCATCATATCATACCTGTTCTGTAGAACATGTACACAAAAACGATCACATAAAAAATCCACTTCATTTTAACGTTAACTACTTAAATTCAAATTTAAAATAAGAACATTAGTTTATGCAATAATCTAGTCCTAGCCAACAAACATCACTCGTAAGTCCTTTTATTTTTTTTATTCGTGATAACTGTGTCGCGTGCTGGATGAAAGTGCGGCGCTCATGGAGTCCACATACACACATATTAATTAATAGGAACAATTAATTTATCCTAATTAACATTATTGTGTACAATGTCACCAGTGAGGAAGTTGCACTTAGTGTCGTTACCATGGAAAATTAAAAAGGTCACAATACTGTGTCAAATGTAGGTACCTAGTAAGTATAATTAGTTCTACGTGAACGTATCACATGAGAGCTTTATTATAGGGAACGTTATCAACTGCTGCAACCTGCCTCATTGGACTTGTGGTCGCAAGCAGAGCTACGAAGCGAGAGATCTTGAGCTCGATGGGATCATCCTAGGTTCGATTCATAGGTAGACCAAAGTGTCATTAGAATTTACTATGAATTCTCAGTCTTACTTTTTTGCCTGAATAAAGAGCCTATTACTATTCAAGAAAAAACTATTACAACAGACCCCATTACAATAATGCAAAATGCTCGCTCCCTATTACATGAGAACATGAGACTAATTGAAAACATTCCTGCGTATTTCGGTGTACATCATACCTCTGCCGAAACCCTCTGAGATATAGTCGTGATGGTATATATGTTAAATAAAAACAAATAATAAAGTTGATAAAATTAATGATACGACACAAAGAAAATATATGTTTTGTATAAAAACTTTTTTGTTCCGCGCCTTTACAAATACTTATTCAATAAAAACCTTTGCAGTCGGTAATCGGTAAAAAAAAAATCTAGTAAGTACCAAGAAGTTTGACGTAATGACGCAAGAAAAACTGAGCGCGTATGAAGTTATCCGCAAGTGGTTTTTCACTGGTAAAATTTAATACAATAATAATATAATTTTGTCTAAAACAGTTTGGGAAGTCGCTGACTTCTATTTGAGTAGTGCTTTTGTTTTCGCCACTAACTTCCCAAACTGTTTTAGACAAAATTATTTTATTATTGTATTCTACGAATAAATAGAGTATTATTTATTCGTAGATTGTATTAGATTTTTGTCGATATTTTTAAAACTGCTCAACCGATTTCGATAAAATTTGAACGGGACCACCTCTGAAGACCTACCAAATAAAAAACAATAATTAAAATCGATCCACAATTGGCGGAGAAATCGCGTAACAAACATACAAAAAAAAAACATGCAGACGAATTAAGAACCTCCTCCTTTTTGAAGTGTTGTGGTAGGGCCACGCTGTTCGCAGCATGAATGGGCCGGCTTGACCGGGGAAGTACCACACTCTCGCAGAAGACCGACGTCCGAGTAGTAGCGTTTCGTTACTGCGCTTCGTTCGGTGAGCGAGAGGGCCGGAGGCCCAATTCCTACCCAATCCCCTTCCTTCTCCTTTTCTCCTTCCCCTCCCTTTCCCTAAATAGGCTCGGCAACGCATCTGCAACTCCTGTGGTTTCGCAGATGTCCATGGGCGGCGATGACTACTTACCATCAGGTAGCTCGCCTGCTCGTTTGCCGAGTTATCCCATAAAAAAAAAAAAAAAAAAGTCGGTTCATAAAATTATTGTATCATTTTTTGAAGACGGTTCAACTTTTTTGTTATTAATATCGACGACGACTGATGTATGAATATAGAAGTAGGTACAGTTTTTCAAATTCCTATGGCTCTTTCTTCAAAAGGCGTGCCCAGATATTGCCCTAGATAAGTACATAAAATAGTCATATGCATCGGTATCTCACAATACTTCTACTGTCTGGACTGTCTGGACTTATAAAAGACCATGATTTTCTGAGTATCTTTCGACATTTCTTCTCAAAGATCGTCAACTGTCCGGCGCCATCTATTATCAAAATTTTAAATAAGTAGGTATTCACTTGCCCAGAGAGAAGAGAATTATTGACACAAATAAATATATATTTTATTATTATTTTTTCTCAATTGAATTCAATTCATACAGATAAATCAGAAACATGACAATGAGAGAAAACACCTACCAATAAATGGTGTGAATGCACTAGAACAATCCATGCGCTTACGCAGTTTAATGACTGGGTGTCATCATAAACACATGACACACTTTAGCAATGTGCATGCATTACATTTCACTTCGTTAATATTACCTATAGGTATGCAATCTACAGGCCGATTGTTAAACAAAAGCATAATATCAAACTGCCTCATTATATCTTTAGTGTAGTGGTCCTAAGCACGACTGCTACGCCAGAGGTCCAGAGTGCGATTCTCAGGTCGAGCAGTGACATTGGATTTTTCTATGAAATTCTCAGTACCAGCTCGGAGTTTGGATTTGTGCCTTGTTAATAGGCATACATAAACATACCGGCGAAATGTGAGTTTACATTAGTACACCACTGCCTCTTCGAGTAACACAGGCGTGATCATTTGTGATAACGTATTTAATTAAAAATAAACTAAACCTACTTACTCAAAAAAAATCTTCGCTCTTTGTTCGAAATTGTAAAGTGAGAAACTCTCGTAAAAGGGGTCGGGTAAGAATTGATTTATTTCTCCGAGTACAAATATATGTATTAATCATAACAGACAAATATATATCGTTTTTATTCATTTAAATAATAACATTTTCAATACCTATGACATTATAACTAGCCATGAGCTAAATTGGAATAGGATATCAGGAAAAACAAACTACAAGAGTAAAAACGCCACGTTCAAAAATGATCAAAACAAATGATTCACATTTGCGTGACGTCATCAATCACGCATATCCAACAGAATTTATCACACAGTCACAATGAACTTCGACATTCCCTGAATAACAATATGTATGGTGACGTCGCGTCGTATTTTATTAACGTGTGGATAAGGGACTCTATCCAGCATACTGTACTATGCCGTGCCAAAGCACATATAAGATATAAATTCATGATTTTTTTTTATATAGTATGAAAAATCCTCTTAGACCTGCCATCCAGGGAGGTGGAAGAGTATGTCAAACTCGTGCCGACTTAAAACCACACTTGCCTGCCCTTGCCCTATAGCCACTGATCAAATGATAAATGATAAATGACCTGATCTTTCACCGAATGCCCCCTAGACAATTCAAGGTACTATCCGTGACCGATCCAGTTGGAGTTGTTTTATTTGATACCGTTGTAAACCTATCTTAATACCGAATTTTAATATTTCGAATATCATAATCCCGAAAACGTTTGGCCATTTTTTCATAATCCCGTTTTTTCAAATTCCGAAGTTTTATTTGCCCATTTATTCATTTGTACGACGTTTTATAATCCAGACGAACGAGTTCCAGACACACAAAATCTAAATGCACAAAATCCAGATGACCGTAATCCATATGCACGAAAGCCGAATTATTAAAACACAAATTTTTGAAATGCAACTAATGAAAACCAAGATTTTTAAAATTAAAATAAACGATATCCAAAAACGAAATCCTTTTATTTTAAATAAATTATTTATCATTAATGTAAATATATTTAAACTACTACCGTTTTTTATCATAACGCTTTTAGCCCTAAACATAATTACCATAATTCAGTTATACTCAGAAAGAAACATTTACCAAGTGTAATAAAAAATATATGTGGGTAGAAGAAACACGACTCGGGCCAAACATGGCCCGGGATTTCATACCGCAGTTTTATCCGTACCTAAACCAATAACTATAGGACCGATTCGGTTCTGGCACTTCGCCGGCCGCTACCGCGGCACGCTCGCTTCGCTCGCTTCGCTCGCTCGGCTCGTGCGTTGTGGTCACAGTTCTAACCTAACTTAAACCAATCATTAAACCAATAACTATGTATCGTATAAATTTACTGAGTTTTACTATACCTGTATATTGTTTAGTATTGTATGGGAACCAAATAAAAATATTATGAAAATTTGGTAATAGTTTATTTAGAAAATGGTACGATGGGAAACAAAAAAAAATATTCTGAGAATCTGGTATAACTACATTTGGATTATGACAATATGGGAAACAAATAAATACTACTTGAAAATTTGGTTTTAGTGCACCCGTAAATTGATTCATCTGGGAAATTAAAAACGGAATTATAGAAGGTTGTCATTCATTACACCTGTCTTTTAAAAGTTCTACCAACCGTTTTCGGGGTTTTAAGATTCGGGTAACAGTAATTCGATATTTCAATAGGTTACCATTTGATACCTACATCACTTTTTCCAATCATATTAGAATTAGCTTCGAGTGTAACCAAATACGGCTGAATATTAGAATTTTACGAAGCTGTAGTTTATGCGGGTAGTTTGATATCGTTACGTCCGGCACATAAGTCGTTCGGAATATAAATACCGGTTTAAGTGGTGGTGCGGTTAGTCGTTGTCAGACCGTCGGCCGGAGCGGTGGTGTGTTGGTGAGAATACCGTGAGTACAATTATTGTAATACAGAACCAACTGCCATTAGTTAGACCTCTGGAACACAATTATGGGCTTCTTGGGCTAATGGGCGACAACTTACGTGCCTTAAATGAAACCCCGACTTACCTAGACGGCTATACGTGCTCTCTAAGGTACGGAGGGACCTCAATGTGTTCAAAATGGTCACCCGCATCAGAGAAACCACAGCAAGCGCAAGCGCAGCTTAACCTTGGAGATCTGTTCATTAGCGTTGTTATAAATTAACCAAGAGACACTCTTACTTACGCTACTTATGGGTAACGATTATAAAATGATATCACACAGTGTTTCAGTACAGTGTAAAGATACCATAAAGTGACCTTCACTTTTACTTATCATTATTGTGACGTAGAGAAAATAGATTACGGGAACATCTTTATATTTTGTATTTCTGACTTGAAATGAATGTTTCAAATTGTAGTCTTGATTATATTTATGTCACCGATTGATTTCCAGTACTGCGAAAATTGGACAAATAAAACTGCTTCTTACGGATGTTATCGCGATAATTGTTGAGCATACAGCTGCTACGTTAAGGGTCCCGGGTTCGATTGATATTTACATTTTCAATCGTTTCAAGTCCTACTACCTAGCTACCGGCTACAGCCGCTTCTAGAACCAATAGTTCTTCTAGCTCTATGGATTTTTGCATATTTGTGTTGTAAACACAGCCACGATTCTGGAGAAAATCATAGTACGGTGCAACGTTTTATTTTTTTTAAATTAACTATTATATGTATATATACACCTTTTAGGACTTAATTACTTACGATTCCAAGATTTATAATGATAATTTATCATTTGCAATACGTTTCAAGGCTAATGTTCGTAAGGCATCGGCGACTAGGCAAAGCACTTTGTATTTTGAAATATCTAATGCTAACCTTATTATTTTGCCAAACAGGGCCAAGGTTGGCAAATGGTAAATCGCTTATCTATCGAACCACTTATCGTTCTTTTCATTGAAATAAGGATTCATTTAGCAGGCAATAGAAAAACAATTGTATTGGTGAAATAGTTTTTTGCTTCTCCTGAAAACTTAGCAAAAGTGACTTGCGGTAGTGTCATGGATAAAAACTCCTTCTAATAATAAAACAATACTCTGCACACTAAGTTTAGGCTTCTTTTTAACCTCCTGGGTACGTTTATAAACACAAATTCACACATTAATGCTACATAATTTTAATTAATACTTAATTACTATTTATTTTTTGCGTAATCTTAAAATAATAAGCTTTCTACCGCCATACTCAACTGTTTATATAACTGTACTTGTAAGTACATTGTACAGTTTTTTCGAAATAACTGTTTGCATCTGAAGTTCTCTGCGAGTGGGTTTGCAGTGGTATTTTTAAAATAAAACAATTGGGGTCGTAAATGTTTCTCGTTCGATATTTTTTTCCTTACCTATTAATTTCGTTATTTATGTATAAAACACTTCATAAAGTGATTTACCAGCGCGGTGGTTTGGAATGGCTAACTTCAGACGGTAACGCTAACGCTAGAGTTATTTGAACAAACTGTACCGTACTGTGTTTTCCTATAAAAATAAAATAAAATACTTACTCAAACCACCAGACCCGGAAAAACCACTTGTGGTATAAATATTTCTTTTTTGAGGTTCTTGAATCATAGTTTACATTGTAACCTATAAATGTCATGACTTAAATTTAAATCATCTTTCCTTGTAAATTTTAGTCATTTCATCCCATTGTTTAACAAAAAGGGAAAAGACTATTCTCGGAATAAAACATTACAAGTAAATTTTTCAACGGGCAACAAGCCATTGCCATTTTCCTTATAGAACTTTTCCTTTTTTAACATCTTTCCTTGTCAATTTCTTCTTTTGCAGATTTATAATAGTAGATACAGTGGGTTACAGCTGTTACCTGACCCACCCTAGATGGGCCGGCGGCGTCTAAGTGGGTCAGGTAACAGCTATAACCCACTGTACATCAGCTGCGTAGAGCATCGTCAGATTGTAAAAGTCCGTCATGATAACTGCGAAAGACGAATAGACCGGAATTATCGTACTCAACTCGATACAACTGATGTTTTCTATTGATAAAAATGAATCTAGCTGCATAAGTGTAGCTAGTCCCTTAAATTTTTAACAACTTATTTATTTTATATGAGGTACAAAGTATTTTATAAAACCTAGCATAGTGTCCCACAAAATAAATCATAATAATAATACCTAATAATTTACTTATGAGTTTATGTTTATTTACTAATGGTTGTTGCTCGGCAGTGGACGGCAATAGGCTGATATGATGATGAGGTGATGAGTTTAGGTTAAAGTTCTTTATTCCAAGCCACAATACAAGTCGTCACAGCTCTTATTTCCTGTAAGCAAGCTTCTCGTGCTATGACTCTTTGTCAGTGTTACGAGCTTCTGACTAAAATACTATTATATTTAAAAATAAAATTTTACATTTTAAAAACTACCGCGATCTCAAGCTCATATTACCGTTTTCTTACAATAACATTGAATTATCGGGATCCAAATCGATTAAAAAAGTTGCTTAAAATCTCTTCATTGACTAGACAAGAGCTTATTTATGATCTTCTCATGGAAAGAGCTTATGATTTTATATTTGACCAAATGGCTGAACAATTTTTACTAACCGCATCTAAATCCAAATTTATCAATTCATTCGGGAGCTATTACAGACAAACAACAGTATCACAGACTGACGTCTTTATAGGTCGAGGGTTGAAAATACATACGTGTTCTCCTGCTCCCTCTGTTCTAATTTACGTAAATTTTATGGAAACCATGTCAGCTTAACTTTATCCCTTATTTGTGAACCAACGCCCACTATACATTATTGTTTATGTAACAATAATTGGGCTATGATGACGTAATAGTCTATGATTACACGACGATATGCACTTGAACTGTAGTTCTCCAGTTGCGTGACAAACACGCGGTGTCGGAAGTAGTGTGTCGGTTGGATAACATAACAATTCCAGTGTAGGGTAACAATATATTTTATACAATAGATACAATTTTATACGAAGTTTTCTGAGGATGCGTTTGCATTTCTGACTTTTATCAATTGTTACAATTTACAGTCAGTGTAGAGTGATTTTTACCACTTGATTTTTGTTGGGGCCATTCGAACGTAACAAATATGAGGGTATAAAATATATATAGGTAAACATATTTCCTTACGAATATTTTTTTATCATCCTATATAGTATCATTACTGGACATTGATAATTTATTATTATATTTCAATTGAGCATTTTATAACTCTTTTCCTTTTTTTCGCCTTTACAGAACAGAAGCAACTGGCAAAGGTAACGTAAGTATGAAATGTTGAAAGTAAATTGTTGCTTTAAAATTAAAACACAGGTCAATTTCAGATAAATCCTTCCTCCTCCTAAAATCATTATTTTATTTATCATAAAAGCAATCGCAAACAGCTTATCTGCCCCAAAATTTGACCCTATCGAATATTCAGTAATAATTAATGTAATAAAGTATCTTGATTTGGCAGATGAGGTTGTCGACATGTGGGGGGGTGGATTCAGCAATTATTGTACCAATCGTTGTGTCAGCGAATGGCCTAATAGCCAAGAGCCTCGACCAACACCTAAGGAGGCTCTCGTTAAATGCCTGGATCAAGGGCTTGATACAGAAAGCAGTACTCCTAGATACGGCGCGTATTGTTAGGTTCCTCTCTCTGGGGCCCTGACCACCGGTGGCTTGGACTCTGCTCCCGACACCGGTGGACCACTATTTTTATATTTTTAAATGTTTTTTATTTATCTTCTGTCTTTTATAAAAATATTTAAAAATGTAAACAATATGGGTAAACTGCAAATAAATGGAATATTAATGTAATAATAGATTGCTATAAATTGTGTCACCAAACTTTTGGACACGGAACAAAATAATTAGTTTTATAATTAAGCGTTAATTATGAGGTAAACATGATTGTTATGTACAACATAATGTACATTTGGCGGAACGTAACGTCACTAAATAAATTATTTTGTACCGATAGTAGTTATCATTCGAAGAAACAATGTATGACCCAGACGTGTGTCCTTTTTTGTGACCTAGTTTTGATTTTATAGAGCTATAACTGCTATGGTTATGACTGTTGCTGATCATAAGGATCATAGTGATCTAAATCTAAATACATAATGTCTATTCAAACTGGTATGTAAATTTAATAAAAATAAAATATTCAACATCTAAATTTTGAATTCTGTGATACCTAGTTTCCTGTGAGAGCACGTAAACCCGTCGGACCTGGATGTCATACGAACCTATGTGAAGTGGTAGCAAAAGCCCAAAAAGCCTAACAGCCAGTTTATCCTTTGAATATCGGTATTACCAAAACATTTTTTTAAATTGCACAAGTATGGCAGTCGCCTCCAGTAAAATACAGCAGTAAATAAATATATATATTATTTAGCCGAATCTGGTTAGACTGGAAGCCGACCCCAACATTATTAGTAAAGGCTAGAACATACTATCACGCCTATATTCCCCGAAGGGTTAAGCACAGGTGTACTAATGTACACCCACACTTCGCTATTGAGATTTTCATAGAAAAACTCAATAACACTTTGCTCGACCTGGGAATCGAACCCAGGACCTCTAGTGTAGCAATCGTACTTGGGACCACCAGACTATTGAGGCAGTCATAATGGATTAATATGAGGATATTTACTAAAATGCAAAAATACTGGCCAATATCCATACCTACCAACTTGCCTATTTACGTGTTCAGTAACACGCGGAAGCCATGAGATAACTACAATGTTATTGCGTTCAGTGACTACTGACTACCTTATCAATGAGCGACACTGAAAATGAGAGTTCATGGCAAAACATGATGTATGCTCATGCCTTAACAATGATTCCGTCGATAGCAAAATAATGATAAAATTAATAAAACAAATTTAAAAGGCTGTGCTAAAACATGCTCCGTTGGTTTCGCTGCAAAGTTTTACTGGATTTTTACATAAGGAATCTGAGTGCAACTTTGGATGTAGGTACCTATATACTTCCACCTTAAAGTTAGACTGATACTGGAAGGAATGTCCTAAAGAACGTAGTAAATAATAGGTGTCTGAAGTAGGAACTTACTCGTACTTTCAGTTCATTCAAGAGTTCGATATAAGAATAATCTGTATACGCGTGCATGGACCATAAGTCCATAACAAAAACTTTAGATATCCGATCTTATCGAATTTTAGTTAAACTGCATGAGATGACATATAAACATACATACACTCACGCTTTTTTCCTACACGGGTAGGCAGAAGCTGCAGACCGCAACTTGCGACAACTCTTGCTGAACTGTTTCGCTTGAGATGACGTTAATTGTCAAATAAAATTTATGCAAAGAGTGTTTATGATATGGAATATTTTCGTTCGATTTAGCGAATTGGCGATGACAGTTTGACATATTATATCGTTATAAAATAGGTACCTAATCTTATCATGTTCGTTCTTGACCTAAACGATATGCAAATCACGCTATATTTATCTTCTAAATTTTTTTAGATATTGAATAGATTGTAGAAACCATCTGCGCTTGTAAATTAAGCACATTATATAAATATCAGACAACGGAAACGAGTTTTTTTAAAGTTAACGGGTCAATATCTTTAAATACATTTTGAATCATCGCTTTCTTTCTGTTACATCAGTTTATGACCTACTTATAGTACTATATCGCAACTTTAAAGAAGAACCTACGATGCTTTATTTTTATATACAGTAGGGTCCGACACGCGTCCCTTCATATCACCAGTCTTCTCTCAAAGCTGAAGAATAAGCGATCACTGCATATTCGTAGGTACATGCCCACTTTCGAATCCTTATTGTCTGCTCACGCTTAACTCTTTTTCTGAAATATTTATCTATCTACCTAAAACTACCAACTCTTTCAAAATGTTTAACGGCCAAGTCATTACTTTTAATGATCAAGTAATCTTAATCGAAACTTGGCTTGTTTTTATAGTATAATGTTTTTGTTTGGATTACGTTTTATTTTATTGCAATAAGATACATAACAAACTTACGGTCCACTTGATAATAAGCAGGGATCGCGTCGTGGGACAATATAGAATCGGTTTATTTTGTAATGGACATTTGACATTTTGAACTTGAACGACAAGTACTAAGAGTTCCGGCACAATGTTTATTTTTAGACCAGTTAAGATATTTATAATAACATAATCTTAACCTTTATCCTCAATTTCTGTGATACACAGTGGCGTGCAAGTATGTATCCATACTATCCATATCACATTTCACCCAGTTGTGTAAAGATATTATTAGTTTGATCCCGATTTTCAGCACTTTTCCAGTGCTTATCCAGTTGCTGCCAGCCGCCTTTCTTCCGTGCTATGCATACGATTAATGAGTTATACACATAATAACTTTTCGGGAAAAAAACATGATTTAGCTTAGGTAAATTAGGTGTATTATTTTTAATTACAAGTTTACAATTTATTTTTTTAATTACTTACTTAAGTTTCATGTCTATAAATAAATTTAATAAAGCCTTACCTTACCTTCATTGTGATGATATCAAACTGAGCATCAAGTCTTAACTTAAGATTTCAGTATAAATTATTGCAATTTTTATGACCAAATGATTGAAGACAAAAAACTTAAAGGTATCATAATTATGCATATTAACTACACAAAAAATAATATAAATAACAAAAAAGTTAAACCGCCTTCAAAAAATAATAAAATAATTTTGTCTAAAACAGTTTGGGAAGTCGGTGACTTCTATTTGAGTGGGTCTTCTGGTTTTGCCACCGACTTCCCAAACTGTTTTAGTCAAAATTATGTTATTATCTTTGAAGGTGGTTTTACTTTTTTTGTTAAAAGTAATTTTATTTTTTAATTTTTAGTGGAAAGTTTTGTTTATAAGTACTTATTAACCAACTAATCGCACTGCTCCAATAAGACAGCGATGTTTCGGAGTAAACGATAATATCATCGATGTAAACAATTTTTTGATTTTTGTTGATATTTTTAAAACTGCTCAACCGATTTCGATAAAATTTTAACGGGACCACCGCTGAAGTATGACCTACAAAACAAAAAAACAATAATTAAAATCGATAATATCGATCCACAATTAGCGGAGATATTGCGTAACAAACATACAAAAAAAATATACAGGCGAACTGAGCCTCCTCCTTTTTGAAGTCAGCTGAAAAACCGATGAAAAAGTCTGGAATAAATTTTAAGCTAAATTAATTGGCACTAAAATCTAGTAGGTACAAAAATATTTAGCATACATGTCGGGTTGCATACTTGTTAAGCTTTATCGCTTTTACTTGCCCTATGTACAGGAGTGTGATAGCTTGATTACAAAACTGTACGAAATGGCATTCAATAAAAAATACCTAAATATTATATCGAGATACTACCGTGCACAAACCCAAACTCTAAGCTGTTACTAAGAATTTTAGTACTTACCACATTTTGAACCGCAAGGCATAAGATTTTTAAATCAAAATAAAGTTATTTCTACAAGCTTTTATTTCATTTAAATATTCATATTCTACTTTTTAGTTTAGATTTCTAAAATGAGAGCTTGTGTTATAAAACAATTTATTTTCGTTAATTGTTAAAATTATATGATAATTAAAATATATTTAAGCCAAAAATGCTATGACTCATAGAATATTTTCGTTTAGAATTAAGATTTTATATACATAGGTACGCACGGCTAGGTACACGTACGGCCTCGTCTTGTAAACGAAGCCTGTACAATGTAAGTTCAGCTTAAACTGGTTATGTATAGGTTGACCTGTAGCCATGTGTACGATACACGACGTCGTTGCGTCTTTGTTTTTGCACCATAAAGTCACCGCTATTGCAACACACTAGGGCGATTCAAAAAACAAACAGATTGATGCGTTTTCATGTTAGTATCATATCAGATGAAAGGGTTGTGAAAGTCCAAAGCAGCTTATTCTATAGAATGCAGAAGCCTCAGTTATGCGGATATTAATCGTAATAATAACAATCTTGTTGGGGTGTTTTTCCGCTTGGCGGGCCGCAACTTTAAAGGCCAATAGGTACTGTAATTACCTATAGAATTCTCATTTTTTTCATTTTTTTTAAACGTTTCCCTACTCTACGGTTCTGACCTGTATCTTAGGTAGGGTAGAGTGGGGCTTAAAGGTCCAATTTGGCTATTTCAAGTCATATTGGAAAAACTAAGCCTACTTATTCGAAATGTTCAATGCTAATAAAACAAACAGGTATCTGACCATGTATGATCAAATTTTTGATTGAATCATCATGATGGAAATATGTTATTTTTAAATTTTTGTAGACCTTGTCGCCTGTCTCTTTTTGCCCCCCAGTGGGGGCAAAAAGGGACAGCCCGGGGGCAAAAAGGTCCTGTATTTAATTTTAATATTATATAGGATTATTAAATAATAACTACATTTAAATTAATGACAACTTTAATGTTTATATTCGTTTCAAAATCAAACAGTTTTATTTTGAAATTAATAACAAAAAATAATGTTCTTCCTTATAATTTAAAGTTTCTAAATGTTTAGGTAAACTTGTTTTCAAAACAAAGCATTTCCACGAATACAAAACAACTCAAATATTGTTTAGCTTAAAAAAATTAAGAGCTAAATCACTATCAATCTTTGTTACAACTAAATTTGACAAACTAATCTAAACTTTTCGATAAAAAAAACTCTATTAATTCGACCATAGCATACCTATTTCAAAATCTTATTATAACAGTCTCATAATCATTTTAAACATAACAGTTTTCTTTCTTAACAACAGTTTTAATATTCCTATTTTAACATTAATTAGACTCATCGTTTCCCGAATCACAGTTATTACAAACGAAGTAAATGCAACCCCTATTTGAAATACATTTTTCATGGGCCCATTGTTTGCAAAGATTGCATTGAATCCTGGCTTCTCCTGGAACACTGTCACTGTATTTCTCACAGCACATTAAACAGAAGTATTCATCATCAGAACTTGAATCAGTATCAGTATCTTGTAAAATAGCCTTTTTTACTTGCTCAACTTTATTATTTGCTTTACTTTTCTTGTTTGCTTTATTTTTCTTGTTTACAGTTTTAGCCTTATTTTTATTTGTGATTTCTTGTTCTTTACGTAGACTTTCTTTCTCAGGTGTATCTGTCAAAATAGCAGTTTTACGGCGTTTTCTATTAATAGCCGACTTTCTTGGTCCAGCTTTAGGTAGCGGTCGTACGATTTCGGGCGAAAAAACTTGTTGTGTATCAGTTAATGTTGCCATCTGCGGATCAAATGACGTTGAAGGCTGCGGATCAAATGACGTTGAAGGCTGCGGATCAAATGACGTTGAAGGCTGTAGATTAGATGACACTGGTTGCAAAGGAGTAGATGATGTAGATGGTTGTGGCTCATTGCTGTCAGTTGCCATGGGGCGATCCGTTACGTAACTAGATGCAAAGTCGTCGTCGTTAAATTTATCTTTGTTAAACGGGAATATACCAGTTTTTTCGAATCCACTCATTATATTACTCGGTGTTATGGCTAAAGGCAGTGAAGTGCGGACGATTCCGGGTATATCGTAAATAGTCATGGTTTTTCCGGCATTATTACGCATCCATGCGTCTTGAGCTGAAGACAGATATCTTTTAAAAGGTCCATATACCGATACGTCAAGTGGCTGTAGTTTATGGGAACAGTGTGGTGGAAATGAGAGCATTACCACTCCGTTTTCTTTAGCTAGATCTAGTGTTGGTACAGATAAGTGTGAAGCGTGATTGTCTAAAACCAACAGAACAGGAGATTGTTTACTGGGCCTAATATGCTTGATGAAATGTTGCATAAATATGAAAAATTCGTCGTTAGTAATCCAACCACTAGAATTACCAGAGCCAATGCAATCAGTTGGACCATCTCTGATGAAATGGTCTTGAAACTTTTTGCGGGGGAAAATAAACATAGGAGGAATCGCCGCACCTGTAGCTGAAACCGCTACTAAAAGGGTTACATTAGTGCCACGTTCACCTGATGTTATTGAACCAACATTTCGCTTTCCTTTAGCAGCAACTATTTTTGATGGTTTGGTGACGGTCGATACGCCAGTTTCGTCTGCATTCCATATGGATGAAGCTGTAAATTTAAATCGGTCCATAACTTCCGCTAACTTTGCATAAAACTCTTGCACATTAGATTTGTTGAACGACGTAGCTCTACTGAGACTTGTTGCTTCAGGTTTTCTAATAGACAGCCTATTATTTCGTTTAAGAAAAGCATTCATCCAATCTTTACCGGCCATTTTGTTCGTTTGCCATGTTTCCGGTATATTTATTTTATATTTAATAGCGCAGTCATAAGCCATGCGACGAACTTCTTTAGGACCTATACCGTGGAAAATTTGAGCAAGTTTGAGCAAGTATTCAGTGAGGCAGGTTTCTTGTTCACTATTGAATATTTGTCTTGGAGTACCATAACCAAATCTCAAGTTCTCAGGGTCATTCTTCATTCTTTTAATAAATCTTGACAACGAAGTTTTACATAAGTCATAATCCCGACATACTTGTCTCATTGATTTATTTTCTCGGATAACTAAATCTGCAGCACGTTGCATCAACTCCACAGATTTAGTGCCACGACTAGATTTTCTTTTATAGTTGCGCATACTGAAACAAAAAAAACTTTTTAATAACCAACAAATGAATGATTTTGTCAAATAAACACTTACACATGGCTGGGGTTAAAAGGTCCACGCGGACCTTTTAACCCCAGCCATGTGCAAGTATTTTTAATAGGTTATATCTAATTTATTACTTGAGGTAGCTAAAAACTAATTATAAAACGTGAAAAACTACTAAACCACGTATACCATTAAACTGTGTTTAAGCTTGGTTCACGAAACGTTACTGTTCCACACCAAAAAGAATAACAACGAAAAATTTTACTTACTTAAAATTTTCGAGACGCAGTCGTGTATCTCCTGCTAGCGGCGTCGCCCGACTGCCAGCGCTGCCTCGAAATGCCTCCCGCGGTCCCCTCTCCCCGCTCACGTAGTTCAAAAGAACGACACTTCACTAGTATTTGAAATACTCATGGTGGACCTTTTTACCCGCGGACCTTTTAGCCCCGCCCTACCCTACGATTCATTTAATTCAAAAACAAACCAACAAAGTCATACTTAATATTAAAATTGTTTATTCGAAGATGTAGTAATAAGATATAATAGATAAGATATATTTATATAGTATGCCCATACCCAGCAGTTGAATGAAAATACGCTGGGTTTTAAAGACACACAACCACGCTTTCCCTAAAAATTAAATGAAGCAGATGTGATAAAGATGATGATTGATAAGAGTTGCTACTGAAGGTTTGATTCCTAGGTTGGCTAGTGCTTTATCACATCTGCTTAATTTTATTTTTTAGGGAAAGCGTGATTTTTGTTTTTGTGTGTCTTATCAATTATCTGTCTCTTATCAATCAATAGAAGGTTAATTCATCCTTCTATTGATTGATAAGAGTTACCAAATCATATTTAAAACCAAGGTTAAAATCTAATCAATGCAAAATCAAAACAAACATACGTAGATAATAGCTTTTTCTTTCTTTTAGATGTAAGCCAAATTCGAACTTAAAACCTTGAACCAGCAGCACATAAAAATTTGTCAAACGAATTGAATTGACCCATACAATTTTTTCAAACGAGTTAACTTGACCCACATGCGTAAAGAATATAATAATTTAGAAACATTAAACAAAATATTGCATCATATTTCATTAAAATTTACTACAAACTAACAATGAAAACACTCAAAAAAATACAAAGGAAATAATGTTATGTTCAAAACAACTTAGGAAGTCGGTGCCTTCAATTTGATTGGATTTTTTTTATCGCCACCGACTTCCAAAACTGTTTAGAACATAAAATTATTTAGTTGGTTTTTAAGTCAGTTTATTTTTTAATAACTTTTTTATTTTTCCACATTCTATACATTGAAGCAAGGTACGAGTCAAATTGATAAACAAATTTTTCTATTGAAGTTGGTTAAAATATATTCGCGGTATGAACCATATTCGCGGTGTATTCTTGTAGGTACCTATCAGCTGACTGATTGCCAAGTCATAGGTCTCGACTTGAAATCGAAGGCACGCACCTTTGACTTTTCGTAATAATGAATACGTATAAATAATTAATTTCATCACTCCCTTAAAAACGGTGAAAGAAAACATTTAACAAAACCTGCATGCCTGAGAAATTTCCTCAACGTGTGAAATCTGCGAGCTAGCACGGAGGCCTTATTTATATAGCCTAACCTAACTGAACATTTTTATAAATACTATGTACATAAAATATGTTGTTCGTGTGTAGGTATATTTAACAGAAATAAAAATAAAGCATCTGGTCCGTACAATAAATTAATAGACCACAGAATTATTAGCTAGCTGCTCTTGTAGTAGTAGTTGATCTATTGTACTTAGGAGGGAACCCTAGAAACGAAAACACCGCATTATTTTGTAGTGTTGTACACACAGCTACAGGCCAATCTATAAAAATCCAGTTTTAGCTGATCTTACATTTTAAGGGCTTTCTGTGCAATAAGAGGCCAGCGTAAACTGGATTTGTATAGTTCGACGAGTAGCTGTGCGTATTATTAAAGTTTACGGAGAAGGTGTGGGAAGCGAAGTATTGGCGCAGCACTACTGTGACTGCTATCAGTCGCGGGCCGTAGCATACGCGACGCAGACGTGTGGTCACACTGCGTTCCAATTTCCATTCCAAATCGCGACGTGTATAATATCGCGGAGTTCGACCCGAATTTAATTTATTACTTGGATGACATAAATTAGTGTGTGGACAATGTTTTAATGTAAGTTTTTTTTTATATTCTATTTTTAAATATTAAGGTGCGTCATTGTGGTATAGTATTGTAGAAAGTGTACATTTGCGGTAACATTAACACCAAGTCGATGCAGCGACGTGCCTGCTTTCATTAATGCGCAAAGCAAAACAACCGTAACCCACATTCAAAGCAATATAAAATAAAATACAGTGGTCAAATAACAGTTATGATAAAAATTTACAATTTTAAGTACATACTGTAAAGATTTTTGATAATATACATGTAATATACCATCTTAGATATAGTGTTGGGATTTTATCCGGATAAAAACTCGAAACGGATAAATACTCATTCGCCCAATGCTCAATGTTTAGCCTTAGCAATAACAAAATCAAATCAAAAAATTAAATAGTATAAATCGATCACTTTAATTAATGATTCTGAAATCAATTACTATCACTATCAGACGCTTCAGAAACACGTTGCTTCGTTTTGGAACATAATAACGTATTTAAGAAAACGTAATATTGTTAATTAAAAAGCCCAAATAACTATACTAGTCGCCACATATAAAAAATAACCTCCAAAGCTCAAAAATATAAATATTCATTATTTTGAGTAAATATCCGATAAAAATTAGTAAAAACTAGTATTTATCCATTTTTTATCCTCCGCCTATCACTGGTTGGCAACATTCAATTTTCTCCACTTTCACCAGCAACAATTGCAAAATTGCCAAAGTGCAATTTTTGTAAACGTACCTACTGAATTTAGGTCCCTACATTACACGCCTATAAATGTTTACAAAAATAATCGACTTTCACGAGTTTTTACACTTACGTGGTAAAACAATTGCTGGTTTTTACTACTATTTATGAGAAATGCTTGCATGTGACCTAGTTGCGACAGACCGTTAAAATCAATAATAACTTAATGTAATTGAATTGTAGTTACAAAATATTTATTGCAAAACGATAACAGTATTCTGTCTGGCTCATTATAATTTCAGTCGGATAACCTACACTGTAAAATTATAAGTGACTGTTAACTTAATTTCTAAATTGACTACAATATGTACGTGAATAGCGCTAATTGGTACAGTATATACACAGAAAAATAACAGGAAATGGTGCAAACTTAAGACGGTACATTTTAATAAAAACATACACATTTCACTTTGGCTGGCAATTTAAAAAATAATTGGTTATTTTTTTATTTATTTTTTAAAAACCTTACTAACAATGTGGTTCGCACATTAGGTACTAGTATTCTTATTAACCCCTCGTACTAAGCTAAATGCTTGTATTACGAATGGGTTCACGTCGGTAGTGCAATGGGTGAGTTTCGATCCGGCAACCACATGATCGCAAGTCCGACGCCCTAGCCATTAGGCTACCGCCGCTTCATTCAATTACGTTGAGTCTCGCAAACTCTGCAACTCTGACTAGGCAATGTCAATATTGCGTACGAAGTGGGTATGTGCTTGTGAAGTAGGATAAATCTTGACATTATTTAGCTTAGCTAATGTACGTAATAAGCACAGATGTCGAAACTAATGTAGGTACAAGCATGTAAAAAAAAGTGAGATATCACCTCATCGGCAAAACAAAATTCTGATTATCATAGGGACTATTGAAATATATTTTTTTGCTGTTATGAGCATTCTGCATAAACAATATAGGTACTTATATAGAACATATTCTAACATAAATTAAAAAAAAATACATAATATGTATACCTCCCTAATCACTAAGCTTTCTATGATATTTTAACTGAAAATTATAATTAATATAATTGGACGTAGTTAAGCAGAAATGACTCAATCCACACAATGTCACTTTTGAGTGATTGAAGTTTCAGCTGTGATTTCTCTAAAACAAAGTTTTTTTTTTTAATTTGACCCTTATTATTAACAGGGGAGTTTATATTTTATTTGTCTATCCAAATAATGATATATTTGCAATACATTACGAGTTATTAACAGTAGTACGGTGGCATATTTAACTCAGCCATTGTGTGGATTGAGTCCTTTCTGATTAACTACGTCCAATTGCAGAATAGATAAGTATGTAATTATAAAGTAAACTATAGTATCTACGGATAGCATACAAGGCAACTGTAACACCACATGGCAAAATAGTGATTCTGCTTATCATGACTTTTTAACCACTTAACATGCTAAAACATAATCAATTCCCAATATCAAATAAAAACATAACATAACATCACGCCTGCAATCCCCGAAGGGTTAGGCAGAGGTGTACTTAATGTACACCCACAGTTCGCCGGTATGTTTAGGTCCCATGTAATAGGGGGCGAGCCTATTGCCATTCACCGGGCACAAATCCAAACTCCGAGCTGCTGCTACTGAGAATTTCATAGAAACACCCAATAACACTTTGCTCGACCTGGGGATCGAACCCAAGACCTCTAGCATAGCAGTCGCGATTGGGACCACTAGACTAACGAGGCAGCCCAATATCAAATAACTAGAAAAATATTCGCAATCTTTGATAAGATAACATTTAATCAATAATACTTAATGCTATAACCATAATAATAACAGAAATCTTTTTTTTATTTATAATAGAAATTCTAAAGAATACTATTGAAATTGGAAAACAATACAATAAAACATTTGGTAAAATTTTATTAAATATAATTTTATCACCATTGATGATATTTTTACAAAAAAATTATTAAGTCATAATTTATTTGTAACAATATTTCCACCAATTTCACCAACGTCGTGCTGCATATACGCGCTACTTAATAAATATCTTGATTTGAATAAATAAATATACACTACCTATGCCATTTCACATAATAATAGTCAAAAGCATTCGTAACATTAACTCTATTTTTTTTAATTGGGTCATTATCGTCCTATTGCATTGCAAAGGCCTACTACCCTCCATCCACTTCTCTCGGGTCAGAGTCCTCAGCTTGTCCGACATGCGACAGACATTATCTCTAATTCTGACTCTTAATTAGGTACGCCAAATATTGACAATAAAGACGGCGTAATAAAAGTGTCACTATTCAAACTTGTGCTTGGTAAATGGCAATAGGCTCGCCCCTATTACGTGGGACCTAAACATACCGGCAAAATGTGGGAGTACATTATTACACCTCTGCCTAACCTTTCGGGGAATACAGGCGTGATGGTATGTTTTATTTTATAACTGTCCGACACTCGAATTTGAGAATAATGAGGAATCAATCTGAATCATTTTTATTGAAGAATTTAAATGTAATTAAGACCGAATTGTTTTTCCAAAATATTCTAATTAATTCCAGTTTGACCCCGATCAGTGCTGTGAATTATAATTCATGGCCAATGAATTCACTATTTCAGTAGTTTTGTATAAGAGAGTAAAATAGTCACATTTGTGAACATGAGTTTAATGGCATTATTAAGGTTCTTAAGCTGATCAATCATCATCATCATCATCAGCCTATACTCATCCACTGCTGGACGTAGGTCTCTCCTTGCTGAACAATCAATTTATATAATTTATTTTGTTTCTTTTGTAACCAATTGATTTTTAAAGGCGTATTCAATGACATAGTCGTTGACTTTTTTTTTCTTTCTATTTACTACTCTACTTAAACAGTGAACTTTAAATTAAAAGAATAGAAACAAGGTGACCTATAACAAACAGTCGAAGGCATCTTCTTAAATATTAAATTTAATTGTAGATAAAAAAAAAACAGTAGGTGTGTTGTGTGTTCATTTGAACCAGAAATAAATAATAACTGAAATGGTTACACGTTCAAATTCAAGTTCTTTTTATGTTTACGATGACCTGGTACTTCAGTTATTTGTGGGTCCTGGCTCCGTGCACTATATTTATTTATTTATTTATTATTAATATGAGCCTCCAATAAGAGATGTACACAAATCGTGATTTTTATACAAAGTTAGATTGTATTAGAGCTTAGCACAATTATATAATTGTTACATATTCGATACAATTTTAAATATAAAAACAGAAAAAAAAATTAAGTAACATTACATCCAATTGAAATTAGGTTATAATATTATTATTCCAAAATATTGATTAAATTTATTAACTTATAAAATTATAAACATTGGGTAATACTCTAATGAAATTGATAAAAACTAAAATACTAAAATAAAATTGATGGGGATTACATTAACATTGATAAAAAAAAAATTACCAACAAAACAATGCTAGATTGATAATAGTTTTTTTTATTGATTATTTATTAAGATTTTGAAATACAGTTTTTGTACACTGGCAGTAGAGTACAGATCAGACAAAGATAGACAAATAATATGTCAATGTATAGAATCGTTTATTTGTAGATGAACATTCTTTAGTTGATTTATAGATATATACCACATTACCAGAAACTACTTTTACGTAGGTGCTATTCGAGGAATATGTTTTTTTCCGTTTAGAGCTATCTTCAAAAATATTGAAAGTTGCTCTCAGTGGAATACCTCAGGTGCTATTCGCTCAGGTGCTATTCGGCTGGGTGCTCTAACTGGAATACACCAATATTTTTTTTATTTATCATGACGTTAATTCAGTCTCGTTTTATCTATTCATAGATGTTTTTTATTACTTGTAGATTTGATAACATCGTATCCATATTAGATATTAATATAAACAAGACTATAAGTAATTGTAGCATAAAATGAACCCGTTACAAAATGTGAAAAATACAAATGTTCGAATCTTGATGAATTTAGGTCTTTACTAAGAAGGTATAATATATTTTTTTTTATTTGCGAAAGCGTAATTGGTTTCCTCTTAATTTCTATAATCCTACATTTAAAAAGGTTGACCGTCAAAGTACGGAATGAGGAAAACCGATTGATCTGTTATTCGTAGGCCGATCGTGTAGTGACTGTCAACGACTTCAGAAGAAGACAGCGTTATACCGCATCTGAGTTTGTTTAGAGCCGTTGGTTTGACTCGTCTAAATTTAAAGCCTAAAACTTATAAATAAGAATTCGAATAGCATCAAAATATATATAATATTATGTGTATAACGTATATGTATAATAAAGTTCATGTTATGCTCAACATAAGGTGGTACTAAAGTCGTGCTATTTCACCTGGTTAAAATAAAAAAAAACAAATCTAAAACGTTTTATTACTTTCCGTTTTTTATTGATATTTTATTTTATACTACCAAGCCGCCTGGCTTCACGCCCGGCCGTCTATTACCTTTCTTAATTATACCTATATACTAGTGAAAATCATATAAAATCAATACAGTGTTTTCTGAGATTAATCCTAAAAATCAAACCCAAAGCCGCAGGCACTTTATAATAATTACATTGATGAAGTTATAGGACTCTAATGTATCTAATGTACAACCACTAAAGCGGTGGATGTACATAGGATACCCCTATAGGTGTTGTTATTCTTTTTTCTGCTTTCAGTCAATTTGATAACATCCATCCAATTTCTAGGGCAATATAATATCTGAATAGTGCGTGTTGTAAAATGGCAACCTCGACCTTCACGGATCTGCTTGGCCGCATATAAATCAATAGTGCGATAATGCGGCCTACATAACCACGTTGTAGGAAAGTTTCAGTTAATTATATGCATACCAGCACGCATGTATCTCCAAGGGGGTAGACAGAGGCACACTAATATATATCACACAGTCCACAATATTTTTTCAAAAACCAGAACCAGGTGGCATCAATTATTAATCAAAAATCCAGGCCTGCTTCTGAGAATTTAATGGACAAACCTAATAACTCTAATCGATCTGATAATAATGGAATCCAGGATCACACTAATGAATACTCTTAAGACTAATCTAATGAAAGAGGAGCCTATTTCTCTTTGCATTTCCTCAAAAATATTTTTATTTCGGATACCATATAGGTACCGCTATTGAAGTGCTACCGTTTCCGGTATCAGTATATTTATTTGTATTGGCGTGTGTCCTATCCTACGATAATATCTTTTAGGTCATACCATGTTATCTTATCAGCACATCGAGATATTCTTATTGTTATACGAAAATGATACAAGGTAAAATTGAAGTCGTAGACATCCATGTTTTGCCTAATTATACCTGTTAATTATTAATAAAGTATTAATAATATTTTTTAACTGCGTCATTTTACTCTTAATACAAATAGTAGTTCGATTCCAAGGCTCTGACTTTTCGAAGTTATGTGCGTATTAATAATTAATTATCAAGTGCTTAAACGGTGAAGGAAAACATCTTAAAGAAACCTGCATGCCTGAGAGATTTTCTTGACAGCGTGTGAAGTTTGCCAACCCGCAGTAGGCTAGCATGGTGGACTATAGCCTAATCCCTCTCGTACTGAGAGGAGACTCGTGCCCAGCAGTGGGACAATGTAATGGGTTGATGATGATAACAAATAGTATAATTAGAATCATCTTTATTTGATTATGGTCACGATTTAAATTTCACTCTGTATAACAACAACTGTAGACAACTAGTCTACAGTTGGCTTAAATCATTACACGAAAAGCCATAACAATGTCAGGTCATCTTGTACTGTCAATGATACCACGATACAAACTGCCTCATTAGTCTAGTAGTCCTGCAGTACAGGTCCTGGGTTCGATCCTTATGTCGAGCAAATTGTAATCGATTGTGTTTTCGATCTGTCTCAATTACATGGAACTTAAACATACCGGTGAAAAGTGGCATCAAAATAACTCTGCTTTACCCTTCGGAGAATGCACATGTGATTGTATGTTTATGTACCTATGTACAGCAAGACATGTAGCGGTATCCGTAAATTATATTGACTCATAAAAAGACCATAAATTACCATTTTAGCGCCTCTGACGTCATTAACAGACTATAATTATATTAACGGCTATAATTATTGGCAATAGGCTCGCCCCCTATTACATGGAACCTAAACATACTGGCGAAATGTGGGTGTACATTAGTACACCTCTGCCTAACCCTTCGGGAAATACAGGCGTGATGGTATGTATGTATGTAATTATATTAACGCCAATCTTTGGCCTCCTGCTCAAGCTTAGACGATACTTGTTCCCGGTCAGGGAATACGACGAAGAGGGTCAAAATCAATCAATAACGAAGGATTATAAAGTGAACTCAAAAGTTTTTGCTGACTTTTCAGTCAGGCTGTTGGTGTCAGTCATTTTTATTGTTACGTGGACTCAGTAATAAAATATTGCTACATAATTATGTACTAGATTTTCTTTATCTCGGAGAAAGACAACCTTATGTTGACCGCGCAAATGTAATCTTGTACCTAAACTATGTTTTTATTTTTCATCATAGTAATTATTTATATTATCCTAGATTATTAGTGAGTTACAATCTAATCGTATAACATTAGATACCTTAGGTAATTAACTCAGAAATAAATAACACGTGACATGTGTTGTCGCTAAATGACAATGGAATTACCGAAAAACAGTCACGTTTTGTGTACTAGTACCTATCGTAAAACAAAAACGTCACTTGTTCCTTTCGTGACGCGCTTTCTTGAATAATATTTAAATATATAATGTGTAACATACTAAGCGCAAGACCTGAAAGTAGTTTGTTCAGAATCGACTACTGAATCAACAGTTATTTTTAACCCCCGATGCAAAAACGACGGGGTGTTATAAGTTTGACGTGTCTGTGTGTGTGTATGTGTCTGTCTGTGGTATCGTAGCTCCCGAACGGATAAACCGATTTTGATATAGTTTTTTTTATTTGAAAGGTTAATTAGTCGGGAGTGTTATTAGCCATGTTTGATGAAAATCGGTCGGTTTAATTTGGTAGTTATTAACAATCACTTGTGGAACCAACAGACGTTGTCCTGTCCAAATTCGATCGCAGCGCCACCTACTGGGTCCAATTTTTCCACATTATCTCACCGTTTAAACATTCCCTGGACTTACACAAATATTTCAGAACTAAAATTAGCCAAATCGGTCTAGCCGTTCTAGAGTTTTAGCGAGACTAACGAACGGCAATTGATTTTTATATAGGTTTAAGAAGAAAGAAAATTATAAATTACCTAAAGTTATTGCCACCGATCCATCAATTTGTAGAGTTATAATCAATGTTTGTATTGTATGCATCTGCGGACGGCAAATGAAATATTGCGTTTCAATTAGGTCTTTTCCTTGACATAAGGTTCATTTTTCCATAACTCGACCAATTAGTTGATGGATGTAGCCATAATTTCAGGTATTATAATTATTGTTTCGGGAAAAATTAACCCTATTGGTGGTTGGTTTCCTAACTATGGGAAAATAACATATCGTTACATAACTCCCGAGATAAGTAACATGACATTTGATCATGTTAAAACTGGGTCACCACCGCTCCTAAGGGAAGCTCGAATACTAGTAAACACTGGCCTGGATGATTATGTATGGCTAATGACTTTCATGTTATATCATTTAATAATACATTGTTCTGTAGACGCAAACCTCAAACGAATGTGTTTTATGAGCTCAACTAGTCTCATTAAACTTCAATTTATGTCGATGACACTCAATAAAATGGCTGTGAATCGTACATTGTGTACCGATGACAATAAATTATTAAACACTTGTCACCCTGTATAGTTAACATATGCTATAATCAATGTATCAATGAACCGATGTTATTTATGAGCTGATAATTATTACGAGCAACGAAATTGACAAAATTGGATTTACCCGAAAGGTTAGTAACAGACTACCTCATTAGTCTTATGGTCCCAAGCGCAAATGCTTCGCTAGAGGGTTCGAGTCCCCGATCGAGCAAAGCGTTATTGAGTTTTTTATGCAATTCTTAGTAGCAGCTTAAAGTTTGAATTTGTGCCTGGTTAATGCCAATACAGTCGCCCCCTATTATATGAGAAACATACCGGTGAAGTGTGCGTGACATTAGTACACATCTGTCTAACGCTTCAAGTAAAAAATTGCAGGATGAAATTATATTGTTCTCCTTCTACGTTCTTGTGATACTGGTTCCAACACTTCGAGTGAAAGTCAAAAGTCCTAAAGTCTTGGAATTAAAATCTTGGTACTAACCAAAAAGTATGAGTATTTACTCAAACCAAATAAAAATTCTCAAAGTAACACTTGCTAATTTGCAAATAAATTAATGTAAATGTTTGAAGTTGATGCTTCATTTCTTAATTGTGGCTTTTGTATAAAACAAGCTGTGTTCCCGAGAATTCTTTTTCTAAATATAGTCTTAATGCTATCTTACGCTTAATGTTGAACTCGTAACAAAAAAAAAACATGCTTTTGTTGACCTACCACTTTCTTAAATTTTGCCTTGCTTGCCTCAGGCAGTCAATGTTTGATGTTTTCTTAAGTCAATGTTTCATTAAGAAGATACCTTTGTTTGATTTTTTTATAGTATAACCTTTCGTGATTATTCATCAAACAAAAGAGAACCATTCATCAATTTCTAATAATTAATTGATGCAAAAAGGTCACATTCATCGTTATTCAAATTACCTATCACATTACTACTGACAATCAATGTAATCGTTGATTTCTATATTTGATCCTTTATGAACTCCGCCATTTTAACAGTTGCGTGAAATTACTTTGAAATTAAAAAACTAGCTTTCCGCCCGCGACTTCGCCCGCGTGGACTTCTTATACGTTTCTTTTCTTTTCACGGGATAATATACCTATAGTCTAAGTCACTCGGGAATAATGTAGCTTATTAAATAATAATTTATGAAATAATTTTCAAAAACAGTTCAGTAGATCCAGAGATTAACTTCTACAAACATCATCAACATCACAGACTTTACCTCTTTATAATATTAGTATAGATAAGTACGGCACATCAAGTTACCACACAATGTCAAATTTTCTCAGTTGATTTTGAACATTATCCTCAACAATTTAAGGTTTAAAATCATTTGGAGAAATTTGACAGTTTTGTATACCTTGACCTGCTGGCGACTGTACATACATAGTCAGTATTATAAATGGGTTATTTTTACTTAAATTTTCAATTTATATTCAAAACATTAGATATGTTTATGGTGAACATTAGAACTTGTAATAACACTTACATACGGTGTTACGGCCCGTATTTAAGTACATCATGCCGTTTCAATTACGATTCGTAAACCATATGGCATCAGCACGCAACCCAATAGCAATATTATTTCTTAGTCTATAAGGTTTAAATCGAATTGGAATGTTGTGATTAAACAATGTTATGCTGTTGATTGAAACTGCGGTTCGTTGATAATAAACGATTCAATTGTCGTCAATCCTTATTGTTTCGTAAGAATATTTTCAGTGAGTGCTATTCTTCAGAAGGAGGTATGAAATAAGCAGTTTTTCACCTGTATTCTCTTTATTACCTAGCGATTATTACTTATCCCTATTTTTAAGCCTTCAAGTATTACATTACAGACACTTTACAAAATGTATTATTCTTTTCGGCTACTTAATTAAATTAATCGCATACCTATTTAATAGTATTCAGTAAAAAAAATTCCAAATTACAGAAATATAAAAGTATTTTTTTGTCAGTTCGGAGTCTTTATTCCATTTAATAGGCGTTTTTTGTTCGGTACGTACCTAATCATAATAATGGCGATGGAATAATCTATACAATTATGTATTAATACTGACAGTACCTACGTACAACACATTAACAGTTTTAAATTTAATTGGTTTTACGTAGTTTCTTCAATTACTGCTGGTTACTCGCAGAAGGAAATCGTGGTTTCATATTAATTAAATAATGAAACAATATTTTTTACAACAATGATGAACTTCAAACAACATTACTGTTCACAAGTTTCGCGATAGCAATATGTTGTTTTTAATTATTTTTATAGTCTTCATATATAAACATACCGGTATGAACGAAAGATTCGGTATATGAAACGAATACCATCAGAGCAGTCTTCAGTCATTCGCATCTGCCAACTCCAACATAGAAAAAGTAAGAGTTAAACTAGGATGCCACAGTTTTGTTTGTCAGGCAGACAGTCACTGGTGTATTTGTGCCAATAAACTATAGTTTATGAACCTCCAACAAATGAGTATTGTAAAGCTTTGTCTATCAGTCTGTCTGCAAAAATGATTTTAATATTGTAATCAGTCAGTTAACCCAAGTCCAATTTAACGGTCCCTCAAATATATCTACTAAAGTCAATGTATTGGATACAGTTAATCGTTTATTTGCAATTGACATAAAACGTTCATTGATACACTAAACTAGTTATAAGTATACTTATCCAGACTGATAACAAAATCATGTGCCGTACACACAGACTCTTTTATCTTACTAACCTATATTATATAATATAATTCGTCATTATATTTTATCAAATACATGCTTTGAGGTCATTTGTCGATTTGCAGATGTTTCAGTGACGGCCTACACATGTTGTGAACGCGATAAAATATCGTTGAATATAGCTATAATCTATAATTATATTGTTTAATGTTTACATAATATGTTTCTTCTAGAATCATTTAAGTGTAATCACTATTCTGTTACTCGTATGCGTATTGTCACAAGTTACTTTACCCGAGTTCAAAATTATATCTTTAGATAAATCTTGTGGGTACGAGTACGTTGACATCCCATATAAGCTCCGCCATTCATCTTACGTATTATTTTTTATCGTTTTGATCGTAATTATTGATCGTGACTCGTTGATTTCGTTTTTCCCAATACCGCGGGAATTTCCTTAATCTTTTCTTAGCGAAACTGTTTTCTTGTTATTTCGGGATTCGAAAGTGTCAGTGAATGAGTGAGCGATATTTCGGTTTTATACAAACAAATTTTACTATCTGTAAATTCAAGTGATTTTTAAAGACAAAGAATTATAATGAATCAACAAAACAAACCATTAGTCAGTTGTTTGTATACGAGTTCATCAGACATATACGGACGAGCGAGCAGACAGACGGATAGACAAAGATAGGATTTACAACACTCATTTTTCGGGGGTTTATAAACTGTAGTTTATTGACACAAATACACCAGTGAATATCTGTCTGACAACCAAAACTGTTGCGTCCTAGTTTAACCCCTCATTATATAATATTATCATCACTGCATAGTATAAAAAAGTCGATTCCCGCTGTCTGTCTGTCCCTATGTGTGCTTTAAAACTACGCAACGGATTTTGATGCGGTTTTTTTTAATAGATTGAGTGATCCAACAGGAAGGTTTATATGTATAATAAGTACATATTATAGTTCAGAAAAGCCGAGAAACCAAGCTGGCGAAGCCGTGGGCGGAATGCCACTATGCCACAATGCGAAGTACATTAGATTATAGACAAAATGCAAAATCTTTTCATTCGGTCTCATAACACCGGTACAGGCGTTAGTGAATTAAGATGTGAGCGATTCTAATTTATTCGACATATTATGTATGTACGCAAAGCTTAGCTACACATCAAGCTATAAAAAAATCAGTATAGGCTGGCCTTACATTTTACGGGAAGCCTTTACAATGGGAGGTCTGTCTAAAATGGATTTGCATAGGTTGATCGGTAGCCGTGTGTACTAAACGCAATTATCATTGCATCAACTAACGAATTGATAACATTTGATATTGCAATAATTATACTGAACTATAAGGGATAAGAATAAATAAAACCCAAGTAAATAGGTAAATAAATACTATTTTAATGATTAAACCAATCCTAGTTCTAAAATAGCAGAGTATACGCGGAAGTGTCAAGTATACAGTGATAACGCATTGTTTTCAAATAACATAGAACGTTGCGCATGAGTACAATATTTTTATCAAGGCTAAAGGATAAAGAAGAGTCAACAAAGTGATAAGCTTTTGATACAAACTTTTCCGTTGGTAATTGGAAGACCGCAAAATGTAATTAAAATGGGAAACTACGCAATATAATGTAAGACTTGTATAACATGGTAAGTCAGACTTCTGTGGGACTCATCGGACAGTGGACATTTAGAGACTACTTTAAAAAAAAATTTGCTCAAAATTACGGTACAGTATTAATTGCCATCTGTTTGAATGGTTCCTGGTCAGAATACTGATTTCTGACACTTATGAAAATATCTAGACACGCGACCCGTGTGACCCATTGATATTTCGAGGTCACTGACACGATCCCATGTATTACTAAAAATATAACGTCGGTATGCTAATACACTACAACTGTTTAGATTAAAATACGGTCGACTCGGAAAACAATAAGAAATACTCAATAAACAATAACCATTATTCTGTCAAAAACGTTAAAATCAAAAGTAAACTGACACAAAAAGTTTGTAAATACCAATCTTTTGTTCACAAAACCTCATTCACTCCTTGAGGTTAAAGTGCGTTACTCATAAGTACAGTGATAGGTGCCAATCAATAAAAAATATTATCATATCAGACTTCGTAAACGGACTTGAACTTATAACCTATATAAAGTATGTACTTACATTATGCAGTTCATTGTAACATCTGATTCATGTCATTATCTCTCTTCCACAGATACGCGTCCATGGATAATTCCCGTTTCCAATTCAAACTTGGAACGAGCGCCTAAAATTCCGTCTTTATCAAATTCCGTGGTGCGAGCGAGACGGAGACACACATTTAGAAAGTGAGGACAATACCCGTGGCTCGGTGAAAGTGATTCCGTGGTTTTGTTAGTGAAGCGAAGATGACGCCTGGTGCGGAAGAATTGACTATATTGGGGGGTAACAATAATGTGGTGCCTCTGTTACCACGGACTACTGTGGAACTGGAGTTCCGGAACGTAACATGCGATATGAACATGTTCATAGCGCACAAACTGCGAATGGGTAAGTTTGTCACTATTCTATCTACGAGGTACCTGGCATTGCGTTGTTCAAAGGGTCACTTTTTGTTGAATAGTCGGGGACTAATGATGTCACGCAACATTTTTTTGTCAGTTCCTAGTAGTTTTGCCTTGGCACCATAGTGTCAAGAACTTTATTTCGCCCTTAGATCAGACAGTAATAAACAAACAAATAAGTCAATTAACACTTGCCAATTATCTAATTTCGTATGTCAACACCGAAATATTATGTCATACCTATCCGTAAATTTGTTTGGATAGCGTATTAATGAAAAATGTATATAAGGATAATTATGAACAATACCTAATTGTTGTTATAATAGCTCAACCTAAAAGCCTTATCAAATATGAGTAAGGTAGATTCGCTTCAATACCGGACTTTTCATGTAAAACCCCTTGGAATACCTTATTTTTTGCGATCTCAACCAGTAGTGAATATTCCCTGTATCCGCAGTGTTTATATAAATTAATAATGTATTATTAAAATCGTCCTCCTAGCCTTTCGCCTAGCAAGGCTTTAACGTTTTAAGACGTTTATTTCTCTTTAAGAATAACATATTAAATATTATTCTTAAAGAGAAATAAACGTCGTTTATCAGAGAAATACAAGGATATCTTATTCTATGGTTAGTCATATTAACAGGTGCCGGAACACGTACGTAGGTATCTATATTACACTAAGAAACATAATACATAAAAGATAGCTTTTCGAGGCAAGGCGGGGTTCCAATGTGTTAAGAATAATCTCTCACCCATAAGCTGACCGGGGCAAGAGTAACTTTACCTTGCAGATCATTTGATCAGCGGTAAGTGCAAGTGAGCACCAAAATTCCGAAAAATACTTGGCCAAAATCGATAACGCACGTGAGGTACGAAAAAATTTTTTTTATATGTAGCCTCTCTCGTGTACCACTGTTGGACAAAGACCTCCCCTAACTTCGTCCAGGATTGTCTGTCCTGGGCTTCTTTATACCGCGTTGGCAGAAACCGATCGAAAATAAAATTAGAAAAAGTAAAACTTGTGGGTGAGACCATTTTAGAGTGGAAAATCCTCATCGAGCATCCTGAACTTTCTAAATACCCTCCCAAACCTATCACCGTGATCATAGGATTGGCCGAGTCGCACATTATAGAAACATGACATTTCCCAACTAAAGACATAAACCAACCCAGTCCGTATGCATACCTCCTGCGCTGGTATTACGTAAACCATGGCGGTAACAAACCTGTACCTACAACACACATTTTACTGCAATTTGTAGGTCATTATTGTTAATAGATAAGTAGTATATATTATGCAATGGTGTCAAGGGAACCAATAAGGATCCATGCGATGAGTGCAAAATGCCTTTTCTAAACAACATCGCTGTAAAACTTGACATTTGTGTAAAATTGATAGACCAATATGAGAGAACTACAATAAAGACAAAAACCTCCTTCAAAGTCTTCCTTGACGATAATACATCTAAGTTCTTTGATAAGATATTCAAGGTCGTTAAGCCCGTGATCTTATTACCCTATTGCTTTATTGATTTTATAAACATAATGGACGTCCACTGCTAAACAAGAATTTTTTTTTTCTTGGTTTGGTTCAAATTGGTTCAAAGAGCATGTGACGTCACAATCCGATATTCCGTACAATTTCTATATACTAAAACACTTTTCAATTTCTTATTTCAAATTTCAATGTCTAATTGCTGGTATGTGGTGCACTTCAGCTTACCTTCCTTTGATTTCTATCGAGTCAGTATCATTGACTACATAATAATGAGTTGTACTAGACAGTTAACAGATTGCAAATAATAATTACACGACGGGTTGGGTAGCAACACGAACTTTTACATAACATCATCTTAAGAAAAGTTCCATATTTGAGACCCGACTTTGAACATACCAGATACGAGTTCTGAGTTGCAAGAGATCATGACAGGACAAATTTCTGGCAAACGTCTCCGTTTACCGACAAAGACGTGACATTTTCCAAATTTTTCGAGAAATCAGAGAATATAATTATCGGGAGCACGAGAAACAAAAGTAAATGTATAGAGCTGAATAGGTACCAACCTCCACTAGAATGAGAGGCACTACAAGAACTTATTACACATTTTAACCGACTCTAATAAGAAGGAAGTTCTCTATCCGTCTTGGTTATTTTTTACTTGTACGAGGGCAAATGATATTGCGCATTACAATACTCGCATTTATGTATTCAATGCATATTTTAAGACTAAAACAATAAACACGTGTGCAATCATAAAAAACCACTGCGCATAAGTTCACTTTGCTCTGATTCTGACTGATAACATTATAGTAATCCGAGAAACCCAGTTCCAGCCGAAATTGCATTTAAAACGCTTTGGCTACGTCTATGGTTAGAAATAAATAAGGAAGGAAGACTCGCACAGAACAGATTATACAAAAGAACAATGAAATATTATCATGCCTTTATTCCCCGATGTAGGCATAGGTGTACATTAGTACATTAGTACATCCACAAGTTTGCCGAAATACATATTAAGGTCCAAAGTAATAGGGGTCGAGTGACGAGTCTGTTGTAGCAAAATAACAAAATATGAAAATAACAATATATAAATATGATTGTTTATATGTTGCAGCAACCCTACGTGAGCCCAAAAAAGGCTTGTCACATTAAAAAAATAATGCCACAGCGCTGGTTTTCGGATAGGACTGTAATTAATTGAATCCAATAAGAGAAGGAAGTGTTATGATCTCAAATATATGATAATTTATAACAATTATGTATTTAGCACGAACTCCTCCAAAACGGAACATAAATTGAAAAAAAATACTGGATAATTATGAAAATAATTACAATGAGCATAATTATTATTGAAACGAATGTACCTAATTCATGTGTTTTAAAAAACTACTTAGTAACATAATTACTTAACTTAATTCAACTTAAATCAAATAACAAACTCGTGAAAAGTAACAAATACACAGAGATAAAATACTACTGCTAACTCTAGTGTAAGGAGTCTGTCTTCACAACAGTTTCGCTAATATTGGCAAAGTTCCCGACTTTACTCTAAAATTAGCAATTCTACTGAGTCAAGCTATAGCTAATGTAGCTAAAGCAACATGACATACCACTATGAGAAATGATGAACACCGAACATCGCTTTGAGCAGATTTTTTAAAAACGAACATAAAACCAATATAATTTTTATACAAGTTATTGGAATAAAATACACTTTTTTAAAATTCTATATTGTATTATTCGGAATACCTCTGAGTTGTCATACACATTTATGATACTTTGAGCACTTATGACAATCGGTAGTAATAGGCTAAAGCCAGACAACAACCTGACAGCCAGTTTATCCTTAGGATATGGGTATTGCCCCCAAAATTAGGTTGGGAAGGTCTGATACTAGCTCCTAGTGTAATATACTGATATTTAGCCCAATATGGTTGACTGATCTACCCCAATATAGTTTGGAAATAGCTAAAATGATAAATATATTATCAATAAGTATTTTCGTTTGTACAGAATATAATCCCAAAGCAGCACCTCTTGCACCATTGAGATTCCTTAATTCAAAAATCTGAGACAAATAGCCTTTATGACGACGGATTAAGGTTGATAATAGCGTGCTTAATCGTGCGGTTAATTGCATTAACTACCTCAGACATACCTCATGTGCTGCTGCAATATATTGGCAGACATACCCAGCTTCCGCTATTTAACGTAATGTGGACGGAAATAAATATCTTCGCATCTGTATGCACTTATGACACTGCTGTGATAGTCTTTTCACGGGATTGTTGAGTATTTAATTAGTAACATTAATTGAAATTGCATCCAAATGTTGATGTGAAACAAAAAAAATGGCCTTATTATCACTTCCTATTCTCATTAGAACTTCGCACTCTTAACCTTGTAGCAGAGGAGAAAGACATTTTTGCTTCTACAATGAGTGAATTCACAAGAATTAAAGTATATAATTATAATAGGTTTTAGAAAATAAGTTGTTATTATTAGGTTTGCTTTGCATTGGGTTGTACCTACCTGTAATAATAGTTGAAAGTCATGATTGTAAATACATAATTTTTCACATATGAGGGATGTATAAAAATCAAACATAACTGTACCATGTCACAATTCACACATTCATATACAGATGAACCTTTATGCTACTTAGTATAGGTATGATCAACCCGTAGCGATGTACGACCAATTTTAATAAGTAAATATTTAATGGCACCACGACACGCAGTAAAACACGTCATTTCTTATTTAATAAATTGGGAAAAAAATCTAAACAGTAATATTTTTTCCAAAGAAATTTGTTACTAAAAAGTGGCCGAAACACTAAAATGGCTATGGCAGTAAATTTGTGGCCGAAATTCTTCAATTGTTGTGCCCAAAATATTTTGTCGCAAAAACTGACCTACCTTACGTAGGTATCTGTAAAGACTTATGTAACATTAAATAACCAACATTAAGGCTTCATCATGATGTTAAATAGTTTCTAAGCATCAACAATTTTATAAAAATAAATAAGTATATATATATGGTTCAGTAACTATAATAAACACATCCTTAATAACAGCTTATCTTCATCATCGCGACCTTGGTAAAGTTCATACCCAAAATTGTGAATGTTAATATTTAGACTGTAAATTACAATATTATTACAAATTGTTGGCATTATTTTCCGTACCACCTTTTATAAAATGTTGCCGGTTTGAAAACAAAAACTAATTGAGGTAATATTTGCAACTGCCTAGGTAGATATATCCTTTCACGCTTCGAGAAGAAGTGGATGTGAAAAAAATCCCTTAAATTGTTTCCGACTGTCTCATGTAATACTCATACGAGTATGGTCTCGAGACAAGACATATCACAAGACATAAATTACTTAATATCATTGGCATGGATGGCAACTGAGTACCGGAACTAATAGGATGAGAACATGAATCATAGAAATACTGACTATTTACTGACGTTCCTTATAAACGGACCTTATATGGGTAAACTATCACAGTGAACTGTAACAGTCCCTTATTTAGTTAATTAAAAATGGTCAAATTATAGTTTTGATCGAGTTCCAGGGTTGTAAAACTCACGTCAAACGTGAACAATTTATATTTAACTGATAGTAAGATCGAAAATGTATCCAAGATTCATCCGCCAAGTCGAGCAAAAAAAGCACGGCCGTACCATAAAAATTTACGAGAACTCAATCTTTATTGAAATAATGTTAATGTATTCTTAATTTCTTCTTTATTTTGAAGTTCTGCTCCAGCGAAAACTGCTTTTTTTATTTAAACGCCAAATTTTTTCTGGTCTTGACAAATTACTATCATGAAAAGAATTGCTTTAGTACTACATGTAGGAACTATTTCATTATAAACTCTTTGCAATACTATCAACATTTATTTCCGTTTTCAAATAAACGTCAATGGTGTGTTAACTCTATTCTTCTATATTATTTACAAGAACTTTCTTCACGACTCGTTTCTCATTGATGAAGCTTATGTAACTATAGTCATTAGTCGACTTCGCTAGATCTGTGTTCCGCACGCAACATACCGTTATGTGTACAACATGGTACAACTAACCGCACAAGTCTTACATAACATTATCGAGAGAATCGTCAAATAAGCTAGCTGTCGACAGTGAACCTAGTTTAACAGTGTTATTAAGTAATGGCTGACAGCTTTTGAAAACATTTTTCTTATTGTGACTAAGGTTTATTGCTAATCAATAGGAGCTAGCCTTGAATTATGTTTTTCTAAAATCTATAGCACTATTTATTATCTTATTATTAGATCAGTCACTTTTATCAAAAGATAAAAAGAATTAAAAGATACCTACATATTTCCTTTAACACCAACATCCATAACAACAACCTACAAAAACATAGTATAATATAAACCTACAAAGTTATATTTAAAAACAATATAATATGATAAATACAAGTACATATTATTTGTACAAATTATTTTACAATTAATCATTAAAATATATAAAGAATAATTTTCACAATTATTTTTACAAGATCATTAAAATAGGTTCAGTAGTTTCGAACACAAACATATAAACAAATATTTTCTCTTTAAAATATGACTAAACATACCTACAGATAAAGCTGTCGTTCACTTAGAAATCTAAGTTTAATAAAAACTTTTCTATGATTTATAACTCTCGGATAACTGTCGCGTCTCTTTAGTACACACGGCTACACATCAAGCTATACAAATCCAGTTTAGACTGACCTCCAATTGTAAAGGTTTTCCGTACAATTCAAGGACAGCCTATAATGGTTTTGAATAGCTTGATGTGTAGCCGTGCGTTCCATAACTCCTAAAACCGAAAGCTATAATCACCAAAACTGAAGGTATTAAGGTAAAGGGCACAACCAATGAAGGTTTTCGTTTCGATATACGTGAAAGCCTACCTACTAATTACCACAAAGAGTTGAGGATGTTCAAGTAAATACATGTCACATACGCATACCTTATGTAGGTCACGTCAAAACTATTCCGAAGATTACATCAGATAAGCCTAAATGTCTATCGTCACCGTTTAACGTTTCGTAAAAAACTGGCTTTTAGCAAGGGCTTTGTGTAACTGTCAGAAGGTAGGTACTCCTCGCTTATTTTTTTAAAGCTTACAAGCAATGTGGGTCGCACATTACTAGTATTCTTGTTAACCTCTCGTGCTAAGCTAAATGCTTGTGTTACGATTGGGTTCACGTCGGTAGTGCAATGGGTGGGTTTCGCACCGGCAACCACAAGATGGCAGTCCGACGCCCTAGCCATTAAGTTACCGCCGCTTGAACATTATCGTAAGATATCAATATCATACTGCCTGCTACCAGACTGCCTCGTTGGTCTAGTGGTCCCAATCGCGACTGCTACGCTAGAGGTCCTGGGTTCAATCCCCAGGTCGAGCAAAGTGTTATTGGGTTTTTCGATGAAATTTCCAGTAGCAGCTCGGAGTCTGGATTTGTGCCCGGTTAATGGCAATAGGCTCGCGCCCTATTACGTGGGACCTAAACATACCGGCGAAATTAGGGTGTACTTACATTTGTACACCTCTGCCTAACCCTTCGTGGAATACAGGCGTGATGGTATGTTATGTTATCAATATCATAATCGTTTTAGCTTTTTACAGCCCCAGAACACACGACTAAAGACTAGAAAGTCTTTAATTAGGTGTTCTGATTATCTTTTTGGATTTTTTATGCATTTCCCATACTTATATTAATCAGTTATCTTTAAAGGTCTTACCTAATGTGTTTGTGTGGCTTTTATCAGCTCTAAACATAAGCCTCACATGTCCTTGATTATATATCATTAGAAAAAAATGTTACATGAAAAAAAATATATATATAGGTATATAAAGAAAATAAATTATTAAAACAACTATCTTTAAAGGTCTTAGCTAATACGATTGTGGTTTCTATTATCAGCTCTCAATCAGCGTTATTATCCTTAATTTTTGGTATAACATTAGGAAAGATAATAGTTACACAAATACGATTAATTAAGTATATTGTGGTTACACACTATAAAAACGAAACGAAAAGGTAATGGTGATGTTGGAACTAAATTGGTGGTATTGGTGTCATCTTGCAAAACTTCGGAGTTTTCGATAAATTAACTTCCACGCATATCGAATCATCGCGAAGGTTAAGCTTTCATAACTCTTCCGCAGTTTCGATTGACATACTCGTCACTAGGACACATAGTAATAGGAGTAAGACTATACTAGTGAGTACATGACCCTATAAGAATAAGGTAAGTACGTCCAGTACACCGACTTATCTTAGGCGGTCAGCCGGGTCAGCCTCTTAACCTCCCGACCGACTTACCTTTACCTTTACCTACGTTAGCATTGCGAAACTTGAACCAAAAACTATAAAAAAAGACGATAAATAAATACCATTTTTTATAAACGAACGTTCATTGGTAAAAACTGTAAAAACCTCAGAAAAAGCGTGAAATATTGCACAATACCTATACCTACATTGTTTATATAGTGCAAGAGAAAATTAAAAACACATTTTTATTAAAAAGCACACCTTATGACGTAACCCTTACGATGTAATCGAGTCTGAAACTAGTTTCGAAAACGACCTCAACAAATATCCCAAAACAGGTTGCAATTGAAGCCTTATTTAAATATAATATTAACAGAGTTCAATGACCAGCTTGACCCGAAAGGAACCGTGAATCATTTTGTTTACAAACAACCGAGAGCAATCTTGAGGATTCTCTTTCGATACATGTCATACTATCACGCGAGTAATCTCGAAATGTTAGACAGAGTTGTACTGATGTAAGTACACACAGCTACACATCAAGCTATACTAAACCAGTTTAGACTGACCTCCCATTGTAAAGGTTTTCCCTGCAATTCAAGGCCAGCTTACACTGGTTTGTTATAGCTTGATGTGTAGCCGTGTGTACACCCTCAGTTCACCGTTTATTTCAAGGTTCTATTGTTATAATAGGGGGGTCTATTGTCATTCCACTTGACACAAATCTAAACTTTGAGCTGTTGTTGAGAATGTTATAGAAAAACCCAATTACACTTTGCTCGGCCTGAGAATCTAACCTGTGATCTCTTGATAAATAGCTGCACATATGATCAATAGAGCCAACAGTAAGTAGATCAGAAGAGTTACCAAATCAATGAGTAGCTATAATTTCAAATAATGTTCAAAGTTCAATTTCAAAGAGACTGTGTCTGTGACAGTCACTGTCAGCAATTCCCATTTCAATAGTCTATTTATTCGAAAACCATGCATTTTTTTAGTTTACATAACACATTTATGACAAAACTATACACGAAGGTAATAAGTAGGTATATAATTTTTTGTCATTGTTACATGTCGCACTTGTCCTACTTTCACGCAAAATGAACAATAATAACCAACAAAAAATCACACACGAAAGAAGCTAGGAAATGTAACTATGTGTGTAATTATGCTTAGTTTTTACGAGCATTTTAGTAAGGAAAGGTGATTCTCCACATTGCGCAGAAGTGAAAATCTACTGCGCAGATTTGGGCTCGCCATCAATCTGAAAAAACATATTTTTTTTACCGCTAGCGAGGTTACATTGTCACACCATGGTGTATTTTGTAGTTTGTACGATAGAAGAGCACATAATTATACCATCATCATCATCATTATCTCTTCACGCCTGTATTCCCCAAAGGGTTAGGCAGAGGTGTACTCATGTTCACCCACAATTCGATCTATGATGATTTTACGAACTATAAAAAGGGCATTTTAATTATTATAAAGAAACCAACTGGATATAGACCGATAAAGCAGTGTATTCTATTCATCGTATGCATAAAGATTATTCCACGACAGAATTATGAATGAATATATTTAGTCAGGACTCAATCAGTTGTCAACTTATCATATAAAGTACTGCGGGATACACACATAGGTAACTATGAATAAGTGTGGCTATGGTTACAAATCACTTCCTCATTCATATTATGATGAGATACCCTGCGCAAACGCACGGAGACTCCAACTGTCAATCGTTTTTTGCACATTATAAATTATTTATCACGACGTTGTCTGATCAGCAGCCAAGATTTTTTGGTATCAAATTATCTAGTGCAAAATGTTAGCGATAAGTTATAACGATTTCTTATTTTTTGGGACAAATATAATATCAGTTGTGATAATAAAAATATCGAGTTGTATTCGTTCATTAACTGCATTAGTTCCCCAAGTATAAGCATGACTTTCCCAAGATAATCCATGCTCACGTTGATAGAAAATGGCACGTGGCTTACAGTAAAAAGCAAATCTTCAAACAGTATTTGCTTTCATTTTAATTCGGCCTACACCCTCAAATTTGCACTCTGAGTAAAGCCGAATTTATAAAAAAATGCAGTAAAAAGGTAAGGCAACACCGTTTGTCATTGAACTAACTGTAAAGTAAGTCATGTTGGTTGAAAGACATAGTATGTCTTCTATAGCTGTTGCTGACGTCACCTAAAAATGTAGAAAAATTCGACATCACAGGCAGTGGTCTCGATAGCTTAGTTAGTAAACGCGACCACTGTACTTGACCGGAGGGACGCAGTTTCAAACCCTGCCTGAGGACGAATTTTTACTTCACTATAAAATTCATACTTATCTTTGTGGGTTTTTAGGGTTCCGTAGCCAAATGGCAAAAAACGGAACCCTTATAGATTCATCATGTATGTCTGTCTGTCTGTCTGTCTGTCCGTCCGTATGTCACAGACTTTTTTCTCTGAAACTATAAGAGCTATGCTGTTGATACTTGTTGCTTGCTTACTTTGTCTTAATCTTTATCTAACAGTGTCTAACGGCTCATTTCCTAACAGTTCAACTTGACCATTCACATTCAAGTAACGAACTTGCTTTCGCTAAGCTTCTAGAACAACAGGTTACTGTAATTAAAGAAAGTGCTAACCTTAATTATTCGTAATTAACAAACACAGCTCGGTCTAAAACTGATAGTCATCAGAGCGTGAGACGTAGGTAATCAAGTTCTATACAATCTCTAACTTGACCTACACATAATATAAATAGAAAATAACTATTTGGCTTTTCATTTTCTTTAATAGTACTTTTATGTTTTCTTTCGACGTGTAGTAGCAGTATGCATAATGTTGCGTCTCGTACGATGGGTGTGTAGCGCTGGAAACCCAATTCCTTCCTCAGTCTCCTTCCTTCTCTCCTTCCCCTCCCTTTTCCTTTACAGGGTCGGCAACATTCGAGCGATACCTCTGGTGTTGCAAGCTTCCATAGGCTATGGTAAATGCTTACCATCAGTATGCTGATTTGCCACCTCAATGGTATAAAAAAAAATGTTGCCTCAATTCCTCTCGTTCCCTGAAATCTATTATGAGAAGTTGTTTTTCATGTGACCACAACTCTCCTTTCCTCTACTGAGATAATTATGGAACAATTAAGTCATCATCCTTGGCCTGAATCAGTCACATTTCTTTACCTTGTTAGAACACTGAAAAGGTTTTTAATAAAGAGGTTAAGTGCCATTCAATGTTGTCAAATGATTTATATTTATAGCTAAGAGATTATATATGACTGGCTGGTGACTTAAGTGATTAATAAATCCTGAAAGACTGATACGCAATTAGTTTAAGACTAGTTTAAAGAAGCACTATGATAATAATATGATAAATCAACTCCCCAAGAATTGTTATCAGCTGATCTATTTCTTTTATTAAATTAAAAAGTATGTTTTATTATACTCATTTTAAAGGCAGGGTTCTTTAAAGTAGTAGTTATAGTTTGTGGTTTCCTTTAATGTTGTTAGTTGGCCTCCACACCTTATATCTTCAAATATAGGTACATATTGGAATTAATTTAACTTAAAATAATATTAAAATATATTTTTTTATAATAATAATTATGATCTTGGTGCTTAATATGGGAAATTTAACACAGTGTGCTAGGTATGTGAGGAATACTTACATGACATTTATTTCTGTAAAAAGATCTTTTAAAGACACTTACAAGTCGATGTTTCATTTGTTTAACGAGATGGCTCCTATCTGACGACCTTTGAGAAGAAACGCCGAAATAAGCTTCAATCATGGTTTCTTTTAAAGTCCAGATAGACGTATTATCAGATAGGCAAGTTTTACAATGTAGGGAAATGTCTGAATAGGCCTATTCAGACAATAAGTTTGAAAGAAGAGCCATCGCACTTTTGACCTTACCTGAACCTACTATTAATGAAAACATATCCAATTTCAATTATAGGGGAACAAACATATTATCCGGTTTGTTTACTTATAAGGATATTCGCGAGGTCACCGACGGATTGTAAAACAATACCAATCTGTATCCTCTAATAACAATTAAAAATGAAGGAATACGATACTTAACACACAAGTTACCAACAGTTGCAATGGAAGTGGAAGGGAAACCTAATAATTTCATTCACGCTTTATGTAAATACTCATTACAGAATGTATACGTCGAAATGCTAATTAAATATAATATCGAAACTACGGAAGTAGGTACACGCATATTTCATCAAATACTGCCAATCTGAAATGGTAGGAACGTAATTGGGACAGCTGCTATAATAACTTCAATTATTGCTTTTCGAAACAGTGCATGCGAACGTACATACTTAAGGAATGATTATAATGAAAAGTTTTTCAGTACTTTTGAGGTCTCATACTCAACATACAATTAATGTTATACAAAGTACCCCAGACCTAATAATCCGAATCCCATATCAGTGAACACACATATTTGTTATGGGCGGGAATCAAACCTAAGGCATTATTTGTAATACTCATAACTTAAAAATGTAAGATATTCAAAATATCGATTGAGTATTACCCCAACATCGGTTGCATTGACTCAAAAATTGAATACATCCTCATGGGGCTTATGATTCAAATCGACTACTAAGCGTGAGTTCCAGGGTCCTATTCCCAGTTTAGGCAAAGCAATATTGGTGCTTTTTTTATAAAATTATTTAAATCAGCCCAAAGTTTCGTATATTGCATGGGTCCTGAAAACATGCCAGTAAATTGAGGGTATAAATTAGTAAGTACAAATCTACCTAACCCTTTAGGCAATACAGGCGTGATAGTATGTTAAAGTAAAACCATATGATAAAATGTTTTACTCATTCATAAATTTCAACTCATTGAAAATCTTATTATACGGTGTTTAGTTGATGCAACCACATGTTTTTTTAAGAATCATTTCCTGCTATTTACCTGTAATTGTCGTATTAACACTTCGGACTAAATATCAAATCAAATTACAGGCTTTTATCTCTCCGACGCGACGCTTTGGCCATAATTTGCAAGTAAAATGATCTACCTTTAATGAATAGTAACGCAATCGGAAATTAGCATGAGGTGACCGGTATTGTCTTTCATTATGCAGCTGATTCACGATGGAATAATAGGTAGACTAATATTACAGTATTATAATTATGTTCAAAGCGGTTCAAAGAACTGGATTTAATAAAAAAACTAGTATAAATGAATGTCAAAACATCTATACTATATAATATTATAAAGCTGAAGAGTTTGTTTACTTGAACGCGCTAATCACAGAAACTACGGGTTCGATTTGAAAAATTATTTCAGTGTTAGATAGCCCTTTTATCGAGAAAGGCTACAGGCTATATATCATCACGCTAAGACCAATAGGAGCGGAGCAGAACTGAAAAATGCTACAAAAACGGGAAAAAATTATACGTAAAAAAGCCGAGAAACCACGCGGGCGAAGCCGTGGGCGGAAAGCTATATAAAGATATATATAAGACAAAGCGATTTAGAGCGGTTTGTGTGGTATATCTTTAAAGATGTTTAGGTTCTGACATCAACCCAATTTATATTCATATATATTCATATATTCATATATTTATTGCATTCCATAATGTACACATACAGGTGGTTATTATAATAGATAGACACAATTATGGACCCTGTCGGGCACAGCAACATTTTTTTGAAGTAGGAGAGAGGAGAGGAGCACTTTAGATATTTTGTTTTATTAATCTCAATTACATAGTTAATATTTTGTTTATTTATTAATTCTGTATTATTGCTATTGCATTATTATTAATTCGCTTCGCTGTTCCTTATTATAATTATATAATATATCTAAGTAATATTGATTTATATTAGTAGTTTTATTTACATTGGCTTATTTATTTTTTTTATTTAAACTATTATTTATCTATTTAATATTTTGTATCTATGGTAATTAGTATATTTATTAAAATTTATTAATATTAGATTTTTTGTTGTATTGATACATGTATTTGGATTATTATTTTAATTTTAATTTATCAGTTAGGTATTCATCTATTGTGTAATAGCTTTTGTTAATAAGAAAGTTTTTTAATTTATTTATAAATATCTTGGTTTTATTTTCTTTTCTTGATTTATCTGACACTATTACTTATACAGTACTTAATATGAATACACATGTACTAAAACTATTTTGTAGGTACTTTTTGTTTAGGCAATAACTTGACACATTCAATACCGAGATTGGAGGCCCAAATATATTTTATTCAAGTGCCGAGGCCGCCCTTCGGCGCCTTTTTTTCAGACATGTACGACGGTTCATGTCAGACTTATATGGACTAAAAGGTGCACTTGCGTTCCCTTTCGCCACCCCTGTGTCCTATAGGGAATTAGTAACCTCATTATTGACCCAAACATTTTATCGGGGTCGTAACGAATGTGACCTCTCGTATACAGGGTGGAATAGATATCGACGCACAACCGGATACGATGAATTCAATACATGATTCTGGGCCCTCATGTGAAGATATTTTTCGTCGGTTATGAAAAAAAACAGCTGTTCCATACATTTTGACTGTGTAGGTATTGCACTTTTGTATGAAAAAGATGGATCAGACGGAAAATATCCATTTCCAGGGGGGTTCAGAATCATGTCCTGAATTTATGAGCTATTGTGCGTCGGTGTCCCTTCCATCCTGTACTTACTTTTTAGAACTACCTACATATTGGTACACATTTTAATGAATAATAAAACACATTGTTAATTTGTTCATATTATTCCACTGGATAACGTCAGGCGTAAAAGTACATTTAAACTATCACATAATTATTTAAATAGAATTTTTATGTGACAATCAATTATAGCCGCAACTGCAACTACCTACGGAATGTTTGTTGTCATTCAACAAGCTAATGGATGTTTTGCCAACACTTTTAAATAACAATTATTTTGATAACGAAATTATAATTGATCGAACATACCTACCACGACTTCATTCCCCGGGATATAATGCAAATTTATTGCCATTAATCGGGCACAAATATAGCTCCGAACTCTACCGTAGCAGTCAAGCTTAGGGCCATAACACTAATGAGGCATTTTACAAGAGAGCTATTATAGTACTTCTTGTGGAAGTTGTGGACTCAAAGTCACTTAAGCTCTGTTCTTAAAATACCATTCCAAACAGTCGAACTTTGAGGCTAAAGCTTCAGGATTGGGCGCGATTCAATTTTTTCTTGGTTTATGTCAATTTTTTGAAAAATTAGACTGTAGAAATTAAAATGAATCTTTCTAATGAATGAAAATCTTTAACGACAACGATTTTTAAAGAAAGGTTTTAATACTAAATTGTGAATAAGTTATTGTTGATGTCGCAATTTCTACTGTCATTACTTAGAATGTGTTATAGTCGAAAAGTTTTCGAAAATCCAAGTAAATTTTGAATTTCGTGCCCAACCCCGACGCTTTAGCCTTAAAAGAGAGTCTAGTTATTCGAACGTTACACATTAGTTGGTAAGCCTCATAAATAAGTGTTATTAGAAAAGTTAATTTTTCTCGATGCGACTCTGCTGCGAGTTTTGTCAAAATCAATATAGGCTGGCCTTAAATTGTACGGTAAATCTCTACAATGGGAAGTCAGTCTAAACTGAATTTGTATGACTTGATGTATAGCCGTGTGTACTTAAAATATAATATAAAAAAATATAAGAATATACCTAATACGAACGAAGAAGTTATCTTATTTGTGACGTCAAATCGTTAAATACCTCAAAATGTTGTTGCTGATGATTAAATTTAATTAACTTCGTATCATATTATACTGTAAGTAATTAATATCGCGTAACTTCCGTTTAATAATAACAATAAACGTAACCGCAATCAAACGCAAAGTTTCAAAGACATCATTAGATTTAGAATATTCTAGACCACTGGAAGATAACGGAACTCGCATAGCATGGAAAGATTTCAGTGTCTTCCGCAATATAATATACCTACATAATATATATTCAATTCATTAATTACTAATCATATCTATTTGGAAGTTAAGGGTTAATATTTTTATCGAACTAGAAATTTCTAGATCGGAAGACAATAATGGTTTACATATCTTCCGTAATTGAATATTGAACACATTTAATAAATGTATTATTTATTCAAAAATTAACAGGGGACGTACTACACAATAATCAGATGATAATAGATCTAATAGTAAGGAGTTCTGATTTCTGCCTTTAAACGCATTAATGTGTGTTACCTAATCATATCGGCGAACTGTAGTTTGTTGTCAGTTAACTGAGAATAAAGACGTGATGGTATGTATGTTACCCATGTGATGATAGTTAGTCCTTAATTTCTGCCGGGGTAATCGCAATTCGGCCTCATAACTCTAATGATCCCAAGCGGACTGTTATACTAGAGGTCATCGGTACGATTACCAGGTCAAGTAAAGTGTTATAAGAGTTTTCTATGAAATTCTCAGCAGCAGCCCGGAGTGGATTTTGCCCGGTTAATGGCAATAGTCTCGCCCCCTATTACATGAGACCTATTTTTGTTGTCAGGGTTGGAAATGCTTCATGCACTACCCACTGTTCCGAGGAGAGCGATGGGGTGTGTCGGACTCAGCTTTGAAAAGAGCGATCTACCGACTAAAACTAACCTCGGCGTTTCGCATTATGTTATGTTATGTAATCGCAATAGGCTCGTCTTCTGTTACAATCTTTTTAGATGATCATATTTTTTACACTCTGCACAATTAAACGCGTTTACTCACGTCACACATACTTTATTCTTCCGAAACGTGTAACCTAGATGCAAAAAACTGTCATTAAGTCTTATTTTATTTGTTATGCTCTACAGCCTCGGATAATTAGGTACAATGAACTTGGTATCAAACACCGAAGCACAAACAGGAGAATACAAAGATAATTAAGTAATCAGTGCATAGCAAAACGTGGTTTTTATGGAGAAATTTTGCATTACATTTACCAAAGTTCACAGAATTTTGGTAGGTAAACGCAAAGAACAAGATTTAATTAAATGCTGTAATGCAATCAAAATAGACTGTAAAAAGTTAAGAAATAAATTTTTAATCTATTATTTTTGTTCACAGAACAAAAGAATATTTTGAAGGGCGTGTCGGGATGCTTCAAACCTGGGGAGCTGACGGCAATCATGGGTCCCTCTGGCGCCGGAAAGACTACGCTTCTCAACATTCTGGCCGGCTATTCGTAAGTATCCCCATAATATCTATTTTCGTACGTGCGTGTACATAATTACCGTGACATTTTAGTTACACGCGAAAGGGCCTCATCATTATGATCAATTTTCACTGTAGGACCAACCAGAAAACTGTGAAAAAAAATCAACAGATTCATATAAAAGTTTTCTTCGACACACTGAAATTTAGGGCAGAGCTTTTTTCGCTATTTTAGGGTTGGTTTGGTTGGTAGGTTTTACTGCGTGAGTAGTTATTCATATTAATCGGTAATAAAACAACCTTTTTTTTTTAATTTTTGGCTGTCAGACGACTACAATGTCACGGTGTACATATACTTTGTCCGTGTGTATGTATGTCACTGAAATCCTCCTAAATGGCCAAACCGCTTTGGATGACATTATTGTGTGGGTTTGAGTTGATTGGACACGGTAGGTGGGGCGCTGTATTGTGTCATTGTATGTACGAGTATATACTTAATATTATAAAGAGGTAAAGTTTGTGAGTAGTTTGTGACGTTTTAAGGGGTAATCCCTGTATCTACTAAACTGAATTTGATAATTCTTGGAAAGCTACATTATTCCTGAGTGACATACGCTATATATTATCCCGTAAAATGAAAAGAAACGTATAGTACACGAAAGCTAGTATTTCAAACTGGATATAATCACTAAATCTGTCCTTTCACTCAGTATTCCGATACTTTCCCCGACGGATACTGATTACTTACTCAGAGACATTGAATTTACAGCCTCAAATGCACACTTGTTAGTAATCATACTTTCTCCCATTGCTGAACAATGGTATTGGTTTTTTCTTTATGCCATGAGCTGAGGGTTTGGGAATTACTAATTAGCTTATCACACTTGTGAGGAATTACAAAGAGAATGTCACTACTACTTATATTTTTTTTGGCTTACTCACAAAATACAACAGCATTACATAATATATCTAAATACAATTTTCATCTAGTACTCTTCTCACTACCATGTCAGACTATTAATAAATATGTCCACTTTCATCTTCACTTGACCGTGATCTTGATTTCGCCCAAAATTGTATTTAAATCACGGAATAGATAAATTTAGCTCTTCCGTGATTTAAATACTAGTAGGTTACTTGTTTGTCTTTTGTTTTCGGTTGTTGACCTTAAAACGGTTGTTATCATTACACAAGTTTCAGGATTGAACGCGCTCTGTCATGAGTATCCTATATGTCTTTATGACTGTTCTAGAATAATCTTCGTGAGCTTTCTCCATCTTTCTAATGGTTACCCAGCATAAAATAAAATAACCCTCAATTTAGTATCTACAATAATATCAATCTAGTTTTAGGTAACCTTCAGTTCATTCGTTCATCGATTTATAGACAGATAAACCTGAACTAGGATTGAGGTCCATGTGTATTTTGTTTTATTCTCGATAAATAAATAAAACAACATTTATACAGTCCATTAAAGGACATTATTAGTCTTTAGCTTCTTTTTTTAATAGATTACTTGAAAAATGTCACGTTCAAGTAATGTCACTATGACACTATAAGGAGTGACCAATAACATGGGACTTTTTTGTTTTATTGAACTCTGGTTCAGGTTCTAGACTCTCTGGAATATTAAATGGAATCCTCCGATATTTTTAATATGAAAAGCTTTTGAAATAACTTTTCTCCCCATTTGGATATAGGGTACGTAAGGGTGTCTACTAAATATAAATTTTCCTTATAAAGTAAATAATATTACAGTTTAATATACTGTAAATCATATGATTTATTATTCTTGTTTGAGATAGGTACTTACTTCCAAAAGCTATCGGTCATACATTTTTATTTGAATAATCTTTTTTCGATAACTAAAGCTGATGTCAAGGTCTGAATAAGATAATAAACATTTAAAACGTTTTAGCTGCTGAATGAACTGCTGCAACTAAGCGGCTTATAATTATGTTGTAATATAAAAAATAATAAAAACTATTTAATTAAAAACTTTTTTACAAAATTGTATTAAATAAATCCTTACCTACGTAGAGTTGTATTAAATAGATACTTAGAGCGTAATGCTGGCAGGTTATTTCGAAAAGTATAAAAGATGCCATTAAATTTATATTTTTTTGCTTTATTTTTATTAAAGGAAAATAAATGGTTTTTATTTTTTTATTTTGTCTGTATCAGCCAACATTGTAAGTAAGAAATGTAACCTTTTTACAATGTTATTTTAGTATTCTGGCTGTTCTATTTGACTTCTTTAAACTTTGAAAGCTAGGGCTTCGTATTTTGCAGGGGCAGTTAAACCGCGGCGATTAAAAGTTATTTTTATATGAATATTGTAAGTAATTTAGGCATTTTTAGTTTCATTTTACATTTTATAAAACTAGCCCATCACTGGACAAAGGTCGGTCCCTATCACTTCCTCGCAACAATGTTACTGTGAGTCATCCAAAGTACCTGGAACATTGAGTCACTATGCTCATCATTCACTTGCCTATATGTATATTTATCCGATACTTGCAGCACGATTTTCATGACAGTTATGTAATTATTGTTTGTTTATTTCTAATAGAGATTATTATATAATATAGTATGATTACGAACAGCCTCAATAACAACTAACTTGTATTTCTGCCACCTTTATTTCGTGTATTGTCCTATTACCAGCGTCGCACTGGTAGGACGAATATATAATAAAAAAACCGGTCGTCCCACACAACATTTTATTTTTAATTTATTATACAGATAAGTTAGGTTCTTAATTCCGTAAGGCATCCTTTATCAGTAAACCTTTGGGTTCAAAAAAAAAACTCAACTTAATTGGCGGGAAGCATAATGGGAAAATAAATACTTAAATTAGTGGCATTCGTGTGGGTAATCTTAATTAATATATGGAACCTTTGTAATAGATACCTTTCTGGTTCCATACAATTTGATAATACCAAATATTTTTTTGTTTTAATGCCATTACCATTATGGACACCATAAATTACTTGATAATTACAATAATATTACATGCTGATATAATTTATTTACTTTTTCGTATAGTACCTACGCAATGGTCTATTAGAATTCAACTTATCAGGAAATGATAACAATCCATTATAAATAAAACAATCCATAATAATTCGCATAGCTTCAAACAACTTAATATTCGTTTACTTACTATTTAGGAATATTTTGCCACAAAACGTGAAAAATATAATAATGAAATGAGTACAAAAAAATGTTGGCAAATTTATGTTATTACTGATAAAGGATTTAGGAAAAAACCCTAAATCCAAACAAAACAACATACCATCGTGCCTGTATTCTCCAAAGAGTTAGGCAGAGGTATACGAGTACTCATGTACACCCACATTCCGCCGGTATGATTAGTTCCAATATAATAGGGGTCGAGCCTATAGCCATTAACCGGGCACAATTTCAAACTCCGACCTGCTACTGAGAATTTCATAGAAAAGCATAATAACGCTGCTCGACCTGGAAATCGAACACAAGACCTCTAGCGTAGCGGGACTTAACCAATGAGGCAATTAATTCCCACAGGTTTGGGATAAACTAGATCACAACGGGCAAACCCGTGGGGCAAAGCCAGTATACAATAAACAAACAATGCCTACGTGACTCTGTGGTTTTATTGTTGTTACTAATGATTAATGTTTCATATGTATTATACCTACCAACATAAATTATTGCATAAAATATTATTATTGCCTATCCATTCATCTTGTTATAAGGTATTTGTTTTGTGCAATACCTATCTAATAATATAAATTTTATTAAAAACCGATGCATTAAATGCCGTCATGCAATTTGTGCTAGTTTATGTCTTGGCTCGGTTTCCAATTGTGTCTATTGTTTACCATAGGCGTCCCGATATGATTTTGTCGAGTCATATCGCGTCTAGCGTATTGTATTAGCACGAGATACAATTTTTTTTTGTCTACAGTACACGTGGCGCAAAAGGCGAGGTATCTGTGAACGGGATATGCGCGTGCGCTTCCAAGTCGAAGGGGCGTGGTGGCGCGCGCTACATCCGCCAGCACGACGAGCTGCGCGCGCATCTCACTGTGTACGAAGCCATGTCTCTTGCTGCAGCACTTAAACTTGCTGACTTCACGCATCATGAAAGGAAAGGGAAGGTACGCAAGAGTCAAAGATCATTTAGATAATCACTATCACTATCACTACATATTAAATACAAAGTCCTCCACCGCGTCTGTCTGTCTGTCTGTTCGCGATAAACTCAAAAACGACTGCACCGATTTTGCCCACGAGGGCGAAGCCGTGGGAGGAAAAGCAGTTATCATTAAGAGTTTTTCAATCAGATGATTCAGCCCTGAAGAATGAGTTCCTCCTTGCCTTTTGAATGATATAGAATGTAACTGAATTGTGTATGAAGTTATCACTAGTTTTGTCGTCTTTAGCACTAGCAAGGCCACGCTAGAGGTCCTGGGTTCGATTCCCAGCTCAAGCAAAGTGTTATTGGGTTTTTCTAGCAATTTCTCAGTAGGAGCTGGGAGTTTAAAGTGCCCAGTTAATGGCAATAGGTTTGTCCCTTATTACATGGGACTTGTAATACCAACGAACTGTCGGTGAACCTACATTAGTACTCCTCTGCCCGTGATGAAGTGATATGAGTCTGAAATTTATGACAAGACACGGTTATTTGTAAAACGCAGATTGTTTAATGTTATTTTAAGTTCACAACAGGTAGCAAACTACTTTTTTATCTTTATTTAAAGAACTTGGTACACAAAAGGAAAGCGCCATATCGATGTCGTCCCAGTAATACACCTTACATATTTAACTACATTTTAATAACTATGTCTACAACCTCGCCTTTAAATCAAACTTAACTAGCTCATACAAAACTTAGCAAATAACTTGCTAATAAATACGTAAGACACAACTTTTTTTATTATACATAATAATAATGACCACCTCTAGGCTCTAGCTTAGGTCCTGCTCCTGCTCATCTTGTCATACACGCGCGCTAGGTACGAATGCTATGCACTTCACCTTTTTAGATGACCTCGCCAATGTGATTGGCGAATGTCCTTCTAGGGCGACATCTCCCAACCTTGACGCTGGCATTCGCCTTATAAAAGTTAAAAATTTGCGTTAAATCTTAAAGAACTCTTTTGTTTCCAGGTTTACGAGATTCTGGCCCTGCTAGGTCTTGGTGCCACATCGCTGACCCTCTGCAAAGACCTCTCAGGAGGTCAGAGGAGACGTCTTGCGGTAGCGTTGGAACTCCTCTCAGATCCTTCCCTCATGTTCCTAGACGAGCCTACAACGTAAGTACATTTATATTAACGTAACGAGTAATATACCTTCACGCCTATAACCCCGAAGAGTGAAGTAGAAGTGTGCCTGTTGATGCACACACAGACACAAATCTAAGCTTCGAGGCACTTACTCAGGCTTTAACCAATCATACTTTGCTCGATTTAGGATTCGTATCCAGGGCCTCATAGATGCTTGTTGTGTGAAATTCATCGAATTCAAATTTGGAATAACATACGTAATAATACGTATGCCTACGTATGTGATATCCTCAATAGTGACGTCATAACGATGAGATTGTCGATTAGATATGCGGTTTGTTTTGCTAAACAATGGTGTATTGTCACGGACACTGGCCATGGACGCAAAAAATCCATGGTTTTTGGTTGCTACAAGGTTGTTTTATAAAAAACCGTCTAGCGCAATCGACATAACGATTGGTAAATCTCTATTCTTGACATGAAATACTTCTTGTCAAGATGGGCCTCTAAGAGAGGCCTATGTCCAGTAGTCCAGCAGTACCTGTACTGGAATAAGAGTGAGAAAGTGTGTATAATATTCTCTTTCTGTAGTTAACCAGACAATTAAAAAAGTAATATTTTCTGTTTTTAACAGTGGTTTGGACTCGTCAGCGTCGACGTCTCTGATAGCGTTGCTGAACAACCTCGCCAGGGGTGGCAGAACGGTGATCGCCACCATCCACCAGCCTTCAGCCCTCATCTTCGAGAAGATCGATACAGTATACTGCTTGCAAGAAGGAAGAACCCTATATAATGGACCCAGAGCGTGCCTAGTACCGGCATTGGCCAGTGCGGGGCTGCGGTGTCCACCTTACCATAACCCGGCTGATTACTGTAAGTACCTATACTCTTTTTAACTAGAGTTCAATTCCCAGGTCGAGAAAAGTGTTAATGGGTTCTGGGAAGCACAGTCCCCCGCCAAGGCAAGCGGAAGAGCAAGTTTTCAGTTTCTCGTTTCAACTAAAAACACAAATTGTACGAACCGAAATGTAGATAATATCTATACCAACTCATGTACCATATATTATATCAATCATCGACGCTAAGTAGGTACATCGATATGAGTGACACATTAGGTACCTACCATATATGGCTATCTGCACATAGCTGGACACGGATCGAATATGAATACGTAACATAAATTTAAATACCCTTAAGGTCTCTAGCCATATACACACAGGCACATCTTAGACTTCCAATAATATATGCGTCAATCCGGCCATATAACATTGTATTGTCGAAGTATGTTGCGACAAATTTACGATCAATGCAAATGTGCAGAATTTTATAGGTTGGTTGTCTGGTATAAAATTTTAATTAAACTTAGGCTTTTATAATAACTTAAAAAACACTCAACACAACGGTTAATAGGATCGCCATTATATGGGAGCTAAACAAACCGGCAAACTTTGGGTATGCGTTAGTACACCTCTGCCTAACCCTTCGAGGAATACAGGCGTGATAGTATGCTTATTAAAGTTTTATGTATACTTAAAATTCATTAAGTTGAAGATTTTTCCTCCGTTCATTGACCTATAAAGCAAAAGAATTTAATAGTGACTATTTCTGGACTTGTTATAAAAAAACTTAATGCAACTTAATGCAGTCTTTTTAATTTCGTACAAACTAGTTTCGGTGCGAGCATTGTTAAATGTTTCTGTTGACGTAAAAGGTTGAACAGGGTGAATGAACTCGTTATTAGGATTTAAGATCAGTTAATTATTTTCAAAACAAAGCATGAATACATGCCATGCCAACTGGCAAAATTGTAGCCTTAGCAACTGCTTAGGCTGCAATTTTTATTGTTAAATTGAATATTGTGATATTTTGCCATCTAATTCTAGAAATTTTCCATCTTTTTATTTAATGCAGGATAGTAAGGGAGACCGAGCCGAAAGCGTCCACAATCTTTATTCATACCCCTTTATATCTTATCTTACCTTTATTATAGTAGTGTGCCAGGATCGTAGCAAGTGGAAATCTATAGTCTCTGCCTACCCCCATGGGAGACAGGCGTGACAATATGTATGTATGTATGTATTATATCTTATCCATACTAAGTTTAAATAACGACGCAAGAGAATCTTATCATTCTAAAAGTTATTCAACTTTATAATATTTTTATTTAATTCAGAATATAAAACCTGCCAAGTGCGAGTCGGACTCGTGCACGGAGGGTTCCGTACTATAACGATTTATGACGTATTAAAAAAAACTACTTGCTAGATCTCGTTCAAACCAATTTTCGGTGTAAGTTTACATGGTAATGTATATCATATATTTTTTTAGTTTAATATTCCCTTATTTTGGAAGTTACAGGGGGGACACACATTTTACCACTTTGGAAGTGTCTCTCGCGCGTTTAGAAAAAAATGATATTAGAAACCTCAATATCATTTTTGAAGACCTACCCATAGATATCCCACGCGCATGGGTTCAATGAAAAAATTTTTTAACCTAGAATGTGTTATATACGTTTCTTTCTCCTTTTCATTTTATTTAGTTATATTACCTACACATTGATTACCATAATAAACTTAACGAGTTTGTTTAACTGCCCCTTAACTATTTGATAAATTATATCACTTTTTTATATACTTAACCAGTATTAGAAAGTTTACCATATCCGTCACAAACAGGGTCTTTACATAGTCTTATTTATTTTTACCAAGAAGGAGAAACCTAGTCCACAGACAGTTAAACAGCTAAGTATGTCTGTTGTTATAATTATCAATATAAATACCGGGAGAATTGACTAGAAATAAAATTTAGCAAAATTTTTAAGGACTCGCGAACATAGCAAATTAAGCAAAAGAAGTAGTGTAAAAAAATTATAATAATTAAATATAGATTATCATATGAAACGCTATTAGTTTAACTAAAGTTTGCGAAAAATGGCTACCATAAGCTGTGAGAAGTCGGCATGTTTTTTTAGAAACTGAATGTTAAAATTATAACATGACTTACTCTATAGTTATAACATAACTAACTCTCAAATGAACGAGCCTCAAGAATTCTAACAAATGACGTACAAAAGAATGATGTTACTATATTATTATATACCTACTCTACCCTATTATATACCTACTACCTAATAACCAAGATTCGCCACACTGCTTCGTTACTAACTATATACCGGCCTTAAATGTTTGCACTTCATCTCTCGGGTCAATGTTTACATTTCCTTGCTGGCGGATGTTAAAAATAGCCTGGTCGCTACCTTTGTTGATATATTTACATATATATTTTATCGCCTGTACCGTATTACAAAACTCTACATTTATATGGGAATTAAAAATTTTTGATAGGAGGGGAGAATATGCGACCACCCAACTATTGTCCACCAATATTTCTCGAGTTCCTCCTCGGGTTTTTAAAATCGACGTGCGTCCACCATCCTCTGGAGCTCTGCGCCTGTACAGAGGATAGCCTCTGTCATTGGTTTGAGTATCTTTTAAAAGCTTCTTCGGATATTTCTTGGTACATTTTCCTTCCTTTATGCACGGCGATGAAGAATTTAATGCCCCACAGGGCCCGTGAATCATATTCTTTGTCACCGTATCATAGAGCTTTTGATCGGTTTCCGGGTTTGGTATCTCAGCACTAATGATTTCGTCAATTTGGTTAGGACGCAATTTTTCCTTTAACCACAGCAGTAAGTGCACGTGAGGCAAACCTCGTTTTTGCCACTCGATCGAGTACATGAAGCACTGCATCTCACCAAATATGTTACCTTTTGTGAGTAGAGCAACCAACTTCTGTACTTTTATTTTAAATACTCTGGCTGTTAAGTCATGCCTGTCCGTTGAATTTTGACCAGGCATAAGCTCTTTGGTGATTTCTGACCAGGCGGGGTTACATGTCATTGTTATAAATAAATCAGGTCTTCCGTAATTACGCACGTATGTGAACGCATCCTGTGTGTATTCATGTAGGTATCTCGGGCTATTTACAAATGATGACGGGAGAATCACTATCTGACCCATGTTATTTGGATTCAAATCCGCATCATTTCTTATTGCATCTTGCAAGTGAATATAATTTTCTGCGCGCAGTTTTTTTTGATTTAAAGAAATGAACCTTAAGCGCTCAGTCTCCATCTTTACATACATGTCGACCAGAAACTGATGAAGGAGAAGCCTACACCTAAGCAGTAAATTAAAATCGCTGCGACGAACCATCAAGTGGTAGGCATAAAAATCTTTGCAGGACACCTTTTTGTTAGGCATGGGGCGTTTGGTAACTGGATTTATCTGTGGAATGTCAATACTGTACCCCTCTTGTCCTTTCCAAAAAATTATTGGGTACTCGAGAGCGTCATAGAATCTGTGCGTGTCGGGAACCCTAGTGAGCATGCCATCGTGCGCCTGTACAACAATGTCTCGAGACGTAGTTTGTTCACTACTAACTATTACGGCAGCTATTTCATTTGTGGTCGGGGCATTGAACCGTCTCTCATGTTGACCACGTGGTACACGGTCTGGGTGGATCACTACTTTGAAATTATCGTCATTGATCGTTCTATCTTTAGCCGTTTTAAATTCGTGTATCAAAATGTTGTGGTCGTGAAGTACTCGTTGTATTTTTATGACTATGTCTCTTTCTACGCCTTGCACATACACAGTACGCCTATCGACTTGAGCTTCTTCATCACCCATGAAATAAACTTGTAAAAATTGTGGTTGCATATTGGCGGCAGGAAGTAAAGAACCGATTCGATGGTAAACTTGGCCTTGTATTGTAAAGGTCGGGCAAAATCCTGGCATTGAGACAATTTTATCTGCTCCAAAAGAAGTCATATGAAAACATGTATTGTATTTTCTTATACTTCTCAGAAAACGGCGAGACTCTTCTGTTTCATTAGAGAAAAGTTCTCTCAAAGGTTCAACTGGTTCATCTATAGAAGGAACAGCTACTTTCCCGCCCGAACAACACATGCCTGCTGCTTCCTCTTTCCACTTAAGAGCTCCACAAAAGTTGCAATCTTTGCTCATCGCTTCTATTTTTAAAAGCTTGTGAGTTTCATAATCAAGAGTCTCGTCATACTCAAATGCAGCTTTACCAAACACCACCCATGTGTTTCTTGTAAAATTTTGACGTCGTTGTGCTGCCCTTTCAGCAATAGCGCGTCTGCGAGTTTCAGCCGCTTCAAAGGTTTCTGTGGCTCTTTGGGACGCCATGTAAGTCGCGTGCTGCTGGCGGCGAGCTTGTGACTGTTCTGGTGTCTCTGCAGCTCGTTGAGTCATCAAATATTCAGTATGCTGTGACCGCCGGTTTTGGGACTGTTCTGGTGTCTCCGCAGCCCGTTGTGACACCAGATACTCAGCATGTTGTTGCCTTCGAATTTGGGACTGTTCTGGTGTCTCCGCAGCCCGTTGTGACACCAAATACTCAGCATGTTGTTGCCTTCGAATTTGGGACTGTTCTGGTGTCTCCGCAGCCCGTTGTGACACCAAATACTCAGCATGTTGTTGCCTTCGAATTTGGGACTGTTCTGGTGTCTCCGCAGCCCGTTGTGACACCAAATACTCAGCATGTTGTTGCCTTCGAATTTGGGACTGTTCTGGTGTCTCCGCAGCCCGTTGTGACACCAAATACTCAGCATGTTGTTGCCTTCGAATTTGGGAATGTTCTGGTGTCTCCGCAGCCCGTTGTGACACCAGATACTCAGCGTGCTGTTGAAGCCGATCTTGGGACTGTTCTGGAGTCTCAGCAGCCCTTTGAGATGCCTGATACTCAGCGTGTTGTTGACGGCGACCTTGTGACTGTTCTGGTGTCTCAGTAGCTCTGTGTGCCGCCTCACGCACCGCCTGCTGAAGCCTTCGCAGCTCGGCTTGTTGAGACGTCTCATTATGTCTAGCTATTTTCATAGCTCGCGCTTTATTAGAGTTTTGTGAAATATTAGACTTACGCTTTCGCGTCATTATTGTAAGTACCTATTATTAAAGAAAATACAAAATCAGTAGTAATATACAAACTTAAATAGCTAGTTAAGAGAAAAACTTAATACCTATACCTAAAACTAATCGTGAACCTAAACTAACTACCAAATACATATACCTGTAATAACCTTATGAAAACAAAAATGAATCTTCTCTCGCTTTACTTAATACAACCTATACCGAAATAAAATCCTATAGTCCTATAAACAAAATAATACAATTCTAATAAACTTAACTGTAATAAAAATAAAAACGAATTTATTTTTCTACTTAAAATATACTAACTTAAAATAATAATTATACCTAATGTACGTAGTAATAAATCGCTTTGTATTTTATTGAATTCGGCATAAAGAAAAAAATTAAAATGAACACAACCGTCAATGACGTCTGCCCTCACGCGTCTGCCCGCGTTCGGGTCGCGCACTTGGTGATGGCGCATTGCTTAGACCGCCCCTCCACCCCCGCTCTGCGCGCCGCCGACTAACGCAGGCGCTTAATGACGCTCCACTCAAGTCAATCTTATCGTGATATATTTCTTAAACTATTCGTCTAAATTACTTAGTGTAAAAGACAAAGTTGGTCTTCATTAAATACTGAATGCATTAAAAGTATCAGTTTTCATAAAAATTTGCTAAATATTCTAAAATTAGCATTGTAAAAAAGTATCAAATTTAAATGTAATTTATGGCTTATAATTTGTGATATATTGGCTTCCACATAAAAGATAGATATATGCTATCGCTGACTTTTATTTAGAACTGTTTTTGGCAAACAATCCCACGATACATTATCTTCATTTAACTTCAACGGTTTAGACAGCGCACGCCAAAATAGCTCTCAGAGGGTAGGATTTTTTCCGATTTACTTGATAGTTATCGTAAAATTATGGCCAAAATTACACAAAATCTTTATAGATTGTAGCCTATGTGTTATTCTGATGTATAAGCTATATTACTGTAAAGTTTCGTCAAAATCCGTTCAGTAGTTTTTGCGTGAAGGAGTAACAAACATCCATCCATCCATCCATCCATCCATCCATCCTCACAAACTTTCACATTTATAATATTAGTAGGATAGGATAGTAGGATATACCTACTCCCTACAGTAGGTACGTTCCAAATACCTTAATAACATCTGAAGTTAGCCGTTATGAATGGCCGCGCAGGTAATTCATTGTTTTTATACATAAATATTAAAATGAGTAAGGAAAAAACTCATGCATACGAAACAATTACCACACCAATCTTTACACAGAGTTTTCCAACGTATGTACCCAAGAAAAACCACTGGCCCTGCAGACGCGCACAAAAAATTCAAACAAACTGCATTTTCAAAGTATTTATCGTTGCTAAAAAGAAAATACATAAATAACATATATGATCCTAGGAACTTATAACAACTTAGTTTTAAGCCGTGCCATAGCACGGCTTAAAAAGTAATTATTTTAAAGCCATAGCTTTAAAATAATTACTTTTATAGGTATATAAAATAGGTTATAGTATAATTATGAAGTATCACGTTCTTTCGCTGCAGTGATGTAACTCTGAGTATAAAATAGATAAATTTACCTCCAAGATTGGGTCATCTATGTGTTTAGGGTTTTTTATTAACTTCACAAATCTCAGAGAAAAATTAGCGATGGTTATTGTATTTAAACTAAGAGCAAGTACAGTCATATCATAAACTTATTTCATTTAATCTTAGGGCAAATACAGTGATATCATAAACTTATTTCATTTAATCTTAGAGCAAGTACAGTGATATCATAAACTTATTTCATTTAAACTCGGAGCAAGTACAGTCACGTACAATTATATGACGTTTCACCCATCAACCACTTATCACCACTTGAACACTTTAGCAGTTTCATATTTTTTTGCAGTAATGGAGGTTGCGTCAGGAGAGTACAAAGTGGACCTGGTGAAAAGTGCGCAGACTATGGCCCAGTTTAAGCCGGAACCCGTCGGCAACGAAAGTCACATTCCTACTATACCTGCACTGCCGAGCCCTTTAGGTATGTAACACCACCACGTAATCTCTCGGACAGAAACTAGTTTTATGGGTAAATGGAAGTAAAAACTTGAGTCGCGGGAAAAGCGATATAGATCGATCATTCGAGAAGTTATAGATCAACGAATAAATAGTGTACCCCTCCTGCGGCAACAGGGGTAATAAGACCGTGGCAGCAGAGTGGGGCAAGTTTCAGGTTTGGGAGACGAGATCTCGTGGCGGGCAGCGCCATGTTAGCATTTACCTTGGAAGTAGTTAGTGGTAGTAAGTGCGACTACTACGCTAGGGGCCCTAGGTTCGATTCCAAGTCTTTGTATGAAATTCTGAACATCAGCTCATAGTTTGGATACTGGGTTCGATTCCCAAGCAGTGCTATTTGGTCTCTCTACGATATTCACAGAACAAGCCCTGAGCTTGGATTAATGCCCGTATAATATTATTGGATTTTATTAATTATTAGACTGCCTCGTTAGTCTAGTGGTCCCAATCGCGACTGCTACGCTAGAGGTCTTGGGTTCGATCCCCAGGTCGAACAAGGTGTTATTGGGTTTTTCTATGAAATTCTCAGTAGCAGCTCGGAGTCTGGATTTGTGCCCGGTAAATGGCAATAGGCTTGCCCCCTATTATATGGGACCTAAACATACCGGCGAACTGTGGGTGTACATTAAGAACATCTCTGCCTAACCCTTCGGGGAATACAGGCGTGATGGTATGTTATGTTATGTATATGTTACCGGCCAAACCCTATTTCAGGATAAACTAGTTTTGCCTAGGCTAAACTAGTTCTTCCTATACGCGATAGGATTAACCAGTTTAGGCTAGTCCAAACTAATCTGTCCTAAGCCCGATAGGATAAACCAGTTTCGGCTAGAACATACTAGTTGATCCTGTAAAATAAATACAAGTCATGATATATTTGCACAATTACTTTCGACTCTGCTAAATTGGTTCAGACTAGGCCATAGCAGTTTATCCTAGAGTGTGCGTACTTATATCAGGATCAACTAGTTTGGCCTAGCCTAAACTGGTTTATCCTATCACGCTTAGGACAAATTAGTTTGGACTAGGCTATACTAGTTAATCCTATCGCGTATAGGACGAACTAGTTTAGCCTAGGCAAAACTAGTTTGTCCTGAAATCGGGTTTGGCCGGTAACATATACACACAACATTTATGCAGAATTAATATTTTGCGCTACGGTTATTGTTAGGATAAGTATTTAAATAATTAGATGTATTTATGTATATTATGTACCAATGTAAATTATGCGATTCAATGGTGTACCGCCACAAATTACATGTTGTACTTACTTCATTTAAAACCTAACGCATCTACTTATACATCCTTATGATTTCAATGCTGTTATCAAACCTATAATCTCGGCGAAAAATGCATTATTCATTAACCAGAAACATTTATAAAATGATTAAATAAACATGTATATAGTAAGTTTTAATTTCAATGTTTAATCGACATTGATACAGAGTAGGTACACATAGTTTAAGCTGATATCGCATTGTAAAGGCTTTCCATAAAATTAGAGGCCAGCATAAACTGGATTTGTATAGCTCAACGCCGTCTTCGTAGAAAATTATGACTTAAAATAACGATACTAGGATTCATATTTAATATAATTTTATTCAAATTAACCTTTTGTTTACAGATATAAGTACGGACCTCAAGCCCAAACAGGCGATAATCAACCACAAGTATAAAAACCAGAAGTTATCAAAGAACATTTACAGACAATCCGGACTTCTGAGACAAACCTGGATACTACTCTACAGGAACTACTTAATGACAACCAGAAACTATGTAAGCGGATGTTAACTTTAATCTTTAGTGACCGACTTAAAAAAATAGGAGGAATCTCTCTTTTCATAATCTTAAACATACTTGTTGATATATAACTTCTACAACCAGAAACTATGCGAACAGGATGTTAACAATTTTTTTTACCGACTTAAAAAAAATTGAAAGAAGTATTTTTTTGTTCGTGTACATATACTTCACAGATACATTTTTTAGGCTCGGACCAACGGCTCTGGAGGTAACATGTAAAAAATATTTGAAGTCGGTTTTTGTTTTATTTAGTATTGAAGTTTGATCAGACCGTGTTAGCTATGTTTAGAGTTGCTAACCACACTGTAATATATATTATAGTTTCGTATCATATGTCGGTCTGCATACTAAGCTGATACTGATGTATAATTTTATTATAATACGAACAAAAACATATTGTATTTCAGTAGAATAAATTTTTTTGCAACACCAAAACTTACAAACGCAACTCCATAAAATACAATTTTTGTTGCGTATCTAATATTATTCTGAGACATCTAATACCTAAGTTAGGGCTACGAAAATATGTTTAATAATTCATTATCTATTCTTCTCTTTCCAGTCTTTGTTCATGCATCGTGTTGCGGCGCACGTGGTAATTGCGCTCATCTTCGGCTATTTGTATCTGGGGGTAGGCAGTGAGGCCGGCTCGGTGCTCGGCAACTACGTGTACTTATACGGCTCCATGCTACTTGTGGTATACACCGGGAAAATGTCCGTCACACTATCATGTAAGTACTTACTGTTTAAGTACCTACCTATTTTATTTTACCTATCTCAATGGTATAGTGGTCACGAGCTTCGAGTCCCCAGCTCCCTGAGCTTTCGAACTCCTCGAGCAAAGGGTTATTGGATTGGATAATTCTCTTTAGTAATTTTAGTTTGGAATTGTACCCGAGACTCACCTGCTTTTACATGTTCAGGTGAAAAAAAAAGAAAAGTGATAGTATTTTTTTATTTATTTATCAAGTTCATAGCACTATGCCTAATACCTAAATATATTTTATTTTTATTCAACGACAAACGGAGGCCGTTCTCTGTTCGTCTGTTTGCATTATTTTATGTACTTATCTACTTTTTTTTGTTTTCAGTTCCATTAGAAATGGACATACTAAAAGGAGAATACTTCAATCGATGGTACAACTTAGGACCATACATCGTATCTATATTAGCAGTGGAGTTACCATTTCAAGTGAGTTTTTTTTTCTATTAATTTCTCAGTACCAGCTTGGAATTGAGATTTTGGGATACGCAACAGGCTCCTCCCCTATTACGAAGGACCTAAACGTACCAACAAACTGTGGGTTAGCACTTACAGCGCTACCTAACCTTTCATGGAATATATATATCACATAATACATATCAGTTACTAAATTTCAATATTTTATATTGTCACAGATGATATCATGCGTTTCCTACGTGGTGTTATCGTATTGGCTGACTGACAACCCTCTGGAGCCGACCCGAGCTACCCTTTTCTTGGCGACTATAGTAGCCACGTCGCTGTGTGCACAGGCGTGGGGTTACTTCATCGGATCTACTACGCCTACTAGGGTAAGATAATTAACGACTCACTTCTATAATTCAATACTTCTATGGCCAGTAAAGATACGCCGTACAAAAGATACGCCGCAAACCGCCGCTGAGAGAACTTGCTACGTCTTTTATGCTGCAAAATAGACTACAGCTCAAGTTATACATCAAGTATAGGTTGACCTCGCATTGTTCTTTTTTAAATTACTTGTAGAAGACAAGCGACCATTGTCAACATATTGTATAGATATTCCGTACAACCAAAGGTTAGCTTAATCTGGAAATTTATACTCGTAGCTTGAAATGAAGCCAAACAGGGCGTAAGATGGACAATTCAAGTAAAAACCGTATCTAGTCCAGAACTTCTCGACCATTTTGATGTGGCAAACATTTGTGCCACTTGAAATTTTTGTTGTCGCGTTATCTCATCCCTATCCATACTTTCGGCGCTCTTATTTGGGCAACAGGCGTTTGTGCCGCCTGTGCCGGGGGATCCTTGTAGAAATCTATGAAGCTTCCCTAGTCTCTATTCAGCAGTAGGACGGTCTTCAGCTGATATAGGAAAGACGATGGTCTGGGTCTATAAACTGAGCATCATAATAAACTATCCTTACCTCCAGATCGCGGTGTTCATTGGACCAGTGCTGGCCTGTCTATTCTCGGTGTTCGGGTTCTGCCTGGCGCTGGCAGACACTCCCTACCAGTTCCGTTGGCTACACCACATCTCCTACTTCAGAGCAGGCTTCCATGTCGCCGTACATTCTGTCTACGGCTTCAATAGGACCAGGATGCACTGTTCTAAAGGTAAGAGATTGCTGGGTTAATGCTGATATCTGTGAGTGACTGAACTATTTGGACTGTATTGTAGATAGGTTTGGGCTTGGAAAAATTGTGCCTTATTCGGTCGAAAAATCTATAACAAATACTTATAATTTGGTGGTACTTCGCAATTCCGGAAATAGTTTTAATTTAATTGTACTGTAAATTTTTCTTTTTAAAAGAAACCACTCTTAAGACTCTTTTCACCACCCGAAAACCGTTTTCCAGAATACTGCCACTACATCACACCAACGACATTCCTAAAGGAGATGGACATGGAGAACGTGGACGTTGGAGGGAACATGGCGCTCGTGCTGTCCACCACAGTCCTGATGCACGTACTTACCGCAGCCGCCCTGTGGTACCGTCTGAACAAAAGATGATTACAACCATTTAAGTTTTTAATCTGAAATTGGATACGGATTGGTATCTTATCGTAGCGTAGTATATGTAAAAGGCCGCTAAACAGTGAGCTATCACATTCTACGTTCAATTTTTTTTTCTCATATGTGATGTGTTCTCTGTATGTGCGAGCTTGTATGCCTGTATTCTAGAATAGTCATTTGCAATCACTGTTTGAAAAAGATTTGCATGACATATTTGTAGATATGGAATAAGAACACCGATGCTAAAAGTATTAAGGTACGCTTTTGCACTATTCTTGAATACAGCCATTAGTTTTCTATTTATTTAATTAGCAATGTACTTAGTTGTTATAGGTAATTTAGGTATGAAATGACAGGCGTTAGAGAAATGTGTAATCATACATGTGATTACATATCAAAAGGCCACTATCTACCAAATATTTAGATTATTTGGGCATAGCAACAATTATTGTCTGTACTTAATAGTAGAGTTGGTACATCAGTATATGTATGATAACCAGGAATAGCCAACGAAGGCATCGCATTGACGACTTATTTTACATATAAGTAACGAAGATTTTTTTCTTGAGGTAGGTACTTACATAATTATACTTTTACATATTGCTACAATGTTCACAGGGAAAACTGCTGGTATTAATTATAACGTTTTTGTCTGTCAACAATATTGAGAGGTGTCCTTTGACCTATTTCCGATACCATGTGTGACCATCAGATGAATATTTAATCGAAGACAAAGATACAATTAAGTGTTCAATTACCTAACGGAAGATTTTATCATGTTTATTGTACTCCAGATCTGATTCCATGACTGATATAAATATTCTATCGCAGGACCTCAAAAACTTTTCTGTTAACAATATCTTTTAATTACATTTTTAGTCAACATTTTAATATCTACCTCCAGAATAAAGTGAAGAATCATTTTATTCTGAAGGACGTACTTAGATATTCGGACCTAGCATATTTCGAGGGCAAATCTTCAAAAGGTAACCGGCCTTCGGGTATAAGGCCAGAGTGTGAAATTCTTCTTCACATGCTGGCACCATTTTTACTCTAAGCCAATATTATCTTTTCAGAAAAACAAATGATAATATTTTTTTAACTGGGTATGAAATTTATTATTCTTGTACTCTTGCTTCCTTGCATGCAGTATAATTTAAATACCTATCTGTTTTTGTTGCTTAACTTTTTTTTAATCAAGTTTCAAATTTTCCTATTTCCTTAAGTTAAAACCATTGCTTGTTTTCCTTTATAACGTTTTTCACCAGAGTTATTAATGAGCCTCACTTGCCTAAACTTTTTGTAATTATGTATAAGGAAGTATTATTAAATCAATTATGTTTTAGATATAATACGAATTATGCAATAGGTAAATTATTTTTCTTTGTGTGATATGTTTAAAGGAATTTTTAGTTTAATTTAAAACTTATATGGTATTAAATAATTAAGGTTATTATAATATTAATAAGACAGACATACACTTTCAAAGGAATACTGAAGGAAATTCTTTTTTAAAAGTTTAAATCAAGCTTGCGATTGCGACTAAAATGTCTGATAATGTTGTCTTAAAGCATGCTAGCCGTGTTTTACATGAATTTAGGTATTCAAAGTCGGAGGTTTAGGTAAAACTTTCTTTTTGATTAACAACATCGCCTTTGAAGCTTTTAACTGTAGTTGACCATAATAGAAATGGCAACTTAAAACAACACGAAAAAAATCTAGAAAAAAAATAACGATATAAGAAAATATGTTTAATTATTCTTTATATGTCAGGTTTTCCACACACGTAACTAAATTGCAATATCAGAGCTTGTATAAACTAAGAAACAGTTTGATAGGTATTTTATTTTCATATTTTTTTAGTTCTATAAAGTTAGATGGTATTGATATATGTATAGTTACGTGTGTCGCCACCTTTATGCTGCAAGTCGCAATTGTAAGATTATATTTACATTATTCACATAAGTAGATATTTTTTTAACCAAATAAGCATGTAAGTAAACATGCGTACAAATGGTACAAATACGAATCTCAATTGTATTCAGAGATTTCACGACTGATACGAATGACTCGACTGTATTTACCGAATCAATAAAAGGGATCCAGTGATTAAATGTTTTTTTATTTCTATAACTTTTCAATCAAAACGTTATTATTATAGAAATATAATTATAGAGAGAGTTAAAAGCATACCTTCCATAATATTATACCAGATTTTAGGTTTAAATTATAAGAAGCGATTATGGAGTTCAATAGGAGAAGAGAAACTTAGTTTTATTATAACTGATATACAGTGATATTATTGCTATTATAATATACTTAAAAAATTTTGCTCATAACACAGTTCTAAGACCACACTCAGTAACTAAGCCAACAGAAACTATGCGTGTTATTAACAAGACACAGAGTTGGCGGACCTTTGATCAGCTTTAAACAAAATATTATGACAATGGTCTGTCACAGGCTGTTGTTGCTACTCTGCATCTCAATGTCAAGTACGAAGAGGATTGCACGAAATATACGATAACTGTCGGCCGCAGCATAAAGTTGCGTCTAGTCGCCGTGCTGTCGCAATCATAAAACGCATAGTGTTCACAATTTCTAAAACACACTTTTTTTGTTTTCACACTTTTAATTGGTACCCTATTCAACCATATGTTAATCTGTTTAGTGATATCTATTCGTTTAGTATACCTTTTTTATAATACGGAAAATTTTCATGGATCTTCTGCCACAAGGGGAGGCGGCAGGGTATTTCGGACTCGAATTGACTAACAACCGCATTTGAATTTCCTTGCCTTCATGTAAAGGTCGTAAATATAAAATTTCAATGATTAAAGAAGTCACATAGAACAGCCTAAACACTAAACAATATCGTTAAAAGGTTACATTGCTTGCTTACAATGCTGGCTGATACAGGCAAAATAAATATAAAAATAATTCATTTTCCTTTAAAAAATATAATTAGAACTCCTTAGTTCTAATTATATTTTTTAAAGGAAAATACATCTTTATTTAGAAGCGTAACTCGGAACAAATTCCGCTCAAAAAGTGAACCCACTTCAAACCAAATGACGACGATTCAAAATTCGAATCACTTACGATGTTTCAAATAGACATGCTTAGTAATTGGTTTAAATTCAGAGAGAAAACAGGGATTGGTTCGCGCGCGTGCTGTAATGTCTGTTATGACATCTGAGTCAAAATGGCGTGGGCGATATTATGCAATAAGTAGACCGGACCAAGTCAATAATAAAACAATATTATAATTATATTAAATATTTTATACTATTGTGATTTTTTTAAATTATAATATATTAATACAGGGTGGAAGGGACATCGACGCACAACCGCTTACCATGAATTCCGTACATGATTCTGGACCCCCCCCCCCCCCCGCGTAGATATTTCGTTTTGTTGTATGGTGCTAAAACGAACAAAGCCGATGGTTTGCCAACAAGAACTGCGACTTCATCCATTGTTAGTGTATTCAATTGGGTCGTTTGTTTGCTCTGATTATAACCTTGGCAATAGGTCACCAGGTTCCTTTAAGGTTTCTGTTGACCTGGTACTTCAGTTGTATGTGGATATTTGTACAAAATGGTACTGCAGTTTTGTGTAACATGGTATATCCCGGTTTCTAACACTTACGCGAATATTAGACATTGAACTTTGAATTTTGACATTAGGACGACCAACACCTCAGTCCACCCGTGACCATGGATGCTGTAAAGGATCCGAAACGTCGGGAATTTAAAATAATCAATCTATCGCGATAAAATCCGTAAAAAGTAGTTTTATTTCAATGGTATATCCCGTTAATGATTTGTAAAAATATTTTTCATCAAAATACATGGAGCATACTCTGCTAGTTTTCACAGGCATCCAGTCATACTCTCGTCTTTCTAATTGAACTGCAGCTATCCACTTATTTTGCCGAATGGGATCGGCAGGGAAACTAAAAAAAAACAAAATACATTAGTCTTATAAAAATATCTAAATTTTATCGATTTACTTTTCATCTAGAAAAAAATCTTTCTAAATTAGGTAAAATTGACTGACTTCATTTTGCATAATATTGACCATCTAGTTTTGATAACGTATTTGAACAACTTTGAATATAATTATAATTAAGCTATTACTTACAAGTGAAAAGTGATCTCTGGACATTTTAATCTTGTATGTCTCCTGCACCACTTCACAACACATGATGGCATGATGATTCACAATGATATTAAGCTAAAACGTTTGACATATGGTCGCTTGCAAGGAAAATGTCCGACTGATGACGGGCTGGACACAATTTTGAAGGCCCGCCTACTTGGACACAACTTTTGTTGGGTCATTTTCTTAACGCAGTTACATTTCCTGAGTATTATTTATTCGTAGATTTATCTTTATTAATTTCGAAACAACCTGCCAGCAATACGCTCTATCTATACGCTCGCTCTATCTATAACACAACTCTATTTATGTAGATATGCCCAAAAAAGAGTAAATTTAACACAATTAAAGTTTTTCGATATACCTATACATTATTTAGATTTATATTAGAACTAAAACAACTTTGTAGCAATATGAGTTTGTGGTCACGCCTGCACGGTTAGTGTAATAGAATCAGCTTTTCGTAAAAGTGTTAAAAACTTAAAACCTGTCAAGAAGCTATTGTTATGCTTATGACCCTCTGGAAGGTCGGTTAGTCCCGCTATGCCACACTCATAAAATGCCTACTAAAAAGTCCCTGTATGCACGAAATAATATTCACGGGCAGTTATGAAGAAAACTGTTACAGTGGAATATTTCATTTGACCAATCTTAAAGGAAATTAGGAAAACTTAGTATGTGAATGTGTAAGTTACTTTATTTTCAATCAGCATCAATATTAAAACAGGTCAAGCTTTGCGCTTGTAATGCATGTGTCGTTGTTTTTGTTTTCAGGATAACCATAACAATAAGGTATTTTTCGAATGGATCCTGGTCCTTTCGCTATTATGTAAATAAGTAGAGATGTTATGATTGCATTTTTTTAGCTGCAACTTACTGATAAGGGTGGCTAGGTAAGTTATTGGACAGTTCTTCTATTACAATGTCGGGTGCAAGTTCTTCAAGTTGGTTCAAAATTTTATATTACATGTTGGGCACAAATAAGCTCCGCGAAAACAACTTAGCAAACGGTTTTTTTATCTACGCTCATTTATATTTAACTAGTTTTCTGCCCGCAACTTCATCTTTATATTGATTCAGTATTTGAATCAATCGGTGTAACAAATCTCATCCTGATTCATCCAGCCGTTGTAGTATGAACAAACAGTCAAACATCGCAACATCCACATTTTTATGTAACATATTAGTAAGAAAGGATTTGTAATAAAGTCTACAAATTTCGTTAATGTGGTTATCGGTCTAGTATTGACTTACAGCTCTTTTCATTAAAAAAATCTTTACTTAGATTTGCTCTGTAATTCGTTTGTGTAACTTATTGATTGTCAGAACAAGACAAAACAAATTTATAATAACGAAACAATACGAATAGGGCTATAATTTTTTTAACTTTAACAAACACTTTTCTTTCCAACTGTAACTTCCATTGTTTTCGTAAAATCTAAAAAATTCGTGCATAGAGGAACTTTTTGGTAGGTATTTATTGAGTCGAGCATAACGAAACTAGAGCATAGCGGGACTAACCATGGAAGGTCCAGGTTCTTTATGTACTTAAAAATGAAGTTGAAGTCACAAAACAACAAAATGAAAACAACCTTTAGAGATGGGTGATGCTCATTTATTTTTTCTGCCAACGCACTTATTTTTTTGTCCCATAATAAATCCATCCGTGCAACCATCCAACCACCCACGCTCCTTTTGAATCAACTTTATTTTAACAAAAACAATCATTTATCTATTCAGCATGATTGTGGCTTTAAAATGTTTTTTTAATAATAACTAATATTATGCCTAGTGCAGTGCAGTTTGAAGAGATAACAAGCGACGCAAATAAGTACGAGTACCTATTTACGCAGTTCCTGCACAGGAAAGTATGTTTCTGTTGATGCATATCTTTTAAACAATTCATGACCTATGTCGCCATTTTCTTTCAGTTCAGTAGAAAATATTTATAGAAAAAGTAAGTGTGGTAGACAATGATTTGTCGATATAATTTATAAAACATTTTTAAGCTTTTTATGCTGATTTGTCTAATACGTGATTTTAATGATTATCAGATAATTGGGTCAATACTCGTTATTCCTTCATTTGTATGAAAATTTTACTGAAATTTCCTTACCTACGTAAATCGAAGTATACAGATGCTGACATTTCATTTAGAAGTTCAATCTAAATGAAATGTATAATTCGATTTAAGTAGATAATTATAATTAACTATTCGTTTAACTGTGTAGTCCATTTTATGTATGTATTCGTGTTTTGCATTATTGATTTACCTGGTTGAAGCCATGATAAGGTTAACTCCCTCGTGATTAGAATTAATAATAAACAGATTACGGTTCAACTGAAATGGAAAGCGCCGTCGTCGATTTTCCATAAAATGACAATGTTGCCCAGTAGATCTATCGTGTTGTGTAATATTGCTAATTAATGCTTCTATACCATTGTATAAAGTTTTGCTGTCAATAGAATATCTTAACAATGAAACTAATAGAATACATGTCATTTGTCCTCGCACAATTAGTACTAGTATTTGCATTAACGCCATAGGTACTAACTTTTGGATTGACTTATGTTAACTCATAAAGAATCTAGTAGCAGACACGATAGAAGAAAATTGTTCATATGGTCACGGTTTGACTTATTGGTAGGCAATATTAGATTTCCAGACAATAATGGGTAATAACAGAGCGATATTTAATGAGCACAATACTGATTAAATACTTATGGTCATATTGTGCGATGTCATATTGCGTTGGCATTGGCCGATGCTGCGTTTCTGACTGTCTTTGCGTTTCAACAGCCTACCTATCTGCCTAAGTGATAACGGCTACCGAAGTTGCGACTGGTGTTTCGCCAGCTGAGAGCCATGTGGGGAGTGGGGGAGAACGACCGATAAATCGTCGGAGGAGCCGCCAGCCGCCTGCGCAACGCAGTTCCACTTCCATTGGCGGCGCGTCAGGGCGTCACGCAACTGTCGCGCTACACTCTTTGTTTACATCGGACGCGTTCTTTGTTCAAATTAGCGCGCGATGGATAAAGTGCGTTTGGCTGTGTTATAGTTTTTTTTTTGTGTGAGTGAAAGTTTAAAAAAATGTCCAGCGAACACTCAGAGTCCCAGGAGACAAACTCTACGTCGCTTGTGGAGGACTCACTCAACATATCTTTTGAAGACATCAACTATACAGTGCGACATGGTATCTGCGCGGGAGGTAAGCGAACATTCACATTATTATGTAAAAGTTTGTTTACAAACCTCGTAATATTAACACTTTTAAAGAATGGTAATTCCATACGAAGACTTTCTTTAATTAAACAGCGCATTAATTTTTAATCCATCAATGTGTTCAATGATATGCGTGCCACCTTTTTACTATTTTATCGATTTGCGACCCACTTCATAATGTTTTTAACACTGAAAACAGGAAACGAGTTACAATCTAAGTACTTAGATAAATAAATCCTCTAGTATCAGTGTTACAAAGAATAGAAGTCAATAAAAATAAGGAAGGAACAGCTAAAGTTTTGAAACGACCTTTAACACTTAGGTACTTAAATAAATTCAAATCTCCAATGTTCTGACATATTAACAACTAAAATCATTACAACAATAACAAACAAACATAGGTGTATACCTAAAAATATTCTTGTCTCTATCCTCAACGACAAAATTAACATGATACTCTGACACAAAGGGAACTTTTAACAACAATCAACTATTTCTTGATTTGTCTGTAAAGAAAAAAGATTGTATACATATATATATATATATAGAATCAGTTAAGTAAGCAAAAAGTAACGCTTATTGAAAAACATTGTTAATGATTTAAAATATCCAAATTTACAACCACAACGAATAGATACGTCACTATTCTTTCATACGCAACAATAAATTATTGCATTGTTTCGTCCGCGCTTAACACACACATTTACGGAACTTGTCTTTATAAACAGCTCATAAGTGGAATGGTAGGTGCCACCTATTGCTTTTGGTTTAGTGTTGTTCAACTGTGGTCAATATAGTGGGTCAACCTTCCAAGCGAGTATTTACTCCGGATTTAGTATCCGATGGCACGTTTCTCACAATTATGACTAATAGTGTTGAATATTTATGTATACCTATATGGATTCTGGGAGATTGAAAATCTCATCGTTCTCATCAAAAGTGCATCGGTACAGTAAGTCCTTTGCTTCATATAAGCCATTTTAATAAATGAGACCAGGGTCACATGTAAAGACAAATATCTGACAATCACTAGGTACCCAGCCTATCTGGCCTAACTATACTATCCGGCTGGTTATCAGATAGTTCCTGTAAATATCCGACCGGATACCTTATCGGATTTTCCAAAAATTAAAAAAATAACTTACATTATACAAATCTACTAATTCATAATATAAAACACACTAAGTTAATTAAATTTATCAAGTTTATAAATTGTAAAAAGTACCTATTTACAAGATTTGTAAAAATGTTGCTAATATATAATATATATTAGCAACATTTTTACAAATCATGTAAATAGGTACTTCTAAACACATACTAATGCAATAATTTTTGCATTGTGTCTTTAATATTTTTTAAAAGCGGCGGTAGCCTAATGGCTAGTGCGTCGGACTTGCGATCATGTGGTAGCCGTTTCGAATCCCACCCATTGCAGTACCGACGTGGACCTACTCGTAATACAAGCATTTAGCTTAGTACGAGCGGTTAACAAGAATACTAGTAATCTGCAACCGACATTGCTAGTAAGTATTTATTTTTTAAATAAAATAAAAAAGAAATAAAAGAATATGGCACTTGACGGGTCGTCTCACAAGTAACCTCTAAGTTAAACTTAAAATAACAATAAAAAGTTGTCTGAATTCACCACATATTAAATAATCAAGTCACTTATATGTCATTAGTGTGCTTCATTCATGAAATTCACCCAAATTCGCCTGATCGTCTATTCCTCACCTTTGCGGGCTCACTAGGATTTCTCTCGAGGAACACCGTAAAACATATAAAATTTATAAGATATGTAAAATCCTACTTCCTACTTCCTATCCTACTTCCTATCCTATCCTATCCTATCCTACTCCTACTAATATTATAAATGTGAAAGTTTGTGAGGATGGATGGATGGATGGATGTTTGTTACTCCTTCACGCAAAAACTACTGAACGGATTTTGATGAAACTTTACAGTATTATTGTTTATACATCAGAATAACATATAGGCTTTAAATTATAACGATATTTTGGGAAATTCCCACGGGATTGGGGAAAAACTATTCCACGCGGACGAAGTCGCGGGCAAAAGCTAGTGTACATATAAAATCATCCTCTATATTATCCTCTATTATCCTCTATATTATAAATGTGAAAGTTTGTGAGGATGGATGGATGGATGGATGGATGGATGGATGTTTGTTACTCCTTCACGCAAAAACTACTGAACGGATTTTGATGAAACTTTACAGTATTATTGTTTATACATCAGAATAACAGGCTTTAAATTATAACGATATTTTGGGAAATTCCCACGGGATTGGGGAAAAACTATTCCACGCGGACGAAGTCGCGGGCAAAAGCTAGTGTACATATAAAATCATCCTCTACGATGTCTACTAAAAATAAGTCTAAATCAAGTATCATTAGAAATACCGAAAAATCAGTACATTCGCGATCAATAATTCAACGAGTACGCGACCGGGAGCAGTGATGTACCGGAAATCCCGCCACTGTTATCCGGCGCCTGGTATCATGGCCAAACAGCTACCCATTTAATCTCTAGTCAGAAGTTTGATGACGTCACTCTAAAGTCTCCTTTCTCCTTTGGTGCTATGAGTTCAGACTGAGCATGTTGACATTACAAACCCCCATAAACACAATTATTTAACGTAATCTTTTACATTCTATATCTACAATATTCTTAACTTATGTGGAACGACTTTTACCCTGGATCTACAGGTGATAAAAAAATTCTGTAAGCCTATTGCATGAAATAAAATCATTTTAAGAAAACCACGGTGTAAAGTTTAGTACAAGCTAGGTATATCTATCCAGCTTGGTATCTGTCAAATGCAATCCGCCGAAAAAAAATATCTAATGTTCTAATCGTCTAATTTTACTAAATTACAGATATCACGTTATTGAACTAGATCTAATAAAGGCCAAACAGACCAAATTTCATAACATTATCATAATTAATTACCGATAAATATTATCGTTAGCAGGAATCCGTATATTCTTCAATAATTTCATAACCACACCAATGGCCTTAAATATATATGAAGTTGAGATTACCTTTGTGATTTATACTGTACAATAAATTCACATACACACAAACCATCATGCCTGTATCCCTGATGGGTTAGCCAAAGATGAATGTAACCGGCAGTCCGCGGTACGTGTAGTTCCCATGTTATAGGGGGTGAACCTATTGCCAAACCCAAATTCCGAACTGTTACTATACTTTAAAAATAGTATACTCACTCGCATATTCCCGGTTGCTCACTACTATAGTCCTTATATACATAAGACGTTTGGGACTGGAACTTCTGAAAGAGATTCATCCTTAAATTTCAATCCAATTCCAATCAATTTAAATCCTTTTATAGGTAAAAAAAAACACAATAACATTACCTACTCTCTCGGTGACGGTTACTAATATACATATGTTCACAAAATTATTTTCTGTATTCTCATGAAGTGGCTATTGTCTTTTTGAGAATAAATGATTTAAACCTTATATACGGGAGACAACCAATAGACCGCAGTACAGTTATCTAATCTTCCTTTCCTTGGTCATTCGCTCATGGAAGGATAGGCCGTAAACCACACGGGTTGTTTACGTCCTATACCTTAAATTTTTTATACACATACCTGTTTTCATCATTATACCCCTGTCCCAATTCCAATTCATTTGGGTTCTGGTGCTCTTTTCTTCCATTCATCTCTGCCAGCCGTTACTACATTATTCAGTCCCTTTTCAATCATCTATCCATCTTCTCATTGATCAGCCCCTACCTCTCCATCTCTCCATAATTACCTATATCCAGCCCTACTGGACATATTAATATCCGTCACCATAAAATTTGTATTGAGAAACACTGCTTACCGACATTGTCATTGCATTAGAACTGATTATCTCTACTCTACGCTTACCTGACAATATTGACGGAATACTATAGTCCTGTTAAGATAAGGACGCTGTTCCTAACCCTTTGGATGAAGGTTTTTCCAAAATCGCGCCAATATATACGTAATTTTTATCATAATCATCATAATTTGCAAAAATTATAGTGGTTTCAGACATGCAGAAGAAAGGATGCAAAAAGCCGATAAATTTTATTATTTATGGTAATTTTTTTACAGGTGTTAGTTAGGAATGTGCTATTAATACCATGGTATGACATACTACGTCACTTTTAGTCGGTGTTATAGTACAAACAATATCTAGTACTTGCCTATATTCTTTTGTTATTGTATTTATTATTTAGATATCATTGTTATTTATAACCTTATTAGTTCAGTAATTGTAAGTACGGAAACTGAGGTTTTACGTTCGATACCCAGGTCAAGCAGTTTTATTGGAATTTTCTATGAAATTTTCAGTAGCAGCAGCTCGACGTCTAAATTTGGGACTAGGCTCGCAAGCCTGATTAATAGAACTTAAACATGCTGAAGAACGTTGTGGGTATACAGCAGTACTTACACTTCTGCCTAACCCTTTCGGGGATACAGGCATGTTGGTATGAGTCATTCTGGATGGACATTAATTAAAACGGGACCCTTTTACTAAGACTCCGCTGTCTGTCTGTCTCTCCGTCTGTCTTATGATGTATTTGGAATATAGAAATACATCATTTGTTTGGTGTTATCTACAAATACTAAAAAACTTAATAATATAAATATTTAAGGGGGCACCCATACAACAAACGTGATTTTTTTGCTCGTTTTATAGATAATGGTGCGGAACCCTTCGTGTGCGAGTCCGACTCGCACTTGTCTTGATAAGTAAGCCTATTTCAAGATCTTGATGATGTGATACCACTCTATGTGTATACGCACTATCTCAACCAAAAAATAATAGTATTAACAGGTGATAACACAATATAGGGAGCGGTGGACACTGTGGTAACGGCCGCGACTTTGAATTGTAGGTCGTAGGTTCGAACCCAGACAGACGCTTTACTTTGTGTAAATTATTTCATCACCACGCTCCCAAAACGGTAAATGAAAACATCGTAAGGAAACCGGTATGGCAACTAGAATAAAAAATCGAAGACATGTGACATCTACCAATCCGCACTGGCCCCGCATGGTGGATTACAGTCCACTCCCTCTCACCTAGAGGCCGGTGCCCAGTAGTGGGAACATTATAGGCTGATTATGTATGTATGTATGATTATGTATTATGTACATTATAGAGCTTCCTAAATGAATAACTAAACAGAATGAGTCACTGTCATTGTTTAGTGGCCTACTCCCTTATCGCAAACCCTGTGATATCTAACTTAACCGACAGTAGCAACGCTTTGTCACACATATCATGCCGAATTTTATTATGTGCTAGCTGACCTGACAGACATTGTCTTCTCTTAGATATGAATATTCGATTTGAACTGGAATAAATAATAAAAAAACCGTGAAGCTAAACTAGTCGTTAAGTTTTCTGTGTATGTTACAATTATATGCGCAATTTTAAAAAACTTAAAAAAAGATGAATAAAATCGGTTCAGTCGCTCTAAATTTATGGCGTGACGTACTCATACTTGTTTGCCACCTAGGTCCTAGTTGTATAAAAAGATGGCTCGATTGAACTGCATCAATCGAGCCATTTTATACCACTACCACTATATTTATTTTTTAAAGTAGTAGAACTGCCGCCAGGTTCCGCTGGGCTAGCAGCGAATTACCAAATATTCATGTTAGCAAATGAATGTTAGTCATTTCAATTTCAGACTTAACAAAATGGTCTCAAAATCACCATGCTATAATTAATGATTAAACGAACTTACCTGAAGTGAAGTTCTATCATAATTATACGAATTGCTTCGTCCGAAGAGATTATTAAACTATGTAAACTATGTAGTAACGCCTTTCGGTGGTACTGCTCGTCACTCGTTGAGAGAATATCATCTCTAGAAATTTTCTATTTACTCTGTGCCCCGCGCCAGCCCTGCTGTCATTTAGTTTAGAGATTTATTACCTAGGTATATTACCAGAACCCTTTTTGGGCTATGCCGTTAGGGTTGGGAGGGTGATACTAATCTCTTCGGACGAAGCAATTCGTATAATTATGATAGAACTTCACTTCAGGTAAGTTCGTTTAATCATTAATTATACTTTCTTGCTTCGTCCTCGAGATTATTAAACTATGTAGACTTTGAGAGCAAGTTCTGGTAATATCGCCTAGATATGATAAATTATGTGATAAAGGTACACAATTATATTACAGATTAAATACATTCCTTTATTTATAAGAGTTGTATGGTTAGAAAAAGATAAATCAGACTTAAGCATCATAGATTTATCTCTTAGTAGATTGATTATCATTTTTTAATGATAAATTTGTTTTAAAACTGGTTACAGTCTTAACAACTACAAGAAGGCAGTAAATGTAAATAATAATAATTTTTATTATTAATGAGGTATGTTTTATGTACCTAACAATTTTAAATATACTTAGTAAAATTTTTTGTCCGAAAAAAGTGACCTGTAAAACATTTCTATCATAGTATTAACGATAATACCTATTCATAATAATAATTTCTTATCATTCAAATTAGGTAATTTTGATAATTCAAAATAGTTAAGTTTTATTAATTTACAATATTTATCCGCAAGAACCATGTACAGGATTCTTACTGGTACCGAGTCGAAATGCAGGTTCGAATCCGGCCCGAGGTCGAGACCCTTTCGCCAAAATTTTATATCTATGTACATATATATATATATATATATATATATATATATATATATATATATATATATATATTTAGAATTAGAATGTAAGTAGGCTAGTAACCTACACAGCTTGTAATTCGAAACTTGAGAATCATTGATTAATAACTTCGGTACCTAGACCTCAAGGATAAAGTAGTTATTTTTATGGTTTATACCAACGTCATGTACCGGGAAAACTTTTCAGTGTACATGCACGAAGCGTACCTGCGTGCGTATGCCATATGTATATATGCACATACGTAGCGCGACGTTTAAAACTATAAAATGTAATCTGTCAAGTGAAACTCGGCGATAAATGTCTCGAATTTGTGTACAAATATAACGTAACATTTACTGTTTATAAAATAATAACATTGTTTTGACTGTATTTTTATCACTCTTGAATGATGAGTTCTTTAGAGGTCGCATTTTAATTACGAAGGTAAGTAAATATTTGGTCATCATCACTGCTACTATTACTATCATTAATACGACATTAAAAATGTCATGTTTTGTTCAGTCAAAGTCTAATGTTTTTATTTACCATATTATTACAGCTTCTTTACAATGCGTGAACCGTAACGCAATTTTTGAAAACAAAACCTATAATTGCCTATTTATTTAAGGCATGCTTTAAATGCTTTGTACGTTTTGTGTCCATCTGTTTTGAAATAAGAACAGGTTTTTGGATAATAGGTACTGGAGCTGGAGATAGAAACTCATCTATTGAAGGATGAAACATAGATAATTTAAACATTAAATTTTTGTTCCCATCAAATATCTTGGAAAAATGTTAGGTTTTTCTAACGTAACCATTTCAATATCCGTTATTGATTGTTTAGAATTTAAAGTAATTTCTGGTTTTTATGAGTTTGGTAACCCAAACTCGTGTGGAATAAGTATTTTTATACTTATTGATAATAATAGTTACGGAAAAAAAAATTTAGGGCTAGAAGACTGGGAAGAAAGTCGATAAGTTGATTCATTAGACATTAATAAGCTTGTAAATTTGTAGCTTGACTTGGCGGGGGCACTACCGTGCTCCCCTGATAACACATACAATTGTTTTAGGCATATTGCTTAGTTTTTTTTTTTTTTTTTTTTTTTTATGGAATTATTGAATGGTTATTTATAACTTTGAATTATTGTTATCATTTTTATTTTCTTTAAATATATATAAAAGTTATGTTGTATAGTACAATTGTGGGCCTATCCTGTGTTGTGGTTATCTTCTCTTAGAGATACCCCTTTTCCATGATTGTGGAAAACTTACACAATATAGGTAGGTACGCGAGATGTATGTACTTAAAATAAAATAAATAATATTGTCGTGTGTAGGTAATGGAATCCACCCATGGAAGATAAGTACTAATACTATATTTATATGTACCTAACTGGTATTTATATATTATAATATAATATTTGTCAACGTCGATTTTTTGTCTGTGACTAAATGCAACTGGTTAGTTATCCAATCATATGTATCAATTAAAGAACTAATTAATTATGTTATGCATACATCAATAGGACATGTCCTAGGACATCCCAATGATTTCATGAAAAAAATAACATATATTTCCCACAACTTTTTGATTATGTTGTATTTCAGCATAATATTTATGTTAATTAACTGTCAGCTGCTATGCGGAGATTTGCATACTTATTGAAAAAGGATAGCCTATTGCAAACTGCAACTGAGTATGTTGAGTCAAGAGAGACCCCTTGTACTTAAAGATCCTCAATTGTAATGACAGTTAAGGCAATATAATAATAATATTTATGGATATTATATATACTACAGATATATTTATATTAGGTTAAGGGCAAGGAATGTCGCCAGACGTATCAGAGGTGTGATGAGAATATATGTGACTAGATACTCCTTTTTTCTTCACTCTGGTTCACTATCCCGTCTCTGAAGGCAACACCCCCCCCCCCCTTCGTTGAGGCGTCAGCATGTAGGTGAAATATTATTTAAATTATATGTATAGTTGTATACATTAAGTACTATTGCTACTGCCTTTTTTTTTTTTTTTTTTTTTTTTTTAATATAATTATATTAATTAGTATGATTTTATTAGTATTGTAATAATATTCTAGTATTTTATAAAATGACTGTTGTGTAATATCTGGTTTCTAACCATAATATGTTTGATTTTTTAATTGTAGAAGTTAGTCATAATTCTAACCGTTACAATTTTTTATACTAAAATTGTTTTCACCAATATTCTATAGCATATCATGCTATCTGACCATCTGTGTATACCAGTATCAGTAGTCATAGTGTATCAATGATTTGACTTCAGATTATTTTAATTGTAGCTATGTATATGTACTTCTAAAAAATAAATTAGATAAATAAGGAAATATTTATCATATTCATGACAGTAAAGTATTGTAAGAAAAGTGTTGTTGTGTTAGTGTAACAACCACACATCAGGATTGACTTGTCAAGTATCAATCAAAGTATGCATGTTCTAAACTGAAATGAGTCACATTTATACACAGTTTTTAATTAAACTGAAAAAATATACTTGAATTCATAATTTTTTCCAACAAGGTAGCAATCCTTTGATGTTTTTCATGTTCTAATAAGAAATTGATATTTACAAGTTTATAAATATGGTACAGCCATATATAATTGAGCACTCTTACAAGTTGTCATTTGTTATTCTTGTACCTTTCTTCACAGGGCTGTGTTTTACATAGGTATACAAGACAGATGTATTAATCTGTGATAGATAACACTTCTAAGAAAAAATGGTAACTGTAATTAATACATTACCAAGATTGGTGAGGACATGATTGTTTATCTGTAAAAGATAAATATCTCACAGTTTAGATGTGGTGGTCGTTGCAGGCAGGGCACTGTTGCTTCTTCTGTTCTAGCTGCGATGGCTCCTTCCAGTTTCAGTATGGTGTCACTGACTGCATCTGAAGTATCAACTTGCCCGAGGAATTACCTCTTTATGTTATGCTTGATGTTGGTCCGATTAATCAAGGTTTCCTGAAAAGCTGCTTTGATGACAATATTAAACTGGAGTGCCCCCAAAGGAAGCGCTCTGATAATAAAAAAGACATAATTTGCTTGTTATGTGTTAGTGAATTATCTATAACCATATGAGAGTTGTTTACATAATGCCGATTGTCAGCATCTTGTCAACTTTGTCTGTGATAATGTAGCATAGTTGTACCTGTGTTTGTAGGTACTTACTAAGTTGTTACTGTTACACTATTGCTGTCAAGCATGATTTTTCACAAACCTAGACTAGGTGCATGGTGAATCAAGTGTGTGTAACAATTTCACAAACCAGTGGCTTATTAGTGTTTGTAGCACAGACCACGGTAGCTCATTATGTGTTGTTGAATTGCAGTGAGACAGTCCCTTAATCTGACTGAATTGCATATACACATTCGTAAGTAATACAATTACTTAAAGTAGATACATACCAGTTTTCATTGAAGGATGGGAATTTATTTAACGTGGGCAGTCTGATGCGACCTGTCCGAGTGCTAAATAAGTGTAATGCATGGGTCAGCTCAGTTGTTTTGACAATTTAAATGCAAGTCCCAATAAACTTCCATAATTCCTTATTTAAATTTTTCTTCTTGTTGTTACGTTGGGATTCGTCTAGTGTCTTGATGATACATCCCAGTTGTTAAATACATTTTAATTGCCTCATGCAGGCAACCCATATTGGCTGCTCGAATTTCATTGTTATTGTGGGATTCCACTCAAGTCTGGGCAGTCCTGGTGGTCTGCCCAAGGTGCTAAATAAATTCAATACATGAGACAGTCCAATTCGACTACTCGACTTGTATTGTTTTGTTTTATTATTAGGTGGGAGTCCAGTTTATCTAGTTTGGGCAGTCCTATGATCTGTCCGAGGTATTAAATATATTGAATGCATGAGACAGTCCAATTTGACTACTCGAATTGCATTGTTTTGTTTTTGTTGCTGTTATGGTGAGAGTCCAGTTTATCTAGCGTGGGCAGTCCTGATGATCTGTCCGAGGTGATAGATAATTTTTATGCGTGAGACAGCCCAATTTGACTACTCGAATTGCATTGTTTTTGTTACTCCCAGGTTCCCAAATTCTTGGTAGGTAGGTACGTAACTTGGTTTACATACCTATGGTAAGTTATATCTCTTGAAATAGATAAAAGTTATGCGTGAGACAGCCCCATTCGGCTACTCGAATTGCAATTTTATTTGTTTTTTCCAAATTCGTTGTAGATGCAGGTCTTAACTTGACCGGGTGTAACTTGGTTAACTCGGTTTACATTCTTGAAATTAATGTTAAAATCACTATAGAAACACTCACTATTACAAGACTTTATACACCTATGGGGTGTTTTTGCAGTAATATTGGACAATTTACTCATAAAACAGCTACGAGTAAATTTTTAGTGACGAGCGTAGCGCACTAAAAACGCGAATGACAGCAGGGCTGGCGCGGGGCACAGAGTAAATAGAAAATTTCTAGAGATGATATTCTCTCAACGAGTGACGAGCAGTACCACCGAAAGGCGTTACTACATAGTTTACATAGTTTAATAATCTCGAGGACGAAGCAAGAAAGTATAATACCGCTGTTGTTGCTGGAGACTATAGGTTGCTTACCATCAGGCAACACGGCAATACTTGTTGGTACTCTTTAACATAACATAATATCTAATATACCATCACGCCTGTATTCCCCGAAGGGTTAGGCAGAGGTGTATTAATGTACACCCACATTTCTCCGGTATGTTCAGTAGCCCGATTCACGTAATAAAACCGTAGCGATTTCGCAGCGACTTAATCGTTAAAACAGTTTTCCTATTCACGAATACGTCGATCGGACCGATTTAGAAGTCGTCCTATTGAAAAATCGTTTTACCGTATTTACACATGTTCGTTGGGCAAGAATCGTTCAAAACGTTGGCTTCACAGTATTCACAAAATACTGGAAAACTATTTCAACGATTGAGTCGCTGCGACATCGCTACGGTTTTAATTACGTGAATCAGGCTACAGGTCCCATATTATAGGGGGCGAGCCTATCAAACGGCAACTTCTCTTTAAACATAAAAATATCAGTTTGCATACAATTTAATTACGCATTTGCCTCAAGAAGGTAATGTATCTTCCGCAGAATTAAGTTGCTTTTCCGTGTCCGTGTTACTATATACTTACGCTGGGGTCTCTGCATCTTATCTTCCTTTAAGGCTTACTAGATAACTAACCAGTCTGCATTCTGTACCTTATTACTCATACGCATAAAGCAACAGCAGCTATAGCGATACCGTGAGTTCCGTTCTTTAAATAAATCAGACCTTAGATGGGAAAATGTTAGCAAATAAATATTTATTCCATAATCCTCTATAGGTGAATAACTTATTTTAGCCTCCATGGAAGTAATTTTTTTATTTAATGCATGACAGCTTTCTGCAGGCGGATTGTAGAGACTGCTTTATGGAGTACATACCATCACGGCGCAGCGGCGCCTGTATTCCCCGAAGGGTTAGGCAGAGGTGTAGTACTCGATTGCCATTAACTGGGCACAAATCCAGTCTAATAAGATATTCTAATAAGATATAGGTAACATTGTAATTGGTCTAAAAATATTTTCTGAATTAAATTCCGCATTTAAGAAAGCTTTACTTAGGTATAGGAACTGTCGGTAGTATGAAAGAATAATATGATTTTTTCTTTCACTTTCTTGGAGTCGGCGATATTAACGTTTATTTTATTTCTATATTTTTTATAGAGAATATCTAATTAAGCATGTATGATATAATAAAAGAATAATTATAATCATATCAATGATTTAAAACATCATATGGCAATAAAACTATTTTTTTGTTTTTAAACCTATTCAAAAAAATTAAGCATCAAATTTCAACAAATCCTTATCATTAATGTTATAGGTATAATTCTTGATGATTAATATTTTTTCATATAATTTAACAACTTAAATTTGCCTTGCGAAAAAAGGTATTTGCTGTAACTTAATGCCAACAATGGTCACAAAAGTGATTCCTCGGAAGAGCATAACATTATCAATTTATCACCCTAATTTTCAATTTTCAATAATCATCAGTCGTCTTTTTATGGTACTGCCAAAATGACTCAGTTGTTAAGTCTCATTATGCCAGTTATTTCGTTAGCTGCATTAACTTTCAAATCGGAACACAATAAAGTTTATACATTCTTCTTTGTCAGTGGGTCGAAAACAGATTTCTACCACCTGAAAGCCTGATATAAGAAATGCTGGGGGTTGATTGTAGCCTTCTGTCCATTATATTTTATTTCATCAAAAATTTAACATTTTAACCGATACGGATCGATTTTTTATAGATAAGCCAAAATAACACTGCTCGACCTGGGAATTGAAGCCAGGACCTTTAACGTAGCAGTCGCGCTTAAGCCCATTAGACTTATGAGGTATCGTTCAAACTAGCTCATTTCCGTAGGAATTTCGCTTGGTTTCCTTGGTAATGTTTCTGGCCTAAGCGGTTTTAGCTGTTTCTAATACTAGTTATCTTAGTGAGACAAATTCTTATTTATACTTTAGAAAATAGCTTAAAATATGTTTTTATTAAAAGCTCAGATCAAATAAAAAGTTAAGATGGAACTTTGCGAACAAATAAGTGAGGACTGAGGCCGGTTAAAACTACGCCTTGCCGTGTACAAACACAATTAAACACACACACGTATACCGAAAAGTTGCAAAGTGCCATCTTAACTTTTTATTTGATCTGAGATTAAAAGATAATGCCTTCATACTATCCTAATTCATTTGCAATTTACTTTTTTTTTTAAGTGTGTAGGTACAGTCTCCAGCATATCAGGTTATACAAAACTGTCAAATTTCTCCAAATGATTTTAAGCCTCAAAAGTTCAAAATCAACTGAGAAAATTTGACATTTCGTGGTAACTTGATGTGCTAGCCACCGTACATCAATAAAATATATATTCTATTCTATTCTATTCTATTCTCCTGCTATAGCTATAGGACATACCTAGCTAGTGGTCTTGTTCTTGGCCTCCGAGCGGCCGAGACATTACCACTTCCTCTCCCTCCACAACGGTTATATCAAACTGAACTTTCCCTAATCTGAAGGCTACCTCGCGCTTACGCTTTATGCACGTTTACATCAAAATTATATAAATTACCTTTTCGTTTAATTCAAAACCTTTTACAAAGTCTTTATTTGAAACAGAGTTGTTTGCCAGATTCTTCTCCATAGGATCATCTGTTTGGAACCGTCAAACTAGAACCTAGAGGCAAGAGCTATAACGTTTCATAAACGCTTGTAAAAGCTTCTTTGAAATAAAAACATATGAACTTTGAAAACGCATTTCCTAAAGTTTTATGGACAGAAAAATTGATCATGTGAGTCGATATCACTGTAGCTTAGTTGACTAAACATCCAGTGTAGATACGAAACCGGAGGATGCACAAAAATTTAAGTGACACCATCTCGAGACTAAGTAGGTATTATACAAAAAAAAAAACAGTTGAATTGAGAACTCCTTTTTTTCTGCGGTGATAACATAACATAATCTTGCCCGTATTCCTTGTAGGGTTAGGCAAAAGGTGAACCTAAAATATCCTCAGTTCGCCGGTATGTTTAGGTACCAGAGGCGTATTACCATTAACCGGACAGAAATCCAAACACCGAGCTGCTACTGCGATTCTCACCTAGCGTTACTAGACTAAGGAGTTTTTTAAAATGTGTATTAAAATTGGGAATAATTATTCAGCTCGTATTTACCTATTTAAATTGCCATTCTTCTGTAACTATTTACCTACCACATAAGAAACAAGATAAGTATCATGATACACAATGATAATACACTCAATGATTACTTATAAACGTGCTTGAACACCAATTCTTAACGCTTCGGATATACTAAGACTCTTTCATAATATTCGGTTACATCATTTATACGAGTATACCTAAAAGATGTTATGAAATCTACTATACTATACTTATACACGTAAAATCCAGACTTATCTGAACTAAAACAAACGTAGGCAGACTTAGTCATATAACAATAATACTTACGTACAATTGTCAACTTCCGTACTGTTACAAGCATCTTCCTTTATCTTTCGATAGAATAAATAAACCATTTTTCCGTTCGAGACTACACATTCTCATAAGAGAAATGTGGTTACATATATAAAAAGACTTAAATATACATAAATACATTAATATGATCTATTTAGATCCTGCGTAAGGATAATTGTTGTGTGAATTTCTAGCATTTAAGTGTTTGCCCTCCGTACGGTGACACATTTTCCTGTATGTCCCAGGACGGAAGACTATCCTCAAAGATGTGTGCGGCACGTTCAACGCTGGCGAGCTGACGGTCATCATGGGACAGTCCGGGGCCGGCAAGAGCACTCTCATGGACATCCTAGCGGGATATACGTGAGTTCACTTTTTAATTGCTATTTTCAAGAGGGTGTCTAGTATAAACAAACACTAGTCTAATATTAATAGATTGGATATTTTCGGATGCATTTAATTAGGACATCATAACCAGTTTACAATGACAAATTTGTGTACCTGCTTCAAAAATAATCTTAAGCACGTCTTACGTCACGATTTCTCACGATTTACGGATACAGGTTTCTCGATAATCTCTTTCGTGGCAAATAATGTCATCAGGTCTAACAGGGATCCTAACGTGATTCATATTTTAGAACAATCAAAAAGTCTTAAATCTACAGGAAAGCAAAGCTCACAGATTTTAACACAACTGGTGTGTATTAAATGGATTTACCAGCTGACGTACGAGGAAGTTCAATTCCGCGGTACAGCTCGCAAAATAAGCTTTACGAATATTATACTGTAAATGTATTTTTCGTTATTGTAGTATGATTGAAATAATATCCATACTTTTTAACCCTTGCATATATGGTCATCTTTTTCCAAAAGACTAGTAAAAATGTCGTTAACATACCTACTACATTGTTAATTAAGCAGTGTTCCTAATAAAGCACTGATTACAGATTTATTTTGTAACTGTAAACCCACACTCTTTTTATCGACCACTGATCAGCACGCTAAATCTTTAATTTATTGTTCCATGTTATCAACCTATCAAAGACATTCATAATCAGTGGTAGACGTAATGTTAATCTTTAAATTCTTCAAAATAAATCGAAGACTAAGAGAGACTATGAGACTTCCATAAAAGTTTATCTCTTAAAGATTTAGACTTTCTGGCAATTTATGATATCCTCAATTATGTATACTTGGTTGGCAAACTCGGTTCAAAAACGTGATTACAACCCAAACCATATCAGATAAGGGGTGGTATTGACCCATAATATCAACTGGCCCGCTAATCACCGACTTGATAATCACCATGCGTCACCCAACAACATAGTAATCAATTGTAGCTAGCATTCAGGTGTTTGGAGATAATGTTAGTGCGTGCAAAAAACAAATTGGTTCGTAGAAGCCCTGGGTGAGTTCTTAGATATTTCCCAATAGATATGCAAACATTTCACATGTAATTTTGTGCGTATTTAGATAGGGATGCATGCATGTATGCATTATGATGATTACTGTTTCGCGTTTTTCGTAAGCTAACCCTTGTTTTAGAGACAATGACAACGTCCAGTACGTATTTAGTCCTACTAACTACTACTTCAATGATAATAGTTATTGAGTAACTACTATAGCTCAAAGAAATTATAACAAGTAATAAATTATTATAGAAAACATTTTTAAAGAAGAAGTTTTTTAAAGCTTACTAACAATGTGGGTCACACAACATTACTAGTAATCTTACTAAGCTAAACATTTTGATCTGTATGTGATTTTTTTTCAACAATAAAAGTTGTTTTTGATGTCGACAGAATTAACATGCAAAAATTGATTTCGAATGAATTCAGTCATCGGCGATGACTACTAAAAAATAACATTCCCAACTTTGTGGTTGGCGATGTGGTCTGTGTCAAAAGGTAGGTACCTGCCCCTATAGCGACCTACATAATGAGCAGTAGGATCGCTAAAGTTAATTAATAATATAAACCTGAAGAAACCTAGACCATAGGGTTACAAATATTTACTTACTTAAAACAAAGCAGTAGTAGTAAATGAACTCTTTGTCTACAAATGCACTCCAGTACTGTGAGTAAAATTGATGAGACAATACTTAATTATGATGTTTGTTTCGACATAGGCATTGAGTCAAGCTAATAGGTACCTACTAGTTATCATACACGACATGTACACCCACACGTTTAATTAATATAAGTATAATATTAGTTATGTGTCAAACAGGTTCATTGTAACTACAGTCGGTGATAGAATTTCAAAAATGCATATGCAATGTTCAACATTAATTAGGTACATACATTACTATAAATAGCAACGGTTATACCTAATAGCTACTGAGAATACGTAAGTGAATTGAAAAAAATAAAATAGCCCGCCTGCTTAAAAAGAAAACAACTGATGAACGAGTTTATGAAATACGTCATCTTGTGTATATCTTTTCAAGCACTCGAGTTTCTGATTCTGGTTTTTAATTTTACTTTTGAGCTAGGATAATTTAAATCGTAACAACAGTATGTAGAATTGTAGCCATTGCAGGTATATATTTTACTTTCATTCTTCATACAACATTTCCCTATCTTAAGCACATAAATACCATTACAATCTCTACAGCTAGAATGCATAGATAACTTAACAAAGGTTCAGAAAACTATCATGAAGTACATAATAATATTTGCATAGCCAACAAGTCAAACAATGCATTATCTCATTACTATTGTCATACTGACATAATTCGATACAAAACCACGACTCTCGGTTACACTGTGGCACTACGTTTCCGAGAAGTGTCGGTATAAGAAGCCACGTGTGTCTGCTCCAAAGGCCACTGTTTCGTGATCAGCCTTGGACGCCAAACTCATATTTTCTTGTAGTTAACAGACGAAAAAATTGCGAAAAACCAAAATCGCACATATAATAACTTGCAAAAACAGTACGTTTTAAGCATTTTTTGTGAGCAGTTGAAATATATTCGATTATTTTTATATTGTAATTATTTGTTTAAACTGTGTACCTACTAAAAACATAGTGATAATGATGACGGATGCGCCAGAGGCCCGAGGCAAACTAACTAGAGCTGAAAAACTACTCATTTTTTTTGGGTTATAAATAAATCAACTCATTAATGTTTTTATCGAGTTCACAACCTATTAAATTTCATACCATTACAAATAATATTATATATTGCCTCGAAATGCTCTGTATGTTTTCGGTCCGGTCAAATCCTCAGTCAAGAAATCGAAATACAGGTCGTAGTCCTACCATCACAACCTGTCAAGTAAGTTTCACAAAACAAGTAGGTAGGTACAACTAAATGCGCCAATATCTTAATGTAATATTATTGTATTTTGTCAGCTCAACTATATAGTTACAGAAACATTACTGTTAATACTGCATTAAATTTGTACTATTGAAATTTGAAATATGGAAGGGTAAATTTATAGTTTGTGCGAAATAACTGCTCGTCCGAAGTAAACCGTTCCGAACTGCCGCGCTAGTAAAATCACTTTATTGTTTCATATATACTCGTAAATAACAAAATTACTAAGGAAAATAATAAACAAAAACAAAGGATTGATATCATTAAAAATAGTTTACTGAAATGATTTTACAATCGTGCATTGAAGTCTCTTATCTCTTTCACCACGACGGAATTAAAAATAAAATTCAAATGAAGCATCATGTTACTTAGAAAAATCAGACAAAGCGGGAGTCTTATCAACTAATGTCACAACAAATAAATAATAGAGTATTGTACGCCGTATGATGGCATCGAGTCCTGGTTACTTGATGCCATCATGAGAATGTACCTTTTTTTATGCTTAAATAAATATGAATGCCTTTTTTATAAGTAATTTGAAATGCAAAGGTAGGTAAAGTGTGATAATATTCAAGGTCTCATTTTATTAACTAAAATAATGCGGTGATAAAATTAAAAGAAAAACTGGCAATCCCTATATTATTATTCAACAAAATGGGCTTTGTTTCGTCTTCCGTCTTTAGATTTATGAATAAACATTAAAAAAGTATGCAGTGGTATCCTTCTTTTCTTCTCTCGGTGGATTAAATTTAATATTTGCAAGTTTTAAAACAAGATTATAAATTCATTGTAAAGATCTATCAATCCGAAACGGGTTTATGTTCCTACCCATACATATAAGCGACTTATATGTATTTTAGTCTGTCTCACAATCTCGACAACTTTTTTTTTTCAACCAGCATTACAATTAAAAGTCATTATGTTTAAAATAAACCCCTTTTGGAATACAAAAGGTTATTTTACTCATAATGCTGTAGGCACATCAGAATCTGATCGTCTTCGTAGCCTTGCACCTATTGAAAACTGTCAACAATAGTCAACATTTATCTCACTATCTTGACCTCACAAATTTAAAATTAATAAAATAAGATTACAAACCAAACATTACTGTATTATTTTGGTAAAATTATTACTTTATTATCTTATGCCCTTGAGATACTTCCCAACTCGTTTAATGTAACATTGACCTCAGTACAAACTAGGTTAAGACGTGTACATCGTATATAATATTAAATTATACCATTATACATATGTTATAACAGGAACAATAATCCACGAATAATCAAAATCCATGATTATGAAGAGACATTCTAAGTCTCGCTACTAGCTATCAGTTATCCTAATTTTTGTAAATGAATTGCCTGCCTAAAATATTTTCTCGACGAGCAGCTTGTCTGCCAACCTGCACTTCATTCGACAAGGAACCCATACCCAGTAGTGGGACTATATGGATTAATAATGATGATAATAATATTTGTTATTCCTATAATGAATAGGCATACATAACAAAATACTTGGAAACTGCTACCTACCTAAACGTTAAGAATAACAATAAAATTTACTTAACTTTTTGGACTTCTTATATACCTATACAAAAAAATATTTCAAAAAATTTTAATTTTGATTTAGCCAATTAGCACGAGCTACTTACTAATTTAATAATCATAATACTTACATTAAAAAATAATTACACTTCGCCCACAGAATCTGATAATAAATAAATAAAAACATCGTCAGTAAGAACAGAAGTATATTATGGTTTTTCCCAATTTCTTTTAATTTCACTATAAGTGCACCTACCAACTTCTGTCTGCATAAGCGTAAAGACTGATAAGTCCCTTCTTTCTACTGTTTGTGCATACCATCATCTTCCTGCCCTTTTCCCAATTTATTTGGGGCCGGCGCAGCCTGTCCCTGTCTTCTATTTCTATTCATTAATGTTAATCGTCATGTCATCAGTCAATCCCTTTTGCATCATATCTGACTTCACACAATCCATCCATCTTTTCTTTGGTATGCCTCTACCCCACCATCCTTCCACATTCATACTCATTCATACTGTTTGTGCATATAAAATAAAGTAAATAAATAAAATGAAACACTTAAAGAAAATGGAGACCTTCTTAAAGTACGTTCAATGTTAGACACTATTTATTAAATATAAGAACTAGGTAGCTATGTACAGTATGCTCACGCATTCATTATCATATTTAACAACTCAAATCTAATAAAACCTTAAAGTTATTTACAAGTCACTATGTACTTATGGTTTAGTTTATTGTTTTCAGAGCACCTCAGCAACAAAGGACTAATGCACATAATTAGGAATTCTGTTAATATTAATAAAATAATATAATATAATTTGAGCTTAGCCGGGTCCTAAAAAGGAGCACGTAGTAAACACCCTTGGGAGCCTGGGAGCTCTAGCCCTCATATACCTACATACGACGGGACAAATATATGACGTACGTATAACGCAAATTTCTGTACGATACACAAAGAATCGAGTACAATTTGAGTGCACATGAACTTATTGTTTACTAATTGTACTGGCCTCATTATTATTGGGTACTAACACAACAGTTACGCCAACTAAACTAATGACTGTATTCAGTTCATTACCACTTTTGATAACAATTAGACAGTAGGTAACTTTGATTTTAGGTGCACATCTTGACCTTAAAATGTGGGCCATAAGGTTGGAAATTAATAATTAAATAATAATTAGGTTTAACAACGTTCTGACTACAACACTGCAGCTAAAAATTATTAGTCAACTAACCATGATGAAATAAACGAAAAATACCTTTACACCTCTACTCCCCGAAAAGGTAGGTAGAGGTGTACTAATGTGCCCCACATTTTGCCGTTTAAGTCCCGTGTTATGAGCATTAACCGCCGCACGCCGTTGATTAATTAGTATTTCCTAATTCCGTAGAAATGTTCCTAAATTTCGAAGTGTTCGACGACGAGTCCAGCTGTTGCTGGAGCAAAGCGTGAATATAGGGCGTATCTTAGGCCGTGACTATAGGGCGAGGAAAGGTAATTGCAGTTTTTGGTTGATACGAATCGGAGATACCCTGCCGCCTCCCCAGATGGCGGACGAGCCATGAGGAATTACCGTACTATTAAAAAAATATATTATGGAACTGTTTAAAATTTCATACTTCTTGATTCACCGATTGTTAGTCGTAGTTATTTATGGATGGATGGATGACATTGGATGGATTGTTAGTTGTATTGTAGAATTTTATAAATTACTGTTTATGTAGTAAGTAGGTACTTATACTTATTCTTAGAACCCGGAAATAGGTTTCTAGAAATGTATTTCTTCGAAATTCGACGAAAAATATCAAGCTGTGAATAAAGCAAAGCTTTATATGTTAATACTACATATAAGAAATTCGTCAAAGAACTCTCTATAGGTAGCGTTTCATCCATTCACACCAGATACTACTGAATACGAGTATCAATATTTTACACGAAGCGAGTTTGCGGAGAACGGCAGCTTCTCCGCAAACCAATTTATGAGCAATACGGATAATTATCGTAAGGATAAATTGATTGTCATAGTTTTGGAGGTTCTACTTTTTGTCAGGTGAGTAGTTAACATTACATAAACTTAATCTCGTGATAACATTAGGAACTTTTTTCACTCTGTTAATTTTAACAACGACGGGGGATAACCGGTTTACATCGTCAATCATCTACGTTACTTGCTTTTTGTTGTATTTGATAATCTTGTAAACATCTTTAATGAAGACTTGAAAGTTTAAGGGTTTAACAAGTTATTTCAGGTTGGTGCAGCCTATCCTATTGTCCTCTTCATTCCGGTAGGTCGTCGGCTCATCATGATCAATCATCCTTCAAAGAATCCTTTCTTTAATCTCCCACTTTATCCGTCCACTACATATCACTGTTTTAATCATATGTATTATCCCTCCTTATCATGTCCCATTTCATTCATTCATAATTATTCAGCCAACATAATTAATTTTGCGTTGGTACACATCGAGCTATAAGTATCAAATATAACCTGGCCTCGCATTGTCCGGAAAGACTTTACAATGCGAGGTCATTTTATACTGTATATGTATAGCCCAATATGTAGCCGTCTGTGCATGTCAAACCTAATTAGTACTATAAATGTTGTACTACCGTACAACATTTATAGTACTAATTAGGTTTGACATGCAATCAATTAACTATAAAGATATAAAATTTATGATGCTTGCTTGATGGACAATATTAATTAACAAATACTTTAATAGTCATTATACTTTTGCTTCGTCCTCGAGATTATTAAACTATGTAGTAACGCCATTCGGTGGTACTACTCGTCACTCCTTGAGAATAAGATCTCTGGATTTTTCTTTTTACTCTGTGCCCCGCGCCAGCCCTGCTGTCATTCGCGTTTTTAGTGCGCTACGCTCGTCACTAAAAATTTACTCGTAGCTGTTTTTTGAGTAAACTGTCCAATATTACTGCAAAAACACCCAAAAGGTGTATAAAGTCATGTAATAGTGAGTGTTTCTATAGTGATTTTAGCATTAATTCCAAGAATGTTAACCAAGATAACCAAGTTACAACCGGTCAAGTTAAGACCTGCATCTACAACAAATTTGGAAAAAACAAATAAAATTGCAATTCGAGTAGCCGAATGGGGCTGTCTCACGCATTACTTTTATCTATTTCAAGAGATATAACGTACCTACCAAGAATTTGGGAATCTGGGAGTAAAATGCAATTCGAGTAGTCAAATTGGGCTGTCTCACGCATCAAAATTATCTATCACCTCGGACAGATCATCAGGACTGCCCACGCTAGATAAACTGGACTCCCACCATAACAGTAACAATAACAAAACAATGCAATTCGAGTTGTCAAATTGGACTGTCTCATGCATTCAATTTATTTACCACCTCGGACAGATCATAGGTCTGCCCAAACTAGCTAATCTGGACTTCCACCATAATAAAAATAAAACAAAACAATGCAAGTCGAGTAGTCAAATTGGACTGTCTCATGAATTGAATTCATTTAGCACCAGGACTGTCCAGACTTGAGTGGAATCCCACAATAACAAATAGAACAAGGAAATTCGAGCGGCCAATATGGATTGCCTGCATGAGGCGACAAAAATGTATTTTAACAACTGGGATAGATCATCAAGATACTAGACGAATCCCACCATAACAACGAAGAATAATATAAAAAAGGAATAATGAAAATCTTTTGGGACTTGCAATGCATTTAAATTGTCAAAAAGCTGAGCTGGCTCATGCATTACACTTATTTAGCACTTGGACAGGTCGCATCGGACTGCCCACGTTAAATAAATTCCCATCCTACAATGAAAACTGGTATGTACCTACTTTAACTAATTGAATTACTTATGAACATGTATAATGTAATTCGGACAGATTAAGGGACTGTCTCACTGAAATTCAGCAATATATAAGGAGCTACTGTGGTCTGTGCCACAAACACTAATAAGCCACCGGTTCATAGAATTGTTACACACACTTGATTCACCATGCACCTAGTCAAGGTTCGTGCAAAATCATGTTTGACAGCAATAGTGTAACAACTAAGTGAGTACCTACAAACACAGGTACAACTATGCTACATTATTACAGACAAAGTAGACAAGATGCTAACAATCAGCATTATGTAAACAACTCTAATAAGGTTATAGATAATTTGCTAACACTAACTAGCAAATAATGTCTTTTTTATTATCAGAGCGCTTCCTTCGGGGGCATTCCAGTTTAATATTGTCATCAAAGCAGCTTTTCAGAAAACCTTGATTAATCAGACCAACATCAAGCATAGCATAAAGAAGTAATTCCTCGGGCAAGTTCATACTTCAGATGCAGTCAGTGACACCATACTGAAAATGGAAGGAGCCATCGCAGCTAGAACAGAAGAAGCAACAGTGCCCTGCCTGCAACGGCCACCACATCAAAACTGTGAGAGACTTATCTTTTACAGATAAACAATCATGTCCTCACCAATCTTGGTAATGTATTATTATTATTAATACAGTTACCATTTTACTTAGTAGTGTTATCTATCACAGATTAATATATATGTCTTATATACCTATGCAAATCTCAGCCCTGCAAAGAAAGGTACAAGAATAATCAATGACAACTTGTAAGAGTGCTAAATTATATATGGCTGTACCATATTTATAAACTTGTAACAATCAATTACTTCTTAGAACATGAAAAACATCAAAGGATTGTTACCTTGTTGGAAAATTTTATGAATTCAAGTATATTTTTCTCAGTCAGAAAATCTGTATAAATGTGACTCATTTCAGATCAGAACATACTTACTTAAGTGGTTATGAACAAACATTGATACTTGACAAGTCAATCCTGATGTGTGGTTGTTACACTAACACAGCAATACTTTTCTTACAATACTTTACTATCATGAGTATGATAAATATTCCTTATTTACCTAATTTCTTTTTCAAAAGTACATAACACATGCACAATTGTATGTAACAATTAAAATAATCTGAAATCAAATCATTGATACATTATGACTACTGATACTGATATACACAGATGGTCAAATAGCATGATATGCTATAGAATAGGGTGAACACAATTTTAGTATTAAAAATTGTAACGGTTAGAATTATGACTAACTTCTACAATATAAACAATGCAAACATATTCTGGTCAGAAACCAGATATTACACAAAAATCATTTTATAAATAATACTAATTTAATAAAAATAATTTTATTAGTAAAAGAATACTAATAATTAAAAAAAAAAAAAAAACAGTAGAAATATTATTTAATGTATACAACTATACATATAACTTAAATAATATTTCACCTGTATGCTGACGCCTCAACGAAGGGGGGGGGGGGGGAGTGTTGCCTTCAGAGACGGGATAGTGAACAGCCAGAGGGACAAAAAGGAAAAAAGAGTACTTAGTCACATATATTCACATCACACCTCTGATACGTCTAGCGACATTTCTTGCCCTTACACCTAATATAAATATATCTGTAATAAATATAATAATCATAAATATTATTATTATATTGCCTTAACTGTCATTACAATTGAGGATCTTTAAGTAAAGAGAATTGGTTTTCTCTCTCCCGACTCAACATACTTAGTTGGATTTTGCAATAGGTTATCCTTTTTTCAATAAAGTATGCAAATCTTTACATAGCAGCTGACAGTTAAATAACATAAATATTATGCTGACATACAACATGATAAAAGTTGTGGGAAATATATGTAATTTATTCATGAAATCATTTGGATGTCCTAGGATATGTCCTATTGATATATGCATCAACATAATTAATTATGTAGTTCTTTAATTGATGAATACAAAGTAAAAGATTGGATAACTAACCAGTTGCATTTAGTCACAGACATAAAATCGACGTTGACAAATATTATATTATAATTGTATAAATACCAGTTATATATAAATATAGTATTAGTACTTATTGTCCACGGGTGTATTCCATTACCTACCCACTACAACATTATTTACTCTATTTTGAGTACATACATCTCGCGTACCTTCCTATATTGTGTAAGATTTCCACAATCATGGAAAGGGGTATCTCTAAGAGAAGATAACGACAACACAGGATAGGCCCACAACTGTACTATGCAAAATAACTTTATTTAAATACATTTAAAGAAATAAAATAAAAAAAGGTAACAATAAATAAAAGTTATAAATAACCAAGCTGGACATTCAATATTTTTATAAAAACTAAGCAATATGCTGAAAGCAATTGTATGTTGTATCAGGGAGCACGGTAGTGCCCCCGCCAAGTCGAGCTCCAAATTCACAAGCTTATTAATGTCCACTGAATCAACTTCTCGACTACAAGAAGCGACTTTCTTCCCAATCTTCTAACCCTGAACATTTTGTCCCTAACCTTAATCAATAAGTATTAAAATACTTATTCCACACGAGTTTGGGTTATCAAACTCATAAAAACCAGAAATTATTTCAGATTCTAAACAATCAATAATGAATATTGAACAAGATACGTTAGAAAAACCTAGCTTTTTTCAAAGATATTTGATGAGAACAAATGTTTAATAGATGAGTTGCTATCTCCAGCTCCAGTACCTATTATCCAACAAACCTGTTTTTATTTCAAAACTGATGGACACAAAACGTACAAGCATATAAAGCATGCTTTTAATAAATAAGCAAAGATAGGTTTTGTTTCAAAACTGCGTTACGGTTGATGCATTTTAAAGGAGCTGTAATTAAAACATTAGACTTTGACTGAACAAAACGTGACATATTATGTCGTATTAATGATAGTAATATTAGTAGTGATGATTATCAAATATTGACTTATCTTCGTAATTAAATGCGACATCTAAACAAGTCGTCATTCAAGATTGATAAAAAATCAGTCAAAAACAATGTTACCATTTTATAAACAGTAAATCTCACGTTATATTTGCACACAAATTCGAACATTTATCGCCGCGTTCACTTGAGAGATTGCATCGTCGCGCTACGTATGTACATATATACATACATACATACAGCATACGCACACACGCACGCTTCGTGCATGTACACTGAAAAGTTGGTTCGGTACATGACGTTGGTATAAACCATAAAACTTACTACTTTATCCTTGAAGTCCTAGGTACCGAAGTCGTTAATCTTTGATCCTCAACTTTCGCCGAATTACAAGCTGTACAGGTTACTAGCCTACTTACCGTCTAATTCTCAAAGAATAATATAAATATATATATATATATAAATTTTGGCGAAAGTGTCTCGGGCCGGACTCGAACCTGCAGTCCGACTCAGTACAAGTAAGAATCCTGTACATGGTTCTGGCGGATAAATATTGTAAGTGATTAAACTTAACTATTTTGAATTATCAAAATTACCTAATTTAAATGATAAGAAATTTTTATTGTGAGTAGGTATTATCGTAATTACCATGATATAAATGTTTCACAGGACTCTTTTTTCTGACGGGAAAAAATATTATTATATTTGAAATTGTTAGGTACATTAAAAATACCTAACATTAATAATAACAAATTATTATTATTTACAGTAACTACTTCTTGTAGTTGCTAAGACTGTAACCAGTTTAAAACAAATTTAGCTTTAAATAATCATAATCAATCTACTAAGAGATAAGTCTTGATCTATCCTTTTCTAACCACACAACTCTTACAGATAAAAGAATGTATTTAATCTATAATATTATAATTGTGTACCTTTATCGCATAATTTATCATATCTAGGCGATATTACCAGAACTTGCTCTCAAAGTCTACATAGTTTAATAATCTCGAGGACGAAGCAAAAGTATAATTAATGATTAAACGAACTTACCTGAAGTGAAGTTCTATCATAATTATACGAATTGCTTCGTCCGAAGAGATTAGTATCACCCTCCCAACCCTAATGACATGGCCCAAAAAGGGTTCTGGTAATATACCTAGGTACAATATCTCCAAACTAAATGACAGCAGGGCTGGCGCGGGGCACAGAGTAAAAAGAAAAATCCAGAGATCTTATTCTCAAGGAGTGACGAGTAGTACCACCGAATGGCGTTACTACATAGTTTAATAATCTCTTCGGACGAAGCAATTCGTATAATTATGATAGAACTTCACTTCAGGTAAGTTCGTTTAATCATTAATTTTATTTTATCGTGCAGTTCCTTTTAATACCTTTACCTTTTAATTCCTTATTTAACGCTAAACATCAATGTCAGATTAGTTTAAAATAATTGAATAAAATAAAACTACACAAGATAAAAATATTTTAATGTTGGATGTTCAAAATATTCCATCTCCGAAGACCGATGCTTTGAAATTAGACAACGTTGCATTTAAAAAATACACGCGTTTTATGGCCACAACAACAACAACGCGTGGCTAGCTAGGCAGTTACAAATAAATAGTTTGCCCATTTGTTACACTTTACCAGACAACAATAAATAAGGAAATATATTTTTTTAGCAAATACGTCACGGTCAAGGTGGTAGCGATAGGACTAAACTTGCTTACCGTACTATCTATACTAATATTATAAAGCTGAAGAGTTTGTTTGTTTGTTTGTTTACTTGAACGCACTAATCTCAAGAACTACGGGTTCGAATTTAAAAATTATTTCAATGTTAGATATCCCATTTATCGAGGAAGGATATAGGGTACACATCATCACGCTAAGACCAATAGCAGTGGAGCAGAAATGAAAAGTGCTCCAAAAACGGGAAAAATTTAAATGCAAAAAAGCCGAGAAACCACGCGGGTGATGCCGTGGGCGGAAAGCTAGTAATATATAGGTATACTTGTAGTATCTATGGTCGTATTTTGGGACTACGTACTACATAATATAGAGTTGTAAAAATAATTAGATATAGTAGGTACCTACGCAAAAATACAATATCTCATAATCACAAGATGGTTTTTTTTTTGGTAAAACCGATACAGCCTCTCTCATTCCATTTTTTTTTTGTAATCCTGCTTTGTAATTAGCTTAGTCTTAAAAATACTGCAATCAGCCGAAAAAATGTTGGCAACTCAAGGTACGAAAAAATACCGAAAAAATGATGAAAACACCAGGCAAAGAATCCGTAAAAACTCGGTTTATTATTAGGGACTCCAATATCCTCGTGTCATTTTAATTTTCAATAGGTACTGTGTTCTGTCACCGTTGTAATCGGCCACTTTCTTATCATTAACTGGCAACAGTCTTTAATTAACAGTTGTAATCGTGGTTATCGCTAAATATGCAGATGTGTGTTATCGAGTGCGTCAAATGACTCGCTCACAATGACTTGGTGTTGTGAATCTCTTTGTCTGACCAGTTCCAAGAACCTCTTAGTAAATGGATAGGGGTATTAATTACTCGCCTATATGGTTATTTATGTGAAGAGAATTTAATGAATACATATAAATTAATTCTACATTATTGACCTACCGTAGCGCCCCGGCTTCGCACGATTGTACGCAATTATCGTCATATTACCTACAACCAATTTACACAAACATCAACAAATTATACACCTAAACCTTCCTCGTGAATCACTGTGTTTATTGGTGAAAACCGGTTTGTAGATGGATGACCTTTCTTCGAGACGATATTCGTGCCTCAAAGAGCACGTAAAGCCGGTCCCTGGTTGTCATATGAACACTATACATAAAAAAAAATACTACATGTGTGGTGTAGTGGTTAATATTGTCATCTCGCCCCTACCGTTGCGGCTCTTGTTGTTGGTTTGATTCCCACTCGGGAATTGTATGTTCCACGGATATTTGATTCGAGTCTGTTTTGGCTTTATGTCCGTGTTCCCTAATGCGGGAGCTGTATTAAAAAAATAATATTAGGAAAATAATAAACAACAACTGGTTGACCCGGAGATAACGGTATTGCCCAGAAATTGGGTTGTGAAGGTCTGATGGCCGTTGCTTTGTGTATTTATAATATTTAGCCGCATTTAGTTAGACTGAAATTTGACCCCAACATATTTAGGAAAAGGCTAGGAGGATGATGAAAGAGGCTTAACCACTGAAGTTACAAAATGACAACATGCTTTACCTAGAAAACGATACGATACACAAAAAAAGTTTGCAAGCATTGTAGCATGCGGTGTACCTACTCTTTTGTTTTTTTTTATTGTTTCAAAAAAGGTTACTAGCAATGTGGGTTGCATACTAGTATTCTTGTTTAAATGCTTGTCTTACGAGTGGGTTTACGTCGATAGCGCAATGGTGGATTTCGCACCGGCAAGCACATGATCGCAAGTCCGACCAATGCCCTACTCATTAGGCTACCGCCGCTTCTAAAGGGTTCTACCTATCCCTATGGGAAAAGGGTGACAATGAATTTATAAAACGTAATTATATAGAATCGTTCTTATCGAACTCCTATGTAGAAATTATATTCTCATAGATGTTTTGTTAAACGTCCTATTGTTAGTTACGTGAATGGTTGTTTCCGTATTATGAGTTCTTTACGGTCTATTTACGTCACGACCTTACAGAAAACAAGTCACTTTAGCAGAATTGTATTCATAATCACTGACTTTATAACTGCCCCGTTTATAATAAGTTTGGCTGCTGAAAGTGACCTGAGTCCCCGGATCGAACAATGTTTGATAGACCCAGTTAATGGTAAAAGTCTCGCTAACGCTTAAATGGGGCCTAAAACATATGTTTTAGGCAAATTACTAATATTAGCAAACTGTGGGGGTGCATACACATTTCTGTCTAAGCCTTCAGGAATCAGTAGGTATTGATACCTATGTATAAACAAATGAGCTAGACAATATGCAATTGCAATGATTGTGCTAGTAGTTTTATTTCCCACAGGGACGGTAAGCACGTGTTAAGGTCTCCACACACCTATCCACTTGAGCCGAGTGCGTATGACAACGCTTCTCGGTTATGTTGTATTCAGGTATTAGCCATAGATATATTCAGACATACCACTACGGTGGAAAAGTACACATAATTATTAGAAACAAGCTACATTCCCCGCGCTCTTGCACAAAGGAAGCAATGTAGGTACAGGTCAATTAATAGATCTATGCTTCCTCATGCTCCAAATCGTTACGTTGTCGGTGAGTCAAAGAGTAGATGAGAAGTAACCGCTCGCACTTGCAATACTTTACAAAATGTCGGTGTCATTTTAATCTAAGAAATTGCGAAGTAATCATAGGGAATAAGGGCATTAATCTAAACGCTCCGTAATATAAAAATTAAGAATGGTCCCGAAGTTTTCCATTACTATACCTATGTTAAATCTAGTCCAATCAAAAACAGTAGAAAGGATGTGAACGGACAATAAAGTCTCATTCCTCATAAGTTATATTTTTGGTAAAAATCATTCAAGCGTAATTAGGACAATCTTTCGAAAACAGATTTTTTTATTCGACTAGATTTAATTTAGTATTTTCTAAGTTTTACAATATTAATTGCACTGTGGTCAAGCAATGCCATAAATTCATTTGTCACATCTAAATATGAAATAATAAAAAAACTACAAAAAAGGGTAATTACGAGTATTTCAATAATTAAATTCAATAACTTTAAACTTATGTCTGTTACAGAAAACCTACAAGCGGCAGTATTAGCATCAATGGTCGGGTTCGCAACGAAAAAATGTTCAGGAGAAGGTCATGTTACATTCTGCAAGATGATAAAGTTCATGACAGGCTCACGATACAGGAATCACTCCACATAGCAGCTGATCTCAAACTAGGCAACCATATAAGCAAAGAACTGAAAAATCGACGTGTAAGTGCTACATATACCATAAACCTATTGTTCCTTACACAACGGATTATTTGAACATTCCTCGTTGATTGTATCACACATTTTTAATCTGTTGGAGGTCGGCTAATGATATTAGTCTTGTTCGTGATAGTCAATAAATATATTAAACTATCTAACTAATACATATTTAGGTGATACCAGACCGGACTTTCGAATATGTGATAAAAAAAGTTATAAACGATATACCTCATTTTAATTATATTTTTTTTATTGGGCTGGGGAGTATAGTTCCATTTAGAGGCCTTTTTTATAGTGAAAATCCTCATGGAACGTCTGTACCTGGGGAAACGAGTTATGTCGAACTTCGCACTTGACTTCCTTTGTCCTATAGTCATCGCCAAGGGATCGTTATAATATTCAACGCGACTTTGACTCTGGTCCGACCCTAAGTTGAAAGCTAATGGTTAAGCTGTACCGTGTTTATTGGAAAAGCCTACATCCAGCAATGAATAAGTATGCGTTGATCATTATAATTATGATGCCTGTACTTGATCAATTTTAAAATAGGTTAAAATGTTCGGATAACACACGCAGTATCAATTCGGTCTCAAGAAAAACTTAAAAAACTGGACTGCAATATTGCAGCTTATCATTATAGGAAAAAATAAACGAGATAATAATTACCGAGATAAATCACGCACATTTAAAAAACATACGAAATTTATATTTGGATCTTATGTCAAAAGCCTAATTTATTGTCTCTTTTCAGGTAGAAGAAATAATCACATCCCTTGGTTTAAGTAGAGCACGTCACACGAGAGCTGTAAATTTGTCGGGTGGACAGAAGAAAAGGCTAGCCATAGGTCTAGAATTAATCAGTGATCCTCCAGTCATGTTCCTAGATGAACCTACCAGGTAAATAGTTAAATTGGACATATTCATTGAATTGATTGAGTAGAGTAGAGCTATTTTCGATCCATGGCCTCCGGTACAAGAAATCTATGATTTCGTTTCGAGATCGACGGATAATTATGATTAAGTAACAGATTGCACAATGTTCGAACAATAATTATATCTATAAGTTCTATATTAATACCTCACTTTCATTATATAACGGCCTTTTAAGTACTGATAATAACCATATCGCCGGAAAAAATTACATTGTAGCAAGTAGACCGTACGAACTATCTAAATGAACATAGATAAATGATATCTGGCTGGATATCGTCTGCATATTAAGCTCCGAAATGTTCATCATCTATCTTTCAGTCAAAACAAGTTCACTGCTAAACAAAGGCCTCACATTTCATACAGACCACAGGACGTCAACCCACAGAACAGATAAAAAGGTTAGAAAGGAAATAGTTTCCGATTTGTATTAGAACCAGTGTCGCCGCTTGTCTCCCACCCTTTATATCAACTACAAGCAAGAGACCAATACGTACGCGGATTAAGCTCACAATTAAACCACACACACTTAAATTTCGAGTTTTCTATTAGTTCTCACACTAACGAAAATAATGCGCTCCTATGCTACGATTTTGAAGCTTGCTCGGTGCACGCGACTTTCGCAGTGAACGCGATACTTTCCGCGATCGCTCACGTAGTCCAAGATGGTACCCATGTATTGCAAGCAGTATATAATGTTTCACCTGATTGCGGTTGTGTCGTTTTTGTCTACAAACTACATAATACTATTGTAAAAATTATAAATATAACCTGTATTTTAAGGGTTTTAGACTTTCTGGTCAACAGAAATCCCTTCTCTGGCTACACTACACATCTGGCTTCTTTTCCGACCCGTTATAATAGCGCAAGAAGGCTTAATTTTTTTTTTGCGGAGCGGCGTAAGCTGCCACTTTGAGAGCGCGACTGTTGGCTGGTAAAACTAATTTCGGTTGATATATGAGCGTCTGCTCATATGAGCGGCGCTCCTGCCCCGCCCACAAGGCTCTTCTAACCTCTTTATCTGTTCTGTGGGTTGTCAACCCGTCAAGCGCCATATTGTAGACACAATGCAAAATCTTTTGTTTTGCCCTCATGAGACCACTTCGTGCATCAGTGAATTTCTTATCTTACCGCAATTAATATAGACAGTTTAGAGTTGTCCTACAACACGTATCTGTCACATGAAATATCTAAAAGTACCACTTGTATACTACTCGAACAACGTTATCAATTTAAATCAGGATTAGTCGTGGAATTAATTATTTTAGATAAGAACACATTATTAGTATAGTAGGTATATTTAATTGAAATTTACACATCCTAAGTCAAACTCGTATTACATTTGTTTAAGTGAACGTCATGAAATATCCTATTACAATTCAAAAGTGAAATGCCACTGGCCTTAACAGATACCTATATATTTGACTATTTTTTTAAGAAAAAAGGTTTGCTAAAGGGATAGTTCACCTGCGTACATAATTGCGTATTTCCTCACACTAGTCAATAATTAAGTATTTTATAATTATATAACTTCAGGTGCCCCGTGTCAAAAACATTTATCTGTTGATATTTTAATGATTATATTATCAAGATATGGGTTGACACTAAACTCATTGTAATTTAATCCTATACGCCTGTTGATTATTACAATGTAACGTTAATCAAAATTGTTCATAAGTCTTAGTGATTTAATTTAGCACGTTCATTTAACAATGTACGAGTATGTATAAAGATTATACCATTTTGAATATATTAACGAAGATACTTTTATTTTCTTTTTTAAGTTGGTGGTTTAATAGAGCTCACCATATTGAATATATTATAATCTTACAAAACAAGTTCTGAGATTTGAGCTTGTTGACTTTAATTCTGAATGAGTTTTTAAAAGTAAAACATAAATCGCAACATCATTCACATTTTATAATTATGTGGGTAAGACTATAGCGACTTCAACGAGTCAAAGCATAAGGCTGCAAACAGACGATGCAAAAAATTTCATGCTACCACCGCGAGTCGAGCGTGCTGGGTCCACGCGAACAAATTCGTGTCATATGAATACGCCCTTATAAGTAGCTTTAAGTCGGTCCTATACATTAAATATCCTATCCTTGATCCATTTAAGTACGGGATCGACAATGGATACTCTGTGTAGGCAGAAAAAAATCCCGTACATAAACTCATTAGTTCAACAATTACATAATCATTATATGAACGTAAAAAACAATCATGCAAGCAGTTCACCTTCATCAAAGACTATTAAACCACAATTCTCTTTGACCTTCATATATCTTCTTTGCAGTGGGCTGGATAGTTCAATATCGAAGCAAATAGTATATTTACTTCACCTTTTAGCGCGGCAAGGGCGGACGGTGGTGGTGACCATGCACCAGCCGTCCGCCGCACTCTTGCACATGGTAGACCGGCTGTACGCCGTGGTGGGCGGAAGATGCGCTTACGTCGGATCTGTGCTGCAACTCTTGCCATATCTAGAGCAAATGCATCTGATGTGCCCGCCGTATCATAATCCTGTTGATTTCTGTAAGTACTTATATATTATCATTACGCTATATTAGACGTACAAAGTTATTTTTCTTTTTATTATTATTTTATTGACCCTAAAATATAATAACTGGTACGATATTCGATAGTCTTAACGCATTATTTATTCGTAGTGGTAACCAACTAGTTAGAAACCGGTCCCATCATCAAATAAGCAGTAGGTACCAATGTGTGAGCAGTTTCTAAAATTATCTTTCGATATGTTGTAGTACGAAGTGCGTAAAGGATAATAACGTTCAGAGGTCAAGTTCAAAGGTTACTTGAGAATCATTGAACTTGACCATCAAAGTTATCGAGTTTATGAATTTCATTTTATTGAATGCCTCAGGTACCTAAAATGCTTTTATTGATAAGCTTGATGGATACTTGGATGGTTTATATTATTTAGGTATATCCTCAAGAAAAAATTTTAGAAGTTTTTTTAACCTGATCATAATTTAAATTACATTTTATTGAGTTCCAGGATATAAAATGACAATAATGGCTTTGTATCTAAGCTGGTTGTTAAGGTTATCTTACATTTAGGTCAAGTTCAGTAGTTTCAGTAAATTTTCAATTTGTGTTATATTGTTTAATCATTACATACAATTAGGTATATCAAATCATCAAAATCTATATTAGATAGAAACAGACAAGCAGTCTTTTTAATTTTCATATAAATTAGATATTTTTGGCTTCACGCGTCCTGTCAAGCAAACGTTAGGATTTTGTGTATTATATCAATTTGTCAAATAAATGAATCCAAATGTCATGTGATAGTCCTCATTTATGGGTTAAATTTTTATTACGTATCTTCTTTTGTTTCCCACTCCTGGACAAAGGCCTGGTGTTTATATATATAATGGTTTAACATTGCTTTAACATTGGTCGAACTATAATTTTAAATATTAATGAAGGTTCTGGCCGGTTCTTTTCTAAAAGACACGGATAATTAATAATTAAGAACCCTGCAACTAAACTGACATTTCATAAAGGCTTTATATGATTTTAATTTATTATTGTTAATTATGCTTTTTTTTCAGTAATCGAAATATGTGTAGAAAACGCAAGTCAACTAGTGGAGTACTCAGAAAATGGAAGAAATCAAAGGTGGTTATCAAACATAGCTCATGAGACTGAAAGTAATTTAATAGGTATGTGTACTATTGAAATACCAATACTAATTATCTAATCTGTGTCAATTCGTATGTAGGATATCATAAGCACAGTAGTGCTATCGTATTGAAGACCAGTAGACTCCTTTAACTAACTTATGTATGCAGAAGATGCACTCTTCACCTTTTATAGGTGTACCTTTCTACGCACTGCCATATATTTTGACGGGGAATTTGGTGGTCTCCTTGTGAGAGAGGAGAGGGGTCTCTGAGCTTACCATTCTTAACACATCAAGACCACTCTGTCTCAGAGAGCCCGTAAGGCCGTTGGTATGGTTGTCATACGAACACCTATGGCAATCATTACTGATAGATAGAAGCCAAAAAAGTCTGTGAGCAGTCTTTACTTCTAAAAAGTAGGTTGCGGAGGTCTAACAGCAATTGCTTCGCGTAAAATACTGATATTCAACCGCATCTGCTTAGACTGGAAAATAAAAAGAAGGCAAAAACAAGAAAGAAAACTTTATCTCAGAACAATAAATGAAGTCATTGCTCTGGTTACTTATTATTTCAGACCTATTTATTTTTTACCTTTTATTTTTTCAGAAAAATCAAATCTAATTGCCTGTGAAGAGGTTTGTCTAACGACGTTACCGGCTCCCAAAGAAGACCCTACTAGTAAAATATTATTAGCACTAAAGAGTACATACTCAACATCGTATTGGAAACAATTCACGACATTAACTCGAAGATCTCTATTGGTAAAATAGTGTAATTTTCATTTCTTTTTAAAAATACTAAACTCATACATAATTGGAGGTTCAACTCCTTCCTCTTCTTTCCCTCCCTTTTCCCTAAGTTAGGAAGCGGCTTGGTTGTGTCTTTGTTTAGACTAAACGATGCGAAGAAGATACAAACAAACCGCAGACTGGCTGTGTTCTCTCAGCATTGTAATAAGTTTTAGACAATGCTAAAAGTGAACAGCCAGTCAGTATAGGTGGTGATTGCCACTATCCATCCAGTGGGCTGCTTGCACGTCTCTCACAGTAAATTGTTAGCAAAAACTCATAACTGTAAGACTAATCGAATTGTCAGTTGGCTACGTTCGATTCTACCTGTGGATTGATTGGACGAGCCTATTGCCATTAACAGAACACAAAACCGAACTTTGAGCGGATACTTATAATTTCATAGGAAAGAAGACCAATAAGGCCGCCGCTTTTATTTTATAATTAACTAACTTCCTCTCTCTCTCATTAACATTAGGAATCTAAGCCGGATTTTCTATAACTGAGATTCAAACGTCTCATTAAATTCAATACCAGTTCAATGATATGCTTCCAATACATAATGTATATAATTTTGGTGAAATTTGAAAGCAGTACACGATGTTGAAAAATAATTAGATACAGTTTTTTTATTATTATTTATAATTATTTTTCAACATCGTGTACTACTTTCAAATTTCCCCAAAATATTAGCTACCTATAGAGATTTTTATTTTTATCTACTTTGGCCTTTTGTTTTCATTAATAAAGTAGGACATAATGATAAACACGATGGAAATGCAATATTGATATAATAAAAACAAAACCTGCAACATGTTAAAGAAGACATAATAATAATATAAATATGAAATTCAGGAAATTACAATAAAACTTGTGTATGCGATTTTGTGATTGTGTAAAACGAAAGTTGGTCATTATTCTAAGTCAGTATTTTCAACAGAAATATTGGACACGATTTTTTACATTATGTGTATATTATACTTATACAACAATATATATATACTGAAATCATGCTATTTTTTTAGTCAACTTGGAGAAACCCTTCGTTCACGTTGATGACGACGGGTATCCACTGTGCGATGGCCCTGTTCGTTGGGTTCCTATTCTATAACATCGGACAGGACGCTAAGCACGTGAGGGATAACTACAACTTCCTTTACTTCAGCCTCATGTTCCTCATGTTCACCGCTTTCAGTGCAGTTACAATAAGTTGTGAGTATTATTTTATACTAGCTTTCCGCCCACGGCTTCGCCCGCGTGGTTTCTCGGCTTTTCTGCATTTAAAAGAAATATTTTTTTCCGTTTTTGAAATATTTTTCATTTATGCTCCACTCCTATTGGTCTTAGCGTAATGATATGTAGCCTATAGCCTTCCTTGATAAATGGGCTATCTAACACTGAAATATTTTTTTGAACCGTCATGATACTGCCAGTAACATGACTCAGAACGCTATTAGGTCAAACGGAAGAGGTAATTGAAGAATTGTAACTCAATTTACACGTTAAAAAGCGTCTGTAAACATAATGAAATATTAGAGAACGGTGGATTACTACAATTACTTTGATTGATTAAATTATTTCTACAATAATTTAATAAAAAAGTAACAGAGATGTACTCTTCTTACTCTGGATATGAATACAACGAAGAGGTCGAGCTCTATCTCAGAATTTGTTTAATTAATTGATAAGATGGACTCCAAAACATAAGTTGGAGCATGTACTTCCTAACAATGTAAATAAATTAAAATATGGTTTGCGCCAACCCCTAACAAACAGATAAGAATTCAAAAAATCTAATTGTAAGAAGTTCAAGAACGTTTATATACTCTAACCCATGTGATTTTTTTAAGTATCTTCAATTTACAGAACAGATTTTTGTACAATTCTATAATAGAAAGTATAGGTCTCTCAATTCAATTTCTTGCTTCCAGTTCCCGAACAAATCCCTGTGATCCGGCGCGAGCATTTCAACAGGTGGTACACGGCAGGAGCATACTATACCTCGACGATCATATCGACGCTGCCCACACAGACGGTGTGCACATTGGCATATGCAGGCATCGCGTACTGGCTCACGGGTCAGCCGAACGAACTAACCCGATTCGCAAACTTTTGTTTCATATTAATGCTGGTATCCTACGTAGCTCTGTGTAAAGGACTGCTTATTGGATCACTATTTACTGTTAAGGTGAGTACTACCACTGAGTATGTTAAATTTATAAGATATTATCACGCTTGTGTTCTCCTACGGTATATAATTTTTAACAATAACTGCACCACAACTAAAATCTTTGCTTTACCTTTTGCTTCACCATCAAATTCACCTTAAAATAATTTTTAGTGTAAATGTCTAAATAAATATTGTATAGGTAGTTAATTACTGAGCCCCCACATTTATTATACACCTATAATACAGAAAAGAAAAAACAAACAAGCTTTTTTTTTCAGAATGGAATCATATTTGGACCTTTTTTTATAATGCCGTTTACCATATTCTCTGGTTTTTTTCTACGATACTCCGATGCGCCGTTCTTCGTGCGCTGGTTGTTCAACGTGTCCTTCCTCAAACATGGCCTCGTCGGTCTCGTCTTATCCATCTTTGGTATGGACCGGCCCAACCTTACGTGTTCGGTACTTTACTGCCACTACAAATATCTCAGTCAATTCTTAATGGAAAATGGTATGACTGATGAAATGTTTTCAATCCTTATACTTGCATTATTTTTAATAGGCTCAGTTGTGTCCATATTGGCGTTCATCATACTAAAAATAAGATTAAAGAACAAATGGTGATGATAAAACGCAGAAATAGGAAGTGATCAAAAATTTGATTGAGAGATGAGATGTAAAAATCTCTCGCTCTCATGTTATATGATAATACTGCAATACAACAATACTAGTCGATTCGCTATCGCGAATATTACAAAAATAAATGAGCTTTTCTTCACAATGTAAATGACCCGTACATTAACATTGTGTAGAAAGCTAATTTATTATAAAAAGAGGGTTAATGGATACCTATATTAATACTATTGCGGTTGTGGAGTTAGGTATAGAAAAATCGTCACACGATGTGCCCAAGTCTCCGATGTATTTTTTACGTACATTCACAAGAATGTAAGTAAATATAATAGGAAAAATAAGTAAAGGAAATATTTTTTTGTCATTATTCCAATGTATATATATTATTGATAGATCGCTATTAAAGCATTTGTATGATTTAATTAATGTGGATATAAGCAATTTATAAATTTTAAGAAATACATACAGTATATGCAAAGTGAAACCTTCAAGACTAAATAATAACACTTTCCAATTTAATGTAAATATTATTACAGTAGGGATTATTTTTTTCTAAAAGACAGATTGAGTTTAAATGCACACTAATAAACTACATCAATAAGTATGAAAATACGTTTTACCACACAATTATTGCAACACATTTAGAACGAAAATCGAGTATTTTCCATAGTGTTTTCAGGAAGATTGATCCAAGATTCAAAGCTCAATTAAATATCTAAAATAGATAAGAAACTGTATAATCAAAATAATTATTTGTATGGATATGAAAGTTGTTTTTAATGTGTGAAAACAATTTAGTTATAATGATAGGAACCGGAACTGTATTGTCAATTAATAAAATTATCTTCTATGTTATAGTCGTATTTTACAACAAGCCAGTGGACAATTATTAGATTATTACGAAGAAGATATATTTTATTTACTTAATAATATCAGAGTAGCAAGGAGAACTAGAGCAACTAGAATCAATTTAATACCAAAGATTAAAATTTATCCTTGAAATAATGACAAGCCTTTTGTTGGCGATGCGCAGTAGCTTGCTCAATTACTACATTCATCATCATTGTTCATCGTGTTAACTGGCAATGGTGCATTATGGTGCAAGTGACCATCTTCGTTTGGACGACGGCACAAATATATATGATTAGAAATTGCGCAAGCTACCAGGGCAACAGCTGCAACTACCGTGTTGCGCGAAGGCTGCAACAGGCTTCATAGATGAAAATGTATATTGTATTTTTTCCAATCCTGAAAATTCCCTGCACAAAATTTAGACTATTTTTTAGTAACAAGTGAGCTGTATCTTTCAAGATCTATTAAGAGCTTTCGACACCATTTCCATCCATCGCCGTACTACGAAAACAGTAATGGTAATAAAATATACCTATGTTAGGTAGGTTTTCTTGACTGCTATTGTACTCTTTAAATCATTGGGTTCTGCAGTGGTAAGTTGATATACAATAAGGCAGTGGTATACCACCAGTTTCCTTAAGACTGCCACAGGGCCTGATTTTGGGCCTATTTTAATTTATATTTTTTGAGGACAATACTGCCTAATCAGCCATCCTGAATGCAAATATGCTACACAACAAGCAATTTGTAAGAACTGCCTAGACATTCTTATTCGTATCAACGTAAGTTAAATTACTGGAATTTCATAGAAGTAAATATAATTTGTGTAAACAATTATTAGATATTATATTATCAGCGAAACATTCCAAGATTCAAAATAACTTTAGAAAAAGTGCATGTAAATAAAATAAATTCGATTTAAGAAACGACCAGTTTTGTATTATACCCTAACTAGTTAGTTAAATATGTATACATATTACATAGTTATATATTTTAAGTAAATGTACCAAATGAAAACGTGAACTTTATTTCTGTAAAAAATATTCTGTTATAATTATTTTCTGTTACACAATAATACTTGTAAAGCTTGCCATATCTTTTAGAGACAAATTTAATGAAATTTGAATAAATGTTTTTTTTATAAATTTTAAACATAATTTGTATATTATACATGACTAACGATTTAATATACATCATAGGAATATCTACAATATTGTATTTCTGTTTACATGTGTAAACATTGTTATAATAAATATGTACATAAAGATCAATGTAATGTAAATAAACCATGCCTTTTTTTAATCAATTTAATTTGAAATTACACCTTTGTAGACTGGTACTTAACCTGTCAAGCGGCATATTGTAGACACAATGCAAAATCTATTGTTATGTGCTTAAAAGAGGAACTGTACCGCTTGCCAGGCTAATGAAATATTATATCGGAAAAGTTATTATTGTAATGGTATGTAAATCAACATATTAAATGGACACTTCATATACGTAATAGGAATCCAAGAATTGCTAAAATATACGTGCTATCGTTGAAAATATGTAACTTATCCTATCCCAAAGGAGGAGTAGGTATATGGAGTCTAATCTACCTTCATTTCTAATTTCACAAATAAATCTATGATCCCTTACAATCGCCGTCATAGTCAGGCAATGAGTTTTCCTTCCAAATTACATGTCATTCATGTTGCCAATAATAATAAAAACGAACTTTGTAATTACCTACGAGATATTTTATTCGGATTTACAAAACCTCTTGAGCCCAACGTTGTAACCTTCAGTTATATAAATTATGCCCTAGAATATGTCCATTGATGATCAAGAAACGAATTCGTAGCAGATAATCTTTAATTATTTCTCTAATTCTCGATAAAATTTGTTCAAAGCTTCGATACAAAGCCTAAATTAATCATGAATTTATTATCTTGCGTCCAAATAGTTATAATAAGCAAAGATAAGTAACACAGGTCATTATTGTAATATCTAGTGATAAATAATTGTGTGAAGATAAATATAAAATGTAGCCTGCTAGTAGCGACTTGGGCGTGAATGCACATACAGACTGGCGCGTTCTTGCGATCGCCGTGCGCCTGCGACGCTCCAATTTTCCAATTCCGCGCATAATACGTGATAATCATTACCATCCGTTCTAGTTGTTGTTACTCTAAAATAACAAAGGAAAAGTTTTTAGTGCGAAGATGGATGTGGAAGCAGTACGAGACGATATCAGTTTTGAGGATGGGAGTTTGGTTGTTTACACGGATATGTTTTGCACTGTCAACAGTTCAAGTAAGTACCTAATATTTCATTACATTCAATTCGATTTTTAAGGAATCTGTCTCAATTCGCATAATCCAAGTATCAGAAGGTGATGGTACATTAGGTAGGTACGTACATTTGTTGTAAAGTGTGTGAAGGCAAACGAGATCTAGCTACACCTAGAGAATACTTTGCGTGCCAATATTTCATACATATACCTATTTGTTCAATTTTGTTAGAAACCTTATGAAAATACCGTCAGTGCAAAAATATAGATACCAAATCAAGCATTTGGTACCTATATTTTTGCACTGACTAATTGTCATCATTATCTCATTTACGACAAAAAAACTGCCTCCTGTAACATTTTAAATTATCTATACCTGCGCCTGAATTCTCAACAATAAATAAATATATATGACGCAATTATGCAAATCATTGCCAACACTAGATGAGTACTTACAAAAAAACACCTTAACTTTATATCCCAGCCACGTAATACCCATGTAGTAATTACAGCTTATCTTAATTTTGATCTGCATTATAGTATAAATAGTTAGATGAGAAGTCTAACCCCACAGGTCATCATGAATACAATCACGTTTATATCGTAACACTACACAACAGTTGTAACTATTGTTATAGACGAAGAGTTCATTGTTTGCCTGTTGGTACTTGCGATCCTAAGAAATATAACATGGTAGCCCAAGAGCTGGTAAGAAATTTAGAGAAGGTTTTTAGGTAATCTGGAATTATAATAACTGTATTATTTATACAATAACGCTATCAGCCAGTATCCACAAAGGTTTGGACAGAGGTACAATACACTATGACAGTCCATTGGTACCTCGGTATATTTTAGGTCCCATTTAAACTTTTAAAGTACGGTTGACGTAACATTGCCTCTCTGAAGTTTTTTATTTAGTTATTTATTGCACAATGTATGCAAAGTTACAAGCTTGGCTTAAACTTATTAATACATGACCCTGTTAGGGCGCAGCAAAATAACTTAAAATTAGAATATACGTATATGTTTAGAATATTATCAATATTAGGAACTTTAACAAGCATATATTATTGACTTATTAATTAAATTTTTATCTAGCTTTAGTAAAAAAATAAAATAATATTAATATTATCTAAATATGTACTTATTATAATAATTAATTAATTGTAAAGACTCTTATCTTCCATGAATTCTTGGATACTATAATAGCACTTTTGTAAGAGTAACTTTAACCTAGCTTTAAATACACTTTTTGTTTTGGTGGACCTTATACTTTCGGGCAATTTGATATATATTTGAATGTTTCGGTATTCTGGGCTATTTTTATACATCTTTAGTCTAGGTGCTGGCAGGGCTAACTTAGTTTTACGGCGCTCGTTCTTATCAAAGTTGTTGCTATTAAAAGCGCAGAACATATTTTTATAACGGGTTGCAGGGCGGATATTAGGTTAGGGGTAGCGTAGACATCAACGTAGACGCAAACCTACTTACTCACTCTCTTACCTTTCGTCATAAAATAAAACATATGTAAGTCCAACTCACTCATTGCAGAAGACAGTTGGTCTCACAAATGTTACACGTTCATGGTTATTTTCCAAATGCTTCCATAATTTTTTACAATAACACTTTTTATGGTACTTAACCTGTGAGAAACTTAACTTCGGAGTAGTTATATTACTCGAATAATAAAAGGCGTGCCTATTGCCATATTTGCCATTAACTGGACAATAAAACTCCGATCTGCTACTGAGTTTTGTTTCAATACAAGTATTATAATTGTTTGCATAGACTTTATACCTGTTTCTCCCAATAACAGAGCACCAGAGATAAAGTCTATCAATAAGTATTTCTCATTTATTAGCAATTCATACCTATATTATTCACACTTATCATTTATGACATAATATTTACTTCGCAACATTTCACACACTACTTATCGACAGTAACGTTTACACGAATCAATATCTGTACTACGTATGGTAATTCAATTGATACTACTATTTACATAAATTAAACAATTATTTAATTTATAGTACCATCATAATGTTTGCATGCTCCACCTTGTTTAAGCTTTCCATTAGGGAAGACAAGCTATTTTTTCCGACCCAATCATAACTGCCATCAGTTACTAATTGTTTGGTGCAGACGGCTGACGAGCCGCAGCCTAGTCATGTGCTCGACGTCTCAAGTGAGACCAAAAAACCAAAAACCGTGCAGTAAACAACAGTTCGGTACTTGCAAGTTACTTTAAGGGCTTTCACCGCCGTCTGATAAGTTCCCGATAAATTATCTGCCACATAAATTCATACGAATCCTGTTCCAATTCTGAATTTATCTGCCTGGAGGTGGTGAAACAGGCCGTTAATATTATTATTATTATAATATTATTTATTTTTGCTGCCTTGAATAATAATTATAAGAACCAGGAAACCCTTGGTTCCGATATTGATTCATACAACATTTATGGTTGAATTGCCCATTTCAACATTTATTAATCTTTACTACATTATCTGTAATATATGACTACCTATGACATAATATGACTGCGCTAGGGCTAGAAACGAAAATGGAATTTGCAAGTCAGCTAAAATATCTACGGGGCTAAAAAAAATAAGATCAACACAAGCAACAGCTCGGGGTTTATAATAGCTAGTCCAATGTACAAATAATCGACTTATTCTACCGCTACTTCTACTTCAACTTCTACTGGAACTACAGAAAAAAATGCGAGATCAGCAACTTACAACGTACTTTAATTTTGCTTAATAATCATTATCATCAGATAGTAGTGCAAATTGTACATTTTGACAGAATCCTCTATTTAAGTATGTACTCGGTAGTGAATACGAGAAAAAATTTAGCGTCCTATGTGAGACGATCTGCCTTAATAGAAAATTTAAGATCATTATTATATCGATCTAATGTACAAAATAACTTATCGAACAAAACCTACTTTTGGTATTAGCACGCAAAATTGTGTCGCAGCCCAACAAGAGAATTTAAAGAGAACCCTCTCCACCACAACTACCAAGTGAACGATGCAATGCGTACTACTGATAGCGCGCATGTCAGTTCTACCGTCGCATGCGCACACAACACACGCGCAAACGAATCTATGTTGAGATCGAATTAATACTTATATATATCGTTATTTCCTTTCAATTTCGTTCTTAAAATGGAAGTGGAACTTGGAAACTGTGATGATGTAAAAAATAAAAGTGACGTGTCTGTGTTTTTGGACATACATTACAGGACTCCTAATGGTATGGGTTTCATTCTAAAGTGAAAGTTTTCTTTGGCGGGAATTACTGTTACTTACAATATTTATCGCTTCAATGGGTTTAGGTTTTCTATTTGCTTTAAGCTTAATCTAAAAATAATGCAAAAATAATAGGATATAGGAGATTTATGTCAAGGTGTTATTAAAACCACATACAACACTATTCATACTCAACGACGTGATGTGTTTTATTTGGAATTCATTGTTCACTGTCTCAATTTTTTTATTATTTTTTGGCTACACACTTCATTCACATTTCATTCATTGATAAGGAAGCAGTATAAGGCTACTCTCTGACCCTATAATCCACTTAAATATATAAGTCTACTTACTTACGAACCTCCTTTGAATTTCCTTAACTTTACCCGTTACAGCTACAATTTAAGTAATTACATGACTTAATTGGTAGTTCTTTAATTGCTTTGAGACTAATTTATAAAAATAGAATTCTTTACATTCAATAACGAAAAGATGTATGTTTTGTATGGAAAAAATACTTACATATAATAACTATTTAGGCATTAGTATTAATAATATTACACTTTAGGGACTGTTTAATTAGTCCAAATGAAAGGGCACAAATCCAAACTGAAAATTCATTAAAAAAAATTAAACTCAAGGAATATAATGTAAAAAAATACTTCAAGCTAACCTAGAAGAAAATAAAACTACATGAATATGTACATAACATAACTTGTATCAAAACTGACCATTATCTCCAACAGAGATAAGTACAATGCTATACGACCATCACTTATCATCTATTGTTCCAGTTAGTGACACAATTTTCATAAATAAGTAATTTAAAATTGGATTATACATATTTTGTGAGATAGTAGGGACATAGGTCGCAGCAGCTTGAAGTTTGCATTCATGCTGGACAAGAAGGTCAGCTCCTATTACATACGATTGTACGACCCAAATTATACCAGCGAACAGTGGGTATAATATATATCAGTACACTTTTAACCTAAACTTTTTTTGCATATGTAAATCCTTATAATTTTCCTCCACCCGGGGATTTAACAGGGCGTGTCGAACTCCACATATCTTCGGGAGCAATATGTCATTTCTCCGCGGCACCTATAACCTAACCGGTTTTTTTTCGTCGCCTCGGATGCGTACTATTGATATGAAGTCATACACTCTTACCTACTGACACAAATCAACATAGTTTTCAGAAATTCCGCTTACATGGCGATGGCAGTTCGCCGTTCCAATTATCTTCCTCCTGCCAACACTTTGTGAAAGATCACTACCACGCTATCATCTCGGGCCTACTGACCTTACCCTTCTTGGGATAGAGGCATTAAGCTCTTGCCCCAGCCAGCGAAGATTAGGAGGCAGCCAGCGACAACCCAATCCCATAGTCTGTAATATGCTCGATTCAAGTTCTAGACGGACGACAAATTGGTCCCAAAACGTAGATTCAGGGCTGATTTTAAAATAAAACAATACTGCCATCACGTATCGTGGTATAAAATAAAATAAAAATTCACAGAGAGCAAATTACATATATAGTCATTATCTATATCTACTTCTATACTAATATTACAAAGAGGTTAAGTTTGTGACTTTGTGACGTTGTGACGTTGTAGGGGGTAATATCTGGATCTACGGAACCGATTTTGATAATTCTTTCACTAATAGAAAGCTACATTATTCCTGAGTCATAGTCTATAAATTATCCCGTAAAATGACAAGAAACGTATAGTCCACGCGGGCGAGGCCGTCGGCGGAAATTGTATATAATTATATTTAAATTAAAGATCACGTCACCCTATTGCCAAAATGTTTTGCGCATTTGATGGTTTATTGTTATTACCCATAACTCTACAGATTTTTTGCTATAGACGGAGCCTTTAAATTGACATCTATCTAAACGACCTTTTTGTGCGGGGCAATAAAAAACTCTGCCATGCGGAAAAAGATTGTTTTTAGTATAAGCGTATTTAATCAATAATGTTTATATTAAAACTCAATAATTAAACTGATTGAAAAATATTTAGACATAATAATTTTGACCGAAAACTTATCTTTATTTTTGGATAACAAAAATTGAATAAAAACCACATATTGGGTTCAGAGATTATTAAGTTAAGAAAATACTTATCTTGAATTCTTAGTTCACGGTCTTACAATCAGTGCTGCATATAATTTTGTCCATTTAAAACATATACAAGCGTGGTTTCTTAGTTCAGGATGTTTGTGGTGACCGCCCGGCGTTTGATGACAATTGATTTTTGACTAACTATTTATTTTCCAGATATTTAAGTATAAAGAATCTCTACCTAGGTAATGCGCGTAATAATTACGTAATGACTTTAGTGGCCTAAGACTTACTTGTCACTTAGGACTGGAACCTTAAGACACAACATAAGAATATACATTAGTATACTGTGTTAAAGTGAAGTAGACAACGTCCCGCGTCGCTTAGATATAGCGTTATAAGGTAAAAAAAATGAAGGCCTACCTCTAATGTCGAATTGATCAGAAGCCTCTAAGTCTTCACTACATAGCTAAATCCAGCCCTGTTGCCACTGAATAGATCAGAACCCAATAACGGAAGATACATGATCAACTTAATTCTTATCATCACAATATTCCTTAACATAAATACTTACTTATCGACATAAACATTTGTGTAAAACGTTCAACAAACAAAAGAATATATATAAAAAAATATAAATAAAAAATGCAATAATTTTATGTATTCTTCGCGAAAAAAGCGCATAATTGCATTTTTGATATTTAATGTACCCAACTTTTTTTTAGGTCTGGCAGATAACTTATCTATGTACCTAACTCAACAGCTTAACCCCTTGTGGTTTGAGTTGGTATGAGGCCGATATAGTTTATCATCATTCCCAAGGAAGAATGAGGAAGTTATGGCGAGTACCACGCGCTAAAAAAAATATAAGTAGGTAGTCTACGGAAACCTTCTCAATCTACTTTAAGATTCCGTAGATTGAGATGGTTTGTGTGTTTGAGTGAGAATGGATGAACGGAGTTTGACGAAACAAGTAGGTATACGTACGTGGCGAGTACAGTCGCCAGCAGGTCAAGGTATACAACTGACTGACAAATTTCTCCAAATGATTTTAAACCTTAAACTGTTGATGAGAAAGTTCAAAATCAACTGAGAAAATTTGACATTTTATGGTAACTTGATGTGCTGGCCACCGTACAAATGGACATGTTAGGAGGCGCCAACCTTGGCGAACGTACACACGGCTACACATCAAGCTATACAAAACCAGTTTACGCAGGCTTCTTGTTTTATAGGAAGCATACACTGTGCGAGATCAGCTTAAATTGGTTTTGTATAGGTTTACCTGTACCCGTGTGTACCTACCATAACTAAATTACGGTAGTTCTTAAAAAAAAAGCTAAGTTAAGCTACCCAAAGTGACGATGAAGTAGAAAGTGGTGTGCCAGCATCGTAGCAAGTGCCAATATATGGTATCTGCTTATCCTAATGGGAGATAGACTTAACAATATGTATGTATTACACATACATCCACATCTATTTTTTTATATTTAAAGCTTGTTTCAAAAACCTTGAAAAAATGTGTATCTTGTTTTTCAAAAGCAATAGAACCGGTTACATGTTTGGCAATGGTTGTTAAAGATCACGAAAAATGTACCTACCTACCTAATGGCAAAAATATATGACCTTTTTTTTGCTGTTCATTAATAAATATTTTAGGCAAGCCTATGGCCATTAACTGGGAACAAATACAAACACCAAGCTTCTTTCGGAAAACAGCCCGTTTATCCATGCTATACTGCAAGCTTCTACTGAACATTCAAATACAGTTGTTTTTGAGCTACAGCGGATTATCCAAACATAGAAACGTATACATGTGGGCATTTAGCATAAACACAGACTCCTGTCTCCCATTAAAGGATATAGGTTTCAATGTAGGATACATTGAAACCTATATCCTACCATAAAGTAATCAGACATTTTAAATTATTTGCTAAAAATTGGTAGGTGGCCTTCAAAAAGCTCCGATTCATTTTTTAATTGAATATTAATGAATGAATTGAATAACATAAAACTTTATAGCTTGGATATGTTTTATTATTATAGAAAAGGCATCATTTAATCACAGCTAAGTGTTATTTCCTTGGTAGAGATGAGTACCTTATGTGACTATGACTAACTCAATTATAATAATATATACAAGCCTTATGCAGTCGTTGTTTGGACAAACCACATGGCCGTCCGACTGCATACCAAATACTTTTAAAAGAAGACAATGACAATACACATAGGTATCTATAATTGTTGAAGGTTTAATATAGATTCCTTAGATTAAGGCTGATCTCATCGATCGTACAATTTGCAAAAAACAAAACAAAAATGAATTTGGCGCCCAAGAAGGACGATCCGCTTTAACTTAAACGGATATTTCCAACAACTTATTACTTAGTTACCATAAGTTAGAAATGAGATCTATCTAGAACAATTTGCTCTCCCGTTAACCGTAAATTTCAACGAAATTGTTAAAGCAATATATCTTTATTGAGTTGTTTGAATGCACACTGGAATATTGAGCAGCCTTCACTATTTTTAAACCAATAATGTGTAAAACGAAAACCTCATTGAAGCAACCTTTACGGGCGGTATTTCTAGACCGATACGGTGAGAGACCTTTGAACGGACCTTTTCTGAAAGGCACTGAATGACATCGCAGCTTTAATTATGAAGTAATAGGCGCGCACGGCATCAAGGGTCGAGTTGTGGGTGTTTATGAAGTTATTACCATAAAGTAGGTTACCTGATGTAAGTAGGTAATCTGCGCATTCTACACACTAAACCATATGAAAAAAAGGTCCCATGCAATAGGAAGCGAGCCTATTGCCATTAACCTTATATGCAAAATCTGAATTAATTCAAATATTGCAAAAATGAAGTTAAGGTTTGAATATAGGTAATTAAAAGCTTCGTAGTTAAAATAAAAGCCCAATAAAAAATATGTAGATGTTGTCATAATATAAACGCCTTATTATGTAACACAGAAATAGAAACTCTTTTGTAGTTATTTTAAATTATAAGCTCATTGAACTTTAGATCCTCTAAGGTCATTACAACAAAAAACGTGCGGAATACATTTTGCTTGTGGATTTACGTCATTAGTTAAGAAATACATACTTGTATGTTGTTAGTATTTTCTGGAAACTAAAACGACCATGATGCCCACTATAATTTCAAGTTCGTCAGAGGGGAACGTCAGATCAATTGTTGCCCGTGTTTAGTGAATACCTTAAGAAAAATGTACAAAAAAATATTTCTATTATATTAGCTCTCACTAATTTCTTGCTTTCTAAGAAAGCAAGCTTCTCCTCAGAAGCTCAATAGGGTACTTGACTTGTGTTAAATTTATTGAAAATAAAAACCCTAATGTAAAATTATATACAATACTGAAAAAAAATATTTAATGCGACTAATGTTTCTTCTTGTTTCTACACTTCCTGTATGTTTTAACCAATTTTGTTGTTCGGCTCTATTTATGTTCAACTTTTTTTATGGGAACATTAAAAAACCATACACCATAAAAATATTAGTTGCAGATTTTCTCAAACAATATTATTAGTAAAATTAAAATAAGCTGTAACGTTGAACATTTCCTCGTTGCAGAAAAAAGCTGTGTCAAAAAACAACTAGAACCAACTGAACAAGATCCAAATGTTATACTTCGTGGTGCATCAGGAGCCCTCAGGCCAGGCCGGATGACCTTCATCCTGGGACCTTCAGGAGCCGGCAAAACTACGCTACTCAAGATTTTAGCTGGAAGAAAGTAAGAGTATTTATTCTAACATCCCTTTTACCCCACCTTGAAAAATAAATCTACTCGTCGAGTACTGATTAGTCTAGTGGTTATAGGCGCGAATGCCAAGTAAGGTCCTGGGTGCAATTCCTGGGTCAAGCCATGTTGTTGTACCGCTCGCCCCCTATTATGTAACATGGGACCTAGACACACCGGCGAACTATGGGTGTAGGGAAGGTCCCCTATGCTTTACCCTTAGTGGAATACAAGCGTGATGGTATGTTATAATTTATGTTATATTATGACACGTTTAGTAGTTGTTAAACGATAAGGTTCAGATATAATTTAATTGACTTGTTTATAATCTGAAAAATCAGTAAGTAAAATTAATTGAATTAACATTTTTTTGTAACTCGAACATCACACACAAAATCAAAATACAAAATTTGCTATATTTATAATGGTTTACCAGTACATTATTGTTTCATGTTTTTGTGTAAAATACGAAAAATCGTAATGCGTTTTAATCTAATTCACGAAAAGTCGAAAGGGAAATTACCTAAACCTCCTCTCCACAAAACCGGCCAACAGTTCTCGTCCCTACGGCCACAATGGGTAATTGTGTAACTTTATCATTTAACACATTACTTCATAATAATAAACATTACGGCTGCAATTGTATTGAGGAAGTAATATTAATTGTGTTATTGTAGCGCTTATTTGCAATTTCCGTGATTTAAGACGTAGCTCAGTATGAACAAAATACACATACCTAATGCATAATACTAATAATTTTATATTCTTAAAGACTCCAGCTTATTTTCCGAGATGAGCATTTACATAATGACATTTTGATAGGTACGAGTATTTATATGTAAACTAAATAACCTCGATTTGTTGTAATGCTTTAAAAGAGGTTAAATAAGTATATTGAATGCGATATCTAGGTCAATATTTAAGTCGTTAATAATAACAGGTTAAAATTTTATACAAGTAGAAGCTCCACTTCTAGATATTATACATAATTCGATGTGGAATTCAACTGTTTAAACCCAATAGTGTCAAAACTTGTGGCACGGTTATAAATAGTGGGTCTTATGGAAAAGTGGCGTCAAGAAAGTGCATAGAGACTCTTCAAATCTGTTTCAGTTTACAATTTTACTTAAACTTTGTGAGAGTTATATAGTAGTATTTTATGATATGGAATATTGAAATTAAATAGGATCAATAATTGATTTTTAAGAGAGAAAAAGAAAATTATTGCCTTGGCATATAAGAGCTGACCGTTCACGAGCATGACTGAAATATCAGCGTCGTTAGCCCAATCATGTTGTAAGGAATACAACGACCTGACACACAACGCCACCATCAAATAGGTATAAAACTTGAAAGTATCTTTCACTGACATGATCATCACAATAACTTTATATACTATATCTATGTACCAATGCACCTGCATTGTTAGAACAAAGCCGAATATAATCAGACACTGATATTAATATTGATAAAACTATTGCATTGTTATACACGTGTACCTACCGACCTAAGTAAAATATCATTGACTGTTATTGTAATATCATTGATTCTAACAACTTTTTGTATATTTTATCGTATCGCCTTATTCAAAAATGGTCATTAGCTAAGAAACGGTTGAAATTGATATTATCTCCAGTTTATTCGCGTCGAAATTACAAAGATAGGTTAACAGAGGTTACTAAAGCGTTTTGCCTACAATAATCCTTGAGATTACTTATACCTAGCAAAAGGGGTCATTGAAAGGAAATTATATATGTATGTTCACGAAAATAATCAATCGCAATTTATCACACTGACTGCAATAATTATGTATATTATATCATCATCATCATCAGCCATTTCATTGTCCAGTGACGGACTTAGATATTTGCCGCCAGTAAGCTATTAAAATTTTGACACATTTTGATTGTTAACAAGGGTATAGATGTGTCTAGATTATTTTTACAACCAAACCATTTTTTTTTTTTTAAGTTGACTTTGTTGCACACAGCAGCACAAAAATTACTTTATGGGTCAATTTTCGTCACGATGCTTTCCTTGACCTTTTAAGCGCGTGATAAAAATGTATGTAACTTGGAAATACAAAACTTGCCTTGCCTTCAGTACACTGACGCTGCGAATTGCGAAATTAGGGCCACAGTATGCTCTTTCTCACTTTAACTTAATGTAAATTCCTATGCTTGTCTCTGTTTAACCCCCGACGCAAAAACGACGGGGTGTTATGTATGAAGCATTTCGCATTTGTTTCGCTGCGATACGCGTCAGTGTACCAAAGGCGTTATCCTTGTAAAACCACAAATTAATAATTTATGAAATTTGTTACAGAAAGACAGGTGTAACCGGGTGTTTGTATGGTGCTGGGCGCAGCTCTGTGTTGGTGGCGCAGGACACCACGCTCATCGACACGCTGACGGCAGAGGAGACGTTGCGGTTTGCTGCCAGCTTGAAGCTACCCAACGTATCCCACAGAGAACGTAGGACTGCGGTAATCACATGTTAAATCTTTTTGCAGTTTCTAACATGGCATAGTCGACTGGTGTTGTAAACATATAATGAATACACTCAAAAAAATCTAATCTATCCAATCTAATCACTAATAAAGTTCTAAGATTCTTGGTGGGGGTAGTATCCAGCCGAACAGTCAACCACACTTGCACGCGTCGGTGGTTCGTTATGAATAGCTCGCGGCGGCGTCTTCTAAAAAAAAACATTTAATCATTTAAAACGCATTCTATCATATCTCGACCACACAGTGCGTAGAGACGACGTAAGTTTGGTAAAACTGATTGTGGTTGGGAACACCAAAGGCTAAAGTTCACGCGGTCGTTCACCAAGAAGATGGACCGATCAAGTGAAAGGCTCGTCGGCCTCCAAATTTTAAACAGTTATGCGTAACGCGCTGGACAGAAACCGGTAGAGGCAGATCATCCGCTCCAGATGCAACCCTGGTGCTGGCCACGATTCTCAGACATGAGGGACCGACTCTAGAAAGAGAGAGGGGTACGGAGAGGGACAGTTTAACATCACAACGTGCTATAATACTGTCTCTGTCTAGCATAAAATTATAATGCTTGAAGTTACTTATTTTCGAACCGATCTTAATTCCGATTTTATTTATGATAAGCATTTTAATGAGACCATAGACCTAAAGCAGATTACGACATAGGTAATGGAAATATATTTATGAGTAGAATATATGTATAAAAGACTGGGATCGTAATACCATTCATTGTATATATCTAACATACCTAAATACGTACTCCTAGGTGGAATAAATTATAATGAACTTAGAATATTTTTTGTTTTTACTATTTGACCATCTCGCACAGTAACAGCTTCTAAAGTGTTTGCTATTAGAAGTTATGATAAATAAATTTATTCCGGCAATTTTATCAATATGAGATGATATTTTTCATTTGATGACTATGTATTAGGTAGTGGTTGTTTTATGGTCTATTCCTGCGGCAACCTTAGTTCGCCATGTCCATACCCAAATATTGAAATTTTATGACTTTCCACATCTATTTTCTTTACAGATAAATACAGTAGCAAAACAGCTTGGGATCCACGAAGTTCTGAACACAAGGGCAGGTCGTCTGTCAGGCGGAGAACGCAAGAGACTAACCATCGCTTGCGAACTACTGACAGACCCAACTATCATGCTACTGGATGAGCCAACCAGGTATCTCCTCCAGGTTCTCAGAACAATAAAATAACTCAAGTAATATCCAAGAATTAATATACATCTTATCACCTTAATTTGCAATTAAATGTGTTAATTAGCTATAAACAAGTGTAAATTAATTAGTTTCCGTAGATTAATAAACAATAGATATTAATCTTTCATATGGCAAAACTTCTTTTTCTATTTTTAAATGATTCGTAGCAAAACTCGTAGAACGGCTACGAGAGTGACTACGAATCCCGTAGGCGCGTAGCAGGTGTGTCGTACTTTAAATGAAATTTCTTTATCTATATTTTCCCTTCGTTTTGCAACTGCTGCTTAGAAAAAATGTTCGCTTGTCCTTTCAGTGGACTAGACGCAGTATCATCGTTGTCCGTAGCGCGGGCTCTGCACACAGTGGCCCGAGCTGGCAGAACTATAGCCTGTGTTCTGCACCAGCCTTCATCACAACTATTCAACACAGCTGATGACGTCATAGTGCTTGCTAATGGCAGGACTCTGTATGCAGGCGCCATATCTGATGTGCCCGAAGCGCTGTCAAGAGCTGGGTTCACATGCCCGCAGTATTATAATATAGCCGATTATTGTAAGTAGGTACTGAACGTATTTAAATAATATTGTATTGGGTGACGCACTTTCGCTTCCATCATCCTTAGTCGGTGATGTTATTAATGCTTCAATTTATTATATAGCTACATATAGGTAGCTACATTATTAAACATTTACCAAATACCTAGGTATTTATACAAAATTAAACGTTTGCAGAGAAGACGTCCATAATAGCTAGTATATTATAATTGGTTACTAGGTATTTACAAGCTCAAAAGTAGTAGCTCGAAATTACCGTGCGTGTCTGAAGTTAGCCGTTCCCAACTGCCACGCAGGTAAAATAACTTAATTGTTTTAATATTTCGACATTAGGAAAGAGTTTAATCACGAACGCGCACATTTACGGCCTCAACTGTCTAAAGTACCTACACCAAATTTTTATAAAAAAATTACCAGTTCGAAACCACTTGCGGACACGCCCAGTTATTTCGTACCAACTATACTTTACGATGTTCATTCCTTGAATTAAATCAAATACCTACTCGCTAATGTTTCGGTTATTAATAACCGCCGAGTCTGATAACAAAAGTAATACTTACAAGGATACAATCCGTTTATAACTTTGTAAGTTCTAAAAAAAATACTTGTGTTTCATAATTATGGTAATAGACTTACAACCTGAGTTAGACTATACAAATTAAAAATATCGATTCTAAAAATGAAAACCTATCCATCTTTTTCAGTGTTAGAGGTAGCGAGCAACGAGCACTCCGGCAACATGAACCTTTTGGAGCACGAAGCTAACAGCTACGCTCACGAAATGAGTAAAATTGCTAAAAATGATATTTGCAATAGGAAAGGAAAAGGTATTTTTTGTAGGTAGTTCAGAATCATTGTTATCTGCTTTAAAAGGGCAGTATCGCAGTCGTTCATTCATTCTTCCGTAATCAATTCTTCATACTTAAATGTACCTACTTAGAATCTATAGCAAGATCCTCAAAAAAAATTAAAATGTGAATCATATTCTTAGCCCAACTGGTTTTTTGTTGCAAATATATACCTACCTACAACATTATTTTTAGTATATGCGAAACCAGAATATAGTTTGTTCAGAATAAGTAAGTGAATCGATTCCAATATTTTTTAGAGCGTGTCATATTTTATCCCAAAAATTGTAAATAGGTATACTTAGTACACTATTAGCAATCATACGCGCACAACACAGGTCACGTCTGGTCACAGCATGGGGATAAAACAACCCCTTCGCCCGAAGTCGATGCTACTGATTGATGCGACGACAACCAGATAACATAACAAGTTACAGCTTTGTCATTTTTCAAGATACAGATTTGAAATTTTGTACATAGATTCTTTACCTAAAAGTACTACACACGTGTTTCGTGTTTCGTTTATTCTAAAACGTACCCACCCATCAAAGTAATACCTACCTATCTTATGAACAGTAGTAAAAAAACCTTTCTTTCATTTTAATTTTGCTTTTAATTTCTTATAAGATATCTATTCGCAGGGTTTTCACCAGAATCGGAAGCTTTACTGAATCCCAGCCCTGCCCCTTCGACAACTTACGCAGCCAGTGTGTATCAACAGTTAAACGCGCTACTATGGAGGTGCTGCATTGGAGTAACAAGAGATGTTTACTTGACACAGGTAGGTACCTGTTTTTTTTTAATATTAATCAACCTCGGCTTCATACGCACCTGTCATGCCTCTCATAATAGTATGTAGTTACCGACCTTCAAGTAATAAACGTAGAAAGATTCTAGTCTTGAACAGAAATACCTACTGGTGAAGAGAATGGCAATTTTCTTTAACAACAAATTAAAGGGGCAACTAGTGCGTGAGTAACTATCTTATTTTATTTCCTACATATGTATATTAAGATGTTTGCCGGGCTCTAAATGACGGGTAAATGCTTAAACGGTGAAGGAAAACATCGCGAGGAAACCTGCGTGCTTGAGAGATTTCGACGGGTTGTAAAGGTAACCCGCAATAGGCCAGCGTAGGGGAATAATTTACCGATGCAATCAACACTAGACTGAGCGTTTTGGACATATCTGTTTGTATTTGGTCTATCCAGTAGACATCGTCTATGAATTGTAAATATGATTTTAACATGATATAGGAGAACATGAGAATTTCCATTATGTTTAGAAAATTAAATCCTAAATATCACTGCAACATTAAGTTCATATTTCAGATTCGACTCGTGTGTCACCTAATAGTAGCGTTACTGCTGGGCGCCCTATACCACGGCGCAGGTGCAGAGGCGGGACGCATGATGTCCAACACTGGATGCCTGTTCTTCTTCCTGTTGTTTCTTTTCTTCTCCAATGCCATGCCCACTATACACACTTGTGAGTTTCGAGCTATGTAAATACTGCAACTATCATGATTATTATAAATAGGCATTGCAACTCCTGCAATACTGCAACTGCAAATTGTAGGTACCTATGTACTGCAACTATCATCATTGTTATTATGATCAAGGACTGCCTCATTAGTGTAGTGGTCCTTAGCGCTACTGCTACGCTACAAATCTTGGATTCGATTCCCAGATCAAGCAGTGTTATTAGGTTTTTCTCTGAAGTTTTTAGTAGGTATAGAAGAGTTTGGGTGGGTAGGTTACATGGGACCTAAACATACCGTGATACCGGCGAACCGTGAGTGTATCTACCTACATTAGTAGGTACACCTCTGCCTGACTCTTCGGGGAAAACAGGCGTGATGTTATGTTAAGTATGTCATCTCGGAGAATATATGTTCAGCAGATAGCTACTCTACCTAGAAATTGATGATTTGATTTCCTAACAATTGTTATAAACATTATAACAACATAGTAGGTACACCAGTGTGACTGCCTGACATATAAACATTTGCAAAAATGCACAATATCTACACAAAATATAACAGGACGAAATATTTTCTTTTTCAGTCCCAGTGGAGGCAAAAGTTGTCCTACATGAACATCTAAACAAGTGGTACTCTTTGCCAGCATACTGTGCCTCGAAAATTATTGTAGACTTACCTATACAGGTATGTACGGGTATTTTTTTTTTATTTGCAAGTACTCGTATTTATAGTGGGGAATTGAAACTGAATAGCGTAATCAGTTTACTTTGTCCAGATCGGTCGAGTACCTTCTTATTATCCTTTTCCAAAAAGAAGGAAATATATTAAGTCAGTGCCTTCTGTTTTCAATGCTTGGTTATTGTAAAGATTGTTATTTGCGTCTTTGGCCTAATTTAACCGTTTCGCAGTTAATAATATGGTACTTGGATTTGGTAAACTGGATCTTTTTACATGATGGGTTACTACTCGTAAGCAGGGTTGGATTATGGGCAAAGTACGCACCTCCTTACGGTGCCAGTGGCGCTTAGAAGACACCGCGGGTCGAGACGGAATAATTAGTTTAATTATAGAAAGAAAGATAGAAAACTCGAGTTTTTGCATTGCCTTGAGGCCTCTACATTGCACAACACACCTGCCGCCAGCAAAACTGCGTCCAATCAATCGCAAAACTGCAGCTATCGGGTGCAAGTGTGCACTGTTTCATACAAATTCCAAGTACGAAAATAAAGCATAATTTTTATAAGCAATGCGTTGCAAACCTGCGTCGCGGGCTGTCCTAATCTAACAAGACCTTTAAAATAGCTATAGATATGGCAACTCCGATCCTGCTCATAATTTTCGTTTTATTTGTTTTTAGTTACTTTGTGCGACTGTCTTCTTATTCCCAGCGTGGTATTTGACTTCGCAACCGTTGGATATAAACCGCATGGGATTGGCATGGCTCACATGTGCCCTCGTGACCATACTGGCTCAGACATTTGGATTTGTTGTGGGAGCTTCTTGTGGGATGAAGGTGAAAAGCATTTAAAACCTTTATTATACCTAATTTCAAAATTGTGTAAGCATATAATAGTGCAATGTTAGACATAGATAATTGGCTGCCTACCGGGGACATGCTCCTAGAGCGCTCTTATACGTCAAGGGAAGGCAAGTGCAGTGAGGTATGAGTCTAACTTCCCTGGTTCAAGGTTCGAGGTTCGAGGTCAACGAGGTTCAAGGATCCGAGAAGGGTCCAAGTGGATTTTCTGCACAATAGAACCTAACAAGCATTCATCATCAAGCCATTACATTTACCAACTGCTTGGCACAGGTCTCCTCTCAGAGCGCGAGGGATTAGACTATAGTCCACCACGCTTAGCCTACTACGGATTGGCACCAAGCATTCATTTCTGTTTGTTTTTTTTTCAGCTGGGACTGTTCGTGATTCCGGCAGCCAACATACCTATGCTGATGTTCTCCGAATTCTTTATACCTTACCGCGAGATGCCGATATACCTCCGTCCGTTCGCCACCATTTCGTACTTCAGATACGCTTTCGACGCTTTCCTAGAAACTGTATATGGTCTGGGACGACAAAAACTTCCTTGCTATCAAGTATTCTGCATGTTTAAGGATCCTAGTCACCATCTGGAATTTTTAGGCCTCTCTAGAAACTTAAATGCCGACTTTTTTGCTTTAGTCATATGGATTGTACTGTTACAAATAGCTTTAGTTTTTGTTTTACTATTAAGAGTCTATAAAGCTTGTAGATAGGTTATTGACTCGATTCTGCATAGGGTATATTTTGTTACCATAGGTTTTCTTATTATTAATCTAAAAATTAAGAATCCTACTTCTTATTTTTTTATATTATTATGCAGACGCGACCCATGTCAAGAGATCAGAATAGTGTTTTATCCTTTACACTAAGTACCTACTACCTAGGCAGGTAGTCAATATTTTTTTTAGACTCTAGGAACAGAGTTGCAAAATACCTTGTTGATCTGATAGCGTAGATTCGTATAATAACAAATATAATAATGTATTAATTTCTAAATGAAACATTATAACAACTATGTAAAGAAGCAGATTTACAAAAGACTAAAACGGTCTCTTTTGTTCGATCATAATATGATTCACCGGGTTCTAAATATGAAATGGTTTAGAGTACCTAGTTGCTATTTTAATCACCAAGGCGACATAAAGCAAAATCTAAATAATATTGATTTGTATAGGTACTTTGCTCTAGGGGGGTAAAATGGCCACGGGGGTATTTTGATTATTTCTTACTAGCTTTCCGCCCGCAGCTTCGCCCGCGACGATAACGCGATATTCAATTGCAAATTACCCAAAACGAACTTTCATCCCCTATTTCATCCCCACACAGCTCGAAATTTCTAAAACGCTGGATCAAATATTTATTTATTTCTTAACAAGTGCCTAAACTTTCATGGTTCACCTAATCTTTAACAACGAACTCCCATACAAACTTTCAACCCCTCAAAAACTTTTTTTGCGATTAAAGGTAGCCTATGTCCTTTTTCAAGCTTTAGTGTACCTCAGTACTAAATTTCATCAAAATCGGTTGAGTTGAGAGTTTAGGCGTGAAAGCGTAACAGACAGACAGACAGAGAGTTACTTTCACATTTATAATATTAGCAGGGAGTAGGGATTATACAATGAATAGGAAAAATTGGAACACCTTTCGCGTACGCGGGACTTTAGGGCAATGATTCTATGATCTATGATTACCTAGTCACTGTCAGTCATAACTTCCCCTAAAAATAATTATCCATAGAGATATTTTAGAAGATATAAGACCTTATTCATTCGTCTTTTCCATCGAGTAAGCGGGGTCATAATACTTATTAGGTTAGGTTAATGTCGATGGAACGAAGATGAGTGAGTGAGATATAGAGATGCCTCAGTGAACATGTATTATAATTATATATCTACTGTCAGAACTGTGCTAACACAAAGATAGCAGGTGTGTGTATTTAATACAATGATGCAGGGGTCCCGCGGTTGCATCATCATCCAATTTTTTTTTTAATGTCCAACAAAGAGCTATCCATCAATAGGGAGCACCTTACATTTGAATAATAGCATGGTAATACAAAATAGTGATACGGATTGGAATTATTTATTGCATGGTTTTGTTCCAATAAGCGAGATATTGGATATTGAAACATTGATCTTAATATTCCTGTTTTTTATATTATAATATCAACAGTTCGCAATTATGCTCGAAATCTGTGATATAACTAGGATAAATGTGCTTACAATTTATTTTTGTGTAAACAGAGCAATACATTGCAAATTATATAACTATAAACAATTAGTGACCAGTGCATCTTGGTTTTCCAGGTATTCACATCATCATTTCAAAAGTACCTGTAAAAACGATCTCACTGAAATAAAACATTAACCTTTTGAACGCCATTGTCACATATATGTGACAAACGAAATCTTACCCTGAACGCCAACGTCACAAATATATGACAAAATATACGTCGCACCATATTATGAAATAAACAATTTAATCATTACTTTAGTGTGTTTTCACTACCTTGTGTAATTTGACAGAAAAAGTGGCCTGGCGTCAGGGGTACGGCGATACGTTTATACTCTGGCGTTGAAAAGGTTAATATATTCATCTTTCTGGCTCCACCTAAGTTTTTGTGGAATACCTATAATAATATCATTTTGTTTTATTTCGGCAGCTACCAAGAATAAATTGGACGCTTAAATATAAATTACTATATCTAAAGAATGTGAATAGGAAATGATCGAATGCTCGTCTTCCATTTGTGCGAATAAACTTTGTGTGTTCATTATTTTCGTATTACATCAAAATATATTTATTATTATTACGTACCTGCACAGTTCATTGATCTCTCATCAATTTACAAAAATGAATTGATAGGTAATGAAGCTACTTTTTATAAAAAAAGGTACAATTTCATAAAAAAGCTCTCATAATGGCTGTTTACATCTAAACAAATTACGAAGCATCTAAGTATAAGGTAATAATTACAACATTCAGTACAAGACTACAAGTATATCTCATGACAATACAATAATATGTCTATTTATCTACATAATATTACAAAAATACTGTCCAGACTAGACATTAGACATCACATTACAAACAAATATTTATTCAGTACGAGAATATTATGATCATTTATTATAAAGACACAGTGAAAAACGTCTCTACATCAAAATACACATTTCTGAATTGCTCAGTGGGTATATCATGTTTAGATAGCTAGCTTCAAAAAAGCAAGCAACGTGTTTATTTTCTTTTGTTTTATGTTTTTTTTTGTATGGATTTCTTTGATAAAATTATCGTATTATAAAAACCTGCACTAATTAAGGTAGAGGTGGCAAAATTTGGATTTGTAAGAATGTAGGGTACTTCCGAAGACATTCTAGCCTCCCATCTAAAATAAATAAAACATGAATGTTGTGGGTTACAACCTCTTATCATTACCACCCCAACCTTTGTACGGCGCACGTATATTTGCTAATTAATTGTAGTATACGGATATTGTAGTATATATAAATACTACGTGCCTGTTATTATACAAAAGACTAACGCTACTAATATTTGATATTGGTGAAAAAAATGTGTAACCGACAAATTTTCGTATATCTGTGCAACTTATACGAAATTTTATTTCTTCACCTATTAATACAGACTGATTGGTAAGACAATAACGATACTCGAGGATATATGAAGGAAAAAATATATTTAAAATAAATATTAATTGACTATACCTACTTAGTAAAGTTTACCGAAAGTTAAGTAATTAATCACGCAACTCATGGACACCGCACGGACACCGTGTACGTGCTGCGCTAACAACACACAATAGGTTCCTACATTTATAATACTGAGTCAATGTTATCAGCGTCGCGCATCGGGAATGTACCCACACTTCATTTATGTATAGGACAATTTGTTATAAGAATAAGTACCTATTTTTATTACATAATTAGTACGAAAATTTAATACCGAGTACTCTCCTTAAGTATTGTTAGTGTCTCACCAGTCACCCTGTATAAATCGCTGAGTTATAATGCAAGGTTGCAGAAAATCCTGCAATAAGTTGCGCAATATATACGGAAAATCTATAGATAAATATACAACTGCAGTAACATTCGCCAGAAAACTAACCCTTTACCGAACCCCGTTCACAGCCTTCCACAACATCAGCAACTAAAATAATTATTGTAAATTATCAATTAAAAAGACTAATCAATATTATTATTGTCTATACGCGAATGTGTTTATTATTTTAATATTTTTATTTTTATTTTTATAAAGTCATCATGTTTTATTGCAAATTGTTTTTTTCCTGTTCAATTGCAGCACCATTTTGTCACTAAATTATAAAATGTCCTTTAAAATATTATATGGATTTCACATTAGTAGTTTGGGGTATTTTGGACACTATAATATATATAATACTATATATAATATATATTTTTTTATAGGATTTTACAATTATTTAATCAGGGGGCCTACCATGAACTTTTAAAATATTTGCCAAGTACAGGACAGGCCAACTATGCAGGTCAACCTGACAGGTTTTCTATTTGTACCATGAACAATTCGAACTGCCCTGCAATGCATCGACTTCAGACCTGCTACACTAAAGCTGTCCGGTTCGCTTTAATATAAATAAACGTTCTGAAATACGCTTTCGCATTATTATCGGTTTTACGGTTTTAAGGAAGTTAGGATAATTATTTCAAAATACTGTTTTTATGAGAGTAATACTTCTACAGACACTAAGTTTTGTTGCAAAACATTTTTAGTTATCATGATTTAAATGTTAAAGACCCTTGTCAATACTTAAAACACTTAGCATACAAGCAACTAAAATAAGGGCTGTTTTCGAACGAACCTTTAAGTACATACGAATCAAATAATTTCTTATGCACAATTTACGAGATCATAATAACTTCTTGTTCTTGTGGTGTGGTGGATTTTTTTTTAATTTTTGGAACACTCGTAAGAAGGTAGTTTCTTCATAGCAGACAATTGTATCGTGTTCGTCGTTGTGAGTGGTAAAGGAAATATCAAATTAAGTTATCATGATTTAAAAAAGAGTTTCATATGAACAATTGGAAACGTTGTGTGAAATTTTAAATAATCACAAGAACATTGCAATGGGCTACAACTTAAGTGCTCGGTCAATGTTTCGAAGATGTGTGATGCGGACGGAGGTGGTGGAAAATTGGAATTCCATTGTTGGTGGTGCTATCAAATATTATAAAGGCTGGGCAGACAACAATTAATTAAAAATAAATAATGTGTTCTTTATTTTCTGGTAAGTACATCTTAATTAAGTACCAACTCTATTTTTTGGATTTTAGTGATGAGTTTATCACTGATATTATCGATATCTTACTCAAGAAATCAAGTAAGTAGTTCATCTTCATCACACATCGACAATGAACGGAAAATATAATACTTTTATTCTGTCTAAAATTTTAAATAATGCTACAATAGTATGTAATGCACTAAGTCATTTTTACTTTAGGTTATTCTTACAAATTAAAGAAAACAGGTCAATAAAAGCTACTTTTATACGGCTGCTAAATATGACTGCGGGGCAGTTCAATTTCAAGTGCTCTAATGTCAAAAATGAGTTGATGGTAAAGCTCTTTGCAGGTCAGCCCGCTGAAATGTTGTCACGTGACCGCTCGCCGGCTTAAGTCACGTGACCGCTGGCTGGCCGGTTATTTGATGTGCTCATGGTACAAAATAACACGACAGTTCACTTTCCGTCTAAAATTGACCTGCTATAAGAGTTTATGGTAGGCCCCCAGATTATTAGAATCCATACAGTAGTTCACGTTATTTTATTTTTTTAATTTATAAAGAAAATGTTATCCTCTGATAATTGTTCTCGTCCTTGTGATACATAGACTAGGGAAAATTGGCAGGTAGATTTAAATGACTAAAATAAGAAGTTAAACAATATACAAAAAGTTGTTTCGTTCTCTACATACGTATAGATGTAGGGTATCTAGGGTATCTAGGGTAATTGTCTAATAAATCCGTGATTCTTCAAGCAAGTTATTATTTTTCTTAGCCATAAAGTAAGCAGAAGCAACTCAAAGCTAAAAGCTACATAATTAGATTATATGTCATAAAATAAGAAAAAGTTTGGGTAATGGGTAGACTGATGGTGGATGGAACCATTCCATCCATTATTATGCCAGATCTGTTCATAATGGTATAATTTAATAAAATCAAAATGACTAACCGATAATATTTAAAAACAAAACGATTTACTAGATAGGAAACATTTGTGAGGAACGTCAACTTAGTCTCAAATACATTATTTATCTTTGGCGCAATTTTTTTTAACACATAATGCTATGAAATAGGTAAGTCATTTATTTATTAATATTAGTTTATTAATGCTATTTCTTCCACGAAAGCCAAGTATACTTTAGCGCTCTTGGCGGAAAGCTGTATTTCAATTCGTATCGCACTATCTAGGTATAAGCTGTACAATTTGTTCAATATGTATAATTATTATCATTATGTCCTCCGTGACAATACTATGACGGCATTTCAGTTAGATTTGTCAAGTTTCTGAAAAAAAAACAATTGAACAATAATAATTATCAATCTATTTTGAGATCAAAAAATCCTCTTTTCTTTTTTTTTATTCAAGCTGTATTTCTTATCGTAAAATAATTTTGTTAGACTTGCATTTCAACAATTAATACATTTATTCATTCATTCAATTAAATTAATATCATAAGAATTTTCAATTTATCAAAAAATAATAAATGAACTGACAAAACCGATTTGTAAGTAGAGATAATTTATGAGCAGTACTTACCTACAATACTCTGGCGGTAAATTCAGTGTCTTATACCACAATAATATGCTTAAAGCAATACTCCATGTCCTTAATGGTCCAAACAAAAATGTCATATTTCCATACTCCAGCCAAAAAAAGTATGCCAATAACAGCTGTATTGACAGTAAAAACACAAATGGCAAATTCTTTATCAGCCGCCTTATTCCCCTCACGTTTTGCCCAAATAGGCGATTATCCAAGCAATGGGCTAATACAAATACTAACGGTATTTGCACAAACATTAGCTGAACACTTCCATACATGTATGTAAATGGTTCTGGTAGGAATGCACCTTTTATCAGTATACCCCAAGCAAAGATGGCTCCTACATAACCATCTATAAGTTCTCCGACTGCCCATGGTCCAAATGGGATATAAACTGAGTATAACACAATTGGATAAAATATTCGATCAATTTTACTCAATAGCCAAACTCTTCTCAATACATGTCGTCCAAATTTTCTCCGGTATTTTGGTGGCCATTTCTGAAGGCGTAAAATTACCAGTGGCAAAACATTAACCATTAGAAGTGTACCAAATATTGCCTGAAACTAGAAAAACAAGGTTTGTAGTAGGCAAATAGATATTAAGGTTCATAATAACAAAATGTTATAACTACTTACCACAACACCAGCATCCATCATTAGCAAAATTCTCGGTGATATATCGAAATTCATTAAACTCCCGTCCAAGGTAAATGGATGTTCTATAAAAGCCTCTTTTTCTAACTCATCAGTAACTTTCACATATAAATAATGTACGCCTTTTTTAAACAAGTGTGGTAGCCAGTGACAAACATAAAGAGGTCCCTTTGTATTTCTGCATGCCATCCAACTTATTTGATCAAAAGATATTTCTACATTATTAACATTAACATCACTAAATGCAAGTATCCTTATGTGGCTTGATTCAGGAATCATATGCAAGGGTTCTCTGCCAGGCATAGTGTACCTGGCATGCTTTGGATTCGTGACTAGCACAAGTGGCCAGACATTATGTTTTTGATCAACAAATGAGAAATGCCCATGGTCAATAGCTGCCAATCTGTACATTCTGTTGTCCTTCCAGTCACCTAACTCCAACTCCAAGTAACCTTTTTTCTGTTTTGTGTACATTCTTGGTACCAGACCACCCATAGAATGTAAGTGTCCACAAACATAAACCTGGGACGCACTAGTACTACCTATGAGTTGGCGCAAGTTTAACCTTTCGGTTTCATACTGAAGAGATAAAATACATGAGGTAGGATAGTGTCCAAACCAAACTATATGGTCAGCCTTACTCTCAGCCTCTATCTTTAGCTTTTGTATAGTCTGTTGTTCTACTGAATCTAGGATTCCAATAAAATTAAATGGTCTCCTCAGACCAGGATCTGGACATGCATCAATTCCCAAAAATGCAACATTAACACCATTATATTCCACAAAATGCACATAGGACTTAGCATGCTTCTGCCCTTGGACTGAGTAATTCCTGAAGTAGTTTTCTTGAGAATTTATTCCTCTGATGTTAAAATTATCTGTGGAAAATTGTAACATTATTTGATATTTATTACACAATCTGTCGCTAAATATAATCAGTATGTCATTCAATTAAATAAAAATGCCAATTTTTAATAGATTTCACTACATAGATCAGTTATTTTTTTTACTGAGCTGTAATAGGTAGGTCTCACATATTATTTTCATCACTATACCATCTAAGGTCAGGATAATAGAACATAAAGTTTGACAGTTGAGTGCTCTGGACATGGTTTTCCAGAGAAAAATAACCCTTGTTCCTTTGGCTCCACTAGCATGCAAAGTCAAAGTGTTCATATAGTTTTGCAATATCTCTAAAAACACTTTCAAGTTAATGTTCAAATGTTTTTATTTCAAATAAGCTTTAACAAGCATTTATGAAACTTTGTGACTCTAGTTGTATAGTTCCAAAAAGTTGATCTTATGGAGAAGAATCCGGCAAGAAACTCTATGGACACTCTTTTAAAATAAAAGGTATAACATTATTCATTGGTACATTATGGCAATAAGAGGATGTGAGGACATTGGAGGTTAATCTTAATCAGCCTAAAGTCACTAAAGGTATACAAGAATAGACAATATCAATGTTATTTAAGTCAGCATTATTAATATCACATGTATATTGTTATATCACATCACCACATCTTTGGATTTTTTTTTTGCATATACTCAATCCCAGTGCTTATTAACTTGTAAAAAAATATCTTTCAAGGATAATTAAAATTTATATTAATACCACTGATAAAAAATTATTGCATATTAAATAATTATTACCTGTTGCTAAAGACAATAATATCTAATGATCATCATAACCCAGAATCATGGCTAGCTATGACCTCCTTTGGTTAGTTTATCTTAATTTGAATTAAACAGTTAAGAATTTAACTTACCATGATTTCCTCTTATGTCTAACCAGACAGTACTTTCAGTCACTCCAGACTCTTTTATTATATTATGATAATATATCCACTCTGTCTTCACTTGGGAACTGCCTAAATTATCTTTGGCTTTAGCATCGGTCAAGTCTCCAGTTGCCAAAACTAAGGCTGGGTTTATTCTCTTTATTGTGATATCACAAAATTGTTGAAACTGTGATATTCTTCCAGGATCTCGAAATATACTGATATGTATGTCTGAAATCTAGCACAGGGTGATGTTTCAATAAATTATAATAGAGAACTGCCCGTGTGAAGACACCGCAGAAAAAACATTTTTTAAATAAATACACAGACAAAATATAAAGTACCGGCATTATTTTATAAACACACTCAGTCCTTGTTCTTGATTGCCTTTGTTGTATAATAACTACGTCTTAATCAAAGGTTAAAATCAAAATAGTGAACGAGCACTTTGAATTTTCAAATACAAACCTGGAGAAACCAAATAATGTTCTTTGTAGTGTCTGTAATTTTTCCATATTTTTCTCCTAAATACTTGGTAAAGTTTACTCCTTCGTTTTCATTTTCAATGTAAAAATTATGATCCGTAGCAATAATATTTAACAAATGCGCCATAAAAATTGATACCAATAACAGTACACACAAGAGCCAAATGGTACTTTTTGAAAGAATCATTTCTTATCTTAGGATCCTTTAATTTTGAGTCACGAAACATAAATGAATTTACCGTTTGAATTGATCAGGAAAATTATCTTTAGTCAACAAGAAAAGTTGGGAATGACATTTCTTTTCTTCTGACATTATTAACATTGACATTAGTGACAAATGACAAGCTCCAAACTAGTGACAGCTGATTCTGACATTACTAAATTACGAAGAAAATTAGGATATTTTTTGCCACAACGAAAAAATAACAATAATGTTTTTTTTTTGTCTATTATTTTACTCTTTTTTTTTATTATTTCAGGTCAGAGAATAGACGTCCAAAAGCAAAAGGAGGTCATCAAAATCTGCCCAAATGATGTACCGAGCGAGGTAGGCACGGCTACACATCAAGCTATACAAAACCATTTTAGGCTAGCCTCTTACTGTTTGGGAAGCCTGTTGAATGCGAGACCAGCTTAAACTGGATTTGTATAGGTTGACCTGTAGCCGTGTGTACACTTGGATAAAGCGTGAGCCTTGGGCGTGAAATTCAAATTTATCTTGGTTTTTCAGCTATAACACATTCTAGGTATGCACGGCTACACATCAAGCTATACAGTTCCAGTATAGGCTGGCCTTGAATTATATGGAGAGCATTGCACTGGGAGGTCAGTCTCAACTGGATTTGTATAGCTGGATGTGTAGCCGACTAGCCGTGTGAAAATAGAAGTAGTAGTAGAAATTGCGACATCAACAATAACTGATTCACGATTGAGTATTAAACCTTTTACTTAAAAAATCGTTATCATAGAACATTTTCGTATAAAATAGAGTATTCGGCCAAAAATGACAGTTTAGCGCCCAAGGCATGCCCTTTACCACGGCTAAGCTACTTGCTTAGTTAAGATTAGCTAAATCCATTGTAAGCAGAAGGCTACACATCTAGCTATACAGATCCAGTTTAGACTGCCCTCCGATTGTAAAAGTTTTGGGGGCAATTCAAGGCTAGCCTATACTGGTTTTGTATAGCTTCATGTGTAGCCGTGTGAACCAACAGTTATGGGTCCTACCTATAACATGGGACCCATATGGAAATCCTATTGCCATTGATCGGGTACAAATCTAACCTCTGTCTGCGACTTATATACGCTAGACTGGACTATAAAAACGCTCGACCCATAATCGAACCCAAGAACTTTATCGTAGCAGTCGCGCTTGCGACTACCTACTGGACTAATGAGACCATTAATTCATACTAATTAAGTCCTTGTTTAGAGCTGCAAAGCTGTAATTATATATATGGTGTAATAATTGGTGGTATGTTGTAATTGATATGCTGGTAAAAACTACATACCTAATATCTTTTTGTCTTTACTTTGGACTGTTAAGTAAAATATTATGAGTTTATTGTCCGATGCTTTTAAGTGATCCTCAAAAAACGCTCCGCTTCTTGAAATCGAAAAAGCAAAAGGGAAACAAACTTTTTAAAATCTTTATATTAGGAACTTTTTCCTTCAGATAATATGACAGATCACTCAGATCCATCGATCCATACGTAATAAATAGTCAGTGATTGATAACCCATACTAATGTTACCTACATAGTAACACCCACAGACCTCTTAAATTTATTTATTAAGTATAGAGATCAATGCCTACATCATACATCTTATTGTATATTCATGCATCTCTAGAAACTGCGAAGGTAAGAAGCAATATCAATATAACTAGGTACTAAGATAAGAGTACAAGAATCTTACTATATAGAAGCTAAGCCTCATTGTTATCTTATCAAAATTTTCGTTAGTAACAGGGAGATGATGTACTTCCTGAAGGGAGAAGAAGTGACGGCATCGTGACAAAATACTTTGGGCACCTCCCTTAAGGCGCTGACAACAGCTAACAGAAATCGACGTTTCGGTATTTTGGCCACGCCTACTATTGCTCCGATTATCTAGCGCTCCTTTTTAAACCGACGGTGATGAAGCGAACTATCAAATAAGAAACAAAATCAATAATAAACAATGAGTCAATAGATGGCGCTGTGTTGTATTTATTGCTCTGTACTAAAAACTAGAAACAAATTAGAACAGTATGAATAGTTATTATAATATTAATTATTATATGCAACTTTATTTAAAATGAATTAAAAACACTATACCTAAATGTAAAAAAAATAAAAACCCACACTACTTATACTAGCAAAATTTTTATTATTTTTAAATACACTATTCATTTGTTTGTTTTTTGTATAATATTATCTATTTATATATAACATACTATCATACAATAATACCATCACGCCTGTATTCCCCGAAGGGTTAGGCAGAGGTGTACCAATGTACACCCACATTTCGCCGGTATGTTTAGGTCCCATGTAATAGGGGGCGAGCCTATAATTGCCATTAACCGGGCACAAATCCAGACTCCGAGCTGCTACTGGGAATTTCATAGAAAAACCCAATAACACTTTGCTCGACCCGGGGATCGAACCCAAGACTTCTAGCCTCTTCTTAAGCCTCGAAAAAAATATTTTTGCGTTTTTCAGTAGCAAGTTAACTGGATAGGCAAAGAAAACAGATTGCGCGACTGGAATAGGAACTTTATGCACATAGAATTAGCAGAATAATTGTTTAACTCTTTTGACAGCTTTTTATGGCCTCAACAAACCTTTTTGTAGAAAAAATAGCACGTAGATCAAAACAGGTTCGTCATTCACCTGCTAGGAAGTTTTTTCCTTAGGCAGGTAGGTATATAATGGTTTCTTCCCTTCTCCTCTTCCTCAAGGGGAACTTCAGTAGCTTTCTGTATTTACGTGCGAAAAGTTCCTTGTAAGAAGGTATACCTAGGTCAGTATACTTTTTACTTTACAACTTATATAAATATGTAGGTATTCCAAGTTTCAAATCTAATAAATAGGAAAATTATTAGTAAAAGTTATTAGCAAAATCATATACATACATACACTCACGCCTTTTTCCCACAGGGGTAGGCAGAAACTATGGACTGCCACTTGCTACGACTCCTGCATATCTCTTTCGCTTATTCCACATTCATACATCTTTTGCAAAATTATATATATATATATATATATATATACATTATATAATAATTAGCTTATTAAGCAAAACTATGATACCTAATGCATGACGAAAAGTGATATAACAGTCCCCTCGTTTTAGCTGACCCTTTGACTGATAGCGAGACACGCAGATTCGAATGCATTACTATGTAGGTACCTAAACCATGTAAAAGGAAATGTTCCTGTCGTAATTATTATGGTTTGTGGAAGTACCTAGATAGGTGGATATTTACGCCTCACACAATACTAAAGAATAAACAAGAATTCAAAAACCTTAGTATTCTTTTAGCAGTGTGGGCGCACTAGAGCCCCATTTGTCGACTTGTAACTGTAAGTTAAACAAAAGATTAGAGGTGCTCATAGGCAGGTCGCCGGGGCCGCGGCCTCAAAGTGTTTGGAAATTCTATTTATTTTAATGGGCAGAGGTTGACCGCGCGCATTCCGTCCGCACGATGACGCCGCGCGCGCCGGTGAGTCGCGTCGCACACCGTACCCACACGGAGGCTCCAGCCTACAGCGGGCCGCGGCCGGCTGGTACCCGCGCGCCACTATCTTGCCGCATTCCACCGATCCGAAGTCGCGGCGCGCCCCGCGCGTGCCTTCGCCTGCCTGTGCCTTCGCCGCCAACCCATGCGCCCGCTTTGCTGTAGTCAGTCGTAATAGCGCGCCCATGGAGTTTGTGCGCTTCGACGCCAATAGTCGCGCCATTCAGCTCCGAAGATCGCGCGACTTAATATTATAGTGAAGTGAAGTGTCAATGGATGCGGTTTATCAAGGATTATAGTGTCTTTACTTGCAGCTGCATTGGATTTGTCTATTCATGGTGAGTGAGGTGAACCCAGACGGCGCCACGGACTGCCGCAGTGGATGCGCGCGCTTTCACGATGCCGATGCGGCCACTTTCATTTCATACGCATAGCTCGAATTCCGCGCGCCCGCGCCGACCGCGCCGCGGCCGCTGACCCTGCGCTCGCGCGCCCTTCCTTGACAGCACCACCGCAGCAATACCAGCCACTCAATACCGCAAGTGGTCATTGCAGACAGCCAGATCACATTAAATAACCTATTCACAATACCTACAAACTCATTTAGGAACATCAATCATGTAAGAAACAGAGTGAGTTGTACTGTACTTAGGTTTTCTTTTTTACCTGAGTTTATTCTGTGATAACTAAAATTTTGGTTAAAAATACATAGGATATACTACTTACTACTATTTTTTTATAGTTAGTAGTTTCTACTACATAAAGTTAGTTAGTTAGCACCTAATTGGGACTCCGTGGGCAGTCATCAATTTCTAATGATTCCAATTCAACCATTTACATGCACGAGATGACCACACAGTTTAGGTTTACCTTTAGCAAGTGTTATATAATAATTAATTCACAATTATTAAAAGGATTGCACGATCCGCATAGCAAATATCTTCGATTGATATTTTGAAATACATAACTTCGTTTAAGGAGCAGTTTCTACTACATAAAGTACGAACTACGAACATACGAATCTAGTCCGAAAACAAACGGGATTACTTTAGCTCATCACGTCACGCTCCACTAATAAACAAACATCCTGCTTGCTTGAGTCATTCTAACAAGGATCAACTTTAATATTTATAATGTGACGTGGACATCACCGGCGTTAAGAATTTTTTTGAAATTTATAGGAAAGAAAATAAATAAAGTAGACCATGTATCTAACTGACCTTTAATTTAGACTCGATTATTTTGTATATATGTTTATATACCTACTTTTATACATACATATATGTATATACTTTGTAGATTAATTTGATAATGGGTACCTACATACTTACCTAGGACCTTTAAAAATAAGTAAATAAATAAGTCGATATTACTGTGTGTCAGCAATACAAAGTAATTTATCTTATAATTATGATCCTATCTAAGAAGATTCATTTATAAATTTCCAAGTCGTTTATCACGTTCCAAACACGTTGGAATCCTTCATTGGATTGACTTTCAATCCGCTGAAGGATGATTATAACTATACCTAGGTAGTTTCATATTCAAAAACAACTTTTGTGCTATTGCTGGGAGTTCTAGAATCGCGGACCAAAACTAAATGGCAGGCTCTACGACATTTTGATTCATAATTAATTTAAAACTCAGATCTGTGTCAGTGCCATTACACGACCAGAGGAATGTAAATATTCACACGTGATCGAATCACATTGCTGAAATATGAAGGAACTAGGTACTCAAAGAGAAATTTATAATTTCTTTAAATGTAATATCGTTATGGTCTTGCTTGTCCTTATTCAAATGTACTTAGAGCCGGCGCAGTACCTTTGTCTTTTGCTTTCATTAAACTACAAACCTTAAACTTAGGTACAACTCATTTAAGTACTCATACTTATTCATCATAATTGTACTCATTTAAGTACTCATACTTAAATGAGTACAATATAATAAAATACTTGAAAGGTTATAGATCTCACAGAACCTAGATACCTATACATCTCCTATATAGTCATGCTATGTATTGGATATAAAAATCTTACAGAAGCAATTTGAAGTTTGGTCCAGTATAATTTATTTACTTAAATGACCTAAATGCTTACGTACCTTACGTGACAGAAAGTGAGAAAACCAAAAATATATTTCATTCAAAATAATTATTTAAATCTAAAACTAGGTTCACCAACCTAGGTCAATTAGTAAAATATGCATCAAATAAATTAATTCACTATTAGTAATCACCGGTGAATAAACCGGTTCGATTCTGGAAAATCATTCACCGAGCAACCTCTCATTTCCTACTACGTCGCACATTCTCACACTCACACCATCCTTATCCGCCATTGCTTCTTGAGTCTTTTATATGATATCTATAATAATAAAAAATCATCAGTCTGTCATCATAATAAAAAATATTAAGTAGGTAGGTATGTAAAACGTGGAGTGGATCCTTAAGGAAAGTCGTCGACGCCGGGGCAGACCCAGGAAGCGCTGGCGAGACCATCTTGATGCGTTTATGGCTAACTGGCAGTAGAAAGCGAGAAACAGGAGCACATGGAATGGTATGGGGGAGACCTTTGCCCAGCGGTGGGACACTATAGGTTAAAAAAAAATGTAAAACGTTAACGTTATAATCTGTCTGCCAATGCAAATTTTATTTCATAAAGTAATACCGGTGCACCTACCTCAATTATCTGTTAAGGTCAATGGTATCACAACTATCTATTTTGTTTTCAACGGTAACTACACTAACTACTCCAGTGTACCGCATCCTAATTTCATAGTTTATCCATTTATAAAAAATATAAATAATAAATGGTATGACGATTCTACTTCCAAACTTATAAATCAGCCCTTAATTAAACTAATTGTTGGCTGCGGTTTCACTTGGTAGACCGAAATTGCTCCAGCTCCAAAAACAGAGCAGAGCAACTGTCAGAGTTTTAAATTATTACGTAGATAGTTATTACTCAGATATGCACACGATCCTTTTCTCCCATTTGAAGTTTTTTTTTCTTATAGGTACTTAACCTACACATTAAATAAGTAGGTTAGTACGTGTGCTCGGAATCGGGCATTTCTGATACTTTGTAGCTGTAATAGGTACTTAGTGGCCTAACTCATCAGTGCAGTGATTGATAAAGTTGATGATTCATTAGCTCGTAATAAACGACTAACACCACGGCCGCATTCCTTTGATAGCAAAACGAGTAGGTAAATAAAAGTTAATTTAACCAATGACAAAGCGTACTTAAAATTTTATGGCATGTTGGATCGGTTCTAGAGTAACACGAACTTGTAGTGGGTATTCAAACATTGCCAATTAACAAATTCACTCTACGTGTTTTGGCGGATTCCTGATGGATTTCTAAAAGGCTTTATAGGTATTTATTCTTACTGATTATTAAAGAAGACCCAAACCTAGTAGGTATTATGTTTTTATGTTTATGATTTTTTCTTTAAAAAACCTAACTACTTAAATAGCAATGTGGGCCGCACATTACAAGTATTCTTGTCAACCCCTCATACGTGTTACGAGTGTGTAAGATTACGTATACTAAATGCTTGTATTACGAGTGGGTTCACGTCGGTAGTGCAAAGGTTGGGTTTCAAACCGGCAACCACATGATCGCAAGTCTGGCACCCTAGCCATTAGGCTACCGCCGAATTATGCACCTTATGATCGTAATATTCTTGATGCGCCTAGATATCTAACTTATAATCAAAGACATGGTTTTATACTCTTTGCCTAAGTCCTAACGGATTTCCTGATGGATTTCTAAAATGCCTGAGAGTATGTGAGCTAGTGCGTGCTCTAAAGCATTATTAATAAATAAAGTAAAACCTACCTATTTAAATAAAGAACTTAGGTAATATCATGACATCTTGTAAGTCATGCTCAACATCCCGTTTTTATCACTACGTCTCTCGGGGTCTCCAAGATTTTTCGTCTGCGCTTTGATATTTTTTAACATAACATACCATCACGCCTGTCCCCGAAGGGTTAGGCTGAGGTGTACACCCACATTTCGCCGGTATTTTAATGTCCCATATAATAGGGGGCGAGCCTATTAACCAGGCACAAATCCAGACTCCGAGCTGCTACTGGGAATTTCAAAGAAAAACCCAATAACACTTTTCTCGACCTGGGGATCGAACCCAGGACCTCTAGAGCCAGGCTCTCGAGACTAATGAGGCAGCTGAGTTTTTTTTTTCATACGAATTACGGAGGTCACTAGCGAAAAATCGCTATCGTGGGAGATTTACGTGTAAGTTGTATTTTTGCGCCGAAACTACTATTTTACACCAAAATCTTCGATAATAACGGTTTTTAAGCATAAATCTTAATACTCAATCGTGAATAAGTTATTGTTAATGTCGCAATTTTTACTGCCTCGTACCTAGAATGTGATAAAGTGGAGTAATTTGCGAAAATCCAAGAAAAAATACAATACAAAAAAAACTGTAGGTAAATGATTTTCCAGTTTTGCGTTTGTTTTTACGCACATTGTTCGTCTATAACACAGTCTTGAGTTATAGTACAAGTACTAGGAATGCGATATCGACTTTAATTTATTCACAACTGAGTACTAATCTGCTTAAAAATCGTTATCGTAGCAGATAGTAGAGTAAAATAGATGATTCTGTCAAAATTGACAATTTACATGACACAACATTACAAACAATATGTTCTACAAATAATTTGAAAAAAAAACTAATAAAACTAATTTGGCGCCCAAGGAGAGACGATCCACCTTAACATTTACCCAAAATGGTATATTATTAATAACTGTCACCTATACTTTATACTGTGGTTATATTTTATAGAAATTAGTCATGATAAAGCTAACTAAGAAATTCACAACACATTATGGCTTTCCCTTTCTTCTTCCGTCTCTGACAGTGTATTCGTAAGACTCAGAATTTTTAAATGACATTGCCTACGTCATCAAATTTACGCGGCGGATCTAGGCATTTCTCAACCTAACAAAAAAGATTTTCACAATTTATAGTTTTTTGGACTTCGAGCTAATCACGTACGACAATAAAGGCACGGTAAACAGTAAAAACACTATCCCTAAATTTGCTGCCCCCAATATTTTAGGTGTTTTTACTCTAATTCATCAGCCACCTGGTATATCTCAGCCACTGGTTGTCATTATCGTTCCTAAGACCAAGTCTCTATTGAAAAATAAAAATATTCAGTCATGATTGTGATCAAAGTGCATTGTGCATAAGTTACAGTTGCAGTGCTGTTGTGATAAGATATGGTCACAGTTCAGTAGCTAAAGGATTTTTTTATGTAGTTCATAATTTGTTGACCTACTTACCTACCTACCTTACGTACCTACGCGTTTTGATATTTGCAAAATTGTAAAAATGAGAACTTTCCATTGGTCAGATATTTGATCGTTGATAAACTGATAGTTATGATGTCGAAAATGTAGTTGGGACTTAGATGTTAACGTAATGGTAGTTTCAAGTTATCAACATTGAATTACTATAACCATGAACTTATTATCTTTTTGTATTTTTTAGGCATTTTCCATGAAAAGATTACTAAGTTATTTTAGTGAAGGAAAAATACGACCGCGGGCAGGATTCGAACCTGCGTCTTCTGGTTAAGTACACCAGACGCTATGACCGCTAAGCCACCGCGACCCCCACCCGCCATGTCGAAATTTGCCTTCACATTTTTAAATTTACGTCTTTGAGGCGACGTCAGTGACATCTGTTGAAAATGTGATTCTCAACCGACATGACATGCTTTACAGCAAGTACGATGTCGTACGATGCCACCTTACCTTTTAACTATCTTTTTGTATTTTTTAGGCATTTTCCATGCAAAGATTACTAAGTTATTTTAGTGAAGGAAAAATACTAAAAAATACAAAAAGATAGTTAAAAGGTAAGGTGGCATCGTACGACATCGTACTTGCTGTAAAGCATGTCTTCTGCGTAAAAAGAAGTTACTTAAGATATTGATTGGGGAAGAAAGAGCCTATTATCGATGATATAATAATAGATACTATATCGATGATATAGAAATATGTATTGTATCTAAAAATGACACAATGCTTTTAATCATGCTTTTTTATAAGCCCAAAGTATAAAACGGGACCCTATTACTAAGACTCCGCTGTCAGTCTGTCAACAGGCTGTATCTCATGAACAGTTAAAATTTTCACAGATGATGTATTTCTGTTGCCACTATAACAACACATACTAAAAAACAAAATAAAATAAATATATCACGGAGCCCCCATACAACAGACATGATTTTTTGCCGTTTTTATAGATAATGGTACGGAACCCTCCGTGCGCGAGTCCGACTCGCACTTGGCCGGTTTATTTTTAATGAAACACTAGACGGACGGATACCTATTTACCTACTGTATAACCTGCTGACCTGCACCAACTACATAGTGCCCAGATGGGCAGGTTATTTTTGTTGCCGAGAGTTTTAAACTGTTGTAGTAACACTAACACCACATACTAATAGCTACGAATCGGTACCACAGAGAAGCACTGGCACTTTTTTACTGTATTGATGGTGCATCAATACAATAAAAAAGTGCCAGTGCTATAGGTATTTTATAATAGGTACTTACTGAGTACCTACCACATTTTCGTTTGATAATAGGTATATGAGTGGAACTACATAGAGATGATAGAGACCACCGCTGGAGTACGTTCATTATAGTGCTTACAAATTTGTAAGTATCAAAATTGGTGGCGAGATGTCGAAAAGTGGAGGCAACTACGGCCATAGGTATGCGAGGACGCAAGATGCGGCTGGCGTAGGGGGAGGGGCGCTCGGCATCTGAAGGTCGTCCGCATTCCTCGCGTCGCCGTCCGCTGCTACCGCGCTTACGTAGCGCCCCCCCTCCCCCTCCGTACCCGCGCCCCATCCGCCGCCCGAAGCCGCCTGCGCCGACCGGTCTGCCCCCGCCCCGCTGCGCCTGACCGCCATCACAAACTATCGCGCATTTACTAAAACAAAAAACATGTTCTTATGGCTATCAAGAGCTGAGGAGCCGCAGAGGTACCGGATGGGATGAAATTTATTCGCGTCTAGTTTTTTACGTGATCTTGTGGTTCTACATTCCTATAAACGTTTTATAACATTATGTACGTAAAGTACACAAGTATCATCGTGGTAATATCGCTAGACTAGCGACTAGATGTACATTTGTATAGTCCATCGTGGCTATGTATGACCATTGACCGTGGTCTTATACTTATAATTTAATTAATTAGGTTGTCATCATAGGTTAATTTGGACTTGAAGGATACTTACCTAGGTAATGCTCTAATATAGAGTGGAAGGGCCATCGACACACATCCGCTTACCACGAATTCAGTACATGATTCTGGACCCTCTTGCGTTGATATTTTTCTTCGGTTATGTTTTAAAAAATCAGCTGTTCCTTACATTTGGACCGTGTAGGTATTGCACTTTTGTATGAAAAAGCTGTTTTTTTTTTCATAACCGACGAAAAATATCAACGCATGGGGGTCCAGAATCATGTACTGAATTCGTGGTCAGCGGATGTGCGTCGATGTCCCTTCCACCCTGTATAAAATTATCAAAGCTATTGCTATTTTAAAAGCTTTTTAAGTGAACCAAACCTTCCGGATTACAATGGAAATTCAGTTAAATCCATATGGTCTCTACTGGCTATTTAAATTGTAAGGATAGAAATTGTTAAATAAACTCAATCACTATGTATACACTGCCTAATGTTTCTTCAACTTGTTTGACTCAGAATTATGTAATTATTATGTTGAGTTGTGACTCCTCATACTTAATCAGGAATATGCATTGGTAGGTACTTAAAATAAATTCTTCAATGATTGGAAAAGGGTATACTAAAACATATCCGTGGCCATTCAAATACACTAACAGTTATCTTTTTGTATTTTTAGGCATTTTCCATTCAAAGATTATTAAGTTATGTTAGTCAATGAAAAATACGACCGCGGGCAGGATTCGAACCTGCGTCTTCTGGTTAAGTACACCAGACGCTATGACCGCTAAGCCACCGGGAGTCCCACCCGCCTAGTCGAAATTTGCCTTCACATTTTTTATTTACGTCTTCGTCCTTGCTGTAACATGCTTTACAGCAAGTACGAAGACGTAAATTAAAAATGTAAAGGCAAATTTCATGTCATGTCGGTTGAAAAGCATATTTTCAACAGATTTTCTAGTCCGTGAGTATAGATATAAACATAAAGCAGTATATCTATAACATGACCGTATCTAGTTAGTTATATGCTCTTACCTAAACTATCTAAATGTAGGCAACCAAAATAAATTATTAAAGTACCTTCTTTATTAATTATCTGTGTTGAGTATATATTATATATGATTGAATTTTTCCAGGTGTGTTATGGCCCTAGCAATTCTATCAATATCGCAATATCTACAATTAACAGATATATACCACTGATATTATGATTCTTAAATTATTTTAGGTAAAACGTGATTGTGTTAGTTTTATCTGAGGTGTAAGTAAGTACATATTTTCATGAATGTACAACCACAGCGAAAGTCAGTCGAAACACAGAAAAAAATCAGAATAATTTATTAAACACCAGAAGAATTTAATAAAATATTCAAGACCACCATAAACAAACACGTGCGCGTTTGCTAAATGTATGAAAAATATAATTCACAAGTAAACTCAACAATGAGCGCCACAAAAACAACAGGTAGCAAAAAGAGGAATGTGTACGAAAAAAGTATTGAAAGAGGAATGTGTACGAAAAAAGTATTGGAATGCACAGCTGGCGTAGACCCGACATTGCACGCCGAGGCTCTGGAGAATAGGAAAGTACGCCAAATTGGAGTAGCATAGGTATGACGTATGCAGTTGTCATGGGGCACGGCAGTGCCCTCGCCTACTCGCCGACGCATTTTTAAACCCTCATTTGCTAGTCTGAGTATGTATGCGGTACGTATTAATATTTTTTAAAGGATCTAACATTCTATAAGAATCAGAACACGGGAAGCGTATTAGGTACAAAATAAATAAGAAACGTGAGCAACGAAATGACTCAAAAAATATTTGCATTATGATTCTAAATGGTCTTGATAGTATTATTATCGTCTTACGTCGTATATTTTTAGTTTTTGGTTAACGATGACGCACAAAAATTTGCGAACAATACTAAACAAACAACAAACAAGTAACCATATCTATACTTACGACAAATATAAAATCAAAGATACTTTAATATTAAAAAAATAATAAAATAATTTTGTCTAAAACAGTTTGGGAAGTCGGTGACTTCTATTTGAGTGGGTCTTTTATTTTCGCCACCGACTTCCCAAACTGTTTTAGACAAAATTATTTTATTATTTTTTGAAGGCGGTTTAACTTTTTTGTTAAAAGTAATTTTATTTTGTAATTTTTAGTGGAAAGTTTTGTTTAGAAGTACTTGTTAGCCAACTAAACGCACTGCTCCAATAAGACAGCGATGTTTCGGAGTAAACGATAATATCATCGATGTAAACAAATTTTAGATTTTTGTTGATATTTTCAAAACTGCTCAACCGATTTCGATAAAATTTGAACGGGACCACCTCTGAAGTATGACCTACCAAACAAAAAAACAATCATTAAAATCGGTCTACAACGTGCGGAGATATCGCGTTAAAAACATACAAAAAAAAAAAACATACAGACGAATTGAGAACCTCCTCCTTTTTGAAGTCGGTTGAAAAGAGGTAGGAGAGGGTAATCTCTGGATCGTAAAAAACTTCGTTATTCCTGAGTGACATAGGCATTATCCCGTAAAATAGAATAAAAACAGGTATGTATAGGTCACTCGGGCAAAGCGGCGGGCGGAAAGCAAGTATTAGATAAAATAAGAACCTATATCCTAAAACGTCTTGGATTTATTCAAGTCAATAACCGAATCTATACATTACCTAGGTATAATGCATCGGTAGAAAAGTTCTGTGTCTGTCATTGCAAAATGTTTGGGAAAAGCAAGTAGGTAGGTGGTACTAATGACCGATACTGAAGCTGAACTATATTAACTTATATGTCAATATGTATTTAGTGTAAATACATATACCTACTTAGATTAATTTGGTGAAAAGGTAGATTATGACCCTGGTCAAAACTTAGGGTACTTTTTATCAGTTTTTTTTTCTATTTTGCTAGTGAAATCGTAAATAAAAAATCGTATATAAAATATAAATAAAAGTGGTAAATCAATAAACATCTTATCCTACCTGTCTGCTTTTCAGTGCAATGAAGCTGAGAAAAGAAATGCTGATGTACTTTTTTATTGTTTCAGTGCGAGTAACAGTGGTTTCGAGATGCGATATGCGTGCTCTGTGTTCGGTTCGCGGGCCGTTGGGCGGCGACACGCGCGCGCTCGGCGCGGGCGCGCGGTTCCTATCCTTGCGCATGCCTGGCCAGCCCCAACCGCTCCACTTCGTGGTAGAAGCCAAAGCAAGAGTCAAAGAATTAAAGTCTTTAGCCAATGCCCACGCGCAACTACAAGGCATGACCGACACAGAACTCTTCGGATTAGCGATTTTACAAAGTAAGTGTCTTATTATTGTTACCATCACTCTTGCATGATATCTAAGTACAACGTGCGTACCTGATTGACGTTCTAAACGTTTGCAGAGTAATTTCACAAAACAAAGTTATTATGTATTCATGGCGTCACACATTCCACCTTGTAAGCATTCTGTCGAGCTATACAAACAGACGTTGTTGGGTAATCAATTTTCTATATTGGTACAGGTAAATCAATGTGATATTATAGACACATCAACGTGCAGTTAAGTAGGTGTGTGGATACCAATGTGCTCAAGAAATGCATCGACTCATAATAACTACTTAAATGCAAATTATTCTACAGTTTAACTGTTGTGCTGTTATATTATATAAGTAAGGGGGAAAATTGCTTTATACACGGTTGTACTAACCAGCTGCATATCATTGATTTTTCTATCTTCATTCAAATTTTAATTTAAAAAACAATATATTTGTCTTTTCAGATGGCGAATACTTGTTTGTTGACTTAGAAAGCAAACTATCTAAATATGCGCCAAAAAGTTGGAGATCATCCCACACCCATGTGAGTCATAAATGAATACTAACTCGCATAATATATATGTTTATTATTATATTAAAACGTAAATTAATATTCATGTATTCAGTTAGAACATAAGTTTGGAAGTTATTGAACGCATATTTCTTGGTACAGGGTCTGGACGCTAATGGGAAGCCGCTCCTTGAATTGCATCTGGTGGTGCAGTTCCACGTGGAAAGCCCACTGCTTCTGCACGATGAAGTTGGCCGCCATCTTTACTTCTTACAGCTGCGGCAAAATGTGCGTACTCGAGACGCTTTACCCGCTGAAGTGCTGCTACTACTTACGGGATTAGCATTACAAGCAGAATACGGTGATGCAGACACTTACGAGGACAGGGACTACTTCAAAGTCGAAGATTACGCACCTTCATCTCTTACCGGCGATTGGGTAGCAGCCGCTATGCGCGCTTGCCATCGAGAACATCGTGGCCTTACAAAATCTGATGCTGAAACTAGATTTATTAGAGAAGTCTGTCTCCTTTCTGATACGATAAACTCACATAGATACCGCCTAAAACAATCTAAAACTGAACCCGAACCCGGAACAGTTTGGCTTCTTGTCACAGCTAAAGGCATAAAGATTCTTCCTGATAATGGATCACTGTCAAACTTTATATGGAGTGCTATTGGAAAATTAAGTTTCGATAGAAAGAAATTTGAGATTAGAACTGAAGAGGGCAAACTGACTTTGTTCTCTTCAAGTGAAGAAAAATGTAAATATCTTTTCGCTCTTTGTAGAGAGACTCATCAATTTTCTATGAAGATTGCACCAAAATTTAATGAAATATTGAGAATGGAGGAAGAGGAGCGCAAAATTTGCTTTGGATATTCAAAATCGTTAAATGTTCAATGCAGTCAAAATAAAAGTGAACAAAGAATATCAGTAATTTCTTCTACGAGTTCGAATACAACATCAGGCATTGTTAGTGACAGAGTACAATCTGAAGATGAATTAGAAATTATGATAGATTCGCCACCAGCACCATCTACAGAAAGTTTAGCTTTTGCTCATTTACTAGATAGCACAAATTCTTACTTTATACGGCATATGCCACAAGAAAACGAGCGACTGACAAAGACCTCATCACTGCAACTACAAAAAACAAAAATCCGGGTGAAAAAGACGAAGGAAGACTGTGACAATATTGGTAGAAATGAAATAACATTACCAGAACAACACACTATAAATCAATTAGAAGAAACGACCTCTTTACCTGATCAAAGTATTAGTGAGACCTTAACAGACAGTCCCAGATCAAATAAATTAAAATGTACAGGATCGCAATGTTCCTCGTCTTGCAGTACAGTTATAATGGCGAGAGCGGGACTCAGTACACTAAGCAGAACATCCAACGCAAGCAGTTTAGAATTAGGATATAGTCATACTGCTCAAAATTCAATGATGAGTGATAACAGTACGGTTGGCATAGACCCAGAATATTCTCAAGATGCGGCATCCGCCTTATATGACGGTTTAGGGCAACCAGTTACTGTAGCAGCGTCAAGTGAAACCAGCGGGGTATACACGATGAGCAGTTCTGAACTTACGGCACGATCGAAACTGGACGCCTTATCCGAAGACAGTAGAACAGACTACGATGGCTCACATTACGACAGTTATAAGCCAACTAAAGAAAATGATTTGGCTGATTTCGATAGTGTTTCTTCAATACTGAAAAACAAGTCAGAAAGAACTAGTCATTCAACCGGCACCCTAAGATTACAAGCATCTCAACCTACTTCGGATTGTGTTGATGGAGTCGCAAATTTTTCTAATCAAGAACAACACAACAAAGAAAATATATTTAGAGAAAGAACAAATTCCAACGTTAGTGCAATCTCGTTTCACGGTGACGGAAGCGATCCAACAGATAACAAACATAATTTACTAACTGCAAGTGAATTGAGTGACTTAATTGTGGGAAGAGGCGTGTATCCTAAGAGTCAGTCTGTAAGTGATACTCTAGATTCAGTGTCGGACTATGTACGTTTGCCTCTTCCTTTTTCTGGTGACAGTTACCTTCACGGTCACGAAGATACTGCTCCTTCAGACGATCATTACCCAAATAATTCTTTCTTCGACCGACCACCCACTCCTCCGACTAGAATTGATAGCCGTAAATCGCTTAACTTGTCTCTACCAAATATATTTGACATAGACGGGGATACGCCAATCAGGCCTCCCTTTCCCGCCAAGCCACCACCTCCGTATGAATATAATCATAAAACTGTGTCATCTTATTCTTCTGCACCCTCTAAAGCGCCTCCAGCATATCCTGGGACAACAGCGACAGTCAGGACCCTGAAAAAATTTAACGACAAGGAAGAAGTAGCAGCTAGAGTAGTTACATCCAAACCTATGATAACAATTTTGAAAGCAGAAGCAGGCGAAGTGAATGCATCTAGTGAAAGAACATTTGCCAGTCCCATGGTATTGGAGCATAAATTCCAAAAGTTTAAACGGCAACCAGCGTCCAGTCGCAGGGCTGAGAGATCAAAGTTGGCTCAGGGGATAAATAATAATTTATCACCGTCCAGAGAAATGGATTCTAACGTTCTAGTGGCCATGATGAAGCTGGCACCGGGTCCACCGCCCGCCCCGCCGGCACCTCGTCGGCCACGCCAGCCGCCACCGCCACCCGTCGCCCGCCTTCCGCCTCCTCCGCCGCCTCACAACCCCATGTTTCACCAGCAACTATACAGCGACGTCGACTATGTCTATTATCCCTTACAAGATCCGGCAGTGTCGCAGCAAAATTACCTCGATCACAAACTGACAGAGTCCCGTATGTCAAACATGCACAAAAGTGGTCTGCAATATAGAAGTACGCCTTACCTATCCGCTTCCATTTCTGCGTCATCCATGTATGGGTCGATCCAAAATCTCTCGGATTCTTATGTCCAATTACCTGGAACACGCACGAGTTGGTACTCGCTAACGAGCAGGACATCGCTTAGTAACCATTCTATAAATGTTGAACGGCCACAACTGTCCCCGCGGGTATCGGACGTTACACATTTCATGCGTACAAAATCAGATGAGAATGTGTTAAATGCCAGGGATCCACCGCCCGTTAAAATGAGACGAATGCCTCCGCCTCCACCACCACCTTATGAATATAAAAAGAAACTTCTCAACTACGCAAGAGAAGTCAAAATCCCACAAACGTCTACAAATGTAAACAGTGAAATGAGTGCGAACAAAGTGAAAGACTCCAATTGTGATTTAGACATAAAAACTCTTCGTGAGAAAAGTAAAAACCTTGATTTGCCCCTTATAGCGGCATTATGTAACGACCGTTCGTTATTAAAACAAACAAAAGCTTTTGGTGCCCCAAAGTTAACTAAACAAACAGGTAGTGACTGTGAAAGTGAACGGAAATGTGTAAAATCTGTTCCAAACACCACCGATAACGTAGATCTTAAGAATAAACAAGAATATAATGCTAAGAGGGTAATGACAGGGTCGCAAAAAAAAATTTTGATTCGAAACCCTACTGATAAACTTCCAGCATTACCGGTTACTGAAAGTCATACGCCACGAGCAATGTCTAATACATATGTAATGCATCCAACCGTACCTAAAATTAAAAAATCACAACCCAGCTCATGACATTACGATAATTTCTTATCTACTACTTGTGAATCCTTCCAGTGCTATGATCTTTCATCCACCGATACCAAGACTGAGCTTAACGCCACCAGAATTTAAGATTGGAACCACATTAGTATCACATTGTTGACTGTACCCAGGCGGGGATTGGAAATTTAACAACTCTATGGGGTGCGGGAGATTGTTATCCCTTATGTCACTCGGGGGAATGTACGGTCGCCAGCACATCAGGTTACCACATAATGACAAAGTTTCTCAATACATTTTGAACTTAATCATCAACGGCGCCATCTAGTTAAAAAAAAAATGTAAAAATCGACTTGTAAAAGTGTCCTGAAAAGATCTATTTACAGAAATAAATATCATTTCATCATTTCATTTCATTTCATTTCATTTCATTTCAACATTTTAAGGTTTAAAATCATTTGGAGATATTTGACAGTTTTGTATAACCTGATGTGCTGGCGACTATATGCAATTTATCAACCGGTTTGGGCTCCTGGCGCCTGCTTCAATCATGAAAAAGTAAGATAAATAGAAATAAATTAATATTTCTAAGTCAGTTATGAAGCAAACAGAGGTACAAATGTGGGTCCGAAGTTAGATAATAATATTCACTTTAAATATTTAATATTTACGCTACCAATCTCAGAACAGTAAAAATCTTTTCATCCCATACCAAAAATGTAAGCAACCATTGTCTCAAATATTATGGATCGTAAAATACTGACTCAGACTGTTAATGTGTTTAAACTTTAAAACGTTGTTTATATTAACAATAATGAAAAACAAAATTATAAGTACTGTAATATACAAAGGAAGTAGGTATCATCTACTTTATAATAACAGCGTAACTGTTAAAGCAGGAATTCGTTTTACTTTTACAAATTTGTGTCTAATAAATCCTATGATCATTTGTAGACCTTTTATTAAAATATATTTTTGAACATATTTAAGACAACGACTGAAAATTACTACAGTTTATTAATATGATCTATGGTAGTGTTGCCTTAAAACTGCAGAACAATTAACAGTATCAAACATTCCAGTAGGTATGTTATAATATCGGAAGTAAAGTTCATTTTATCTTAACATTATAATTATGTGATACAAAGTGCCTTTTCAATGATATTGTATTCAAAATAAAATGTAGAATTCCATAGAATTAAAATGACAAAGAGATGCGGAAACTTAAAAAAAAATTATATTACCATAAACATATGTATGGAAATATTTTTGTATAAAATATGCTTATCTAAATATACATAATTCACAATTTGAATTCACTATAAAATAGTGAGTTATGGTTAAGAAAACATTACTTTTGTAATGAAATACTCGCTGTTTGATATTTTACCTGTTATAACTTATGTGTATCAAACATTTGGTGTTGCTTGTAATCATAGTAAATGAAAGTGTAATAATTTCAACAATTATTTATTTACTTTAATATCATAGTGTACATAATATTAAATATACCTACTAAGTACATAATATTTGTTTTCAATATGTACAAGTGTATATTAAACCTTTGTAACTCTGTATTCTTTTTTTAATATTCTTTATGTTTAAGTACATGCATCCCTATAGGATTACCGAAAATGTTAATGCTGAATTATTTTCATGCAAACGAAATTATCTTTGGCAAAAGAGGAACAATACTTAAGTACTAAAGTTAAAATACAGGTAGGTACTGGGATGGCTGAACCAAAATAAGAACTACAAGATCTGAAAGGTACACAAAAATGAAAAAATACAGGAATAGTTTTAGTAGCAGAATTTATTCATTCAGCTCCCAGCATACCTACCCGCATAAGGGAACAAGCCTAGTCGCGGGGGACTTAACAAACATACAATTAACGTACACAAAGTAAGTACACCCAGACTCAAAACTCGAAACAAATATCCTTGGAACATAAATATTTGCCTCGGGTAAGAATCGAACCCACTACACGCGGCGCAACGATAGTGGCGATGTGACCACGTTAACCGCTACATCAAACGTGGAGTCAGTCTTTTAGGTCTTGCGTTAGATTACACGATTACTAACATAAAATCTAACAAAACACTGGTTTAATTATCAGTATTATATCTTATATCAGAAATCTTTAGCTCCATTCATATAAAATTAATAATTTAATATATGAATGTGTAGTGCAAAGAAACTAACCTATATAATTATAATGGAAATAAAACTATCCATAAAAAAAACAACAAGGAACCTAAATAACATTATAATACATGATTAATTTATTAAACTATATTTATATTAATGAATACTGCAATAATTTGAGAAAATATAGCGTCTATAGAGATAAAACATTCAGATCATTCCGGAAGCTCGAGATTCTGTTAATACGCCACATACATAATAACGTGGATACATTTCTTATAAATCTATAATAAACTGTTTAATCGAATTAATATAATATTTACTTTATCAATGACAAAGGTCTTTACTTTTCTAATTTTAAAATAATAGCAGAATTTGGAGGAAACATGATATTTTCGAAATATAATACTTGTCCGACTAGAGAAGCATTTGTTCCAGCAAGTACAGTGCCACCATAAAACATGGTGGATAAATCAGTTGTTATAGATTTACTTCCTAAATTCCCTACAAATACACAGGTGTTTCTGCGAGGATACCAGCGCTCTATGACAACCAGATTATCTTCAGTGTTGCGAATCTTCATATTCCTAAGTACATTGCCATCCTTGTAAATAGATCTTAAATATATTGTGGGCGTATTTAATCTTACACTGGTAAAATTTTTAATCACATCCAGGAAATGAAAGCTGGGATCCCTTTGAGATTTTGAATTCCATGGCAAAATAGTCGCACTATTTTTTTCATTGGAAAACGACATTGATACTAAATTTTCCATGTCTTTATGTTCATGGAAATCCCCTTCAACATCACCAAGTCCACCTAGACCAATTTCGTCCCCATAAAATATGCTAACAGTTCCAGGTAAAACCATTTCAAGGGCAGTCAACACCAAAGTATTGTTTGCATGTTTAGTAGATATTCTTTTACTGTGAATATTACCAATATTCCAATGTACCCATGGATATTGAGGCTTAGCCCATAATGTACCAGTCAGAACTTTATCAATGCGATGTTTCAAACCAGATACTCCTTCATCTAAATTCAGGTGGACATCAATAAGATCAATTCTAGACAACAAAACATTTAAAGAATTACCTTTAGCATTCTCATAAGCATTTTCACTGGCAATAAAAATTTTGTTGCTTCCTATAGTTTGCTTCCATGATTGCAATGTTCTACCAAAATTTATATCATCTACAAAATTTTCCAAATTCTTTAAGTAAAAGCCATCAACTTTTTCACTGGACCAAAATTTTATGGCTGCAGAAGTAGGATCATCAGAATTGGTTATAGTATCATTTGAAATTAGCACCATTTTGGTAACATTAGTTGAAGAATCGAATTTTGTTATAGAAACCACTGGTAGGTCAAGGATTAAAGACATATTCCTATTATGAATTTCAGATATCAAATCTCTGAAATCTTTGAGGACACCTATACTTCTATCAATCTGTACCAACGAAGTGATATTATAGTATTCATCTGGATATTTATGAGCTTGATATATATAATTAAGCCTAATAGCAGATGCTCCTAATTCTTGAATATAGTCTAATTTTTTTAAAAGACCTTTTAGATCTCCTGTACCATTATTATTAGAATCCTTGAAACTTGCTGGAAATACTTCATAAAATACTTTCCCTTGATACCAAGGCAGATCAGGGTTACATTCCTTAGGTATAGTTATAACCATACCTATGATAGCTCCCAAACAGGCAACAAGACCAGAAAGAACAATCCAAAGAAGTACCTTCCTGATGATACTCCAGTTCCAGTTGACAAAGTTTGGTAACTTTCTGTTGCTGACACTGTGATTTCCATTAAGCTTGCAATCTTCTGTCTGAAAAATAACAATAAATTCTATTATTATTAATTCAGAAACATATCCACACCATGTTTTACATTCTCCATTTTCTTAGGAAGGTTTATTTTGAAGTATGTAAAGTGTAGACCAGATTTAAAAAATATAACAAAAAGCTTAAGTTACACTATAAAGCTATATAAGCTGGACCTACTTATATAAAATACATTGGGAAATTTGAGGCCGTATTGTAGCTATTTTTCCTATGTTAGCTTTCATGGTAACAGTTGAAATGATTTACAAAACAGGCCCGAGCTGCAAGAATGCAGCTTGTAGGTTGAGTGTGGCCAACAGCTAGAGTATTGTATCAATTTATATATACATATATCATATAACTGAAGACATTACAATCTTGAATAAATTAATAACAGGTATCAAGTTGCATGTTGAACTGTTTTGTACTAATAGGTCTTGTTTATACCATAAGTTTGCATTCAGAAACACTACAACGGGTGATTTAAACATGTGAATAGTTTAAATCACCAATTGTAGTGTTTCTCACCACAATGAAACTACAGTCTATGTTATTACTGAAATCTGAGTACAAAAATATCTTTCGCTTACCTTTATTCCAATTAATTGTATAAACCAGTAATTCATTTAAATACTTGTCAAATATTTTCCTTGTAATAAATAATGATAAAATGTGATTTCAATAACACTCTATGAAATCTTATTCATCTAGTAACAAATGCCATATAGTAAAAACAAAATGAAATTCAGTGATATATTTCTTGTAACTTTTTTATAATTATGCATAATAATGTTTAAATACATACTTGTCCCAAAATGAGATCACCATTTTTACTCAGTGTTTGATAGTCTAGCATGCTGATGTTATTGATGAGCTGTGCGCTGACTGGATCTTGAACAACAGAGTTAGAATCTCCTGATGAACTTGAATCTCCTGCTGATGCATCTGAAACAATATATTTTACATTGTAAAAAATATATGTAATCGCAGAGTTCAATATGAAACTATTTAACTATAAAATTATAAATCGAATTAGGTAAATACGAACATTTCAAATTCTGAAAAAAAAAACAACAGACTGACAATATCATTTTAGTTCGTCCTATTATATAAATAACTATCTTAAAGGTACGTGAGATATCTCTTACCTGTTTGTAAATTGACCATACTAGGCTCGTCATTTAATGTTAAAAACGGACGGTCACTCATTTCTTCAGAAAGCGGGTGTTTGAAATCGAGCGGTGTGGGGCTAGGTGTCGTCGGTAGCAATAAGCACGTCGACGATTTAACACCGCGTAAATAGTCCAAGTCCAAGGTTTCTAAATCATTGCCGCCAGAATTGGTACTAATCACCGGCGACTCATTCATTTTGGCAGACGGAATTTAAATTGAAATGTAATTTATTGATGAAACTGTCATTTGATGTTAATAATTGATTTGGTGAATTTTGGTGTAAACGTTGAAGAGAGGAGAACTTTCTACTTGATATATCAAGATATTTATCCTAAATATCCCAATCCACAATCGTAACACGCAAAATCGCACACATTTTTATTTTTAGATCACAAAATCTTCTATTCACAGAATTCTATCGACGATTTGACATTGAAAAAGAATCTGTGAACCAAAGCAAAGAGCATAATAATATAGTCTATGAAGCATAGACAGTGTTGCTAACTTTATTTTGACGATCCTACCAAATGTAGCCTCGTGGCCCACCAGAAAACCAATAAACCTATCGATCTCGTAAACCACTAATTCAACTAGAAGTTTCGTGATATGTCTTTCTAGGGAGTCCCCTCCCGGTGGCTCCACTGCCATTTGCTTTATAAATCCCTTTTCTTAATCGCCTTTCATGCATTCTCTCGACATGTCCAAACCATTTCAGCATACTCCTTTCAATGCATGTCACTATCATCATCATCATCGTCAACCCATTACATTGTCCCACTGCTGGGCACGGGTCTCCTCTCAATACGAGACGGATTAGGCTATAGTCCGCCACGCTAGCCTACTGCGGGTTGGCAGACTTCACATGCCGTCAAGAAAATCTCTCAGGCATGCAGGTTTCCTCACGATGCTTTCCTATATCATCTATATCATCTTTTAAACCGCAATGCTCTTATAACACACTATTTCTCAATCTATCATTCCGACTTACACCGCACATACTTCCCAAGGAACGCATCTCCATAGCATCAATTTCTACTCTCATGTTTCTTCTGCCATACCCAACATTCATTTCCATACATAAGTGTGGGTACCAGCACACCATGCACATCCGCGAGTCTGGCCTTCAAAAAGACAATGTCCTTCAAAAGGCTCGTGACATCGACGTGGTCGAAAGTGACGGGGTGAAGCTTGTGAAGCTCCTTCGCCACAAACGTCGGCACGTCGCACGGTGGATCGAAAATAGCCCGTAGAGGACTTAGGGTTCGACAAAAATTGATGGTGTTATTTAAAAAAAATAATTACGGAAATGAAATCTACTATCAAATACAATCTAATAATGTTCTATGACTTTTACGTTGGACTATTATTTTTAATGTTACGAATTTTTATATATTTTTTTGTATGGAAAAAAACATAACTTCATGAAAATCTCGAAATTCTCAAATTTTCTCAAGCAACGGTTAAGAGATTATAATAGTACAAATTATTAGCCTATTTTAGCATATAATCTGGTACTGCGATAATCTGCGATATTGGAGATATATATTTTTTTAATTCTCTATTCCACACTACCCCAGAGGTAGAGAACTAGGCGCATTATTTTTAACAGTGGTGTCCCCAATAGGCCTAATCCACTACAGAAAACGTTTTTTTGGCTTGGACGAATGCATAATTAATTAATTATTCAGAAAAGTTCGATTCAAAGTCATGGTTCAGTGATAGGTCTGATCTTAAATTTATGTTTTCCTGATCATAATCGTCAAAAAAATTATCTTTAATATTCAACAGAGCTTTTGCCGCTTCAGAGAGGGCTTTGTGTTTCGTAACAGTTTGTGACGTATTTTTAAAAGTAGTGGTTCAGAGCTAATTAATAAATTATTCATAATATCTTCATTGGTAGCCTTTCTACAGAATTTTCTCGAATGATGTGCACGATATCTCCTGAAATCCTTATTTCGAGCTTCAGCAGCTTCTTCGGATAATTTCCCATTTGGCACTATGCACAAATTCTCATTATATCTTCTCCGTGAGCAAGAACTTTATGTACACTTGCAGGCATATAAGACCAATTATACAAATTAACATACAGTTTCATGGTAGCTTCGGTATAGTCTTTGAACTTAATAACATCTATAGGATGTCCTGAAGAAATTGCCTCAAGTATGGTTTTAAACAGTTTTATCAAATTCTCATCCACTCCTGTAATTGAAGCCGCAATTTCGGAGTTTTCAAAAAACCTTCTAGCGGTATTTCCATCATTGGTTGTACCGTGGCCCTGTTTTACGTCATCAATTAACAGTCCTGTTTGAGATTTAAACGCTTCTTGAATATATTTCTTTCTGCTCTCCAAAATAGCCTTGCTGTCACCCTCAACAGTCCACATCTTTAAATGTAATCTATACGCTATATGAAGAATGCATTCCATGAATCGTATCCATATATGTAATCACGATATACCATATCTATATAAATCGACATCAGCTTTCTTTGTCAGTATCAAGGGCAAGTCATTTGTCTCCTTTGGAGTAGCTTTACATATGTCGCATCTTTGAGATGATGTATCGCAAAGAATAGCTGTTGCTTTACCATCTATCATGGTTAGTTTTAAATCGTGTGAGATATTCATTCCTCCAATTTCTGTCTCTACCAAATTATCAATCTCTGCCATGATTGCATTTTTCTCTTGTAGAATACTACATTTGTTCTCTTATTAGCATAGCATTTTAGTTTTTCATTTTGTAAAGTGCAGTAGGAGGGAAATATATTACCACAAGTCACTTCTTGGGTTCTCTCCCGTAGAGTATTATATTGCCTCTTCGTCATTTTAAGGGACAAAAATAAAAGCCTTCACTCGGTGCAAATTTAGCTTTTTTTAACAAAAAGACAAAATTTTACTTTCTGCACTTTTTGTGGATTCTTAAGCAAGTGCTCTAATATTTCTGCAATACTTTCATTTCTGATTTTAACTTTGAAACACATGCGTGTGATAATTCATCCGAAGACATAGTTGTCATGGTATGTTCTATACGTCTCTTTTTTTGCTTGGAACCTAATTCAGTAAAAGGTTTTCTAGGACTAACTTCGGTCGATGTGCCAATAGATGCTTTTACTGGAGATGGAATCACAAACTGTGTAGATGTACTGGGAACTGGTTCTTCGTCAATTTCTATCAAAGCTCGCATAAAATAAAAATCAGATGTAGGGTAGGTAGATTAGTCTGAATGTAATCGTAGATAACACCGAACTAAGGTCACCGTTTGATGTTTCTTACCCTCTCAATGACCATCTACCTGCAAATTTACTACCCTCTGATTGGTCCACGACACTAATTACTAGTGACGTGGACCAATCAGAGGACAGTAAATTAAGTCACCTACGCGTCTACTGATAAGAAAACCGGTTTGGCCGTGTTTTGAACACAAACAAATGACGTCACGGGAGTGTTGTTGAATATCTTTGCATGTACCTACAAAAACGTCTAATTTGAATATATTTTGCAGTACTAGTATTATTTTAATAATTTTTTTTTTTCATACAATCTTGAAAGCAGTATAACTCCGTAAGTAATGGGTTGATAAAAAAAGTCTAGTAACATAAAAATATTGTATTAGTCTATAGATTTCAAAAATGTACACACCAATCCTTAAGTCCCGACTTCGCGTTTTCGATCCACTGTGCGTCGTCCGGGTCGGTCTCCTTGAACAGCTTGATGATGTCTTCCAAGCTCTTCTTAGTCCCGTCACGCACCGAAACGCTGCACAAGCGAGACTAAATACCGCCACCGTCTGACTAGGCGGTGCTAGGTCCGCGTACGCACAAGCTATATGCAAGTTTTTTTCAATTATTCTTAACTAACATACAATCACGCCTGTATTTCCCGAAGGGTTAGGCAGAGGTGCACATCCAGACTCCGAGCTGCTACTGGGAATTTCATAGAAAAACCTAATAACAATTCGCTCGACCTGGGAATCGAACCCAGGACCTCTAGCGTAGCAATCACGCTTGAGACCACTACACTAACGAGGCAGTTATTATTCTTAACTAACTAGATTATTTTTGTAAATCATACTATATTTTGGTGGTTGTTATGGTACGCACGGCTTCACATCAAGCTATACAAAACCAGTATAGACTCCTACGGAAAACCTTTACAATGGGAGGTCAGTCTAAACTGGTTTTGTATAGCTTGATGTGTAGCCGTGTGTACCTTACCACTAACTGAAGCAATCAAAGCCGCTAAATCCATTATTTCTTCGCTGAACCACCAGAACTAGTGGAAAATCCACTGAGTTGGAAACACTGAGCATAGACCAATATCACAGTTATGGAGTGAAGAGGTACACACGGCTACAGATCAACCTATACAAATCCAGTTTAAGCTGATCTCGAATAATAGGCTAGCATAAACTGGTTTTGTATAGCTTGATGTGTAGCCGTGCGTACTACTACACTCCATAATCATAATGGCATAGTGGCATAGTGTAATGAGATTTCAATTCATATCTAACTAAAGAGGGCAAACAGAGGACAACAATAAATGATTGCCAGAAGTGGAAATGATAAAAGTGGAGGTGAATTTGTAATAGCGTCAAGAAAATATGAGATAACTCTATCAAATCATTTTATTTAAGGCTAAAGCGTCGGGTTTGTGTGCCAAATTCAAAATTTGACAATGCCATAGACTAGCATTTTTCAAAATATGTCCATGATCCCAATGATCCCATTCTATGCATTGCTCACATCACATCCTCATCATCATTCATGCGGTCATTTTAGTGAGTGGTGTAACTCAGCTGTGAGCTGGCTCAAAGATTCGGCTCACTTACATTTGTTCTGTTGAGCTGCGGCTCATAGACAAAATCGGTAGATCATTGTCATTGCTCAAAGAATGATTTGACGGATCTGTGTGATCTGTCATTTTGTAGTGAACTGTAAACCTGAGATTGTGCCAATGTTCTGTTCGTGAACGAATGGCACAGTGTAGTTAACAAAGACACGATTATTTTTTCATTTTCAATAGTTGTTATCCCGATGTTTACACGAAATTCAGGTCAGGTCAAACGAAAATAAAATCATCATCATCATCATCATCAGCCCATACTCGTCAACAGCTGGACGTAGGCCTCCCCTAGTGAATAGAATGTAAGTTACTAATAGAAAAAAAAAGTAAAACTAAATGAATATAACGATGTATCGTCATTTGTATGAAAACATTTATAAGAGTGGCTGAGGAATGAAACCAACAGTGTCTGACAGATAGAAAATTGTTCATTTCAATGCAATACACTTAACAAACTTTTAATGTACTACGACAGGTCTTAGGTCAACCTATTTGTGGTTCTTGGGATCGACTGCGGGGCTATCGTATCCCTTAACCTCCTAGTCTGACTCTCCTGAGGGCTGCGAGGCTGCCGCTCAGTAAAGACTTTGGACAACAAAGGAGACTGCGGGGCTATCGTCCTCTGTGCCGTCTGGTTAGCGAAGTAAATTGTTATTTTTTTGATGACAGACTTAGTTGTTAGATCAGGGAACTTTTACAACATAACCGGACTAGTGCCTCCAGCCAAAACATGTTTTATCGGAGGGTCACTGCTTATATAGGTGTCCCAATGACTGTGTGCTTCATGTATACTTTCACGTACATATGTATTTGTTATCTTCGATGTTGTCGTTGACGTTACACACGATGTAATAGATGGCGCTCGTCCTCTATACTGTTACTTGCATTGATGATGATCTTGTTTGGGTTGCAATCTAAGTGGGTGGCGCAGTGATATGCACTCGAACCAGTAGATGGCGTCATGTTATAAGGTGTAATTAAATGATTAGGTACTTACTTTCTCTTTGGAATTCATGGATCGTAGAAACTAAGTAATTATTCGGCCTGTGATTTAGCGGCTCATAATGCCTGTATGCTAAGCGGCCAAAACAGTTCAATTGCTCTGTCCCTCTCGGCGAATCGCTTCAATCAGACAGATCTTATTGATCTCATTTGTGAGGCAGCGCGTACATCCGGCTCACACAAGTGAGCCGCCAGCTGAGCTGCTCATGCATTTTTGTTGAGTTACCCATGTCTATTTCATTGGAATTTGTCTATTCTATTTTTATTTAATGGCAATTAAAGCCGATGTCGACTATTCTGCCAAATTGGAATTTTTCACTTTTGACTGTGACACTTGTGACAGTTTGAATCAGTTTGATGACATGATCATTTGATCAATAGAATAGTCATCGGACGCGTTCCACTTGTTTGTGAGCGTTACTGTCGCATGTCGTAAACTTAAGTGGAACGGAATTTAGGATTTTTTCAACGATCACTTCGACCCACCTTTTTAGCTTGGCCGTTGAGGGCGTAAGTCATGACGTCATGAATGACGTTTTCGCCGCGACCACAACGACCGCGGTCGCCATGGAACGGCTAAAGGAGCGTTTTTTGATCGTTGTGATCGCCAAGTGGAACGCGACCGTCATCTCATGTGTGTTTTGAACTTGATTGGACTCAATATTTTTATTTGCATTTTTAATTTTTTATATCTTGTAGAATCACAGAGTACATTTTATAGACTGTGTAGAATAAATATTATTGTATGAGGAGTTCCTCATATAAGTGTAAAAAACCTTCGTTTTAATATATTATATTGATAAGATAAGATGATTGCAGTAAACAAAATAATTTGCAAAAATAACGTCGTGTGTCAAACGTTTGTTCAGCAGAGAAATATTACTAATAAGAATATTAAAGATGTTAATTACCAGTATTTACAACGTAGCAAGTTACCAACGATGCATTTTCAGAAATCTCTGCCGCGTTTACCGATACCGGACCTATCCAAGACCGGAGAGCGTTACCTAAAAGCTGTTAGGCCTTTGTTGAACGATTCTCAGTATGAAGACGCTCAAAAACGTACTAACAGTTTCATTGCTGAAGAAGGCAACGTACTTCAACAGAAACTTATTTCTAAAGACAAGATCAACAAACATACAAGTTATATATCTGAGTATTGGTTTGACCTTTATTTGCGTGATCGAGTCCCACTTCCTATCAATTATAATCCTATGATAGTATTCCAAAACGATCCCAGGCCGCAATATAATGACCAGCTTATAAGATCAACAAATATTTTGATAAGTGCAGTTAGGTTTATGTTGTCTTTGAGAGAACAAATATTGGAACCTGAGGTGTATCATATGAATCCCAAGAAAAGTAACACACAACTATTTAGAACTGTCACTAGACTATTGCCTGAAGCACTATCATGGTAAGTTTAAGAAATATTATTTCTCTTGGATTATCACTTTTATTGTCATCATTTCCTTAAAGTCCCATGTTATAGAAACAATGTAAAAATTTATTGTTATGGTTATATTTAATATTGTTTATTGTCAAGCTCATTTGAAACTGAATATTTAAAACTGCTTAGTGAAAATTTGTAAAGTAAATACTTTTTTTTTAAATAAGCAGGTCCGGGAAGTTCTGCTCTTAGCTTATAAATTTTCCAATTTCAATTATAATGTGGCAGACTTTTTATCTTGACAGTACCATTTAAATAAATGAAAATTGATGTCTATTATTACCAGTATTGTAATCTTCCATATTTGCAGGTATGGTGCCTATCTGTTCAAAGCATTTCCACTAGATATGAGTCAGTTTGTGGGCTTGTTTGGAGCCACCCGCCTGCCTGGACAAAATAAGGATCAGATCTTTAGAGATCCCAAAAGCAAGCATGTGATTGTACAGAAAAAAGGCAACTTTTATGCATTTGATGTTTTAGATGCAGATGGTAAAATTTTCTAATTACTTCTTCTAATTACCTTTCAATAATTGAAATTTTACATTTTAAATAAATAATGAAAATGGAGAAATGGAAACCAGAAAATTGAAGTCCATTTGTAGTGCTAACTTAGGCAGCTATAATAATTTTCATTAACTAGAATAGCAATTAACTGTCTAGTTTCAAGTTGTTAATAGTATTGTTGATAATGGAAATAATAGAATGTGCATTGAATCTATAATATAGGACTTGACAAGCTTACTCCCCTGGGAATTCAGTCATGATTGTATGCTATGTAGTAGTAGTAAATTAACATATCTAAATTAAACTTATTTTCATAAATAAATTGGTTACAGGCAACCTTTTGCCACCCCAGGAAATGCTTGGCAACTTGAGTAAAATCATGAACGATAATGCACCAGCTGCTGAACATCCATTAGGAATATTAACTTCCCAAAATAGAAATGAATGGTCAATACAAAGGGCCCACTTGGAGGCAACTGGAAATAGTGAAGCCCTGCACAAAATTGATTCAGCAATATTTAACTTAATATTAGATGAAGATGTCATGAATGATGATAAGCGTACACTCTTAAGACATTACCTTCATGGTGATGGTTCAAACAGGTAAGCAATTTATTTTATAGACCAGAGAAAAAAAAATCTCTGTCATTTACTCATTGTCACTCAGTAATTTTATTATTGTTCTGTAACAGGTTCTTGTTGTAAAGGTATTTTAAAAGTAGAAAACCAACTTATTATTATATTTTTTTTAAGTTTGTAACATTTGCATTTAAGTACTCAATAACATGTACAAACACATTCTTAACATGCAATTTTTTTGTGATGCTGATATGTGATTATTTAATTATGTAAGTAAATATTTTTCAGATGGTTTGACAAATCATTCAGCCTTATTGTGACTAAAGATGGGGTAGCGGGAGTTAACTTCGAGCACTCTTGGGGTGATGGTGTGGCAGTACTGAGGTTTTTCCAAGACATTTATGCTGAGACTACGAAAAAACCATTCATTCATCCCGATTCAAAACCTGTGGACAGCAATATTAGCATAAGGAAATTAGGTAAGAAATGTATCTAAATAAAATAAATTAAGAGAAATAATTAATAGATCTGAGTTGCCTACAAAGCAAACTTATTTATTCTTCTATATCTATATTAATTAATTTGTAATATTATATAAAAGAATTGAAATTTTCTAACTTTGTATGTAAGGGTTAATTTCTGGTACTACTGATCTGATTCTGAAAAATCTTGCACATATAGTTACTATCCCTGAGCAACATGTTTTAAAATAATCACATCCGCGCAAAAAAAAATGCGGGCGGAAGCTAGTGTTTAAAAACAATATATTCAATTAATTATTTAGTCTATGAAATATTAATGTATTCTCTTTCTTTTTCTGTAATTTTCAGAATTTAAACTAGACGACAAATCAAAACAATTTATTAGCAGTGCCAGGACGGAATACAAAACATGGTGTGATTCACTCAGTATAGATTACATCTTGTATGAGGGACTCAATAAAGCAGCATGTAAGAAGTTTAATGTTAGCCCCGACTGCATTATGCAACTTTCATTTCAGGTACTAGGCTTGAGTTTTAAAATGAGATATAAAAATTTAACTACTACTGCGTCATTAGTCTCTAGTTGTAAACGCGACTGCTATGCTTTGATATATATTTTTTATGAAATTCACAGTAGCAGATTAACTTTATACGAAACTATGTAAGAAGAATGTTGTATTTTACACTTAATTATTATCTGGATAAACTGGGGCTGTCATATAAAGTTCTATCTACTCTCAACAGCTGAAATGAAAAATATGCACCTCTTATAAAGTAGAAATATATCTAAACTTAAAACTAATACTGGTTACAAGTACAATTACAAGTTAAAACTGATTATAATAACAAAATATAATATTTTTAGGCTGCACATCATCTATTGAAGGGCAGTTTCGTTGGAACATATGAGTCTTGCAGCACTTCCGCATTCAAACATGGCAGGACAGAAACCATGCGGCCTTGCACAGTTAAAACAAAGGTTTGGAAATAATTGCCTACTTATGTGTTATCTATAATCTGGATAATAACAAACTAATATCCAATTACATTATTATACTGAAGTCCTTCAGTTGAATCACTAATAGCTTTATAATGAACCTTTAATTATCTGATTCAATGATAAGTCTATTTATTATGGTTGCTTCATAAGTACATTATATTTTTTGAAGTACTTTCTATATTATTTTCTTTCTTTACCTTTGTCGAATTAATAGGTAATATTTCCTAACATTTGACGGCTTTAAAAGCTATAAAAATGATAAGCGATAAATTTTATCGAGTTGAATTTATCGCTCATGATTTATCAAATTATTTTCGTTTTTCTTCTGATTAGATTTATCTTTCACCTTTCAGGACTTTTGCGAATCCCTTCATTCAAACAAAAGTTCTGTTGAAGAACTTCGCAGTAAACTGCAGGAGTGTTCCAAATCTCACTTGGGGCTGGTGAAAGATGCGGCCATGGGGCAGGGTTTCGACCGTCATATGTTCGCGCTAATGAAGATCGCTGAAGAGAATAACTTGCCCAGACCAGAAATTTTTGACTCTTATGAATATAAGTTCTTAAATAAGTCTATACTCAGTACAAGTACTTTGTCGTCGCCTAGCGTGATGGCCGGAGGCTTCGGGCCCGTCGTGAAAGAAGGATTTGGTATTGCGTAAGTACCTAATGCTATCAAGTTATGTAACTTCTCTTCAATTGGAGGACCCATTAATAACTGAAAAATATACAAAGCCACACGCTCAGCCACTGCTTCAATCGATATTAATACCTCATTTATATATGGAACGCTAGTAAACAAAAATGCTTCAAGACTGGTCTTAGCTGGGCCTTGGCTATAGTCAGTCAGCGTGAAGCGTATATTTAGAGCCGATTCGAAGCGTAAACTTCGATGGTGATACTCCAATACCTAACTAACATTTTGCTTTAAGGTCTAATTTTCAATGTTATATCATCAAAGTAGGTCTTTTAGCAGTTTTGTTACGAAGTATTGGAGTTGCACCGATGATGATTATGTAAAATTTGTGTAGAAAGACATAAATCGTGAGGGCTCTGTGGTAGAGACACGGAACGTGGGGCGGTAAATTCATTGGAAAGGTATGGCATGTATCCGAGCAACGAACTCTACTAAATGGACAGTCGCTCCTACATCTTTCCTTAGTCTATAATTAGACTAGTTTCTGCAACCTTACAATCTTTTTCATGAAAATTATATTTATGGAACTATAATGTTTTCTTGTCTTATTTTGATATTTTAATATTTTGTGTCAAGGAAAAGATGACTTAACATATTTTAGCTAAAGGAAATATATTGATGTTTGTAGATAATATCTCATTTTTATTTTCAGATACTCTGCATTCCCAGATAAATTAGGGGCAGCTGTAGCAAGTTACAAATCTCACAATGACAGTTCACAATATGTTGAAGCACTGCACAAATCATTCTTAGATATTACTAAAATACTATCAGGGTGATTATTATTATCTACTGGTTAAACTGTACTATACATTTCTGTTGCATGTTTGTTACATATTTTTTTTACATTTTATTTAGTGGTGGATGGCAAAGCAATCGTCACCGATTTGTCACTAGAATTAATAATATTTATTTTTATATTGACAATATTATGGTTAGATATGGCCATTTTTTCTCTATAAATGTGATTATTGTAATAAATTCTACAAGACTGTCTCATTTGTCCAATGATCGCGAACGCGGCTATACAGTGTCCTTAAGGGTGAGGTTCAATTGCTCGACTATTAATTTCTCTGAGAGCTAAAATCTTGGACTTGTATTGGAGCTAGTATCGATAAGGCAGCATTGTGCTGGATTAAGCTATAAAGAATTTATCCTAGGGTTAACAAAGACGTCGACAAAGAAATCGACATTGCAGGGATTTTCGGTCAGCTACTGGGGGTTGTGAACCTTCTACGGTTTTTAAAATTGTAAGTTACTCTTATGAGGAAATTAACTAACTTCCAATGTCGTCTGTCGTACGTAAATAATGACTGAACTTGCGTTTTTTTAAACGATTTACCATTTCATAAGCCCCAAGTAATAAATATCATATCCAGATACTAAAGTTTATAGTACACATAGTAGACCCTTTTAGATTTTAAATAAATAACAATACATACACACGGCTCTGGTAGTCGTATGTACCTACGCGCTATTATAAAGTTGTATTTTTGTATTCAGATTAAGATAAGCACCATTTTAGGATAAGAAAAAAAATTTATAATCTATTTACCGGACGTATTGTTCATCATTATGTAAACGCGAATAATAATAGTTATATTTTATTATATTTTAGCATTAAATAATGCGGAATATGCACAAAGATATGATTCTCTAATGAAAGAAAAAATAAGCAGTGGTCTTGGTAGCTTAGTTGGTAAAGCGTCTGCTGTGCTTAACCGGAGGGACACAGGTTCAAACCCTGCCTGAGGTCGAAATTTCTTTCACTAGAAAATTCATATATTTGAGGTTAATATTTATAAAATAATTTAAGGTTGATATTCATATTTTAAATTTTCGTATTTTTGTATTGAGCTCTATATTAATTATTATGAAGATTATTTAAGGCTGCTATGAATATCTGCTACCTACTTACTAACTATCCTATATTTAAGGAAGCAAATACACAGAGCAGAGGCTACATATTCAGAAAGCATTCACGCGCGGGTAATGTGGGCACTGAAAGTACATTAAAATAACGTTTTATATTGAACTCATCGAGTGTTCTTCTCTGTCCAATTGTACTTTAATTTAAAAAAAAACTAATAAAAGGAAATAAACACGTATTTCGAATACCTAATAATTTGTGAAAGTAACCATCTTTTACTAATGCTGCGCGTATAATGTGGGGGGGCCAGAGTACTTAATGTAGACAGTTCCGGGAAATGATGCATAAGGACTTTCCGTACTACGATCAGGTTTCACGCAAAGATTTCGCTCGTAGGTACAATCGCGAGCACATCAGGTTATACAAAAATGACAAATTTCTCCAAATGATTTTAAACCTAAAATTTTTAAAGACTGAGAAAATTTGACATTTTGTGGTAACCTGATGTGCTGGTGAATGTATTAGTAATGTATGTTTTAGGCGGTCTATGTGCCTTATACAAGACAGATAATAAATAAGTAGGTATGCAATAGTATGGCTTCTGACGATAATCTATTTAAAACATATTCAAATAATGTATATTATATTGTTACTTTTACTATATGTATTTATAAATATTTTGCATCCAATTTATTTGTAATGCTAATAAAAAGAACCTTTATACATTTATCACAAATGCAAATCATTTACAACCCCAAGACCCCAAGTGTCATCATCATCATACGATCACGCTTGTATTCCCCGAAGGGTTAGTATTATTTAAATATGTATTTATTATAATAATTAATTAATTCTAAAAACTCTTGACTCGAATCTTCCATGTAGGATTGTAGGTCCCATGTAATCCCCTATTACAGCGGGCCTATTTTTAGACAATAACGCATCGTTTTTAATATCATTGTCTTTGACAATAGTTTTTACCGTAAATTTACCACTACTGGTGGTGATGAATGGTGCAGTGTAGAGTTCTACACTGCACCATTCATCACCACCATCCTAGGCACCATCGTATATAATATAACCATAGAATTTAAAAAACTCGGCATCTGATGTACCGAGTTGCCGAGTATTAAAATACTTACCTACTAAAACTGAATTAAATATTTTATATTCTAGAGATGTCGGAATTCCAACCGCATATAAACCCCAACTGTTGGGCGCTATCCCGCGACTGAAAGAATTTTCAACTTTTTTTATTAATTTCGGATCAAATTATTATACCTAGTCAGTAGATGAATAATCACAAATGACTAAAAATTCGATGTCAGTGCTATTCTAATTTCTACCCTACCACGACTGTTATCGATTTTCTCAAGTAAAGAGGAGAATATTCATAGTCGTGACATATTTTCAGTATTCTTTGTGAATTTCTGCCTCTTTCTCTGTATGTATTGCGACTCGAGCAACTTTGCAGCAGTGTAACATCATCATTGTAAACCCAAACTTCACTGTTCCACTTCTGGGCACAGGTCTCCTCTCATATTGAGAGGATTAGACTATTAGTCCACTACAACTATAGACTAAGACTAGCTAAGTTGGCAGACTTCACACGCAGTTGAGAAAATCACTCTGGCATGCAAGTTTCCTCACGATGTTGTCCTTCACAGTTTATGCGAGTGATTACGAAAAGTTAGAGGTGCGTGCGTTAAATTTGAACTCGAGACCTATGACTTGGCAGCCATAGCCATAGGGCAGACTGCATAACTTGATGTGTCGCCGTTTATACAAGTCAGACACATCCTGTCGTACTATAAAAAGGTAACTTACCATTCTGGAAGCTTTGATCAGGGCCAGCCTGACGCGCGGGAACCTAATGAAGTTCGACACGCTCCAAAGAGACGGCGCTAGTGACTCGTGTAGTTTTAGGGCTGGCTGGCTACACCTTCACCTACCCATGCCACCTTCCAATCTAAACTTCGGACCAGTGGCGTAGCGTGGGTCACTAGCACCCGGTGCGGATCCCGAATTTGCCGCCCTTTAATTTTTTAAATGAATAACAGTGGCGGGTTTACCAATAGGCTGAGTAGGCTGGAGCCTAGGGCGGTAGATTTGAGGGGGCGGCAAGTTTTGGAAAATAAATGACATCTTACTGAATAAAAAAAAAATATACCTAAATGTTATTATTTTGAGTGGATTCACAATTGAATCAACGTGTAATGTGTTTCACCACATTTTTTTAAAACAAACCTCACTTAAATAACGGAAATTGTATGATTTCGGATTGTTAGCGGAATACGATCCTTTCTTATTTGGGAATCAAGGATCAGGGAGTGCCAGTTACATATCAAGCACCGTTAGCGAAACCAACAAAACTTTTCACTTTTTAAGTGTTTTATTCTGCGCATTCCTTATATTGAGAGGAGTGTCTCTCGCGAATGCAACAATGTTACACAATTGTCGCTGTCTCCACCCCTCACGATGCGAACGCCTGCCCGGGAGGTGAAAGAACAATATATTTGCAACATTTTCGCGCGTATTTCTTGTTCCAAAATTTGAAGATTACTCTTTTGATATAATTATTACGTATATTTTTTTCTGTACAAGTATATTCATTATATTATCTGGGTTCCCCATGAGTCACAATGGTTCTGTATCGACACTTTATCTTAAAATAATAGCATGAAGTTGAGTCGTTTTCATAGAAAATTACCAATCTTTGAGCTCGTGTAACTTTTTAACTGTGTACATATTTAAATGAAGTTCTACGTTCAAGGAACACGTATTCTAATGATAAGATTGTTATTGCAAAATTTCAAAGACTTTCATTGGTTAACATTCAAAATAGGATAAAAATAAATTTAATACTGAAAAAGCGTGAAGTCTCTATACACGATTCAGTAGCTGCAGTTGCCAATGAATTAAAAGAATGGGGTAGAATAAGACACTTAAAAAGCAAAAGGTTTTGTTAGTTTCGCTAACGGTATTTGATATGTAGGTAACTGGCACTCCCTGATCCTTGATTCCCAAATCATTGAAGGGTTTAGGGTAAAAATCAATTTATCTCGATTTCCGGGAAAACTACAAGTGTTATGGAAAACACAACACAAAAATAAGTGACATATGATTTTAAATAACCCTCCTTCTGGCGAAGTCGGGTAAAAATATTTATGAGGTGTAACACATTAGACGTTGACTAAATTGCGAGTGGATCTAATAAAATGAGGTGTAACTATACTTTTTTTAAGACAAAAAAAAATGTAATCTATTCTTTCGGTCTAATATGCGGTCGGCCATCGCTGTATTAAAGCATACCATACCCCATCTTTAGAATATCTTTTTTCCTTTTCACAACTCAGAATTAGACCCAAAACTATTTCTTGTGTACCTAATCGTTTAATAAATCTTTGGTTGTTTAAATAAATTAGGAACTGACATATTGTTTCCTTATTCACAATCATAAGGAAAAAGTGGTTAAAGGAAGGCAAAATTGAAGAACAACAAAGAAAAATGTAATAAATTGTGTACTACGGTATTAAATTGCAGAGGTCAGTTAGAGGCGGCAGTATTTGTATAGCCTACTAGCGGCAAATCTCTAAATCCGCCACTGATGAATAACAAAAAAATTAGGGCATGATTAAACTAAACTGAAGAGTAAACAAATGTTCTCACAAAAAAAAAAACATTTTTTTTTACCACCCTTGAAATGCCGCCCCCTCCAAAGTGCCGCCCGGTGCGGACCGCACCCGCCGCCCCCCCCACGCTACGCCACTGCTTCGGACGCAATAACTGCGTGTCTGAAATTAGCCGTTCTGATCCGTTAACAGACAACTACGATATTAAAATTTGATTCATTTACTAGGATATCAAAATCTATGATTAGATAGACCTCCCGTTGTAAAGGCTTTCCATACCATTAAAAGCCTAAGTATAGCTTGATGTGTAGCCGTGCGTACATTGTGTTAGTGTTAGCTAAATTAAGCTACAGAATGATGTAAAGTTCAAATGCAAACGAAATAGCCGTTTGTCTCCAGTGGTATTACAGTCTGTCTGCAATAAATTTTAACAAAATAACTCGGTGTAAAGAGAATGCGTAAGGTCGTAAATGTTTGACATTTGTGAATATCTAATCAATAAACGCACGGCTACACATCAAGCTATACACATCCAGTATAGGCTGGCTTTGAATGGTATGGAAAACTTTTACAACGGCGGGGTAAGTCTAAACTGTTTTTTTTAGCTTAATGTGTAGCCTATCGAATGTGAAAACGAAAATCCTAAAATAAGAATGCCTAGGCTATGAATACGACTTCATCGTACGTACGCAGAATCAACAGCAGCGTTCCAATCTACGCACGCGCATATATGTACAAACATTGCTCGTTTTATATAAAAGTATATTTATTTACTTCATTCGTAGAAAACTGGACTTGATGTAATTGCAGTTTATTGTGAAATAAGTTCGCGTAGAATGTGATATATGTGCTGGCACATGAAATGCATACAACTGTATCTTATTCTGTGGTAGCCCAACGGCTAAAATTGCATGCCTTGTTTCGTGCTGATAGAAGTTTGTACAACAACATGAAAAGGAATGCTACCTGGGCCATATTGACATTATGATCGCGAAAATGTCAAAGTTCACCCGTACACCCAAGCTGGGTATGTTTTGTGAAAAATCAAAATTATTGAATTAAAAATGATGTGTCGTGAACGTGACATTCAGCATAATTCGAATTGTTGAGGTAAATAATTATTATATTACCATTGGCAGGTTTTTAAAGCAGGTTATTAGCCTATTTATCGGAAAAACAATGGAGAGCAAAATATTTTCAGTTTTTTTTAAGTGCATCATTATTGTAATCTTGGTTTATCTATGTTGAATGGAATAAGTGCGACTAGAGATATCATAAATTAATAACTCTACATGCTACCTACTCCTAATATAGGTATATCACTAATCCGTTCATAGCATTCTGGTTTTAACTGCTTACAAATTCATTCTTATTCACACAGATTTAGATTTTATTTTATTAGTCCTATTTTCCTAGTCTGAGCTTATTCATTTAATTTTTACTTATAATTATGGGTTTACTTATATCTCTAAGAAAACTTAAATCAATTAGATCCTGTTACTTAGTGAGGAGTATGTACAAAAAAGTCAGGGCTTAAAAAAATATAATAGCTCAGAGCTTAAAATCATTATTCTTCTAGCCTCTTTTCCAACTATAGTTTGGCTTCCAGTTTAACTGATATCGAATAGAAGCAACTGCATAAACTAATTTCTAAACAATGCCAATATCATGAGTATAAATTGGTTTTTAGGCTTTTTGGGCCTCTGATTACCACTAACAACAGCCAAAGGTGTTCATGTACCAATGGCTTTAAATTTTCTACGAGACATGGAGGTGTCTCATTCTATTAAGAAATGATCATCCATCCAAAGACTGACCATGACAATCACAGCTTGACTTTGTAAATCAATTGATTGTGTTAGTTAGCCACCAGGTCTTTGGTATAACGTGAAATGAAGTGATGAATGATTTCATACCCTTTAATTTGAGATATTTATGGCAGTGTTCCAAGTATTTTCCTATTGAAATACAAAGCATATATAACAGCTTATAATCTCTTTGTTGCAGAATATGTTTCATTACATGCAAAGCTAAAAGTAGAACACCAATATGCTGATAAAGGAGTACCGAATACCTTTGCCCCTCACTGTTGAGGAGTATAGGATTGCTCAGCTGTATATGATAGCAAAGAAAAGTAGAGAAGAAAGTTCTGGTGAGGGCAGTGGTGTGGAGATCCTTGTAAATGAACCTTATGAAGATGGGCCTGGTGGGAAAGGTCAGTACACTCAAAAAATATATCATGTTGGTAGCCACTTACCTGGATGGTTTAAGAGCTTGCTTCCAAAATCTGCCTTAACAGTGTCTGAAGAAGCTTGGAATGCTTATCCTTACACAAAAACGAGATATACATGTCCCTTTGTTGAAAAATTTTCATTAGAAATAGAAACTTATTACTATGCTGATAATGGCCACCAAGAAAATGTCTTCAACCTCACAGGGAGTGATTTAAAAAGTAGAATAGTTGATGTTATTGATGTTTGCAAAGATCAACTCTATGGTGCAGATTATGTCAAAGAGGAAGATCCTACAATATATCATTCACAAAAGTGCAATAGGGGTCCTCTCTCTGATAACTGGCTTGAAGAATATTGGAGTGAAGTTCAAGGCAAGTCACAGCCACTGCCAAATGGAAAATCTCTTATGTGTGCTTATAAACTTTGTAGGGTAGAATTCAGATACTGGGGTATGCAAACAAAACTAGAAAAATTTATTCATGATGTTGCATTAAGAAAAACTATGTTAAGGGCTCATCGCCAAGCATGGGCTTGGCAGGATGAATGGCATGGTCTAACAATGGATGACATACGAGAAATAGAGCGCCAGACACAGTTAGCTTTGCAGAAAAAGATGGCAGGTGACACTAGCGATGAACAAGATTTGTCTGAAGAGAATTCTAAATCTCTAGCAGCTACAATGAGCAGTTTAGAAAAGAATGAAGATGTGCCAACACCATTAGTTTCAAAGAAACATAATGCTGACAAGAGAATCCAAAAACATCTGACTCCTGAGGGTACTCCACCATCAGATCACAAAACTACATCTAAAACTAATCTCAGATCATCTTCTTCAGGTTCTATCAAAAGTTTGCAAGCCCAAGCTGCTAATTGGAGAATGGAAACACTTGTTAGGGAGTCAGAAACTGAAACCGGTTCAGAAGACGAGTTTTATGACTGTGAATCATCATTTAATAAATGGTCTTCCATGTGTTCTCTTGACGAAGGTGATATTGACATATCACCTACTCAAGGTGATCAAAGTCAAGAAGACAGTATATTCAACCCCACTTTCCTCAAAAGAGTCACATCTGAGAGAGGGTCCCGTAGAATGCCTAATTTACAAAGCCACCCTAGTATTGATGGTGGTCCTGAAACGCCAGCTCACAGCTCCTGCCCGACAACTGTTTTGATATTAGTGTTCCATGCAGGGAGTGTCATGGACGCAAATGTTGACATGACTGCTAAGAAATCAGATGTTACAACTTTCAAAGGAGCTTTCGAATCCGTGATGCGCCAGCATTATCCAACGCTTATAGGACACATAGCAATAAAACTTGTATCGTGTCCATCTATTTGCACTGAAGCTTTAGGTGTTCTATCAACATTGAGTCCTTACAGTTTTGATTGTTCACCATCAACTATCGAATCTCCTTCTCTCACCAATGATCTTATACCTATTGGTGCCATACCTTTAATTGCTACAACGTCGCCAGATTATCCAGAATCCGTAACAAAAACAATAAACTCGGCCAATGCTACTTACAATGAATTCATCAAATCAGAGGATGGAAAAGGATTTAATGGACAAGTTTGTATTGTAGGTGACAGTATGGGCTCAGTGTTGGCGTATGACGCACTTGTTAGAACTTTACAGTACCAGTCACGACATGACAGTGAAAATAGTATACTGGATACTGAGATTACCATACCAAATGATCCATTAGAACCACATTACCTTAATAAGTCTCATTTACAAGCACCAACACCCAGGCGGCGTTCATCATCCACAAGTGACAACCAAATAAAATTTGAATTCGAAGTGAGCGACTTTTTTACCTTTGGAAGCCCATTATCTCTTATATTAGCATCAAGAAAGATTTCTGATGATAAATCACATGACATTATGAAACCACCTGTACAGCAGGTCTTTAACTTGTTTCATCCTACGGATCCTGTTGGTTCCAGATTAGAGCCATTGTTGTCAGCTAGATTCACTAATTTACCACCGATAAATGTTGCTAGGTATACAAAATATCCTTTAGGTAATGGTCAACCTTACCATTTGATGGAATTGATACAAAGTCATCCGCAATTATTTGGAGAACACTTACAAATGCCGCCAACTCCCGTGTTAAGACGACTTTCAGAAGCGTCTGTACAAAGCACGATTAGTGGTTTAGTGGATAACATTCCTCTAATTACTATGAACGCTTTGCAACAGAAATGGTGGGGTTCTAAAAGACTAGATTACGCTTTGTATTGTCCTGAAGGATTGACAAATTTTCCAACAAATGCTTTACCTCACTTATTCCATGCTAGCTACTGGGAAAGTTCTGATGTAATAGCTTTTATACTACGACAAATTGGTCATTTTGACCTAGCTTTGTATGGGCACTCAGACGATAAAGAGTGTCCAATGTTTAAACCTGGACAAGAAAGAGAAAAATGGATGAGAAAACGAACTTCAGTTAAATTGAAAAATGTAGCTGCAAATCATAGGGCTAATGACGTTATCGTAAAAGAGGGATGTCCACAAATGTTTTCTGCCCGTTTTATGTACGGACCATTAGACATGATAACGTTGACCGGTGAGAAAGTGGATATTTACATGATGAAGGATCCACCTGCAGGAGAATGGACGATGTTGTCAACCGTAGTGACGGACAAAACCGGAAGAATTATATACACGCTACCAGAACGACAAAGTGTCGCTTGCGGCATCTATCCCGTAAGAGTTGTTGTTCGAGGTGACCATACTATGTGTAACTTCCATCTAGCTGTTGTACCGCCTCAAACTGAATGTATTGTATTTAGTATTGATGGATCTTTTACCGCAAGCGTTTCGGTTACTGGCCGAGACCCAAAAGTAAGAGCAGGTGCCGTTGATGTCGTACGGTTTTGGCAAGATCTAGGATATCTCATATTATACATAACTGGAAGACCAGATATGCAACAAAGGAAAGTTATATCGTGGTTGGCTGAACATAACTTCCCTCATGGGTTAGTATTTTTCTCCGATGGGTTTTCAACAGATCCACTCGGACATAAGGCAGCGCATTTAAACAATCTTATAACCGAACATGGAATAATTATGCATGCGGCGTACGGGTCTGGGAAAGACATTACTGTTTACCATAATTGTGGATTGTCTCCGAAGCAAATCTATGCTATTGGGCGTATCAGTAAGAAGTACAGCAATATGGCAACGACTCTGAATGATGGCTATGCTTCACACTTAGCTGATTTAAAGCTACCTGGGGCTTCAAGACCTGCTAGAGGGAACGCACGTCTTCTTGTTCCAAGGCGACTTTTGGCTCCTGTAAGTGGCGGGTCTACTTTACGAAATCGTCGTTAATTTAGTCTTCTTATTAGTACCCCTTTAAAACGCTTAATCTTCCTCTGATTATATGGTGTTTGTGATAGAATACTGCTTAATGTACAATATTGTCCTATAATTAAATTAGGTATCTATTTTTTTGAGTTGACTGCCCTGTGTACACTGCTACTGTATGAGCAGACTATTTAGCAAGTATGTACACACTTTCCAATTTGTGTTGATTATTCAGAATTACGTCTGGATTGGGATTTATAAATAAGTTATGTGTTGTAAAGATTTTAAATTAAGAATTTGGGATGCAGGAAATGCCCGTCTATTTATCCTCATTGTATATCTAACTGCTAAAATATAACGACTGTTTTATATTCTAACTGTAAAAACTTGTTACGTACTTCTATTGTAACTGAGAATATCTAGAGATATGTTTTAAAGTTACGAGTGCATGTCGGAGGAGCGGAATCTCTGCACAGATTTTTTAATTATTATGCTGTTTCTAGTCTTCGCCATTTGTAGATACTATGCTTGTATCTGTGGCACATATACCTAAAGAGAATATTCTTAATAATTTTGAAGCTTTATCGCGATCTCACAAGATTGGTAAACAATCTTGTCTGGTAACGTAACGCCTAGAAATACTTGTGCAGTCATAGCTAGATTTATCCATTACCGTTTGGCTTTATACACTAACTTTGTATCTTATTTTTTACCACCATGAAACTACAAAGTAATGTAATAAGATGGGTATATTTATTTTATTTTGTTAGTAGGTTATCTCTTTATCCTCTTCTACTAACATTTTTAAAGGTACAATTTAGTTAATATTAATAAGAGGTTGTTACATACATTACGTGATTATTACTTGTTATTTGTAGTTCTGGAATAAACAAAAGTTTAAAGCATTTGCAGCCCAACTACTGTTAAATAAATGTAAACTATTTTGTAAAGAATAGCGGGACCGTGAAGTCCTTTGAAATAATTTGAGGAACCACTTGTACTAAACATTTTCGGTTAAATGTTTATACAAACACAAACGAGCGCTTATGTGCCATTTTTAGTGTTCCGCATTAAGTATTTGACGAAGATAGGACATTTTGTCTGTCACATGCGTTTTGACTCAGTGACGTAGAACTCTGTAATATAAATATTAGTCTAAAATCACGGTTTTATACTGCTACTTACCAGTTATCTTAACTAGCAGGGCCGTGCGGTTCAAAAGATTTTGCTTTGTATGAGAGGGCTTGTTTTGGAGTTATATGGGAAGTTAATTCGTTTTTCTCTTTGAAAAAAGGTCTATTTCGTTATTTCTTGATTAATTTCACTGAAGAAATAAATTGAACAAATTTATGTTTGTACTGAATACTGCGTTTTAAAGTTAATGCGGACCTACATAAAATATTATGTAGGTACATACTTATCATTATATTCATGTGCAAGCACATAATTATTAGATAATATAATCTAGTAATCTTTAACTTCGACTGTTACTGTAGTAGGCTGCGATATGTTTTTTTAAATTTATTGTATGTTGATACATCTTCACCAGTGGCGGATTAACCATATAGCAGGAGAAGCAAATGCTACGGGCCCCGCGCAAAAGGGTGCCCCGCGTATCCAAATCCTAACCTCGGCATGAGCTTATTTTTGAATTAAACTTATTAAGACACTAAAAAGTCGCCAAAGTGGATTATTCCATGTCAAATACAAAAATGTATTGAGTATTTTTTATTTACTACTTTATACTTGAGAATCTACAGTAGATCAAGGGCGCCTCAATAGAATATGCTACGGGCCCCGCGCTTGCTTAATCCGGCACTGATCTTCACGCCAGAAACAAAATATAAGCAAATAACTCCCCCTTTTCAGCTATCTCTCTTTTTAATTCTCAGCCTCTGATAAAAGCGTTCTCTAAAATGATTTTTTTATAGGTTTACATTTAGTCTCTTCTTTCAATGAATAGGTTAAATAAAGAATTTTGTTGAAGAATGGATGATTAACAAAGCAGTCGTATAACAACAACAAAAATACGTACATACTTATATCAATAACAATATACCACATGGTGGCAAGTGCGGTCATGGTCTTGAAGAAAAGTACGCTATGAATATTTATTTTATTCTTAGGAAACTGCTATAAATCAAGGCAATGATTTCAAATCGCTTGATTATTTTCGGACCCGAACAGGTCAAATATGAATAAGAACCAGTATGTTTTTTTTTTTCAAAACTAAAACTAATCAATTGATTAGAGTTAATTGACGTCTCTGAGTGCGGTTGTTAGTTACTTAGAAATAATGTAGGTATTTTTATCTGTATGTCAATAATTATTTTTCCTTCCCATTTCGCAGCTATACCTACAATAAAATATAGTTGTTATGTTTTTGCGTTTGTCAGTTTGATTCCTCGCTAAAAAAATTAATTATTTAAAAACTTGAGAGCGGAACCGGTATGCATTTTCCACCAAGTATACAACATTTCGTAATAATTCCTTTTTGCTATGGTATTAAGCGACTGTTCTATAATATTTCATTAAGTATAGATTAACATTTCAATAAAGTAGGGAAGCACTTAGCTGAAAACCTACAGATTTCTATTTTATATCTCTTATTAGTTTTAGATCATATAATCGCGGATTGTCAGCTTGCTGGGAAATATCATTGTCACAAAGATGTAAACTACTATTATATACCTAAATAAGATAAAGGAGAGGCAATATTGTTATTAATTTTACTGAACCACTATTTTATTATTACCGTAAAAAGATAAAAACTTAGATATTATCGAAATACATAAAATACCTACTAAAGTTCCAATTCCAATAACAAAATTATCAATATTAGGTAAACGCATGCGCAGACGACTGAAATTCATAAAAGGTTTTATAGGTAGGTACCTACTACTGATCACCTAATGAAATGGATTCAGTTTTCTGATCACTTTCAACGGTATTTATAAAAAGTTTACGGTAATATAAAAATTGTGATGCAGGTATAATACTTAATTTAAAAAAATATATTTGTTGTTGATATTATAAACAATATAATAAAACTATTTTTCTAGTTTATAATTTGGTTTAAGGACAAAACAAAAGGAACAAAAGTAAATTATTTTAATCAATATCTATTCAAAAGGAAATTAATATTATCTTTGTATGTACATTCCTGTTTCAGATATATATTTCTATTGTGAAACTTTTAAATTAATGATATATTATAATATCTAATGTAAATGTAAAATATTTATAATATCGGGCATCTCTTTCACAATCGGTGGCTAAGTTTTGTCTAATAAATAATTGAGGCGGCTTTATATATTTTCTATACTCAATAGTCAGATTGTAACAGCAGGTACGGATGGCTATACAGCTATACATTACCAATATAAGCTGACATTGCACTGTATGGATAGCATACACAATGCGAGGTGACGCTATACCGGATTTGTATTTCTGAATGTAGTAGCGCTGTGTATAATATTATTGTACCTAAATACTATAATATTATTTGTCGCGTAGTTAGGACTTACCCAACGATTGTGAATCAATACCCGGTGTAATTGTTCTCATTATTTCTAACGGTTAAGGTTTTCAATACTATTTATTTTTATTCTGGTTTAAATACTTTAAATACTTATGTACTTAAAAGTAATCCTTTAACTTTTAAGTATTACTATAGCAATTATTATGATAATATAATGCCATATTTTGGTAACAAATACTATGTATTTTGACTATTTATTATTACCTATTAAAAAAACGGTGTTGCTAATTTAAATGTTTCAACCTCAGTTCCAACTAATCTAATTTTATATCGCATTATAATCGATTATTCGTAATTAAGTAATTTTCTTAATAAGAGTAAATTATGAATAGGTACTATTCACAATAGGTACGCACGGCTACACCTCAAGCTATACAATAATAGGGTGGCCTTGAATTGTTCGGAAAACCTTTACAATGGGAGGTCAGTCTAAACTGGTTTTGTTTAGCTTGATGTGTAGCCGTGTGTACTAAGTATATTATTATTATCATAATTTTTCTGAAGCTGTAATTACCTGATTATCTTTTTTCTAACAATATTTGCCACTGTTAAACAGGCTCGTATTACAAGAAACAGTATTGGATATAAACTGCAACCTGCTGTAGATAAGCACATTGCCACTTGTGTGGCTTCAACCGAGGTCGGCCATTCTCTACCAATCTAAAATTATCCGTTTGGTGTTAACCTGAAGCCCTGGCGCAGATGCTCGGACAAACAAGGGGAATAAAATGATCTGTTAAATATTTATATTTGAAAGCGTTGAGCAAATTATACCTAAATATAACTAAAGCAATGATGCACGTCGTTGCATGTGGATAGGATATGCAAATATAAGCTATTTATATTAACGTGTACCTACTTACCATGTGATTCGATTTGAATATTTGTTGCGCTGCCTGTATTAGCGTCATCATTTTTTTTTTAACTATCATCAGATCTTTTGTCCATATACTTACCTACCTAATATTTCGTTTGTCTAAGCTTGATCAGCTAAGACGCAGCTGATATTTTAGTTATTATTTAAATTTATATCAGCTTATACTATTACGGTTATGTAGGTAATGTAGGTATAGTCCGATTTTTACGCTAATAATATGTAATAGGTGTTTACATTGTTAACTGATTTTAGTCACAAATTAATCATAGATACTTAGGTATCTATTAACGATATTCGTAACATATCGCACACCTAGATCTAAAGAGAGTTAAGTAAAAAACAGGTGTGATTGAGTTATGCTCACCATTTCATTTCCTATACGGATACCTATCTGACCAATAAAACAACAGGTTAAAAAAACAATAGGTATCCGTATAGGAAATGAAATGGTGATCATAACTCAATCACACAGATGTTTGACTTAACTCTCTTTAGATCTAGGTGTGCGATATAGTCATTACTTTAGGCAGGTAACTACTTACCCACTTTGTTTTTAAATAAAATTATGAAGAGTACAGTCAGCACCAAATATATCTGCGCAGACAGGGCTCAAAATAATATGAGCATATTTACTAAAAAATATTGATGGAACCAAATTTTTAGGGTTCCGTAGCCAAATGGCAAAAAACGGAACCCTTATAGATTCGTCATGTCCGTCTGTCTGTCTGTCCGATCGTGTCACAGCCTTTTTTTTCGAAACTATAAGAACTATGCTGTTGAAACTTGGTAAGCAGATGTATTCTATGAACCGCATAAAGACACAAAAATAGAAAAAAAAAAAAACAATAAATTTTGGTAGTTGTAAATACTTGGAACTGAAACTCGAAATTTTTTTTTTCGTCAAACCCATACGTGTGGGGTATCTATGGATAGGTCTTCAAAAATGATATTGACGTTTCTAATATAATTTTTTTCAAAACTGAACAGTTTGGGCGAGAAACACTTCCAAAGTGGTAAAATGTGTGTCCTGTAACTTCTAAAATAAGAGAACGATAAAACTAAAAAAAATATATGATGTACATTACCATGTAAACTTCTACCGAAAATTGGTTTGAACGAGATCTAGTAAATAGTTTTTTTTAATACGTCATAAACTGAATATTTTGCGCGAGAGACACTTCCAAAGTGGTAAAATGTGTGTGTCCCCCCCCTGTAACTTCTAAAATAAGAGGACGATAAAACTAAAAAAAATATATGATGTAGATTACCATGTAAACTCCCACCGAAAATTGGTTTGGACGAGATCTACGTAAATAGTTTTTTTTTTAATACGTCATAAATCGTAATGATACGGAACCCTCCGTGCGCGAGTCCGACTCGCACTTGGCCGGTTTTTGTTATTTGTTCAGTAATTAGAAAAAGTCCACAAAAACAGCTTAATACATAGGTACGCACGACTACACATCCAACTAAGTATACAAATCCAGTATCGACTGACCTCCTATTATAAACGCTTTCCGTACAATGTGAGGCCAGCCTATAGGTACTGGTTTTGTATAGCTTTATGTGTAGCCGCTTGTTCATACAAAATTTTATACAGGGTGTTTGGTACATCGTTTGCTAAATGGACTGGACAGGAGGTCATTAGCTATCTCTTCAGGCTCAATAACTCATTCCTTGTCACACCGGTTTTTTTATAACAACTTTTAAAACTTTATTGGGAAAAAATCCAGAACTCTGCATTAAAGCTTCAATTTTAAAAATCTAATTAGTATAGCGTTTAAATTTCATTTTAATTTTGATGTATACTCTTGTGTGTTTCTATGAAATTCAAAATTGCTTGCTATTAACGTCTAGTTCCTTTTTAAAAACCACAGAATAATTAAGAAAATTAATAAAAAAATTCATAGTCAGAGGTCAAAATTAAACCAATGTGTTAATAGCCGTGCCTATACTGATAAATTTCTGTGGTGACTACACTACAACATTATAATAACATTCACGTAGAAACTGATGGTTGAATAGATATTATTATATCTAGCACAAAGGATCGGATTATACCTATTTAAAGTCCAAAGGTAAAGGTTTTAATATTCATTATTTAACCATCGTTCATCGTTGTACGGTTATGTCTATGTACGATTGTGTAGTATCTATACATTTTAATCCCTCTGTTCTACTTTTTACATTTCAATGATCAACCATTTCATAGTTCGCTTCCTATTCGCCAGTATATATTCAGAAGGGTAACGTATTATCGTTGGACTCGTCCAGATATATCTTGCAAAATAATCACAATCATAACGTAGATAGTAAGTTCGAACTTCAATATTACACATAACTAATTATCTACCTGTGTGTTGCAGATCGGAAGTTAGCCGTTGCGAACTACCGCGGTGATAAAATCGTTATGTGTTTTAATACATAAATATCGAAATTAGTAAACAAAATAATTTGAAATGTGAAACATATACGACTCTAATTATCTTTACATTGACTCTTTCTATTTAAATTTACCACCTCTAAACCACTTGCAGCCAACTTCCGATCGGCTTACTTACTTATTTCGAACAAACTGTAGGTCCCCAAAATATTTAAATGTATAAAGTTTTAACCATGCACGTAAGTAGGACAGCCCCTTGTGTACAACTATTAGCAGAGACCGCTAGTAACCGGTTAGTAATTATAAGAGTTATAAAATACCACATGCGACGTGATTTATTAGATCTCATTTAATTGCAGCTTTTGAAATAGGGCAAGCCTTCTGTTTACCGACCCTTTTGTGCTAGGTTGCTATAGATACAGAAACGATTGTAAATTCTGCATGGTGCTTCTACCGTCAAAGATGTGAACTAAAATAGATTGATAACTCCCTGAAACTGTACCCGAAAGGCTTAAAATTATAAAGGCCACGGGATACATCGTCAATTACCTATTCCATGCATACCAAAGTAATGAGTTATATTTTGGTCTGGAAAATCTTGATCTGAGTGCTCATTAATTTAAGTTTATAAATTAACTTTGGCGTCAACCTACAACTACAATATTCCTTCTAAATACTTAACTGTGCGTGTCTGAAATTAGCCGTTTGGAACTGCTGCTATCGTAAAACCGCTTAGGTAATGGTTTTTATACTTACATAAATATCGAAATTAATAAGGAATGTGCATCAAATAAAAAGTTAAGTTATGGAACTTTGCGAACAAAGAAGTGAGACCGGCTAAAACTACGCCTTGCCGTGTACAAACACAATTACACGCACGTGATATGTTGAAAACTTTTTGATAGACGTGCAGCGATAGCTCGACTCACACTGATGAGGCGTAGTTTCGGTATACGTGTGTGCGTGTAATTGTGTGTTGTACACGGCAAGGCGTAGTTATAGCCGGCCTCACTTCTTTGTTCGCAAAGTTCCATCTTAACTTTTTATTTGATCTGAAGGAATGTGTAACATTTATGACCGTAATTGTCTTTACAGCAAGTTGTTGTGCCTATTTAAATGTATCACTGCAAAACTACTTGCGGACATCTTCAGACGAGCACAGTTATTTCGGACGAACTTTACATACCTACCCTGAATATATAGTAGACAAAAACCTATCTAGTGCCGCAACCTCGTGTAAAATTTGCACAATAAAGTTCTAACAAATGTAATCTCCTAATAGATATTTTTTATCAGTATTCTATATTTATGTACGTATTTATGATTACTTAATAAGTATTACTTACATACTATCTCAACATATAATAAAATTGTAATTGTCTGTACATTGAAGGTATTTAAAAATATATATATGATAAAATTTTACCTGGTCTCTAAAGATTTGGTCTCTAGACCTATTTATTTAATTTATTTGTACCTGTTATAATATTAATTTATCTGTTAGATATATTATGCAAGCTTCAAATTCTTTTATGATGTATGTATTAGTGTGTGAAAAATAAATTATTGTTGTTGGCAATTGTTTCTGATTTTAAATTCATGATGTAGGTACCTATTCAGTTTCCCCAGGGATGAGCGCTAACAGGTTTTGCACAAGGGGGGGGTTCTGGGGTGGTCTATTAAAAGGACTCAATGTAGACCTCTATGTGCTGATGTTGGCCACCGGGGTGGTTTTAGTGGGTAAGAATCCCACACTGCCTTTTGAAGGTTTCCCCCCGTAATCAAAAAATGTTTGGTTCGCTGTCAAATATACCTAAGTACCTATATTATTGTAGTCTTTGGTTCGCTGGTTGCTGTAGCAAAATAAAAGTTTAAATACGAACTGACAAACTCGCAGTTTGCATCGCAAAAGACATTTTGAGACAAAATGTTGCGTTTTTCCTTCTCCAAGGTCCAATCTATTTTCATACCAAAATTTTCCATATTCTGAAGTAGGCTAGGTAACAAAAATAAAACAGACGAGTTAATTTCATAGTATTGGTTTGCACGCAGCGATGTCATTTATTTTACTACGTACCGCAGAGTCAGTCGAATGGCTATGTGATTAGGTATACCTACCACTTCCCCCCCCACATATAATCTAACTAAATACGTAGGAACCCGTACTAATTTGTAATCGTCACTGATAACAATATCAACTGATGCAGCACTGGTATTAATTAACATAGAGCTCAACAGCAGTGGCATTAAATTCAGTTAAACGATCTTAATTGGCAATAAGTGGTTACGTACGGTGGCCAGCACATAGTTACCACAAAATGTCAAATTTTCTCAGTTGATTTTGAACTTTATCGTCAACAATTTAAGGTTTAAAATCATTTGGAGAAATTTAGCAGTTTTGTATACCTTGACCTTCTGGCGACTGTACCTAGCTACTTGAATTCTAAATACCTTCACGGCAATAATTATGTCGTAGCGAAATATGACGAGGTACTTAATTTAGCCGTGCACGATCAATTTTCGTCTGCTTCCGTATCTAAAGCAGGGAGGGGGTATACTCCTCAAATTCTTTATGGTAGGTACTTCGAACGCAACAATGTTGCACTGTTGTCGCTATCTCTATCCATTTGCAACATTTTCAAACAACAATACCTTTGCAACATTTTCGTGCGTATTTCTTGATCCAAAATTTGGATATTACTCTTTTAATATACTTAATAATTTTTTTTGGAAAATGATATTGATTATATTATCTGGGTTCCCCATGAGTCGAAATGGTTCTGTTTTGATACATTATCTTAAAATACTAGCATAAAGTTTGGTCGTTTTCATCGAAAATTACCAATCTTTGAGCTCATGTAACTTTTAAACCGTGTATTGAAATTAAGTTCAAGGAACACGTATTTTTAATTTAAATTTCAAAGTCATAGGGTAAGATTAAAGATAGGACCAAACTACTTTTGCTAGGCGCGCGGAGCTGATACTATCCTCTTAATCGGCCGCAATTCCAAACTCCTACTGAATTCAATAATACTTTACTCATCTCTTTAGTAATCAAAACTGGCGCTGGTAAATTTAGTGTAATCTGGTGTAGTATAGATACATATTCATAATGGATAAAATTCAACTAAAAAAAATATTCTTGACTGCCTCGTTAGTCTAGTGGTCCCAATCGCGACTGCTACGCTAGAGGTCTTGGGTTCGATCCCCAGGTCGAGCAGTGTTATTGGGTTTTTCTATGAAATTCTCAGTAGCAGCACGCAGTCTGGATTTGTGCCCGGTGAATGGCAATAGGCTCGCCCCCCATTACATGGGACCTAAACATACCGGCGAACTGTGGGTGTGGAACATTAAGTACAGGTGTACTTAAGGTGTACCGAAGGGTTAGGCAGAGGTCTGCCTAACCCTTCGGGGAATACAGGCGTGATGGTATGTTATGTTATGATAAAATTGAAAATTAAACTACCATTATTATGTGTACATAATAAGAAAGTTTATTTACATTCAATTTACACCTACAAAGGCTTAAAAATAAATTTATTTTTAACACTACGTATAAAAGTGGATATTACACAAAATATAAAATGTTTAATAGTAGATTGAAATAATATTAACGATTAAAAACAATACTTTTGTCTATTACCTAATATATATTTATATAATAGGAAGGAACCTATAAATTGCCGTTCTGCAGTACTAGCCATTTAAAATCAAAATAATTTTTTTTTGGCCAAGAATTCTAATTTCAAATTAATTTTATTTTAAAAACATGGAATTCTTTTTCCAAAAGTAGTCATTTGTTTATTGATTAGTGTTACATTTTCATCGCATTTCAATCTTTTTCGTCATCATGGATACGTTAAAAATTCGAGTGATTATGGAATATGAGTACCGTCGTGGCAGCAACGCGGCACAAGCGGCACGCAACATCAACGACGTTTACGGAGCTAACACTACAAACCAACGCACCACCTGTTATTGGTTTGCTCGCTTCCGTTCTGGGAATTTCGACCTGAAAAATGAACCTCGCGGTCGTCCGAAAACTTTGGTCGACAATGACGAATTAAAGGCGATTGTGGAAGCTGATGATACACAATCGACGGCTGAATTAGCAGCAGCTTTCGACGTTAGCGTCAAAACAATATTGGTCCATTTGCGTCAAATTGGCAAGGTAAAAAAGCTTGACAAATGGGTGCCCCACGAACTCAATGATCGCCAGCGCGAAGTACGCGTCGAAACGTGCCTTGCACTGCTCAACAGACACACAAATGAAGGAATTTTGAACCGCATTGTTACCTGCGATGAAAAATGGATTCTGTTTGATAACCGCAAGCGCTCAGCAAGATGGTTGGATCCTGGTTCAACACCTAAACAATGCCCTAAACGAAAACTTACCCCTAGAAAAGTAATGGTCACTGTTTGGTGGTCTAGCGCCGGTGTGATTAATCACAGCTTCTTACCAAACGGGGTGAGCATTACTGCAGATGTGTACTGTGAAGAACTGAACACAATGATGGAGAAGCTGGCACATCTCCAACCAGCATTAGTCAATCGCTCGTCTCCGCTGCTCCTGCACGATAACGCGCGACCTCATACTGCACAGCACAGCAGACGGTCTCCAAGTTGCAAGAACTGGGGTTGGAAGTTCTCCGTCATCCGCCCTACTCACCAGACCTTGCGCCTACAGACTACTACTTTTTCCAGAATTTGGATAACTTCTTGGCGGGAAAAAAATTCAATACCCGAGAGGCAGTACAAAATGCCTTTGAAGAATTTGTTGCCTCCCGTCCAGCTGATTTCTTTAAGAAGGGCATCAATAAACTGCCACTGCGTTGGCAAAGATGCATTGATTGCATGGGGATTACTTCGATTAATACAAATAAAAAATACATGAAAAAAATTTGTTTAAATTTTTTCATACAAAAAGGCAATTTCATAGGTAAAGACCTAATATTAGGATAGGATAATAGATACTAAACAATATTTAACATCGAGCGAACTTCAGCTTTCATCTTTACCTGAACTTTTTTTGAACGGATCTTTTTTTTTCGATGATTCTAAATGTGCTGTAAAGGGTTGTATGTATACACCCAAATAAAACTGACAGACCCACAAAACCAACTTGCAAAATACATAATAAATTAATAATCCTTTATAATATTCAATCATTATTATCATCACGAAAAAGGTTCCTCGTGATTATAATATAAATGTTTCGATTTTTCAAATTAATCATGCTTTACACTTACAACAGTGATGGAAAAATCTATGTAACAAAACTATTTACAATGTTATCTATGTATTTTTTTACTAGTTATCATTAAATCTAAAACACGAATCCAACTTGCCAAATTCTGCCAGTGTTCCGCGTAATTAAAATCGCAAACATCGAACTGCAGACATCATAATAATTATTTTTAGATAATGGATATAATAGGCATTATACATTTGTGTTCAAGCGGTTACCTGAATTCGTTGTGAAACTTAAATCCTGTGATAGTGCTTCCATTGGGCGAAATCCTATGCGTAGGTATGCACTAGATATATTACGTTTGCGGCAGCTTACATGTTAGGTATCAAGTAGGTGATACTGTATGACGATGAACACACACCTTTAGCAATAAACAATAATGCGAAATACATTTCATTAATTTTTATAACGATATAATTTAAAATTTATGTTAACCACTGGTTACACCGCTGCCATACCTATACAGAATTATAGGTGTGGTGCTATGTTATGTTAAAATAAACAGTATTCGTTATTTCTGTACATTAAACAAATTCTATAATATAAATATTTTAGCAGCTTTTTCGTCATCTATTCCGTTGTATTTTTTTTCTTATATCATATAAACGTGGCCATGCAAATGTGCGTAACGGATGTTGCTAACACGCAGAACCCATTTTACCCCTTCCATCCATCCGTTTCTGAACTCCACAGAGTTTTAGAATAATTTCAAATATTTTCTAGTGAGTCATTCGACTAGAAAAATTAAAACAGAATATCTGAAGAAAAAGCTGTTTTACTAAAATGCTATAATTCAAAGTTCGACTTAAGACATTTTGAATGTACAAAAAATCCAGTAAAATCAACTTTTGTAACCAAAATGTACATCGCTAGCTTTTCTAGTCTTACGCTACATTGACACGAGATTACCTATGTTTAAAACATTATTTATTATTACTATATATTAATTCATAATAAATAAATGACCTAATACCAATAGAGTGATTTTACTTTAAATTTTGACGTTTGTGATTAAAATAAGATAACGTTTAATGTTTCCGAAACTTTACACAGCCCGATTTACTTTTATAATAAATGAGAGTCGCTAAAATAATGCTCCGTACACCTTTTTTGTCCTATGTTATCCCAGTTTTTGGATTACATCATTTTTTTCGACATAAACAGATTTAACAAAAATAATTGTTCTAAAAACACAATGATGACATCAATTTGAGATCTAATTGTACTTTAAATTTTCTAACAGTAACCTTTGATTTTGTGTACAATCATCACAAATCTATTTGTTATTCACTTAACAATTTGTATAAAAAATGTGTCAGTAACTTATTTAATATATTCTTCATACCTTTACTATGAAACTTGAGGTTTATTTGACTTCACTTTAAAATAATATAATACGTAATTAACTAAACAATATATTTTAATAAGAATGACGTGTTTACGACAAGATCTATTTTTATAATAATTTCTGAAAAGCACAACGAATCAAGTCTTAAGTGGCTGTTACTGTTTCAAATTACAAAAAAAATAATTAAGTAAACAATAAATAATTACCAGAAGTAATTGATCATTAAAATGCAATAAATAGTGCATCAAATAAATGAAGGTACACACTAATAGTTCATTCAACTTTAACAGCTCACTTTTTAACATCCATTTTCTTATAATATATATTTTGGTAAATTCAGACATTTTTCACAAAGACACAATGATTACGAATACTCCTATTTCATAAGTATCTGCAATATTTTCTTTGTATTACATAAAGTTCGTTCGAGCATTGGCACATGGTACATTTTTTTTCTCTATTTCCACATTTAGATCTTATCATCTTGAAAAGAAAATTATCTGTTTAATTGACATTCGTTCGGTTCGACGATAGTACTATTCCGCTGATACAATCATTATGTATTCATATCACCTACACTCAAATAGTTTTGTGCTTCCAAAGATTTTCTTCGAGGAATTTCAATGTACTTACTTGAATATCTCACAACAGTATACATCAATTTAATCTTTTCTATTGGCTAAATAAATTAGCCATTATAATATTCGAAATATTAATCGTACATTAATTATGTATTATATCATATCCGCTTCCAACAACCTGACGTTCGTCAATACTTTATATATTTTCATAATACGTAATACAAATAACAATAATATTGACACAATCAACATGACTTTATTAACCACATCAACGTTGAAGATAAATCGATATTCAATGAGACTAATAATAGTCAATATATTTAAATCGTGGTAAATTCATTATTTCATTTGTTCAAAGGGCAGCCTTTGAATGTTGTTTTGACGATATCGTCTTATGTTAACTGTTCGCATTGCTATGAGAACGTCGTACCGTTTTTGTGTGACGCTCTGGTGAAGATGATCTCTTCGTCGTCAGCGTTGATGCATTCGGCGGTGGTGAGTGCAACAGTGTCGCTGTGTACTACGTGCGGTGACTCGTTAAATTCATCTAGCTCTTCAATGCCCGCTGAAAAGGACAATAAATAAAAAGAACATTAATAAACGAAATTTTCGGATACCAGTCCCCCCTAAAAATGCCGTGGTCTAGGTCAAAGAGCGTCTTGAAAAACTGGAAGTGATCAATCTAATCCAGAGAATGAAGTGGCATTATGGCTTACCATCAATTTCATTTAGAAAAAGCTTACGTCTAGTTTTAGGTATTGGATGAATGAAGACATAATGCGGATATTATAAAAGGTAATTATAATAATTGCAACTATTTATGTTAGGGAGACCTTTTTTCTTATTGTTTCGCGGATATATTATCATTGCGGATATATTATCATTGCGGCTATCGCTTGATCATTGAGATTTCATCTCTAAATGGCTATTATAAAATGTAGGATTTGCTTTGGGGTTATTTCCTTTATATCCGATCTTAACGTTGTTTACCTAGATGAGTACTGTGTTTTAATAAAGCACAGAGTGAGAATGTAAAACGGGTTCTAAGCCAAGCATTTAAAGGAGGCTACATAAATATAAATTGCTTGCTGCGCCTGCAATCTTATATAGAATTAAACATCTATTGCATTATTTTTTAATGTACTCTTCGTGTATCGTACTCAAAATTGTGGTTATTTCCATTACAACATATTGATGAAGTATTCTGATAAATGCAAAGATAAAATCTTGTTATGTTAGGCGAAAAAGGTGATATCAAACAAAATTATACGCGTACTCTGGGTAAAGCTAGCGTACAGATAATATAGATTACTTTTATTATGAGCATCAACCCATTTTGATCATTCTTATGTCAATAAATCAATAGGATTTAGGTAATAGATTGCTTACTGATAAATTGGGTTAAATATAAATCATCACAGACTTGCAAAGAGTTAGTTTGCCCACCAGGTCTTGGGATCATAAATGACCACCTAAATCCAAATAGAAACGAACAGTAGTTTTACCATTTTCAATTATTGATGCCAACATGAAGTTCGATCAAATTATATTTAAGTATTGAGAGCTTTGCGATTTAGATTTAATGTCTTAATTAAATATTTTTTAAACATTGATTTGACTCCTGACGTAAGTAATTTTGTCTCATAAAGCGTAGATTGTTAAATTAATTACACACTTCACACCGCCTCGCGTTATCACAGCGTGGGCAGCGGTCGTCATCCATCCATATTGAAATGGCAATTATTATTTCATTGCAAATTAGTAGAAATCCTGTACATGACTCGACCTAATCTGTACTAATATAATTAAGCTCAAAGTTTGTTTTTTGAGCGAGCTAACCTGTGGAACTATTTGAAAAAATAGTTTTGCAGTTGATAGCCCAATTCTTGAGAAAGGTTACATATTATTAAACACGTTACACTTAATAGCTACAACTCTACATGGGCACAGCGGCTGAAACCACGGGGCATAGCTAGTCTGTCACTAACTTCTGTCATACAAACACAATAGGAAAGAATAAAATATAAAATAAGTACTATATGATATTACTGAATATAAAGAAATAACTACATTTCAATTTCCCGTGTTAATATTTTTTGATACTGTAGTATAAAATTAATAATAAAGTAAGGAAGAAGGAATATTCATACCTGTATAATCAGAAGGCGCTAGTAATAGGTATTGTTCTGAGCGTGTCGGCCATAGTAAGTGCGCCATCACACAAAAAGCGAGACAGTCTGCTGAGTATGTGATGCCTGGAAGATATTAAAGCAAAATTAATTACGAAGAAAGGGTCCGCGCTCGACACGCCTCGCGCTCCAGCCGGGACCGCACCGAGCTTGAAATCCGATGAAATAAAACTAACACAGGAGACACGCTCCTGAGAACACTCCGACTACTGGTCAAAGTAACTTTGGTATCGAAACTGTACCACACAGCGCATGCGCATGACAGATACTTATATCCACAATGAAGCGCGCATAATGTTATGCACGTCCAGATAAACCTAGGTTTCTATAAATTTTAATACAGGACTGCCTCATTAGTCTAGTAGTCCCAAGCGCGACTACTTCGCTTGAGTTTCTGGGTGTTTATATAAACAGGATCTGTAAATGTGAGTACATTGTAGCCATTTATGTCTAAGTAGTTTATAGTTATCATAGTTAATATTTTTGATAATGTGTATTCTTACACATAGGTTATCTGTTTTAGGTTGACATTGCGTTCTCATTTGCTGAGAACCTACTTGTAATTTTAGTCCTAACTTCAGGCTAATTTATGACATAAACCTCCAATGTCCTAACATCCTGTTATCGCCATAATGTACCTGTATACTAATATGTGAATGATCTCAGATCAAATAAAAAGTTAAGATGGAACTTTGCGAACAAAGAAGTGAGGCCGGATAAAACTACGCCTTGCCGTGTACGCACGGTTTCACATCAAGCTATACAAAACCAGTATAGGCTGGTCTTGAGTTGAGCGGAAAACCTTTACAATGGGAGTCCAGTCTAAACTGGTTTTGTATAGGTTGATCTGTAGCCGTGTGTACAAACACAATTACACGCACACACGTATACCGAAACTACGCCTTATCTTTGAGCTTCGAGCTTTCGATAGCTCGACTGACACGCACAGTTCCATCTTAACTTTTTATTTGATCTATCTGATGTAAAATGTTTATTTTAAAAGAGCGTCGAAATTCTCATTATGAGCTCGGAGTATGGATATGTGCCCGGTTAATGGCCGAAGCCCCCTTGTAATCTCTACCCCCATTACATGGAACCTAAACATACCGGCGAAGTGTGGGCGTACATTGATACACCTCTGCCTAACCCTTTGGGGAATACAAGCGTGATGGTATGTTACGTTATGTTTTATATTTTTTTTGGAGGGCGAAAAATCCACATGGTTCTTCTCTTGTCATCTGGTGAGGCGGCGCGGTTTGTCGCGACTCATACCTATGGCCGTAGCAAGGGATTATAAGGGCTAAAGTTAGTAAATAACAAACATTATTTTACACCTATTTAATTCGTGAGAGTTCACGGCAACCTTTTTAAGTAATAGGTAAAAACTGTTACTGCCCATATGTGAAGGTCGAACATTATTCCGTAATATTAAGTATTTCTAACTAGAGTCCAGTCAATTACCGCCGGTATGCTACTAAAATCTTAATTTTAACTGTTAAAAAATATATTGTATCCTGTACAAAATTTTTCAACCGACTTCAAAAAGGAGGAGGTTCTCAATTCGTCTGTATCCATGTATTTTTTTGTATGTTTGTTACGCAATATCTCCGTCAATTATGATCGATTTCGATGATTATTTTCGTTTTTTTTTTGTTTAATGGGTCATACTTCAGAGGTGGTCTCGTTTAAATTTTATCGAAATCGGATCAGCGGATTTAAAAAAATCAACAGATCTAAAAATTTTACTCCGAAATATCGCTGACTCATTGAAGCAGTGCGTTAAGTTGGCTTACAAGTACTTATAAACAAAACTTTCCACTAAAAATAATAAAAAAAAAATACTTTTAACAAAAAAGTTAAACCGCCTTAAATACCTATTCAATCGTCACCTTGCAATTGAATCGATTAAACAATATTATCCTTATGGCAAGATAGTAAAATTAATATTCTCCACAGTAGGATTTTGTCCTGTAATAATGTTTAATACGATCGAGAACCTGTTCATTAAAAATAAACATTATAACAAATCATGAAAAGCATAGTATAGTTCTGACCTTGGTGTACTGCACTAGCTTCCTCCTACACACAATTCTCTTCAAATGCAATGTGATACAATGTATCTAATAGAAAATTATTTCCTCATATCAAACAAAAACTGTATCAATAAATAAACTGATCTACTTCGCGAACAAATATTACCGCGACTGCAAGTGAATGTAACAAGTGCTATATAAAAAAGTTACACAATGTCGCTCAGGCGTTACATAATAAGAAATCAATACTTACCTAATAAGAACTTGAACCGCCACAAAGGGCTGATCTGTAGCGCAATGAGTGCTATAACTGGCAAGTAAACGAACCAGACGAGGCTTGATGCGCCGAAGTGTAGTAAAAAGTTAAGTTTTGGCATGTTGTGTTCGTACATCATCGTGTATCGCAATTCGAGCACAAACCATGTCATTATAGCCACGCGCAGAGCGAGAATCAACCAGCCAGGCCATGTTTGGTATTCGTCTATCTCTTCTATAATGTCCACTTCAGTCTGCAAACAATAATAATGTCAATTAAACAATAAACAATACATGTGTACACAAAATGATAAATTAGGAATATGCATGAAGTTTAAATTTGCCTAATATGTTCCTAACTGGGCAACCCTAAGCATAAAGCATAGCTGGTACTTTAGCCATTGTGTCAGGTAGGAAAAGGAGGGATAGTCGTGTTACAATATAAGATTTATTTACAAAGTTAATGGAAACCTAGGTTAAATACCAAATAAGTGCAATAATTAAGTGTACATTTTTATTTCATAGTATATATTAATATTGATATTAAACTAGGATACATTTCAAAATACATACTTATTAGAGTTTATAACCCTTACTCACCGTATTCCAAACATAGAGCAGAATATGTACGATTCCATAAGCTAGCCAAACACCAAATACAAGTGGTTTATATGTTAGCTCCAACCTAGTCACTGCCCATCCTTTTGCCAATAAAAGTAGAAGCAACATGAACAGCGTCTGAAAAGCAACCATATAAAAATTGTTTGTGTAAGGATTAGGTCTGTTGTATAACTTAATAACAATACATATTTTGGAATAAGCATAAAATATACCTAATAAATAAATTGATTGAAGGAACAGATTTTTTTTAGCTTCTGCAAACCTGTTTAAATAGGGATATGACATATACAATGAGAAAATATAGAAAATGATAACACACTGATGGATAAAATAAATATTTTGGATGGCGATTCCATGGCAGCAACAATATTTGTGGGGATTGTAAAGCAAAGAATGGTTCAAACAAGCTAAACTAAATTTAGAAAGAATGTATTAACTTGTCTAGTAATGTAATGTATGTAATGGTGATATTACTATATTGTAGTATAATTTATCTTCACAGTTTCTGGGAGGTCTACCACAGAGACAAATGCCATATTGAGAAGTTAATTGCTAAATAATATTACAGCCAGACTAAGATAAAATATTTATAATTTTTTTATGTAAAATGAGTGACCTGATGCATTGATTTCATTTTACCATGGGCTAAATAATATATTATTGGCATGACACATTGACTCACTCTGCTCATAATATCTAAGACATCCCCAGCAGCAGCCAGCCCGGCAAACCCTACACCATCCACAGCAAACTTCACAGTATGTAGCACATTGAAGCACAAAGCAATAAACTCCAGGACAAGGCTGAATGTGAACAATTTTGTCACTGGATGCTTTTGTGTTCTGAAATTAAATGCAAATCATTTGTAATGATTTGTATGTCAAAATCCAATGGAAAATAATATCATTTAGCTATATGATGATAGTAAACATAGGTGTTTCTAATGATATGTCTAAAAAATATAGTCATTATTTTCGATGAGAAAATAGGCATAGATATTGCTTTAAGTAAAATCAAGAATATTATAGTAAAACATAAATTGCTGCTTACTCTATTGACTTTAGAGTTTTGGAGTGAAAATCTCTGAAAAATTATACATAAATTTACATAATCTGATAAATTATATGAACAAATAAATATTACTAAAATAATTATGTTTAAATCTTACCTGACAGCATATATTTGTACTGGCAATAGAATAATATAGCATAACCAGAATACAAGATACAACTCAAGGGTATTTTGTCTATCAAATGAAAACTGATACAACAATGTGTTGTAAAGTGATAAGTTTGGACTTCCATTCACAAGCCAGAAGTCATATTGTATAGTTTGCGGGATCTTAGTCAAAGTTTTGTTGTCCTTTGAAGGTGCTCCAGTGTAGTGATGCCATGTGCAAGTTACCTCATCCAGGTAACATGCCACCATTGATACATACCAAAATCTAAGATAAAAATAATAAATTAGTAGTCTGTGAAATACAGTAAGAAATTTCTAGTAACTACAACTGCTAATTAACATTAACTGTTTGCACAGATTTAATTTGCAACAATCACAAACACAATAAACTTACTCAACTCACTCACTCTACCCTTTAACTTCGTAGCCCAAAAACCAAATAAAACAGCTGTTTTTATTTAAAACAGGAAAAAATAAAACATAATTAAGTATAAATATTATAAATGTGGTGAACAGAAATTTAGTATAGCTGCATTACCTTGGTTGTCCAGAGTTTTGTATAACATAAGTAAACTGGTTCTTTTTTATTACATTCCAGGGTGTGTCTTCATCAATACACAAACCACCTTTGGGGCACGGAATTCTTCTAAACAGGTCCTGACCATACGCATTACATTTTGGATGATAAGCTGTTCCATTTAAATTTTGAAACATAACCTGGCATGCTAGCTCTTTATCTGCTATATCTCGACTCTTGTAATAATGTAAAAAGTGGCTTCTATCTAACACAGCAAACGTTATAGGGTATTTAAATTGAACATTCGCTGTAATGTTGCCGAAGATATAGCCATATGTTTCCTTTTGATAATGAATATCTGTTTTCTGGAACCCAAACTTCACTAAGAACTTAAAAAAATCATTTGTTGAAAATTCTCCCTTTATATGTGTCGACGATACGAAAATGAAAAACGTGCAAAATATTATTGTTCCAATTTTAATACACATTTTGATAATCGCAAAGTACAGATAATAACATTTCTGTAACCATCCAACTATTGAAGTAGGTATACCAGTTATTATTTCATAATTACGGAATTTTGTTATATATGTTTCTTTCATAGGATTTATTTCACAATGCACTCACGACCTACGAAAATGAAAACATTTTTCAATTTTGATTTGGCTATTATTTGAGATTGAGACAGACAGGACAACATACAGCACAGACAGTCAGGTCAGCCGTCAGATCAGATCAGACAAGTAGGGATGTGAAAAAATTATCGATTATGCAAAAAATCGATAAAAAAACGTTTTTTTTTTCTAGTAAGCATCTATTTAAATAATCTTACATACATACCATCACACCCCTGTATTTCCCGAAGGGTTAGGCAGAGGTGTACTTAATGTACACCCACAGTTCCAGTATGTTTAGGTCCCATGTAATAGGGGGCGAGCCTATTGTCATTCAACGGGCACAAATCGAGACTCCGAGCTGCTATTGAGATTTTCATACAAAACCCAACAACACTTTGGTCGACCTTGGGATCGAACCCAGGACCTCTAGCGTAGCAGTCGCGCTTAGGACCACTAGACTAATGAGGCAGGCATTTAAATAATTTATTTGTGTAATAAAAAAATCAATTTATTTTGACTGCCGATTTTTAGCAGCACCATCTGTTTGTTATTTGTTCAAACCTTTCAAAAGATAAGTTAACGTTGAGTAAAAGTTTAATTATTAAACTTTAAAATTTAATTTAATATGGATTAATTGAGAATGTTAATTCAAATATTTCAATAAATAGACCTTTAGTTTTTTTTCTCTAATGATTTGTGAATCAATTAAGTTTACTTAACTGTTTTACGGCATGCCCTGCATGATACAAGAATTGTTTTACCAACTTGCACGACAGCTATCAAACATTTAAAAACGCATAATCCTAAATACTCATGGAACAAGTTTGTGGAGCAAGTATTTTGGTGTAATCTTACTTGCAAGACTCAGTACGTATTTTACTTAGTATACATACGTCTCATCCCTATAACAAAGAGAGCGAGCGAGTGAGACAGCAAATAGCCGCGATTCTTCGAGTTCAAGTGAGAAAAACATATCCTGTACGTCATTTGAGCGAGTTGGTCGGTGTATGTACACGAATCACAACGAATTTATAGCGAATTCGCTATCAATTATCCATTCATTCAAAATTCAAAATTTTAAAGTAAAGTTATAGCATCGTTTAATCCTCCTATATCTTGAGAATAAGTGCATTATTTCCTGTAATCTCGATCATGTTCTGTATGTTTTATATATATCTATTACTTTATTACTGTACAACCATAATTATGTAATTTGTAATTTGAAAGAAAAAAAAAGAACCTTTTAAAAAAAACATAATAATAATTTTGATGCAACTGTCCCTTACCATGCCAACACTCAGCACATCATTGTAAAGCATGTTTGTAAAGTTTGTAAGTGTATGTTTTGTAAGATGTCCTAAATAAATAAATAAATAAATTCGATTACACCGACTAACTCGCTAAGATGCTATTCCCTAAATGTCTGAATGCCTGCCTACGATCGATTGGAATCCTCTCGTATCAGGATTTCACTTCAATCGAGTTCGAGTAAAACTCTAGGTCAGTCAGAACAGTGTTGCCAACTATACCTGTGACCGTATTATCTATTATTACGATTACTTTTGTAGCTTTTTTAATATTTTTTTTGGCAAAGTTTCAGAGGATCCTCCAAAGAGTATAATAATATAAATGGAACCTCTGTAGCCACTATTACTCTGACAAAAAATAAGGATTATTACCTAGAATTTGTTGAACAACCAAGAAAAAAATGGATTTCGCGCCCAAGGCGCTTAGCCATAAATCTCTCGGTCAATATTGCTGACTCTAAAATAATCTGTGGCTATGTTTAAGCGACTAACAGTGTAATTATGGAGTGTAGAAAGAAAGGAGGACCGCCTTGTATGGGGTATTAGTCGAAAAAGTGTTCACTTGTATTAGAGATTGCAACCCGGTATGTTTCTCAACCCGGCCCGGCCCGGTGCCATTCGGCGCCAACCCGGGTTGGAGTGTTAACGATGAAACCTTGAAAATTTTCCATATTTGAATGGAAAAAGACAATAATTCAAGATTAATATTTATTTCAAACTGGCTTATGAACAATTATCACTATAATAAGTCTCACTCAAGTCTCAAAATCACACTTAATGCAGTATTGATTACTTTTACTTAGGGACGGAAAAGTAAAAATTTGTAGTAGGTATTAGTTTTTTTATCACAGATAGGCTTGCGCTTGACCACAACTTGCCTGATGTTAAGCAACGAAGTGGTCTACGGTGGAGCGCACTTGTCTAAAAGAACGTATTCACTCTCTTCTTGAAGACACCCAAATTGTGGTCTCGGGGAAAAAAGATTCCGGCAGCGAGTTCCACAATAGAGCAGTAGTTACGCACTATAAACGTAGATGCAAAACGCTTAGTGCGAGATTTAGGCACTTCCACCATGCAGCGGCGATGCCTTGCCGCAGCTTTATTCGTCCGATAGTGGAACAGGGATGGTGGAACTATTTCATGTAGTTCCGAAGCACACTCCGAAATGTAACCGGTAAAAGACAGAAAAACATGCAACTTCGCGCCGATGCTCAAGGCATTGCAGTTGCATTACATAGTACGTCATTGCCGATTAGCTTATTGGCTCTCTTCTCAATGAATTCCAACGCCGCACTCTGGTATTGAGCCAATCTGTCCCAAAGGTGCGAGCAGTACTCCATGCATGACCGAACCTGTGCTTGGTACAATGACAGCAACTGTTCCAGCGTGAAGTATTTGTAATATTCATTTCTGATAAGTTTAAACAAGCAGGTCTTTCTCTTTGCTCCTTATAGTGTCGATTTGATAACATAGTATTCAAATAAGAAACTAATAACGCAGCTTAAAGTACTAAACGTGTCATAACAACTTAGATTGGATAGATAGATAAACTTTGGTAGCTTTGCTACAAACAAAACAAATTCTTGTATGGTAAAAGTAAAGTATTATGTTTTTTCTTAAACTTTGGCTATTAAAACTAGTGAGTGTTACTATTACTAATTGAGTAAATAGCGAAATCTTATAGGCTAGGCTATACTGTAACTGGAAACAACCAAATTTGTATAGTCTTAACTAACAAAATGTTACGTAAAATTGGTTACCGGGTCCGGCCGCCGGTTTGCAATCTCTAACTTGTATACAGCAAATTATGGTTCGAAAACTCACCGAACTAGCGCTAGTGTAGCAAGTGGAAATAATATGAATGTAGCAGCAGAGTGAAGTGTGCTGAGTTGAAAAATTTAACATTTCTCTTGACTTCTGTAGTGAAGAAATATGCAGTATTTAAAATCTCAACTATTTACGTAGTCAACTGTAATTTAGTAAATAATAACATATGAAACTCCTGAAATAACGTGCATAGTGATTTGTTTTTTATGCAATTTCGTCGATACATTTTTGTTATTTTAATGATTTTATTGTTATTAATACAAAAAGAACAAATATAGACGCAATGGGAAAACTTTGTTCAGTGAAAAGTTGTCCAAGTGGACGAAAATTGAAAAGTAAAAGAATTGATACGTCTCAACCTAGATCTTTTTTTCGACCAACAGTATGTATAATCAATTTTTATTAACTATTTAAATTTTCTTTCCTTTTTAATTTAGTAACCTACTCTAATAATTTGTGGCGCTCTTTTTAAAATTCTTCCACTTGCTATTACAGCGCCACATTAATTTGCTCCCTTTCAATGGACACTTTTTAATACACTGAGATGGTCCTCCTTTCTTTCTACACTCCATAGCTTTACAGCAAGTACGATGTCGTACGATGCCACCTTACCTTTTAACTATCTTTTTGTATTTTTTAGGCATTTTCCGTCGCTGGTGGCTTAGCGGTCATAGCGTCTGGTGTACTTAACCAGAAGACGCAGGTTCGAATCCTGCCCGCGGTCGTATTTTTCCTTCACTAAAATAACTGATATCTGATATCTGAATCTGTGCTGTAATACTGTATAATCTATGCATGCAATGAGCAAAGTAAATAATCTTATGGCACAAAGGCCTCTGAAGCCATGCCAAAAATATTAAAAAAAAAAAGTCTTTATTTGCATAAAACATTTATTTATTTATTTACAATCTAACACTATCATGACAGGTTTACACCCAATGCGATAATGTGATAACATCTATAACTTACTAAGTACTTATTATCTCGAGAGTCACCCTCACGAATTCCGCCACAGAACAATTAAAAATGTCTATCCTTTGTGAGGCCCTGTTTATTAACCGTATGGCTCTTACAACCGGTGCGAATTTGCCTATGTTAGTGCGAGCCACTGGGACGTCTAAAAGCTGTGCCCTCGGTGCCCGCCGCAACCTGGTGTTTGGAACGCGCAGCCTCAATGAGTCTAATATATCCGGGTTATTCAACCTACCACGAAACACTTCAAATATATATTTCACCAACGCTAAGTCACGTCTTACCTCTAGCAATAATTATAATATAGAGCTTACATGTTTTACCAGAATTGTACTTAGCATGCCAATCTTCCACCATACTAACATGAAAATATCTTGTCCATCCAAACGAATCCTAATGGTACAAAAGCCTCTGAAGCCATGCCAATAATATTACAAAAAATAAAGAATCTTAATGGCACAAAGGCCTCTGGAGCCATATCAAAAATATTACAAAAAAAAAAAACTTGAGTCTATATTCTTTATTTTAACATTTTTAATCTATGTACAGTTTGTTCGAAATAAGTAAGCCGATCGGAAGTTGTCTGCAAGTGTTTTAGGTGGTAAATTTTAATAGAAAGAGTCTGTGTAAAGATAATTTTATTAAGAGTCGTTTAAGTTTTTATAACGTATAACTGTACAGTTGGTTCGACATAAGTAAGCCGATCGGAAGTTAGCCGTTCCGAAGTACCGCGGTGATAAAATCGTTTAATTCGGTGTTTTAATACATAAATATCGAAATTAGTAAACACAATAATTAGAAACGTGAAGCATAATACGACACTAATTATCTTTACACCGAATCTTTCTATGAAAATTTACCACTTCTAAACCACTTCCAGACAACTTCCGATCGGCTTACTTATTTCGAACAAACTGTATGTGATTGAGTGCGATTTGATTGAAGGATGGATGGATGGTTATGGTCTGAGGTTATGGTTTAGTGGATGCGGGATAAAGGTGTTCTGTAAGTGGATGGATCATGGCGGATGAGTTTGTTGCTAGTGTTTGACTGAGAAAAATTTAAAGGAAGTTAGTGATGATTCACTGAGAAATTCCATTGAACATGGAATTTTGCGACCCCGTTTCAGTATCAAAATTATGTGCATAGAATTGAACTGCCTTTTAGAGATATAGTGAAGTTTTTGTGCCATAGCAACAATGATCATACTCTGGCCCGTTTCCTTTGTGATCTAGATACCTCTTTCTCGCAGTGTAGTTCAAGATTTGGCGTGCTAACCTGACTGTGTACATATAAACTCATCAAATTTGTGCTATTTATTGTCGAAAATGTTATAGAGGTGAATAAGTTAGTTATATTCTTTGTAACCTCGAACGCGGAAGTGAGTTAGCCGCTCCGATAGTAGGATTAATCTTCGGCGAATGTGGTTGTGTGTGTTCAGTTTATCGCTTTATTAATTGATGAGGAGTACTGAGGTCTGACTATGCATGATCTTTGAGTACCAATGATGAAATAATGGTTGAAATAGGAGCCCCCCAACAGTCAGCCGAAGAAAGTTTGGAGAGTGCTATATGGTATTGGGGTGATATCACTCGGTAAGTCTTTTCTAAATATTGCCGTAATTAGTGTCTCGCATGTGTAGGATATATAAATATGTACATGTCAGGTTAAGATATGTACGTAGCAAATCAGTACCACAATAATTGAATGATAATGTGATTGAGTTTATCATAATTCTTTAATTTATGTCTGCAAATTTTGATATATTAGTAGGGCTTCATTCCTGACTGAGTCATTCAAACTTTGTAACTCTACAATTTTCAAATTTTAATATTTCCACTTAGTTTATATTACAACTCTGGTTTATATTCTGGACTTACTTATAAATCAGATCTACGCTTCTTCGCAATGACTGAATCTTGTTTTTGTATTTGACCTATTATTTATTGTGTTTTGTTGTATATTCCAGAGATGAAGCTACAGAGAAACTGCGGGATACATGTGATGGCACCTTTTTGGTGCGTAATGCATCGAACAAAGATAGTGGTTATACTCTAACAGTGAGAAAGGGTGGTATGAACAAACTCATAAAAATCTATAACCATGATGGACGTTATGGATTTTGTGAGCCATTTGATTTTAAATCAGTGGTGGAGCTGGTTCGTTTTTATAGAGAATACTCACTGGCACATTGTAATAGCAGTCTTGATATTAAGCTTATGTACCCACTGTCTAGAAAACTTGAACATGAAGGAGGAGAACATATGAGTGATGACACCCTAGAAACTAAATTTAAGGAAATCCACAAAAAATATGTATTAAAAACAAAAGACTATGAGGTTCGCTCTTATGAATATACAAGGTTAAGGGAAGAAGTAAATATGAAGAAGCAAGCACTGGATGCTTTTAGAGAAACAGTTAAAATTTGCGAAGAACATTTAAAGTTACAAGAGAAAATGCAGAGTGAAGCACAGCCACATGAAAAGAATCCTGTATTAGAAAATAATAGAAATTTAATATCAAGAGTTCAAACCTTAAAGCAGGCCAAATCTGAATTAAATGATATATTGCGAAAAACAGTAACAACTCAATTGGTTCTTGAGAGAAGAATAGCCAAACTAAAGTCAGATGTTACAGATCTCTACAAAATTAAAGACCGCTATAAAGTGTAAGTTACATAAATCGAACTGATTATTTTTTATTATTATTATATTTTGATTTTTTATATATATTATATTTTAGCATTATATAATACAAAATGTTCACAAAGATATGAATTTTCTAAGAAAGAAAGTTTCTAGTGAAAGTAAAATTGTATCTCAGGCAGATTTTGAATCTTCGTCTCTCTGGTTAAGGACACCAGATGTATTACAAACTAAGCTACCAAGACCACTGCCTGTGATGTCAAATTTCTCTTCCACATTTTACGTCTTCAGGCGACATCAGCTATATCTATAGAAGACATTACTATGTCTTTACATGACTTCCTTTACTATGTACTTAACCTGTACTTTATTAGTAAATTCATATCTTTAAGTACTTATATCTAATTGAATCTGTGGTTAACTTAAAATATGTTATAACTTATAAGACTGTATATCATGTTACATTATTGTTTTACTTTCTATGGCTTGTCAATCTAATTCAGCTATGAGTTGACTGGTACTGGGAGTGAGATTTTCATAAAAGTGGTATGTAGACCATATTCAATATGGTAGTTAGTTTGATTATTGGTCATCAACTTATTGCTGTATTCTGGATTCCTATCTGCTGCGCTGGCAGATCAACACTATTTATCATTTGTTTAAAGAATGTTTTGATTTTTATTCTTTTTAAATGTAAAAAGGATAAAAGATATATATTTTACACAAACTATAAATAACTGATTATTATTTACTTTGTTTGGTATGGTTGGTAAATATTTATTAAAATTAATGTTACAGGTGGTTACAAGGACGGGGGAAAACAGATGAGTACCTGCACCTTTTAGAAGATGACAATATACATAAACTTGAAGAATTATATGCTCACAGAGAAATGATAAGTTGGAAAGTTAATTGTACAAGGGAAACAGCTGAAACACTCCTTACTGGGAAACCTCAGGGCACATTCTTGATTCGGCCTAATTCCACTGGTCAATTAGCTTTATCTATTTGTTGTAACAACAGTGTTTATCATTGTATTATCTTTAAGACTGAACGAGGTTACGGATTTGCAGAACCCTATAATGTTTATGAGTGAGTAATATAGTATATAATATAGTAGCATTTCGCATTATATTGATAAGTTTGCATATTCTTTTTATTTTTTAAATATCAAGCAAATCTTGCCAAGTAACTGTGAAAACCTCATCCAATTTCATGCAGTAGTTTTTGTGTGATGCTAACATATAGACACAACAAACATACAGACAGCAGGAATTAAAAAAATGGTTTGGCTTCTGTTGCTGTAATTAAAATCCTCCTTATTAGGTATTCTTTAATATCCCAGCCATCTGCCTAATACAATAGTATTATATGTATAGGTAATTTTGTTTTCAGAACTTTAAACGAGCTTGTTCTCCATTATGCTGTGAACTCCTTAGAAGAACATAATGAACAATTAAGAACAGAACTGAAATACCCATTGAATGCACACCTTGTGAAGAAACCTGAAAAGAAGCAATAAAATTGCAAATGCTACTAAAAAGTATGTGTTCTATGCTTACTGAAAGGTCAAATGATGTCATTGACACCTTTCACTAATAGAAACTGAACCATCATAATTATGACCTTTAAACAATAAACAGTGATACTTGATCATTAATAATTGAAAGGATTTTAGGAATTTGCATTATAACAGGTTAATATATATTAATATTGAAATTATTATTAATAGAAAACACCATACTTTTTGTCATTTTCGATAATATGTATCAATACAAAGTGTAATATGAAGTGAACATAATAATATGCCAAAAGTATCCATGTCCATAAAACTAAAATACGGAAATTTCAGTGTTTTATAGCTTAAGTGTCTGTAATTAATATGGTCAAATAATTACAATACAAATGTAATGCTTTGGTACAGACACATCAGGTTATACAAAACTGTCAAATTTCTCCAAATGATTTTAGACCTTAAATTGTTGAAAATTAAGTTCAAAATCAACAGAAAATTTGACATTTTGTGGTAACTTGATGTGCTGGCCACCGTACATACATACATGGTATTGTATAATTTCAGATATTTGCACAATTTCAGTAGTTTCTAATTGTTTTTACTTTATAATATAAGGTAAAAGCAATTGGAAACTACTGAAATTGGAAAATAATATTATGTTCTAATTTTATTGTGATAATAACTAATTTATTGTGATGTGATGACATCATTTGTATTGTTTTAATTGATGCCCATATTGGTCTCTGGAGACTGAAAAAATAGATTTTGTATTCTGTCTATGCTATAGGACTTGAGGAGTTAAAAATAATTCCCAGGACCTTTGAAGGACCGTTAGGATATCCTACACATATTTTTATATTGTTTGTATTGTATAAAATTAGAACAGTTCTTGCTTATTTGTACTTGGTGTTATAAAATTGTTTGGGGCCTTCATGGATTGAAAGCAATTGAGGGTTCAAATTACTGTTGATTCGAAATTGGAGACTGGAATGCTGAGAACAACATTATTTTGAAATATTATAAGTAAGCTCTCAATTCATTTCCATATTTAAATGGCATTCATTTTACCACTTCATAACATCGTCAAGCTACATTGAACCAGAGCTAAACTTTCCTTAATTCGTTCTCTATTGAAAGTAAATAATTTATCATGAGATCCATTTTTATAAAGAGAACTATTGATGTACGTATCTATTTAGCTAGGTGTATATTTTTTTAAATATATTGGCACTTAACTTTTTTTACATATATACCATCACGCCTGTATTCCCCGAAAGGTTAGGCAGAGGTGTACAATGTAAGCCCACACTTCACCAGTATGTTTAGGTCCCATGTAATAGGGGGCTATTTTTCACTTTAATTTATGAAACCTTGAAGTAATGTTGAATGTTCTTTGGTCTGCCTTGTTTCAATGAATGCAGAGTTCTCATAGAGATATGTATAATAAGTATGTGATAGTAATGATTAGCATTTAGAGTTGGGTATTTGTGTACAATTATTATGTGATGATTGATTTTGTTACATTGTTTTTAACATGTTAATGTAATATAAGGTTCAAAATTATTCCATATCATTTGATATAATAGCATCCATTTTACCGTAAATATTACATTAATTAGTACTCGAAGTTCAGCCATATATCGTAAATTGCACAAATATAAATTGTTGATTAAGTTGGTATCATATATCAAAATTAGTTGATTTCATATCTTGATGTTATATATTGAAGGTCAGGTAAACAATCTCTGAGGACTTGATAATACTTTAAATTTAAAGAATAATTCAACCTGATCAATAGTTTAAAATAGGTTCAACCTACTGTTTCTAATACAGCACGTTTTGTAATAAATGGTATCAGAAATTCTTTAAAATTACAGCAGGCATGCATTAATTTAATGCATGGGTTGTAATGTTTTTCAAAGGGTGGTTTAATTTCATTAAAATTGCTAAACCCCTTACCGAATAACGTTTTATGAGATATGTATAGTCGCACAGTCTTTTCTTTTTTCGTTGAAATAATAGATAACTGTATAAAATGTGTGTATAAACACAGTTTTCCGTTTATCAGTAAAATCCGAAACGATTAAGCATGGTGGATGTATTTCATAATTTTTGTGCAACCAAGTACTAATATATTTCATCAAAGTTTGTCAATGTTAATTGAGTCTCGTCAATTAATGATTTATGTGTTTATTGCTGTGTACCAATATGTAAGGAATGATGATATGTATTGCTAGTAAATAGATCGTAAGTAGGACTAACCAATTCGTAAAAAGTTATATGTGTATGCTATATTTCATTCAACACCTGATATGTTTTGTGCTACCCAGTTTGAAATAAAACGCAATACTGTGTCAATAAGCAAAGATACAACTGAGTAAAACTAATAGAAGTGCCGAATTAAAGATAAATACCAGTTGATAATAAATAACTTTCTAATAAGAGAACAATATTTTAGGTAGATATTATTCCTAAAGAAGTATTATATTATGTTGATTATTCAAAGCGAACATTGGAACTTTGACGCGCATTCTTCAAAAATGCGTATAAATATACGTTCGGTCAGTTATAACGGATCTCATGTAAGGCCGTATAAAATGCAGTGCCTTTAATTTCAGTTTACAGCAGGTACCTTTTCAAAGCCTATTCTTATTAAAACTAAAATGAAAATAGTGTTTTCGCAATATGTGCCGTTTGAATATGTTATTTATATTAAATATGTTATACGCGAATATCCACCGATGTTTCTGAAAGTGTTTATAAATTGTATGAAAATTTGCTGTCGCTATGAAGCAATTTAAATTTGGGTTTATGAAAACAACAATTATGCAAAATTAAGCTCATTAGTATGTATTTTAATGTATGTATCTATTTATTATTAGTATAACGTTCTAGAAACCATCTATCTAATATATTATATACTAACTTTCCGGTCGCGGCTTCGCCCGCTTGGAGTATACATTTCTTGTCATTTAACGAGATATAATATATAGCAGTCACTCAGGAATAATGTAGCTTTCTATTGGTTAAATAATTTTTCAAATCGGTCCAGTACTTTCAGAGCCTATTCAATGCAAACAATCAAATCTTTCCTCTTTATAATATATAAGATTTTTTTTACTTATGTTTAAAAGTGACCACATAGACAAAGATATATTATCTGATGTATATAATATTCTGTTCGAGTCGATCTATGACTTATTGGAGGGTAAGTAATTTACAGCAAGATTATTTAAATATGAATCTACGAAATTAACTTTAATAAGGATTATGGTTAATTTATCTTGAATTTTGGAGCTGGTTGTACTGTGTACACCTCAATAATACAGGGTGGAAGGGACATCGACGCACATCCGCTTATCTTGGGTATTCTTATAATTTTAATGTATATTCTGATTATTAAAAAAAGAAAACCGATGTCCTCAGTCATGTTAATAAACAAGAGTGAACAAAGAAAAACGAGTATACTACTTCATCTAGGTATAATTGTATTGCGTTTAATACACTCTGTAGATACGAGTTCTACGCGCCGCGGATCAAGTGTTGAGGTACATTTATGTATTTAATAATAATATCAGTAGTTCAAAATTTATACATCCATATTTCCATGAAAAAATAACTAATAAGCATGCAATGCGTTAGGTGATTCTTTCTACACTTTTAGTTGTGTATTGCAAGAATATAATTTAGAATATACTTACATACAAAAATAATATATATATACTAATTTTAAGTTGAAGATTATATAAGTGAGATTATTGATCGCGTTATTTTTGTATTCAAGTCAATACAATATTATTAATTATTCTGTGCTACAAGCTGCAATTTTATGTAAATTAAAAATAAAATCATAATTTATGATCTCAAAAGTTAATTATAAACATAAGCTTATTCAAATATTAGTTTTTAGATCCCTTAATATATACACTGGTCATCAAAAAAACCTGCCCACCTGCAGTTTTTCCGCAAATCACGTTTTTTCTTCAACGAAACAAAATGGTTTAGTAGTTTAGTACCGATATGTCTTAATTGTCAGATTTATTTACACTAATTTTCAAACGAAAAAATCCTAAAAAAGGTAACAAAAACTGAAATTTTCACTATAAAGTTAAACACTGGTTTTACACTGTTTTTATTTAATTTTAAACACGCTCTAATTTTTCAGTCTGAAGTGCTGTGACCACAATTATTCCAGTTTAGTATTGAGTATTCCCCCCTCTTGCTCGAATGACGGCCTGTATTCGCCTTTTTAGTGACCTGATCAAGGTTTTGATGGTCTCCTGAGGGATTCGTGTCCATTCTTCCCTGATAGCGATTTCTAGGTCTTACAACGTTGAAGGGGCTGGATTTCGGACTCTAACTTTTTACACATATGCTGTAAAGGGTTAAGATCAGGGCTTCTTGCGGGCCACGACATAACCCGAATGCCAACTTCTACAAGATAATCGGTGACAATGCGCGCTACGTGTGGTCGGGCATTATCATGCATTAACTCGGTTTTCTCCAATATAGCCGGCATATGGCACCACGTGCTCTTCCAATATCTCGGTGATGTAGCGTGCAGCGGTCAAAGCACCGTTCCTTATACAATCCAGCTCCGTACGTCCGGTTAAAGATATGCTACCCCATAACATCACAGAGCCCCCACCGTAACTCACTGTTTCTCTTATGCAAAACTGGGCATAACGTTCACCTGGCCGTCGCATGACATTACGACGGCCATCAGAACCATATAAAGTCATCCGACTCTCATCACTAAAAAGAACTGACTCCCATTAGCCTATAGTCCAGTTGACGTGATTTTGCGCAAATTGAAGTCTGGCTTGTCGATGAGCTGTAGTCAATTGTGGCCCCGTTGCTGGCTTGTGTGGTCTTAAATTCTGTTCACGAAGTCTCCTCCTTACAGTACTGTCACTTATAGCCACACCCCGATCTTCACGTAAGCGTCGCTGGAGATCAACGCCAGAAAGGTGTCGATTTTGTAAAGCTGACACAACTATAAAGCGGTCATCCCTTTGAGTTGTCACCCTGTCTTCCAGATCCAGATCTTTGATACTGTCCAGTCTCCAGAAACCTTTGGAAAACTCGCCGAACTGCAGAACGGCTGAGATTTAACCTCCTGGCGACTACACGTTGACTTAAGCCTTGTTGCAGCAAAGCCACAACTTGGGCCGCCTCAACTTCAGTGGTGTCCATTATTTTTAGAGAAAATTAGTCAAAACTACAGCCTCAGCAATTAAACTTCACGATATTAACACGCAATCCCTAGAAAAGTCCGATTCTGACTGGAATAATGAATCGATTCGTTCCTATGTAAAACCGTCAAATCAGCACTCAGTACCTTCAAGTGCAGTAAGATTTATGGCAAACAAGAACTCAATCATCATATCGTCCCTCAAAACAAAAAATAAACATGTGAAACAGTTTATGAAAGAATCTGTTAATATTGAAAAAAAAAGTGGGTGGGTCGATTTTTTTGATGACCAGTGTATACATATATATATATATATGTATATTTAAAAGTCAATAACAGCCAAACTGGAAAACTAAACAAAATAATTCAACAGTCGCCATTTTTTAAGTGTAATAGTAGAACGTTTTAGTAGGTCAGTGTTAATAAACAAATTACCCGAAAGATTCTTTTTATTTTCTCTACACAATCTATTCGGTATTCTGGCTGGTACCATACATGTCATCTATTTTAAATAAATATAATAAAGTAATTTTCGGTAATAAATGTCTCTAGTTATTCAAAAAATTTATCATTACAGAACTTTTTGAATCACTGTCTTTCACAGACCTTTAATAATATACCTAACACAACGAATAACCTGTAGAAAAGAAATACTACGTAATTACTACGTAATGAATCTCTAAATTTGAAATACGTGCGGAATGTGTTGTCGTTGCACAACTTGAATTAACTTCAAGTTACTACTCAATATGTTCTTCTACAGTTTGTTCGAAATAAGTAAGCCGATCGGAAGTTAGCCGTTTTCTGGGGCCGCGCAGTTACAGTCGCGTAATAAAGTGTTAGCGTTCGGAAACGTATTCAAATAATTTCGATAATCAGATAAATAATTTGTTAACATTACGTGTAATATTGCTGGATTGCTTTATTGATAAAATCCATACTTGAATTTTCACAAAATCATTAAATTGACATTTAAATTGTAAATAATCCACAGATTTGCAAAACAGTGTTGCGTTTAGGACTTTTTTAGGAAAACGAAACAAGGACAAACCACAATAATACATTAGAAATGAGAAATAACAAAAACAATATCCAAGAACTAAACAACAATAACGTCAAAATAAAAACAACGCGTAGCACTTTTGGCACTGACTGTGTACTTGCACTGGGGGAGCGAGACAGAATTATACATCAAACACTAAGGATTGAGTGAAACAGCGAAGAGGCGCTGACCCCGCCCCTCGCGCCATCACCACGCATGCGCGCTACTGATTTTGACGTAAATATGACTACTGCGCAGCGACTTGCAGACTACTTCCGATCAGCTTACTTATTTCGAACAAACTGTACATAGGACCACGCTTTTCCCTGGAGGTGACAGGAGTGACTTGCACTCATATTTTGCAAGCTATGTTCGGTCCGGATATATCGATACTACTGTTTAGTGTGACCGGCCGGGCCAACAACCCTAGACGAGGCAAAGCGCTACTCAGACCTATAACGACCGAAAAACAACCCATCCGAACCCTTTGTCCCACGCTCCGTTGCAACCAAATGCAATCAACATCATCAATGCATGTCGTATGTATAATCCATTAAATCCATAAAATTATTTTCAAGTGATTTTCCGTCATTATAATAATAAAGTTAAATAATTTTTCAAACGTCAATTTATTGATCTAACAATCAATCGTACTTCAACTTATAAAATCAATACACATACACAGGAATGATAATTTGTTACACGGTTACACCTGACAAATTGGTGGAGTGGATTTATTAACACTCTGTTTGAGTGACTGTTGTACATTATAAAATAAATGGTTATTAGAATAAGCAAAACTTAATTAGTTCATGTATTCACAGTGGTTGTGTAGTGTCCTAGTTCGATTTCTTTGAATCTTTGGATGGAGAACGAGATCTTGACCGCGACATAGATCGTGCCTTGGAGCGCGAGCGAGAGCGGCTGCGGCTGCGGGAGCGAGAACCAGAGCGCGGCGAGCGGGAGCGCGTACGACGACGGGACCTCGACCGGCTGGAAGTTTACAAAATCTATGTTAAGAACAACATAATTTTTGTAGTTGTGCTTAACCTAATGTAGCATATAAGACAAACATTATTTTCCTCTATTTTAAATTACTTTATAATTTTGTTTACTACTAAATTAGGTTTAACACATTTGTATGTGTAACAAGTTTGCTAATAAACAGGATGTTTATAATTCCTCAAAATCTATTTATTGGCAAATTTGTTAAGCATCACTGTGTCAATAGGTAATGACTGTTGCACGAGAAGCCTAAACGCGGTAAGAATGTGTTCAAAATAGCCATAAATTTTGATGATTTACTACCTATATCCTTGAAAATTCTCACATAAAGAGGATCCTATACAGCATTGCTGATCATGATGATAAGGAATCTGGTCTTCAAATATCTTCTAGATCAGCCTATATTCTATAATAATCTCTATTCTAAACATACTACCTTCCTACAAAAAAAAATCTGGCATCACAGCACAGGCTTTCTTTGAACACAAAAATGGGATAGTAATGTGTAACTCACTGAGTGCACGCAGTGATTACATTAGATGTGCGTTGCGAAGCGCAGAACGAACTTTACTCTCAATGACGATCTCGACAAGTGAAGTGTGCACGTAGGCTGTAGCTACGTAGTTCGCAGAGCGAAGTTACCGTTGCGACCAACTCAATCGGAGTACACGCAGCGGAGTGAAAGCTACGTAGCGCAGACAATAAGAAGTGCAGACACTGACGAGTTCGTTCTCGGCGCACAGGCCAATGATAACCTATAACATAGTTATCATTGGTATAAGTGAGTCCAATACAGTGGGATGGAATCTTTTTTGATCTTTTAGAACATTCGTTGCTAGAATGATGATACCCAAATATTATGCAGCAATTGAGATTTTCATCTTCATCAGTTGAGATTGTTTCATTTACCTCAAAGATTCCATACCAATGATAGTTTCCGGAAACAAAAGCTAGTAAAGGAATTTCAATTGTCACCTGCGGCGTCGGCGGCGTGTACAATCACGAGCGTAGTGTCCTCTGTCTCCACAGTCATAGCAGCGATCATCATACGGCCGAGGCGGCAGACGAGAGCGGGGTGGTGGGCCTCTTCCTCCATAGCCTCGCCCACCGTTGGACATTTCTACACGAGCGCGACGCCCGCATATTGTTCGCCCATCTAAACCACGTATCTAAAAATAGATCAAGATAACTTTGTAGGTATTGGAAACTTGACATCAAAAACAGTCATTTTCCAACGCTGAAAATAAGATAGCTTACAGCATCTTCAGCGTCACGAGGATCTTCAAATTCTACAAAAGCGAAGCCGGGCGGGTTTCTAGCTACCCAGACATTTCTCAAGGGTCCATAGTATGAAAATGCATCTTCAAGTTCAGGTTTGCTTGCATTGTTGCCTAAATCTCCCACATACACTTTACAGTCACCATAACGTGACATTTTCCCTAAAACCAAAAACAAAAAACAATTAAAAAACAGAAGTGAGGTTTGTTAGCTGATGGATGGCCTGCAAGTACCTACGAAAGCGTAGTTTATTAGCAACTGGATTGGTGTAAGTACAAAATAAAACTTAATTTGATATCTGATTTATTTATAAGACACCTTATTTTACATTACATCGTTAATTTCAACAATTGATTTGTAATAATTACCCGATAAAGAAGCAATTCAAGTAACACAAGGAACAATATTTAACTTATCACGAACAAAATGGCGTCCAATCGAGGAAGACCCAGACGCTACCGACCGGACGGAACTTAATACTTTTTTAAATTTAGAAACGACGAGTAACATTAATATTCTTGCCAACTTAAAAAAGATAAGTGAAATTTATTTAAGGCGTCAGGGCTGGGTGCGAAATTGAATGTTTTCTCGGTTTTTCGCAAATTATTTGGCTATAACAACTCAGATCAAATAAAAAGTTAAGATGGAACTTTGCGAACAAAGAAGTGCGTGTAATTGTTGTATGTACACGGCAGAGGTATTTTGAGGTATCAAGTTTATAAAGAAATGATCTTTTTTTTTTTAAATTCATGTATTGTGTAAATGTGTACACATTTAAAATCGTATAACCACCTAATGGTGACGTCAACAACATCTATTAAGGACATTAATATGTTCCTCAACCGAAAATGTAAATGTAAAAAAGTAAGGCAAAATCATTTAGGTAAATTAAAATATAAATGTAAGTAATTAATTATGAATAAAATTTAAATGCGGGATTTAGAAAGAGCATGGGATGTACGGATCAGGTCTTTTCCTTGCGATGCATAGCTGAAAAATGTTTGGCCAATGGCCAAAAAGTCTATTGCGCGTTCGTAGATTTGGAAAAGGCCTACGATAGAGTGTTTAGGAATGAATTGTGGTCAGCACTGTCCATATATGGAATGAATCGCAGCCTGATTCGGGCACTGAAATCGCTCTATGACGATTCCAGTGCATGTGTCAGGAGCTTAGGATAAACGGGGCCTATACTGAATGGTTTGACATCAATAAGGGTGTTAGACAACGATGTGTAGCGTCACCTTTTATGGACAGTTGTCTGAAGGAAGTGAGTGAATGTGGTCTAAGAATGAATGAGTTACTCGTCAAATGTCTCCTCTATGCCGATGATCAAGTTATCCTTGCACCATCGGAGGGGGAGTTACAGAAGATGGTAACAAATATGGACGGTGCTTTTAAGAATAAGGGAATGAAAATGAATATATGCAAGACAAAAGCGATGGTCTTCGAAAGGGAAGAAATTATGACAGCGTGCAATATTTTGATAGGTGGCGTAAGAGTAGAACACGTGAAAGAGTTTGTATATCTGGGCTCTGTGTTTACTAGAGATGGCATGAGAGTGACATTGAAAGGAGAGTGAGTGCTGGTAACCAGGTGAATGGGGCGCTACACACCTTCATGAATAGCCGGAAAGTGTCCAAAAGGGCACGCCTGACTGTGATAGGGGGAGTCTTGTCGCCGACACTTATGTATGGTAGTGAAAGTTGGGTATGGCAGAAGAAACATGAAAGCCGAATAAATGCTGTAGAGATGAGAAGTATGTGTGGTGTTACGTTGAAAGACAGAGTGAGAAACAGTGTCATAAGGGAGCGTTGTGGAGTGAAAGAGGATGTAGTGAAAAGGATTGAGAAAGGTATGTTAAGATGGTTTGGTCATGTAGAGAGAATGGATGAACGGAGATTGACGAAACAAGTATATATGGCGAGTGCGGATGGACGAGTTGGAAGGGGACGACCTCCGCGAACGTTCCGCAACCAAATTGCGGATGTTCTTAAAAAAGGCCAGGTTCCGAGCACCCTAAACCGACGGTTATGCATGAAGAGATTAATGAATGTTGTATAGAATGAATAGAACGTGCAATCTCGTGACTACTCGTGAGCGCCGCCGCCGCGCTGCTACTGCGCCCAATAGCGTTGTGAGTGGGACGAAATATCCACAACATATCGCACCCTCTCGCACAATTCGCAGCGTTCAACTTATAATAGTCCATTTAGTCTAGGTTGATGTGTAGCCGTGTGTACAATAAGAGGCCAGTGTAAACTGGTTTTGTATAGCTTGATGTGTAGCCGTGCGTACCTAAAACGTGTGCCGAAAATTTTGCGAAAGACAAAGAAAAACAATTTAATATCGCGCCCAACCCCGACGCTGTCGCCTTAACTAAATATATAAGAACTAAAGGTGGAAATATACTATCAAACGCGGCTGACGGACGCGGCTGACAGCCGCGACTGATAAGTGTGCACAGTTTTTAGGTAACGCGTCTGCAAGCCACGTACCAAAAGACTATTTTCGTCAATCAATTATTGAAATTAACTTATAAATAAATTAGATATCAAGCCTCGCTTAGATATAAAATCGCGGGTGCGCTAGCTAACCCAAATACTAATCTAGTAAATTTGTATAAACCTTTATGTGTATTTATACAAGTAAGCATCTGTGACGATTCATTAAGGCGTAGTTGGTTGTATGCGTGTGACAGGTCCAGTATACTAAAATATTTGCCGCCATGTAACTTTGTAAATAACTCGTCATATCGTGGTAACGGATATTTATCCACTAACAGCTGTTTATTTATGGTGACGGAGTAATCCGCACAAAGACGCATGGAACCATCTCGCTTCAAAACTGGCACAACTGGACTGGCATACTCAGAGTATTTTACAGGCATTAAAACACCTAAACTTACAAGACGATCAAGCTCTTTTTCGACACTATCGCGAAGGGCAAAGGGCAGGGGTCTAGCTTTTAAAAAATTGGCTTCGAATCCGGTTTTAATGCTAAATTTACTTCGATACCGTTATAACACCCCAATCTATTTTCAAACAGCTGTGGAAATTTTAAGGTACAACCCGCAAGAAAATCCGTGCAATTATTTAAAGAACACATTTGAAGGTTAAAACGGGACAAAAAATCCCTACCCATTATAGGAGGTCCACCGTTCCGTACAATACGTTCGTTTTAACTTGGCAGGAGTGAACATAGGCTCTGCGAACTTCCACGCATGTACACTCGTGAAGAAAATTTTTATTACTAGATAAATAAACGAACGGGGGGGTGGAATGGCAGGAAGGTAGGGAGGCCTTTGCCCAGCAGTGGGATCAACCGGGCTGATAAAAAAAATAATAATAATAATAAACGAACAGCAAATGAGTGAGAAAATACTAATTAAACAAATATCAAAACACTTTAAGAATATAAATAAACAATAACAAAACAACAAAAACTCACCAACAATAATATTAATCAACAATAACAATATCAACAACCAACAAAACCCAACGAAAACTTTTCTTCCGGACTGTGCACAAGACAGAGATAGCGACACGAACACCAAACAAATGCTGACGTGTGACTGAGACATATAGCCCATACCGAGAATTGCCGAAGAAACACGAAGTTAACAAAAAGAGATGTGCAATGTGTGTGCTAGTAGTTGTTATTTAATCGATTATTATTCAAGTCGATTGAAATTGAATAAAAAAAAGAAATATCTATTCAATCTAATAACGAGGTTTTATTGATTATAATGACGTAAGATCAACTATATTTTACAAATATATTACAAATAATCAATATCTTTTTAGTTTAATTTCGTTAAATATCTTAAATTCAATAAAATAAGAGTTAATTCCAAATTAACTGATCGATTACGATTTTTGATCGTTAAAAGGACTGATTGTGTTTACTTAAGGGGCGTCTTTAGCCTAGTCCACCGCCCCGCTCCTTCCGCCTCATGCCTCCATTTGGTTCGGTCCTGCCAAGATATAACGAACGCACTGTACAACATACCCACTTATTGTATGCGTTTTGTTGTTATATGTGAAATCAAGTTTTATTTTACCTAAAATGCATAACCTATCACCATTGTAGCTATGTATAATAATGTCACTATTTTCTAACGTTATATTAAAAAAATATTTATTATACATTTGCTCAGAAATGACAGTGACCGGTGACTCGGTATCTATTTCAAAAGTTAACTTAATTCCATTAACACTAACAGATTCCCGCATAGGTTCGCCGCATAAGTTGAAAATTCCGATCTGTTATTGCTCATACGTAAATTAGTCACTTTTGATCAAAAAATTATGTGAGTAAGATGATTATTTTATGTATGAAACTACAATTCATGAGGATCATGTTACAATAATAAAACATCGAGAAAAGGTTATACAAAAAAAGATATAAATTTTTAAAGTCACTCGATCGTAAAATTTTCGAAAAAATGAATAACGTACTCTAATTCGAAAACTACAAAAAATCGCGGAACATACATGGGGGTCCAATCGATAGGTATAGTAGTCCCCTAATATCCTGCACCGGCTTGACACCTTACAAGAAAATCCTGTATATTGTATCGTGATTTTATTTTTTTATTAGGGTAGTTACTTTCAAGGTTTTTTTTTAAATGCAAGAATAGATTCCGAGGGCCAAATCTCCAAATAATAACTGTTTGGAAGTTTATAGAGTTCATTATATTTTTAATACTTTTGCAAATGCAGATGTACGCACCTCTAACATTTTCTAGCAATGGTCTATGGAGAGTATCTAGGTCTATCGTTCTTTGGTCTAGCTATGTTACAAATTGGTTATGGTTATTACAACGAAATTTATTATGGCAACATTAAAAAAAAGTAAAAGCAATGTAGCGGACGAACGTCGTTACGACTTTTCTTTCCGTCATGCAATAATTTTTGTCATTCATGAATTCGTCGATAAAAAATATTTTAGATGGTGTCACCTTCGTGAACATTAGTTAAAATATAGTTTTAATAATGTGTTAGTATTTCGTTTCGCATAGTTCATCTTCGTAGTTCTATAGGATAGGTGTGTGACAAGTAAAGTTCGGTAATGGTAATGGTGGCCATGTCATGAAAATCCCCACAGCCATGGATGATAGCTCCGTGTCTCATCACAACGGAGGGCAAGTTGGATCTCAAATCGGAGTCAGTGTAAATAACAAACAAAATGACGAACCCAGCCAAAGTGTCCAGTATTCAATACCGGGCATTTTGCACTTTATCCAACATGAATGGGCGAGATTCGAGCTCGAGAGATCACAATGGGAGGTGGACAGAGCAGAGTTTGAGGTGATTTTTTTATTTTTATTTACATTTCGCGTACAAAATATAACGTGTAGTGACACAGTTTACGAATCAAAACTTACAACTAAACTTGTATGTCATAGGCTCGACGTATTTTTGCTTTGATTGACGAACTTGTATTTTCAATTGAATTCTTAAAAAAAAAATGATATTTGCTTGTACTACATTACAGAAATATAATACTACAAAAGTATGGCTTTTTAATGTTACTATAAAAAATATAAAAGTGAAACCAAGCAATGTGCATAGCATGGTTTCCTTTTTTGTTGTAAACTAGGAACATGTTATTCTTCAATGTTGTTTTGATGTTAGATAATGGATGTGTTAATGTTGTTTATTCTTTATCAGCATGAGAACTCTGATGAGACTAAGTAGCTGGGTTTGGTTTCCAGACTGTAATTCCTATTCATATATTGCAATTTTGATGGCACATTTATTTAGTGCAGATTTAATGCCATATTAGTAACATTGGCAGCATGGCAGGTTGTTTATATAAATAACCTAATTAATCGAGTAAGTACAGGCACAGTAGATAAGTCACTGTTGTAGTAAGCCGCCATCCTTATGTTTAATTTAAGTTACCAATTATAGTACCTTATTACGTAAGATAAACTTATTTCCTGATTTTTTAAAATTGTATTAGCTGCAGCTACATTATGTATTTCAGATTGGTTATTTTTACCGTTTTTCATTGATCAGAATAAATGGTCACTTTTGTTATTACCTTTGGTTTTTAAGGTGTCTCAAATTGTAATTTTATTTCATTATTTGGTATATTGGGAACCTGGACCCATTTCTTATAGGATTCTTAGCTGTGTATTTAAAAAGATATTCCTAGAACTAGTGGAATTATTCCTTCTCAAAATATGTAGTATGTCAGGTACCAGGTCAAATTTAATTCATGAAATAAAATATATTAAGAGGACCTTGTTATTAAATTGGTAAAAAAAATACACTTATACTAACATATTAGATTCTGACACTTGTGTCAATATTAGAAATTGAAATCAAACTACTTTTTATGGGATTAAATAATAGGACTGTATAATGTGTATTATAAAGTGTTATAATTTTATCATAATAAAATATAAATAAAAAGTAGTTTTATTTCAATTTCTAATATTGACACAAGTGTCAGAAAACAATATGCTTGTATAAGTGGATTTTTTTTTACCAATTCAATGCTAAGTCTTAGGAACCAGTATAATAGCAATGTAGCATAAAATCCATAAAACATTTTTTTTAACAAAACATTTCTCTGCTCTCTTACGCTACTCTGTTTGAAGATGTGGTGATAGAATGACTTAGAATGGCTACCTAAGTCACAAGAATTATTCTTCCCCTATCTCAAAAACATTATTCAATTTAGTTTCCCATTTAGTATGAAACTGTAAGTAATGGTTATGCATATTACTCAGGATGATATAAATTCTTTGCTCCAATATCAAAGTATTTAATCAATTTATTTATAAACAATTGGATACTACTATGTTGTTGACTATTCTCCTGCATATCTTGATATTACTTTGTCTGTAAGTATTTTAAATATATTAGTTAAATAAGTCCACTTAAGTAGTATGAGGATTTATAAAGAACTTCCTGCAATTAATATTTATTTCATATTTATAAGATCTTTGACGTAACATAACATACCATGACGCCTGTATTCTCTGATGGGTGAGGCAGAGGTGTACATAATGTACACCCACAGTTCGCCGGTATGTTTAGGTCCCATGTAATAGAGGGCGAGCCTATTGTCATTAACCGGGCACAAATCCAGACTCCGAGCTGCTACTGAGAATTTCATAGAAAAACCCAATAACACTTTGCTCGACCTGGGGATCGAACCCAGGACCTCTAGCGTAGCAGTCGCGCTTAGGACCACTAGACCAATGAGGCAGTCAGGTAAGATCTTTGAATGAACTGATAATTCTCTAATCACCCCATGTTAATCATCCACAAATGACAAATGCTAATCATTGTTATTGAGTTAAAACCTAACCAGGTGGCTAGTATATTTCTGATATCTGTGTAACATTAATTAGGATTTTCCTTCATTTCCTTAAATCAAATAGGTTTTTTTTTAAATAGTGGGTAGACTGAAATTGCAGATGAATTTCAACATAGCAATAATCATTTAGTTTCTATACAATAGCAGAGCAAGCCTATTGCCATTAAGTATTTTAATGGATAACAGTAATATGATTTGGGAACAACCTTATTTCTCAAGCAACATATGCTTGTGAGCACTTACGCATTCATACAAATATACATTTTCAAATAGATGCCGTAGAAGCATGGCATCTGTTGTCATGCAATGGCATTTCCAAAACTGAGTCCTGTAGTGTCCTAATTTTTTAGGATAGCCAGTTAAACATTACTTTATATTTCCTTTATTTCACTCAAAGATAATTAGATGAGTAGACAAATCAATGTAATGTAAAATTTCTAATATGAACATATTTTTACTTAAGTGTATTAAAATTCTGTGCTCAGGCGCGGATTGCCTTCCTCCAAGGTGAGAGGAAGGGCCAAGAAAATCTCAAAAATGACCTTGTGAGGCGGATTAAGATGCTTGAATATGCGCTTAAGCAAGAAAGGGCGAAATTTCACAAGCTCAAGTATGGGGTAGAGTTACAGCAAGGAGATGTGCGCCCGCCGCCGGAAGAGCCCCCTGCGGAGCCCGAGCCGGCTGAGCGCGCGCAGTGGAAGCAGGGTCGTCAGCTTATCAAACAGTACCTCCAGGTACCTATGTGCTATTTATTTTTAGTATAATGCGCAGGTGGTTTTCAGTAATGTCCGGGCGAATATTTAAAATATCCATTTTTTTTACATCAGTGTGCCACTTTCAGGGCCAAATGTGTAGCTTAATACAAGCCTTTGCCTTGCTTTATTATTTTTGGGCTTGTCGACCCTTACCCTGGGCTTGTAATATTTATAATCTGTTACAATTTGATAGGTTTGCCACAAAAGTATGGACAATAATATAATGAAATCTGCATTGTTTTAATACACTGACATGCTGGGAAATTATTGTAAAAAACATTTTTTTTAAACTATTAAAATAGGTGTGTTGCTTGTGAATTAATGAAGATACAGCAAACCACCTTGATCTGAATCTGAACCTTACATGAATGATATTTTCTAAAAAGTATATCCTCCTGTGACTATGTTGGAATTATAGTCTAGAGTAGACTACAGAGATAGTCTCAGGAGAATTGTAAATTCACCATGAATAATGTTTTTTTTATATATATTATTCATTAGTAAGACAGTTTAATAGTTAAAAAACAGTTTTAGACTAATTAAGGCTGGAAGTAATCTAAACTAAGAGTATATCTAGTCCAGACTTATCTAGAGAATGCTTCCAAGATAATCTCTTGTTGTTTGTACTGAAAAACTGTCAATGTCTTCATTATTTCTAAAGTTGGGTATTTGTGTTGTATATTCAAACTTAATAGATGGCATAATTATAGTTCCTGACACTTGATATTATTGGTGATCAAGTTCAATGCTGCACCAACGCAGGATTAGCTCATTATGTCCTTTGGTGTAGCAGTTTTAAGCTTGGGTGCAGATTTATTGGAATCTGTTAAGGGGTTTCAAGCAAGTGGTCCCAGCCATCTTCCCTATAGAAATTTGGGTTAAATTTAGTCTCAGTTATCTCGCCAATAATCTTTGTCCGAATGTTTAGACAATTTCTATGTCATATTAGTTTGCCTTAGTATTTTTAAATGTTATTATTAGTATTAAATATTAAGCGAAGATAATTTGAATGATGATATATATATTTTTAATTATTGTTGCTATTATTTTTATAACATTTGACCAGTTCACTTATTTCTGTTATTAAACGGAATTATGCTTTTTAAGTCCAGAGCCGAATGAATATAGATTTGATTACAAGTGGTAATACTTATAAGGACCTTTTTAACATAATTATGTTTTTTACTTATTATTGTATAGTTGTAAAGTATAAAATCAGATTAGGCTAATCTATAGGGATTATAGTTATAACTAATGGAATGGTTAATGTGATATATATATTGTGTCGAATCTTGATGCAGATTGGAATATGTATTAATTTTAAATTTTTCTTGTACCAAACAGGAAATAGGCTACACAGACACCATACTTGATGTCCGCTCAAATAGAGTGCGAGCTTTGCTCGGCTTAAACAATGAAGAGGTAGAAAACCCAAACTACAGAAATTATGACAAGCAGCAACACGACAGATGTGATTACTCTATGAACCATATGGTTCGCAAATACGACTATGGTATGTATAAATATAAGTGTTTATGTATAATAATAACTATTTGTTTTTTTTTTTTCAAAAAGAGCTTAGCAATGTGGGTCGCACATTACTAGTATTCTTGTTGGCCCCTCGTGCTAAGCGTAAATGCTTGTGTTACAAGTGGTTTCACGTCGGTAGTGCAATGGATGGGTTTCGAACCGGCAACCACATGATCGCAAGTCCGACGCCCAAGCCATTAGGCCTCTGCCTCGAATTTTTCGGGCAGCGGGGCGGCGGCGGTGGCGGCGCGGGAGCGGCAGGATCTTATGCGTAAAATCAAATGGAACGGTTCTCGAAAACAGCGGCGCGAGGGCGGGCAACGAGCGGTGCACTCCAGTCAAGCGGTGACCGCCCGCGCCGCCGCCGCCGCCGCCCCGCTGCCCGCTAAATTCGAGGCAGAGGCCTTAGGCTATCGCCGCTTAGGGGCTGTCCATTAATCACGTGAGGCTCGAAAGGGGGGGAGGGGTTTAGGAAAAATCACGTAATATCACAAGGGGGAGGGGGGGGGGTTGTAGTAATATATCACGTGTATTTATTTTTCCGGTAAACGCGCCGCAAATTAAAAAAAAACTAAGATTCTTTGTAGGAAAAAAATACACGTGATTAATGGACGGGCCCTTATGTAGTGCCCAGCAGTGGGAATGTAAAGGAGTTGATGATGTATTAGTTAATTAGAACAGAATAGATTACTATGAAGTAAGTTTTTAAGTATGAAGTTATAAGTTATTGGTTCTTTAATGTACTTACAGATGTTTTCTATGTGATATTATTATACTGATACAGGAAAAGAGCCGCGAAAAAGCGGCGTGTCCGCGGGCGGTGGTTACAATGAAGAAGGGCTGTCAGTCCAGGAGACAGCTGCAGTCTTCGCAAATTTTGAATTCTTAACTAACCAAGAGATGGATATGGACGAGATTGATGACCTGGACGCCAAACAATCACACCACACTCCTGGTAAACAAGGTATATACGGAACTTCATCATGAAGCTTTTTCTAAGTATCTCATCTCAACAGTTGTTCTTATCAGTTTTTTACAGTACAATTTCTCTTAAAGTATAGTTGTTCCTGTTTTACGTCTTCAGGTGACGTCAGCAAAGATATGAATTTTCGTTCACCAGAAAATTCGTATTTTTGTCAACATTTCGTATTATTTTATGCTAAAATATAATAAAAGATAAGCAATCATTATATTGATTCATTCAGTTTACGTAATTTCCTAGAATGTGTAATTACGTGTGCATTTAAATTATAAAATCTAAAATGTTATTGATATTTTTTTGTTACAATAAGGCGAAGAAGTCGACCATGAAGCAGAGGAGGTCTTGAACGAACTCAATTTGCTCACCGAGAGAGAAGCCGATGGCGGCGGTCAGGGTGACGAGTATCCTGTTGGTACGTTTTGTTTTTAAATTGTATATAGTCATTGTTAGACGATCGATGATTTAGTGTGGTAAATAACATTGTAATATACCAATATGAATATGTCAGGTGGCGGATCGAGCGGCGGCAGCGCAGTGGGTGCGGGCGCCGGCGCGGGCGCGGGCGAGGCCGACGAGGAGCCGCTGGCGCTGGGCGAGCTGGCGCAGCTCACCGTCAGCAACGAGCCCGAGGCCTACGACGTAGCCAGCGCCAACAAGGAATCCTTCCGCAAGACCTGGAATGCCAAGTATACGCTGCGCTCGCACTTCGACGGAGTTAGTACATTTAATTGTTAGTTTAGTAAATAGCTGTATTTACAAAGGAGTATATTATTATTTGGTGTAAGGACCATAGATGTTACTTAGACAAGATCGCACGGATATGACTACATAATAGACTGCCGTCGATATAAGAATATAAATAGTATATTGACAATGTTTCAGGTGCGGGCGTTGGCGTTCCACCCCACCGAGGCGGCGCTGGTGACGGCGTCCG